>CM029619.1:18171331-19371331 GCA_017311315.1 Dendrocalamus latiflorus | reverse complement strand
TCCCAACGTATATCCAGCTTCGATCCAATGTTAAACATATAACAAATTAGTTTCTTCTGATTATGATGTAACAAACAATTTCTATGAGACATCATAACCCCCATTTATACGATTTAAGGATACATAAAGCAGATTTTTTACTTTAAACTACACTTTTGACCATAGAACACTAACATGTTAGATTTTAGATTTATATTTTAATAAGTAAGATAAGTTAGTTAATTCATTAAAATTATGTTTATACCATGTATCAATGGCCAATTCTCAGTGGAAGGTTACGTTGGAACAATTATTATTTATTTCAAGCTATTTCAGCTCTTTCTTAATCTTCAAAAAGAAATAAATTCCCTAGATATATACGATCTAAAGTAGCTATATGTAGCAAGAATAATTAATTAAATTGAATTAAGTACAAATAGACTATGAATTGACTAAACCCTAGACCATGTTAGATGTAAATAATTTTCTTTCTGCATCAAGCTAGCTAGATTTAAACCATCTTCAATTCTTCTTTCAGCAAAAGCTAGATCTAAATTATAACGCAATTAGGAACAAATTACTAACCGTAGGCAGTGTTCTAAAAGTCGGCATTAGTCGGCCTGTTAGTCGCCGCTAATCGGCGTCAGCCTAGTCCCGACGCGATTTGGGTCCAGTCGGGTCATTAGTCGGCCGGGCCGACTTGCCGGTCAAAGTCGGTCCAAGCCGGCGACTTCTCGGGCAAGGAATCCCGACTGGGCCGGTGACTTGGCCCGTGGAGGCCCGACTAGGGTTAATGGGGCACATATAAAAAGGAGCAAAAAAATTTTTTCGGGCTTCCTCTCATCCCGTCGCCCTGCTCTTGACTAGGGTTAAGCGCTGCTGCTTGCGTGGGGGCCCGGCGCCGTCGCCGCCGCCACCGATTATGCCCGGCGCCAGCGTCGCCACTTGCGCCTGGCTCCGCCGCCGCCGCTTGCGCCCGGCGCCGCCGCATTCGCCGCCTCCTTTTGCACGGCCCGAGCCGCCGCCGGCCGCCTGTTGCGCCCGCGCCGCCGCCATAGAGGTTCTCCTCGACCTCCCCTCCTCCAGCTCGGCCTCAAGCCCTCGACATCGACCCGACCCTCACTGCCTCGGCTCCATCTCAAGCTCGGGCTCTCGGCTTCGACCTCCGCCGGCCGCCGCACCGCGACCTCCAGGTCGACGGCGACTCCAGCTCGGTGACCTCGACGACCAGATATCGGCGACCGGCAGAGGGCAGCAGGCAGCTCCAGGTCTCGGCGACCGACAGAGGGCAGCAGGCAGCTCGGCGACCGGGCGAACATGGCAGCGCCCGGGTCGGGCATGGATAAGAGCGGCAGTTCGAGCAACCAGTAATTTTCTTGCACTTTACATAGTTGATGTCTTGATGCTTGAACTTTCTTATTCTTGAACTATGAATATGATAGTTGATGCTTGAACTTCAGAACTTGTAATCTTGTATGGTGTATTGGACATTTGGACTATTGGTGTATAAATATGTGATATGTGATCTGTCTATACTCTATATGTGGGATGTAGAATTGATTTTTATTAATGTAGGGTGCAAATGCCCATGTCAATTGCTTCCGGGACAGCAAGCACAACAACCCAACTCAAGAGGAATAGTGAAGACATTGGATGGGAATGGGGTTTTATGTATGATCCAAATGATAAAGAAAGGGTGCAATGCAAGTTGTGTGGTCATCAAATGGGTGGAGGGGTGCATAGACTCAAGGAGCATGTTGCTGGCATTAAAGGAAATATGAGAAGTTGTCGGGTGGCCTCAAAGGAAGATCAACAAAAGTGCAAGCAAGCAATTGAGGAAGTCAAGAAGAATAAGAAGGCCAAGATTCAAAGACAATTGGAGGTTAGGAAGCAAGTAAGAATTGAAGATGACCAACAGGAAGATGTCCAAGAGGAAGAAGATGATAATGAAGAGCTTAATAAGATTGGTGAATCAACATCAAGAAAGAGAAAGTTGGGGCCCATGGATAAGTTTGCAACTCCAATTAACCCGTCAAAACCATTGAGCAAGGAAGCCTTGAACCGTATGAAGCAAATGAAAGTTCAAGAAGAAATTTGGAAGGCTAAATGTCATGAAGTGAAGCTCTATGTTGTGAGATGGCTTTATGCTCATGGTATATCTTGCATCCTCCATTCCTCCTTATCATTCTTGTCAATCTTATGCAATTGTATATTTGTATATTTGTATTAATCATTTTTGCACGTTTTTTTCAGCAATTCCATTCAATGAAATTGACAATGATGAGTTTCGTCAAATGTGTGAGGCCATTGGTCGATTTAGGCCTGGCTTTGAAGGTCCCTCTCAATATGAGTGTCGTGAGAAGTTGTTGAAGGAAGAGGTGGATAGAACCAAGACTTTGCTCAAGCAACATGAAGAAGAGAGAGCTAGTAGTGGGTGTTCTATCATGACTGATGCTTGGACCGATACAAAGAGGAGGAGCATAATGAATTTGTGTGTGCATTGCAATCTGGGGACTTGTTTCATAGATTCACAGGAAACTAATGAAGATGCACACACAAGTCAATATATCTTTGAATTTGTTGATGCTGCCATTGATCAAGTTGGAGCAACAAATGTGGTTCAAGTGGTCACGGATAATGCTTCTAACAATATGGGAGCTAAGGAATTGTTGAAAGAGAAAAGACCTAACATATTTTGGAGCTCATGTGCAACCCACACCATCAATTTGATGCTCCAAGCAATTGGAGGCATGACTAGGTTCAACAAAACATTGGATCAAGCGAAGGCATTCACCGTTTTCGTTTATGCACATCACAAGACCTTGGCCTTGATGAGGAGACACACCAAAAAGAGAGACATCATTAGGCCGGGAGTGACTAGATTTGCTTCAGCCTTTCTTACCTTGCAAAGTTTGATTGAGAAGAAGAGTGAGCTAAGAGCCATGGCACTTAGTCTGGAATGGGAAGGATGCATTCACTCAAAGAAACAAAAGGGCAAGATGGCAACAGCCACACTCTTGAGTAGATCCTTTTGGAATGGAGTTTCTCATTGCTTGAAGGTAGTCCTTGGACCACCTTTTGTATCATGTTTGCATCTTTTTGACATGTGCTAACCTTTTGTCTCATTGGCTCATTGCTTGTAGATTTTTGAACCATTGGTCAAGGTTCTTTGATGTGGCATCAAGTAGCACTACAACTTTGGTTAGTGCTTGCAGTTCTGTGTACAATATTCAAGAAGCTTTGAATACCAATTTTGAGGTTTCTAACGTGCACCAAAGACATATTTGGAAAGCTAATGAAGTCTATTTTCCAACGAATCAAACGGCACTTGATTTGGAGCTTCCTACACAAAGTTATGGCAATTTCATTGGATGCTGCACGAGCTGTCCGGAGAGACGCGCGAGACTTGCAAAACATAAAGAGTTCGAGTATTGCAATGCAAGTAAGGGTAAAATCCGACCACACCATGACTTTCTAAAGATTGAGAAGGATTCCTTTTCAGGTTCCAAACGGATTTGGAAGCCCCTTGAACCAGAAAACAAAACATATAAAGATTTGAAACCGATTCGGACTCGGATTGGGACAGCTGGCAAGACCGATACAAAAACGTCCATAACTTTCACAAACGGAGTCCGATTTGGGCGTTCTTGGACTCGTTGGAAAGCTATTTTGAAGCCCCACGTAATGGACAAGGTGCCAGCCACGAAATCCTCATAGTCAGATCGCGAATTAAGATAGAATCCAGAGGTAGCAGTTTAGGTATTTCCTTTTTAGTTCGTATTGGAGTTTGTTTCGGCCTTAGGCCAAGTAGTGCGTGAGTTGTAATCAAGGCCGTGCATTGTGCACCAATATAAGGCCAGGGCCTTAGCCCCATTGTAACTTAGACTTTGATTTGAGAAATAGAAACCAGAAAATCACCATGGTTTGGTGGCCATTGTTGGCGTGTTCTTGAGATTTCCATCGAGGAATTGCTCTTGGTGTGTTGAATCCAATTGTGGTGTTGGATTCTACTCGCTGAAACTTCGGTTTCTCTACCCTTTGTTCACGTGCTGCGGTGTGCGTGGGAGAAGGCTTATCTTGGAGAGGGCATCCAACAAGGCGTATCGTGAAAGATCAGGGCCAAAGCAACGGGGTTCAGCTAGCTTGCTAGTGGATCCGCATCATCTGGTATCAGAGCGTGGTTGATCACGGTACGAGGTTGCTGAATTTTTTTTTCTTCTTTTCTTGATGGCGGGTTCTATGAAGATTGAAGATGGCAAGGCACGACATAATCATGTCGAGCCAATCGGGGAGGTGCCCCAATATGCGGCGTCTTTGCCGCCCGAGGTACGAATTGGATTTGAAGTGACACGTGACTACTTCTTAAGTTGTCACCAGAAGCTTGAAGGCAAAGTTGATGATTTGGGGGCGCGAATTGATGCTTTGACGGAGGAGATACGCAACCAGCCACCACAATTTCAGCATGCTAAACGGGAACCTCAATACCCCGAACGGCGTGCACCATATGAAGACGACGAACACGAGGAGATCTTTGATGGTGCAGCGGGCTTTGCTCCACAACCGCGCCATGCTCGGGACTACCGTGGTGCTGACCGTGGTAGGGACATGCGGGGCAGAGGTGGTGTCAGGTTTGCTCAGCGTGTTGCCGTGGATGATGGAATTGGGCGGATAAAAATTTCTATCCCATCATTTAATGGTAAAGCTGAACCGGAGGAGTACTTGGATTGGGAGATGCGTGTCGAACAAATTTTTGACAGCCATCACTATACTGAGGATAAGAAGATTCGGTTGGCGACAATTGAGTTCACTGGATATGCTCTTGTTTGGTGGAATCAATTGTGTCGCGTAGGAGCTCATCCGGATACTTGGGTACAATTGAAGAATATTTTGAGGCGTCGTTTTGTCCCAGCACACTACACTAGGACCTTGTACAACCGGCTACAACAACTACGCCAAGGTAATTCTAGTGTTGACGAATATTATAAAGAGATGGAGATGTTGATAATCCGTACAGGAACAGAGGAGCATGATGAGGCTACTATGGCACGTTTCTTTAATGGGTTGAATGAGGATGTGCAAGATAGGGTGGAGATGGTCAATTACTTCAACATCCAAGACTTGGTGCATCAAGCTGAACGTGCTGAACAACAATTGAAGCGCAAACAAGCCAAGGGTAGGCATGCCAACACTCAAACAAACCCATGGAGGCGTCCATCACAGCAAGGCGATGATGTGGGTTCACCCTACAAAGTGGCGGCATCAAGCCGTTCAAATGGTGCTCTTTCAAAGGAGGCAAGCAACAGAGGTAAAGAAGCAACTAAAACTGATTCTAGTTTGCCTTCTAATGCTCATGCTAGAGAAATTGAGTGTTTCAAGTGTAAGGGAAGAGGTCATATGATGCGTGATTGTCCAAATCAACGAAGAGTGCTTCTCACTAAAGATGGCTATGCTTCAACAACTTCTAGTAGTGATTCTGAAAGTGAAAAATCCGATGATTCCAAGGAGGATGTTGTCTATTGTGATCCAGAATTGAATGGTGTTAATCTTTTGGACCGGAAGGTGCAAAGTAAAGAAACTGAAACAAAAGGACAGCGGTGGAGTGTTTTCCAAGCGGAGTGCAAGATCAAAGATAAAGCATGCAAGTTGATCATAGATGGTGGAAGTTATACCAATATGATTAGCAAAGATTTGGTGTATGCTTTAGGGCTGTTCACGTGGAGGCATCCTCAACCACATCATGTGGAGTGGCTACACAACTCCGGAAGGCTAAAGATAACTCACAAGGTGCGTGTTCCGTTTGTTGTTGGTGACTATGTTGACAAGGTGGATTGCGACGTAGTTCCAATGGATGCATGTGGGTTATTGTTGGGAAGACCATGGCAATATGATCGCAATGCTACGCATGAGGGCCGGTCCAACACATATACATTTGTACATGAGGGAAAGAAGCATGTGTTGAAACCAAAATTGGAGAGTGCTATTCATGTTGATGAAGAAATTACAGCCAAGAAGAAGCAAGCTCCCAAGATTACCCCAAAGCCGAGGACAGCTTTGCTTCAAGGAGGGGAGGATGATGTGGCACCAAGTAGCACTGCAACTTTGGTTAGTGCTTGCAGTTCTGTGCACAATATTCAAGAAGCTTTGAATACCAATTCTGAGGTTTCTAACGTGCACCAAAGACATATTTGGAAAGCTAATGAAGTCTATTTTCCAACGAATCAAACGGCACTTGATTTGGAGCTTCCTACACAAAGTTATGGCAATTTCATTGGATGCTGCACGAGCTGTCCGGAGAGATGCGCGAGACTTGCAAAACATAAAGAGTTCGAGTATTGCAATGCAAGTAAGGGTAAAATCCGACCACACCATGACTTTCTAAAGATTGAGAAGGATTCCTTTTCAGGTTCCAAACGGATTTGGAAGCCCCTTGAACCAGAAAACAAAACATATAAAGATTTGAAACCGATTCGGACTCGGATTGGGACAGCTGGCAAGACCGATACTAAAACGTCCATAACTTTCACAAACGGAGTCCGATTTGGGCGTTCTTGGACTCGTTGGAAAGCTATTTTGAAGCCCCACGTAATGGACAAGGTGCCAGCCATGAAATCCTCATAGTCAGATCGCGAATTAAGAGAGAATCCAGAGGTAGCAGTTTAGGTATTTCCTTTTTAGTTCGTATTGGAGTTTGTTTCGGCCTTAGGCCAAGTAGTGCGCGAGTTGTAATCAAGGCCGTGCATTGTGCACCAATATAAGGCCAGGGCCTTAGCCCCATTGTAACTTAGACTTTGATTTGAGAAATAGAAACCAGAAAATCACCATGGTTTGGTGGCCATTGTTGGCGTGTTCTTGAGATTTCCATCGAGGAATTGCTCTTGG
Source organism: Dendrocalamus latiflorus (assembly GCA_017311315.1). NCBI lineage: Eukaryota > Viridiplantae > Streptophyta > Magnoliopsida > Poales > Poaceae > Dendrocalamus > Dendrocalamus latiflorus. The sequence continues at coordinate 19,364,473 of CM029619.1, read as the reverse complement.
TGTGTTGAATCCAATTGTGGTGTTGGATTCTACTCGCTGAAACTTCGGTTTCTCTACCCTTTGTTCACGTGCTGCGGTGTGCGTGGGAGAAGGCTTATCTTGGAGAGGGCATCCAACAAGGCGTATCGTGAAAGATCAGGGCCAAAGCAACGGGGTTCAGCTAGCTTGCTAGTGGATCCGCATCATTCTTCGTATGGTTGATGGAGATGGCCCATCTATGGCCTTTGTGTATGGAGAACTCCTTGAAGCTAAAAAGAAAATCATGCAAGCCACGGTGACCAATGAGAGTAATGCCATCTTTGAACACATTGATACAAAGATGAAGGATAGGCTAGATGCTCCATTGCACTTGACAGTTTACTTTTTGAATCCATACTATAGTTATCATGATGCATCCATCTTCTTAGACTCATCTATCATGGATGGTGTTTTTGATTGTGTTGAAACATTCTTCTATGGTGATGACAATATTCAAACTATAGTGCTTAATGATGAATTGCCTAAGTTCAAAAAGCAACAAGGGCCATTCGGCAAACTCTCCGCCAAAAAAGGATGTGAAAAGATCACTTTTAATCCAGGTATTAAGTGCTGCAATTTATTGTTTGACATGCTACATTACATGTATTACATAGTGATATGTTTGATTTTCTTCAAATATTGCAGCTAATTGGTGGGAGACATTTGGTTGTCATGTGCCTCATTTGCAAAGGTTGGCCATAAGAATCTTGTCCTTAACTTCTAGTTCATCCGGTTGTGAAAGGAATTGGAGCACTTTTGACATGGTAAGTAACTTGCTACCTTGACATGCTCTCCTTTGCATAGTGTGTTGAAATCTCTAACTAGATTATTGTATGCAAATTGTAGATACATACAAAGAAGAGAAATAGGCTAGGTTCGCGTCGCCTCAACCATCTAGTGTATGTTCAATTCAATGCTAGATTGTTGAAAAGGAGGGAGAAGAGCAAAAAGAAGAATGTGGATGTTCTTCTAGCTTCGGATGCATTTCATGCACAAGGGTGGATTATTGAGGGAGCGGATGATGAAGAGTTTGATCCTATTTCAGGTCTTTCATATGATCTCATTGATGAAGCAGCTGGGGCTAGTGAAGCAATGCAGCCTCGTAGGAGTGCAAGAGTGAGAGAGCTTCATGAAGATGATTTCCATTCCGAGACCGAAGAGGAGGAGGAAGGCAATGAAGATGACAATGTGGAGTTTGAATCCGACAAGGAAGAAGTGGTTGAGACCAAGGAGTATGAGCAAGAGGAAGATGATTGAGTGCATTCCTATCATCCTATGAACTTCTATGAACTATTTAATTTTGCACTTTCAATTTACTTGTGGCTTGTGATTTGTGGACTTGTGACTTTGTGAGAACTTTTTATGGATGTGGACTATGATGTATGGTTTATTATTTGTTGGCTTGTTGCCTTGTATGCTTGTGGTTTATTATTTGTATATTTGATTATTTATATTGAAATGGATGAGACAAGATTGCAAGGAATGAAGACAAGGACCAAGGTGAGAAACTAATTATACCATGCTTTATTTCTTTAGCTCACTTGTGTTGTTTCTAATACATTTGTATTCTGTTTTCTTACATGCATATCTCTGTTTTTGGTGCTTAAATGTTGCTGCATTGATGAGTTCAAGCGCTTAAAATGGGAGAATTCGGAGTATCAAGTGATCATCCTATGAAAAATCATCACAAGGTAACAAATGCACTTTATTTTTGTTGTCTTTTCTTGTTACAATATAGTTTAGTGACCAAAGTACAATATTTATGAAGAAAAATACATCAAAACTACCCAAAACAGCAAGACATTGAGGGAAATGTTGCTGCCCGGGGGGTTGGCCAAGTCGGCCGACTAGTCCCGATTAGTCGCCGACTAGTCCCCCAAGTCGCTAGTCGGCCCCTAGCCAACCGACTAGCGACTTCTTGAACATTGACCGTAGGTACTCAAGAAATGAATGGATTTACAATCACTCTTGCCAAATAATCTCCTTTCACTAAATGGCCGCCTCAAAGCCTAGTCTCCAACTCAAAGCAGTAACCTAGATCTGAAATTTAAGACAGAGAGTCGATGGGTCTGTACACAATTAATATAGTGGAATTATCACAAACGGTTTTGACTTAATTATCACAGACAGTTTTCAGTATAAACTGTGTGAAGTATCACAGATGATTCAAATAGAAAATCGTCTGTGATATTTTGGTAATATCACAAATGGTTTTTGTTAATACCGTCTCTGAAGAACCGTCTATGATATTATATCTTTATAGACGATTTTTAGCATTGACATCAACACAAACGGTCTCTAAGTTAAAAATATATGTGGTTGTTTTTAATATTAACGGTTTTAGGTAATCATCTATGATGTAGCATCTAGTATTAGGCTTTTTGTAGTAGTGACTTGTGCAAGTTGCTATAACTTGAGTCAACTATAATGCAAACAAGTTTTCCAGTTTCCATCAAATGATTCCAGATCTGCACAATCAGTAGGATTGTCATTTTCAAGGGTAAAAAGAAAGCAATGTCAATGCTGGCAATGCCTGTTTAAGGTTATCTTGCTTGTATCTCGGGAGGACAAATTTCCAATTTACAACATCTTATCATTGAGATTCACCACCAGATCAAACATGACCTTCGAGCAAGACACATCCATCGCATTCGTGACAGTAACAATGCTTGCCTTGCAACCAGCACTAGCCTTCTTGTTCAAGTTACCAGATTGGCATGGGGCCATGCATCTAGGTTCCCAGGTGGGTTTTTTCAGCTATGACTAATACCTTTTTACTCTAGCACAAACGCTAAGGTGAGCCGAATGTTGATAACCTATTTCAAAAAAAATTGTCCCAATAAGTCGTTTCAAAGAAATAGTAGTGAAACCATCCATTTATTTGATCCAAAAAAAGTCATAAGTCGAAAAGAACCTAAAGAAGAGTAGATCCACACATTAGGAAAGAATCCGTTTTTCTCTGGGCCATTGAATTTGAAGTAATGACGGGGCGGTGGCTTTGAATTTGAGCTAAGCGGGGTGGTGTGATGGTGAAGAGGAGTGGAATACGGTGTAATGCAAGGGTCTCTTTCGTAAAAGTTTCGCCATAACTCAATACTAACTATGCAATGTCATCTAACGGTGATGGGTGGCCCAAATTGGATCGCGGATAATGCCATCCAGATTAGGGGCTATTTGTTGAAACTAGTGTCAGAAGGGGGCTTCTTTTTTAAAAAAAGCTACCGCCCCACTTCTCTACCTCCCAATCTAGACCGCTAATATTGCATCGGACGGTTTCTTCACAAAATTATTTCATAACAAGGATTCTTATGCAAAATTTCCTTTGGCCAGTGACCGTTCCCGTCGACGGCGGCGGCGGTCGCCGTGCATCCTCGTCGTGCTGCGTTTGGCGTGTATACCTTGCTGGTGTAGGGTTTGGCGCTCAGGGAGACGAGCCACGCACTGCTTCTGTAGCTATCTAGCGACCACCTCCGCATCCCCTGGGCTACGGCGGCATCGGGTGTTCCGATTGCCGGAGCGCCGCCTCGCCGGTGCAGTATGCAACAAGGCTTATGTTACTTAGTGGAGAACATAGCAGAATTAGCGGTGATGTCCCCAGGCTTACGACCGTCATCAACAACAATTCAACTCAACCTGCTCGACGAACCATCGCCATGGCTGTTTGCGTTGAGAAGATGCATGAGGTCCGATCCTTTGCATCTTTGCACCCTGCACACTTTGTTAGAAATTAATCTTGATTTAGTATTTACTTTGAGTTATTAATCCGTTTCAACTAGAATGCCATGCATGCATACGTTTCAATGTGTAACGCTAGGAGTTAATCACGCATGTAATGCTAGGAGTTAGGCATGCATGTAACCGTTTGGAGTTAATCTTGCACTAAGTACTGCTCTATAAAAGGAAGAAGAACGCTGCAGTTCGAGAGAGGTAGCACAAAGTAAAACTCATCTGTATTCATCTTCTTGTGTGTGTGCTCTAGAGAGGAAACAATGTGCGAGTTCTCTCCAGGAGCTGGGCCAACACACTTCTCCTTGTGCAAATTTATCAAGATCTTGCTCTCAGATTCTTGGCTCCCCAACCATTGATCGATGCTCTAGTGATAGATTACCCGCTCCGACGGCGTGGGCAAGCTCTCGACTTCATCTCTGAAGACACCTAGGAAGGTAGTCGAGCTGTCTCATCATATAGAGATTTTGTTGTGCATCAACAGTTTGGAGCTGCATGTTATGGTAAGGATTTCAATCCTTCGCTTTCGAGATGCCATGGTGCTTGGCATGCTTGCCGTCAGTTTTACAAATCAGGGAAGAGTGAAGACACGACGTGTACATCGTCAGAAGTAGGCATACCATTTGCACTGAATTTTAGAAATATACAACACAGCTTCTTGTATTCTGTGGGAAATTCAAGCAAGAAGTTAAGAAACAGCCCCAATTTTTCAGACTTGCGTAGAACTACATACACAGCCAGCAAGTATTTACAATTCAACGATGAGATCAAATCTCAATGCATTACGCAAACGGCAAGCTACAACAAGTTGGTGGTTTGGTTTGGTTCAGTAACTTGTGTTCAGTTCCAGTTCAGCTCACAAGCAGTTTGTCACCCAGCTCCTTCCGGTAGAACTGAATGAGACCCGCGCTGTCGATCCTCTGCAGCTTTTCCTTCAGGATCTTCCTGTAGTGATCATCTTTGTCCTCCAAACTTCTCATCAATTCAACCTGACAAGGCAGAATATGTCAAGCATAGAAGAATTAGTGCGCCCTGAAGAGCATTTTCGGAATGAGGCTGTGGAATGATCATTGCAAGTATTAACTAGTAACTACCTGTCTTTGGAATGACTCAAATTCATCGGAGCTCAAGGAACCATCGCTGTTTGCATCAAGAAGATGCATGAATTCCTTTGCATCTTTGCCCCCGGCACCAAGATCTTCCATCACTTCCGTCAGTTCTTCGATGCTGATCCTCCCATCCCCGTTTTTGTCTAGCTGGCAGAAAGCCCGGTTCTTGCATTCACCTCCTCGTTGATCACTAGCTGGGAGGTCTCGAAGGCGCAGAGCTGCTAACTCTGCTGCAGCCAGCATAATAGCCTTGAGTCTTTTAGCCTGGACAAAATTCAAGGAATGCTCATTCTAAGTCATGCCTAAAAAATCAGTTTAGTCTCCAAAAAGGTACACAGAATACTGTTCTAACATTACAAGATAAAACCTATTTTCAGAATTAAATCAGCAGCCCAGTGTATCAATTAGTAACATAAACCAAACCAGGTAGCTACCATCTAAGTTGTAAGCTCTGAACTAACTGGCAATGACCCAGTGACAATTTCAGTAAGAAGCCTCATATGCACATCTTGAAGCAAACAACATTAAATATAATTCATCAAGCCAACATTTGCAGATTTTCGGTTCCCTAGTTAGAGGAAAGCTACTTCCAATGATTTGCTAAATCAGTAGATTGTGTGTACTGTAAAAGAAGGAACAGATTGAGAATTAGGCACATGTGTCACCTCTCCGGGATCAGTAAGGCCACCTTTGTAGAGAGAGTGGGACGCTTCTCCACCAACAGCAAATTTGTCCATCTCCTTTGTGCGTATTTGTACCTCCATTAGCGGCCTAATCTTTCCAGGTTCACTTACATCGATTGCCACATGCAAGCTCTGATAACCATTTTCTTTTGGCCGTGTGATATAATCCTTTGTCCTACCTGGCACTTCCTTCCACAGAGCTCGAATGATTTCATGTGTCCTGTGACAAGCCCTGGGGCCCCACTCAGACGAGCCACTATCGGATCGAGGGTCCAAGATTACCCGTAAACCAAGTATGTCATTTACTTCTTCTGGCTTCCGGCCATCTTTTACTAGCTTCTTCATAGTACTGAAACGACTTTTGTATCGCCCTTGAATTGATATGTCCTGCACAATCTGGTTCAACTCGTCATCAGCTTTCAGTGCCTGAAGCAACTGGTCCTTGTAGACATTTATCAAGAGCTTGCTCTCAGTTTCTTGGCCCCTCAACCATTGGTCGATGTGGTCATATGAATGAGGAAACAAGTATCGAAATGAAAGATCCTCCAACTCTAGTGAAAGATTACCTGCTCCAACAGCATGGGCAAGAGGGGCATATATCTTCATTACTTCAAGGGATTTTATCCGCTGAAGATACCTAGGGAGGTAGTCAAGTTGCCTCATCATATCGAGCTTTAGAGCAAGCTCCAAGATCACTGCCCGGATGTCATAGTAAGAAAGGCAAAACTTTCTCAATGCGCTCGCACTTTCATCATCCAATACATCAACCTTTGAAGGAGCATGCTTAAGCCGTAAGCTCTCGTGCAGCAAATGTGCCATGCTGATCCCAATCTGAGCTTTTACATCCCTCATGCTTACAGTTCCTGCATCAAGCGCTTCCCTCAGTATGCCGGCAGAAATAACTTCAGCATCCATCTGCCGTCAAGCATACAACAAGAATTCAAAAGTCTTGTTAAACTGAGAGCTCAAGAGTGGATAAATAAACCCAGTGATGCTTAACAGTATTAACAGTGAATTACCATAACTATATGAGAAAATGGAACGTTTAGAAAATTGTCATGTAAAAGAGCCGATAGTAATCAGGGGTAGCTAGTCTGGAACAAGTCCTGCCCGACCATCAGTACTGTCAGTTTAAATATGATAGCAATGCCTTCTACTCATAGTACAAATGAGCATACAAATGAAAAGTATGGGCCAAATGCTAGTAACCAGTAACACGAAACTGCACAAACATAATAGCCTTGATTTTCAGAATTGATGTAACTGACGTGTGACTCTGAAATGAAAAATGATGGAAACTACTGCCACGACAAGAGCATGAATCTTGATTTCTGAGTTCTGATTGCCGTAAACAGTAATATTTGACGACTTCCTTTGATGTAATCAGCATGAAAACTCCAAGGCATACACCATATAATTTTCAGAAAGAATTTACTCATGACTCTTTTGGGTGTCTTATGTTGGTGGATGTAGGATGTATGATGCAATTAGAGAGGGTGAATGATTGTCTCTGCTTCTTGAAATCTTTACGTGGTCGAAGAATCCAACCGCTCAAACGAACACTTGATGCTCAGTTTTGCTCGTAGTTGTACACGTCGCCCAAACAGCAATCACCAGAAATCATGAACCAAATTGATTCAAGATGTTCTTTATTGCTGAATTTCCGTGGATTTACAAAGTGCCCTCACAGGCACCCCTAAAAACCCTAGCATAAAAGGCTACCTCAAAAAACCGCGACTCAAACCCTTAGACTCTACCTACTTTTATATGCTAAAACTCTACACCATGTTCGACTCAAACAGAACATAGAATCTTATCTCTACCTCAAATCAAGGGACCGAAACCCTTCCTAACACGGGTTTCATCCAAACACTTGACCTTCTCAGTTATGGACTCTATCCACAACTCCTAACTCGCCACGTGACGAAGCCTCCAGGACACACCTCCTGTAGCCCATCAACTTCCGTGTCGAAGCCTCCAGGACCACATCGCCCGTAGCTTCTTCACGCATCACCACCTTTGATCTCTACGTGCTCCAGCATTAGTCCGACCACCTCGTGTGACATTTTCAACCGTCTAGACCTCAGATCTCCCCATCCTAGTCCCGATCCTCCTCGTCACCGACCATGATCGTCTCCATGCTCACCTGTACATGCAAAGACCAAAGAGAGTTTTTCCGGCACAAGTTCTTCACAACTTGACAGTCATCAGCACACGCACTCGAAACACAACTTAAACCATCTACTAGCATCACACAGGTCATCCATGACAATAAATCCCATCTCTATCCAGAAAACAGCCTCAGATAACGCATTACGACCGCTAGCACAACGAGTACTCGAAAACAACAAGTACTTGGGAATTACCATCGCTCCGCTCAAAACACTTAGGAAAAACAAGCATCGCTACCGCCTACCGAGAACCAAGTCTTTCCGACTACCGAGTACTCCCATCTTCCAAGTACCGAAACCTTCGAGTACTGTTCCTCCGAACACTATTCACCGATCACCGAGTACCTACCTAGTATTGTAGCACTGACTATCATCACCAAGAACTATAGCACCGACCACCGAGAATCACCGACAACCACTATGACAAGATCAGTCAACCACTGACCCAACACGAGTACTTGAGGTACTCGAAGATCACAGGAATTAAAGCACTTGTACCGACCATAAAATCTACGAATACCGACTGTGAAGCCTACGGCAACCAATCATAAAAGCCCTCGACTATCGATCGCAAAGACTAAGACAACGACAACAGAACACAAGGTCTACAAGTACCGATCACAAAGTCTACGACTATCGATCATAAAGTCTACGACTATCGACCGCAAAGTCTACGACTATTGAACACAAAGTCTATGATTATCGAGTACGACCAGTAAAATCCATGACTATTGAGTACTGTAGCTACGACCATGAGAAAGTACTGTAGCTATGATCATAGAAAAAGTATTGTAGGTCGAACGTGATCGAAGCCGGACATGATCGAAGTCCAACGTGGTCGAAGCCGAACGTAGTTGAAGTAGAACGTAACGTGGTCGAAAGCTGCCATGGTCAAAAGTTGCCGTGGTCGAACTTTGCAATGATCGACTTAGCATGGTTGTACAGCCGTTCGGACCTCCGATGGTACTCGAACACCGTTCAATCCTCCTGGACCACTCGAACACCATCCGATCCTGGATGATGAAAAAACGATCGCTCTATCTTTTGGACTAGTCCGAACAGTCGCAACTAGCTGATCCACCCGAGCGTAAATCAACGGTCGAAAAACAAGTAACTCTTCGGACTTACCCCAATCGCGTGAGCTGGTGTTCGGACTGGTCCGAACGTTCTGATGTTGATCGGACCATCAAAACGACTTTGATGAAGGTCAGATGGTCTGAATGTCTTCGTTGATCGGACTAGTCCAAATGTTCCGACGCTGATCGGACCGTCAAAACGACTTAGATGAAGATCGGATGGACTGAATGTCTTCGCTGATCAGACTGGTTCGATCAACTTCTTCTTCGCAACTCAAAACCACTCGGAGCCAAAACATTTTACTACAATCGATCGAAACTTTCGCAAACGCATATTCCAAAGCAATCCAAATGTTAATTATTCATCATCACTTTTAATCACGACCATACATGGTCTAACAGTGGATTTTTGGATTAAACATTGAGGTACAGCCTGTAGTATATCCATAGAGATCATCTCAGCGGTGTATGTGAATAACTGAGCTTACTAAAATGGAATAAACCTATCCATTTCGCCAAATTTGGCAAATGAAGCTAACCATCGTCTATTTGATAAGCACAATTCTTGCTCAAATGTGCAAACTTGACACAGAAAAAAAATGAACTGGAGCCAAGAACGCCACAACTAACATGCTAAAATTAGTAACTTCTAGTTCATATGACCAAGAAACCCACTACTGGACTCCAAGAATGCACTGTAGAGGTTTCACCCAATCAATTGAACGGAGGAGGCGGTGGTAGGCTCGGCCATAGTACCTGGAGGTCGGCGAGCGAGGCTGCGACGGCGAGGGCTCGCGCGAAGGCCCGTCCGCCGTCGCCGTCGCGGAGGGCGGGGAGGGCCAGCTTGAGCGCGCGGAAGAGCAGGCGCGACGACGAGGAGGTCGCCAGGCCCTCCCCCATCCGCTCCGTCAGGTCGTTGAACGCGCCCACCAGCTCCGCCACCAGCCGCCCTCCCCCCTCCGCCGGCGGCGTCACCGGGGCCGACGGCGACGAGGAGGTGGGCGGAGCGGACGACGAAGAAGAAGAGGCGGCAGGGAGGCGCAGTCGGGGCAGGCGATGCGGGCTGGGCCGTGGGCGTAGGCCTAGGCGGTGACGACGCTGGTGGCCGTGGCCGCCGGCGGCGACGGCGGTGGCGGTGGCTGCGGTCGCCATGGGTGGGGCCCACTCCAGGGATGGGTGGATTGGAGGCGACGTGGCGGTCGGCCTCCGTGCGCGACCAATACGTAACGTGGGGACCTGGTGGTCGCGAGGTGGCGATTGGCTCGCCCCTTGCCACGTAGGATTTCCCTTCTCTGCGCGCCAAGTGACGGATTTTGATCAGTGAGCTCCTAATTTTTTTTGCACGGTCGTCTTTTCGTAGGGTGGCGTTTCTGTGGTTATAACGGGTGCTCACAGCCACGACTTTTTTTTGTTTTGTTTTTCTGTTTTGCAAAAACATTAACAAATGGCAAAATATTACTTACAGAGGATAAGGATAGACAAAGAGCTCTTATAAACTTCGAGGGTGATAGAAGGCTCCCGATTGCTCCAGAGAGATTTTGCATGAAGGCGACGAAGCTTGGTTGGAGATGGCTCGTGTGATGTGTAGCGAGCTTCTATTTTCATGCAAGAGTGGTGGGCACTAGGACGAAGAAGCGACAGCGGAATGGGAGGACGTAGCTTGAAGAAGCCTAATGCCAAGGCAAGGTTTGGAAGGTTTGGGTTTAGGCTAGCCCGGTGTCACTTGGATGCGATTGGAGCAACATTCGGCATCCAACAAAACATCCTAGAGGGTGTCTAATCTTGCTAACGACTTTGCATCCGGTATACTTGACCTAATTTCGTCCGCAGTTTTAAGCTTTTGTGGCATTTATCATGTGCTTTTGGACCCGATACTCTTGAAAAATCTTTTCCATTTTCGATTATGTATGGAAAGATAGGGATAAAATGACTACATTTTTTTTGTTACGAAACAAAATAACTACAGTTTTATGTATTAAGAAGTTAGGTATAGTACTTAAGGATCTTTATTTTGGCGGTGTATATTTTGCCAATTTGATCGTTAGCATATCCTAGAGGTTATCCAAGCCTCTAAACAAACCGCAATAGAAGGCGCAAGGAGCCAATTTTGCGTCGAGAAATGTAGCAGAGGACCATCAGAATGAGGCTAGCAATTGATTATGGTCATGCTCCAAAGGGCTTATAAGTCTAGACTTCTGATTTTTTTTTCATTATAACAGCTAAAAATACATTGTAGTTGCTGTTAGTTTTTCCTAATAATTAAATTTAAAAAAACTATATCATCACAAATAATATAAAAGGAATAACAGAAAAAAAAGAAAAGAAAACAATCCAAAAAATCAAGAAAGATGAAATTAAAAAGCTAAAATCCAGAAGAAAAACTCGTTCGAGCGGAGCCGTAATGTTGGCTGCAAGCGGGGGCCTATGTGGTCATGTTGCCTGTGAGACCTGCCAACTTCCTGACGAAGAGAGGAGGGTGGGTGAGAGATCGAGATCTCGAGGGAACGGAGTTGAGGATGGCAGGATCGGACGGACATAGGCTAATCCATCGAGATGGGATTGAACGGGATCCTGTTTGTCAGTATTTCTTCTGGTGAGCGCTGCGAAAATCGTAGGTTTAATCCCAAACCGCGTTCAGTTCAAAATCGTACTATCTGCGGTTCAATTCGAAATGCCCTCTAAAATATTCAACATTTCCCCGACACCACAAACAGAACACCTCACAACTTAAAAGAGACCAAAAAATTCCAACACTGCCAATGCCTAGTAGACTGTACACAATGTAACGAGGTAGTGATTTATGACTGACAGGATAAATGGTACAACCATCGTAATTTCAATTGCTATTGTCAGTAACCGAGTTTTTTTTTTAGACGAGTAACTGAATATTTTCGATCCACAGCGAACGGCACTAGTAAACAGTAACACAAGTGACAACGAACACTACATTCACAAGCACGAAAGTAAGAAATAATGCAGGCCGTAAGCTCAACAACATTTTTTTTTCAGAGGAACAAATCACAAACATTCATCCCGTTAATCGAACTTAGGGTAAAATTAATATACGACAGCCTCCAGGAACACATCTAATTACTTTTCAAATACAAGACGTTTTAAGCCATTTGAAAAACCAAGTCTTGGTAATCCAACCAAAAGCTGCCAATGATCTCTCTACAGTCTATAAATCTGAATCATAGATAGCACACAGCTACTCATGAGAGTACCTCCACTGTAAGCCAAAATTATCACAAACCAATAGCAGACAGAACTAGTACAAACCTAATCCTAGTATGCACTCCATATGTGCAAATAGAATGGTGCACCTGATGGCATGGATAATCAAAATCTCACTAAGACGCCTTAACAAAATTAAAGGGGACTGTAAAAACAGCTTACATTAACATTTTACAAAAAGGGAAGCAAGTCTGTATATACAATATAATTCTGAATTACAGGTAGAACAGAATTATATGGCGAATGGTTCACATGCAGAAGGCATGAATCCACAATTCATTTGATTTGGTTTGCTTCAAGAACCAGATCCTATCCCTGAACACACCCACATCCCCAACCACACAACATGGTTAAACCACAGGCTAACACTAAAGCCCATAAAAGCACTGACTGCACCAGGGTAACTAGACACTAACAATTGATAGAACAAATCAGCAAACACATAATCTAATCATAGCTATAGTTTGATGCACACAACGTACAACAAAACGAATTTATAGTACCAGATCAACCGCAATCGCACAGCTAAAACACACTATCTCACTAAGAAGCACTTGAATGAAATAAGACTTCTAAACAAGCTATTAAATGTAACACAAAACCACACCTAAAATAAACAACGCCACCATCAATCTATCACAAAACATAAATAATCAAAGAATCATCACCATGGAAACACATCCATGGAAGAAGGGGTTACAGCCAGACCCTCACGACCACTGCACACCTATCATTCTCATAGAACCATTTGCAATTGCCCCCAATGACCACATGCACATCAGAGCAACACAAGAACGAATTAAACCAAGAATATCAGGCCATACTCTACTTTAACAGGGATCCATGGAAACAAGGCAAAAATATCATCATTCCAACATGATCGAATATGGTACCAAAATTAAAACTCGCATCGCATCAACTCAGTCACAGGCGTTCCAACATCCGATAAACTACTACTCAAGGTTTTCAATTTTAAAGACAGACAAGGCACATATCTAAAGAAGATGTAACCAACAGCTCAGGTGTAGATAAGCAAAGCAACTAAGCAAGCGAAGCAGCCACCTTTCCTTAGGCCTTCTGGTTGTAGACGTAGGTGAGGCCGCACTTGCCGCAGTAGTGGCGGTCGAAGTGGTTGGCCATGAAGGTACCTGCACCGCACTCGGCGTTGGGGCACTCCTTCCTGAGCCTGGTGACCTTGCCGGTGGCGTCGTCGACCTTGTAGAACTGGAGCACGGCGAGCTTCACCTTCTTGTGCTTGTGCTTGTTCTTCTTGGGCTTGGTGTACGTTTTCTTCTTGCGCTTCTTGGCGCCACCCCTGAGGCGGAGCACCAGGTGCAGCGTCGACTCCTTCTGGATGTTGTAGTCGGCGAGGGTGCGGCCGTCCTCGAGCTGCTTGCCGGCGAAGATGAGGCGCTGCTGGTCCGGGGGGATGCCCTCCTTGTCCTGGATCTTGGCCTTCACGTTGTCGATGGTGTCCGAGGACTCCACCTCCAGCGTGATGGTCTTGCCCGTCAGGGTCTTCACAAAGATCTGCATCTTGGCGGCGGCCGGGGGGGCGCCTCCGCGCCTGCGGCGGCAACGGCGGTGTAGGGTTTGGCTGGGGTGGTAGGGTGGAGGCTAGGGTTTCGGACGCGAGAGTGGAATTTGATCTTATAAAGGGGGCGAGGTGTGTGGGCTGTTGGATCTAGGGGTTTCGGATCGAACGGCTGGATTTCGTGGGGGTTGAGCTGTGTTGGGCTCGTGCAAGAACTAGGATGGCCCATGACTCGAGCGGTGTCTGTTTTCCGCTTTCTTGTGCTAGAAGCGCTCTAGAAATCTTTAGTCAATTCTTTTCAGCTGTAGCTTTTCTATAATAACCAGCTTTCAAACATAATATCTTTTTAAGATAGAGTCTATAAATTAATTATAGTATATACTATAGCGACTTCATTTATATCGATCAAAACCATGCGTGGGATTCGATCATCACGTACTTTCTCTCATGATATGTCTAAAGGCTATGAACTATAATCATAAGCCAAAACATTAAAAAAAACAGGTGCTTTATCTATTCTTCAAACGCAAGGTGCAAGTTCGGTATGGTTTTCTATCCTTGTCGTACACTGCTACGAAAACCAAGCGAAGGCGGCAGAAGACAGACGAGGTGATCGGAGCCGATCTACCGAGAGCTACTTTCCTTTTGCTTCTTCGCATTTAACCAGTCAGACTGAAGAAGAATGAACTGATTTGGTTGAGCCACGCTACGTTATAAAAAATCACAAGAAAAACAGACTGACAGATGTGAGTTTAAAACAACCGCATAATAGGAAAGAAGGTGCCACAAAAACAGTTTAGGGGAAAATCAAACTCCAACATACTTCTAGGTGAGTTTTTGCGTGCTTTTTCCATATGGTAATCCTCGCTAAGGGTGGAACATACATGGAATACGAATTGAATAATATTATTATTATATTGTACTAGTAGTGTGCCCGTGCTAACGCTACGGTAAAATATAAAACAAGATAAAATTTGTAAAAAATAAAACGAACAAACAGATTCATTAAGATTCACGTCTCATATATTGTATAACCAAATATTTTTGTCACATAATGAATGTCACATAACGACTGGTCCTTTGAGGAGGCGACAACATCATTGGACTCCCCACCGACGACTTTCTCCATCCCCACATTGTTTAAACTTGAGGCTACAAAGAAAACAAACATTTTTGTCACATAAAGAAATATGAAACACAGTAAGGAAATAGGTGTTTGTGGACTATTTACTTACCACATCACCATGCTAGGACGTCTTTATACACAATATTTTTGGTGCTCTTCCCTGAGGTATCTACTTCTTTCTTTGGTTTGGCCAAAATTCTTGTCGTTTGTCTTGATACACCCCTTGATAGCGCGACATAAAGCTGTCCATGTGAGAAAACAGGCTCTGGAAGGTAGATGCCAACATTTGGGATGGTTTGGCCCTGCGCTTTGTTTATGGTCATTGCAAAACTCAGGCGGATCGGGAATTGTTTCCGCTTGAACTTGAAAGGAAGTGAGATATCGTCGGACGGAGCCATAGGGATTCTAGGAATGAACACCCTCTTGCCTGCATGGTGGCCACCAATTATTTCTGCATCAATTGCATTGTTTTGGAATGCTCTAACCATGAGTCTTGTTCCATTGCACAATCCGTGGTTAGGATCTAGATTGCGGAGAAGGATCACAGGGCAGTGGATTTTCACTTTGAGCTCATGTGGAGGCAGACCATTTGGAGTGATGGAGTTTAGGAAGTCAATAGGGTAGTTATTTCTTGAATCGTCATCGACAGAGTCAAAGCTATGAAAAACCTTTTCCTCACCTGGAAACTTGTCAATCATCTTTGCATTTAGCTGATCTACATGTGCATTTTTGGCAGAAAGAATGGCACGTGTGCTCATATAAGTTGTTGATCTTGCATTTTCCTCAAGTGATGGAAAGATTTCCTGAATGAGTTTGTTTACTGAATCTTCGTCGTCTGTATATCCAATTACAATATCATCTGGTAGGCGTACATAATCATCTCCAATCGTCTCTTCGGTGCCATTTCCAATTCTGAGTAGGTAATCTGAAAACCATGGGTCAGATTGAGCTCTCATGTTACGTGACAATCTTATCTTCCTTATATTGTCCCATAAATATGATCTCTGCAGCGTAGCATCTGTTACCTGTGCTCTTGTCCCACGTGTTACCACAGGAAGCACCTGCCTAAAATCTCCACTAAATACCACAACCTTTCCCCCAAATGGCAAAGAACAATCCATAATATCCTGTAGGGACCTATCAAGACACTGTACAGCTTGACGTTTTGTCATTGCAATCTCGTCCCAAATAAGCAAAGATGTCGTACGCAGTAACTCAGCGGTGCCACTTTGCTTTGTGAAGTTGCATGTGCTATTGTCAGTAAGCTTAATTGGGATTTTGAACCTTGAGTGTGATGTGCGTCCTCCAGGCAATATTGACGCCGCAATACCGGAAGTTGCCGTTGCAATTGCTATTAATCCCTTTGAGCGGACTCTAGCAAGAAGTGCCTTGTATAGGAATGTCTTTCCTGTTCCTCCTGGACCATCCACGAAAAACACCTGGCTCTTCTTATTCATGACATGATGTATGATTTCATCAAATCCTGCACGCTGCTCCTTGTTAAGGGATTTATATATATCCAAATGTTCTTGGTCGACACCCACAGAAAGTTCCTCCCTAACCTCTCTCATTATGTCGTTGTTAAATTCATCTGCATGATACAAAGCAAGACAATACCGGAAATATTTAATACACAGGAATAATTATAGAATAATATATTTGATACCATGTAGTTTATCAAAAAAGAATTGTAAGTTTTCATGCAATAAGATATGCATCTGTGTCCATTCGCTTGAGTTTTATTGGGTGGGGGAGGGATTACCTGTATCATGGACCTCAGGAAGATCATAATTTCTGATATCCTTCCCCATTGACTGAATTAAATCTCGAATGTCTCTAAGCACCATTTGTTCTACTGCTGCAGTGTTAGGATTGTCTCTGCTGTAATCTTCAGACAATGATGCCTTGTGTTTGTCCCACAGACCACGAATATTGGTGGCCTCACAAAATACAATAATAATCGCAAATAACCGTCGCAGAGCATGAGGCATCTAAAAATTTGTTGCCTCACTCAAGCAGTCATCTAGCGTCTCGTCCCTTTCTATGAGTCCTCTCTTCTCGCATGCTTCCCTGAAAGTAGAGTAAGTGATACCCGCTACTGTTTTTAGATCATCATAAGAGGTCGCACCTCTTACATGATTTAGAAGCACCCTCAGGAAATATCTCTCACCTTCAGCAGGGTTAGCATACACAATCCGCCCAATCTGTCCTTTTTTTCTTTCTTATTTGCCACAACTTGCTACCACCGATCCACCTGTAGTGTTCTGGAAGTTCTCTGTACAAAAAATTCCTTGCATAAGTATCCACTCGATTCAAACTGAAGTATTCTGTGAGTGTTGTCATAGTTGCAGATGGCTCATTGACAACATCTTCTAGATTTTTAGTCCCATCGACAATAACAGATTGCATGTTAGGTAGATGACACTTGAGCTGCAAGACAGCGGGATACACACCAAAAAGATAGAATCCAAAGATCCTATGTACCGCTTCTGGTGGTGATATGTATCGAGCATCCCTGTACTGACGTATTTCATTGATAACTCCAGAGGGGTCGACTGAGAATGAGGCACAGTCATGGCCTTTGTACACATATTTGAACAGGTACTTAATAGCTTTGATGCTGGAGCAGGCTTCAACGTTGATGTGACAGTTATACCTCATCAATAGCCCAGGATTATACGGAACAACCCACCTATTGTCCAATTCAGCCCTTCTTATTTTCACACGTTGTCCATCATCCCTCCTTCTATACGAAGGATATGAATCACTACCTTGTTGTGTTGCTGCACAAAATTCTCGAGGATAGCGAAAGCGACACCTTGTAGAGAGAAGAGATTGAGAAGTTACCATGCAGAATACGTGGAGAGAGAGATAGAGAGAGATACAGGTAGATATTCATGGGAGAGAGATTGAGAAGTTTCCTTTCTTTTCTGATAACGTGAAGGACAATAGTTGGATTACCCCTACAAGTTGGATTCCTGACTATTTCTTTGGAATCTGGATTCCGGAGAGAGCACTGTTTGAGGGAGGTAGAGTACGGTATCATATGGATCTGCAGGCAAATACTGCAGAATACGTTAATTTTTGTATTCAAGAGTACGTTAATTTTTTTTGGAAAGTTACGGGTTAACAAATAAAAGAGAGATACGGGTTAACAAATGGATGTTGCAGAATACGTTAATTTTTTTTGGAAAGTTTTTCCTTCCTATTTTACCACAACGGAAGGGCCTCCTGGCTAATTATGCACTACCTGTTGGTGGAATTCCCTGTTGGCCCAGGAGTGATGCTGAGCAGAGCAGGCGCAATTGCACACCGTCGCTATGATCAATCTATCCATATAGCTACTGCTGCTGCTGCTTGCTTGGCTGCCGTGTTTGCTCCAACTGTAGCACGCCATTTGTTCCCTTTGCAAGGCACTCTAGCCAGCACCCATCTCTTCCTTTAATGGCTTCTAGTCTGCATTGCAAGAGGACCACAGAGAGGAGAGGAATGATAGAGAAGTAAACATAGGGACATGTGGCGCCACAATCTTAACACCACGCATGCATCTCTCATATGCCTTCCTTTTCGTTTTTTTGGGTGCCTCTCCTTGTTTCCATGCCTTACCTCTTCATGTATCAAAAACAAATGGAACATGACTTGTGTACAATTTGCAATCTTTCATACACCAAAATCCCATCCAAGAAGGAAGAAATCATCAACCCAAAAGACAGAAAAATTGGGGGACACATCTCAAGTCCTCTAAACTGCTACTTCTCTACTAATCTAAGCTGCTGCTAGCATCTTGTGCAGGATATATGTCAGTACAGTACCGGGGGGTGGTTCTTGCAGTCACTCTCTGGAGGTAGCTTGCTCCTCTGCTCTTGAGGACAAAGCAGCGCACCCTGAGCCTGAGCCGGAGCCTGAGGGGGGTCATTTCGGAAGCAAATTGTACGAGGGAGGGGTGCTGCCACGTGGTTGCCAAGAGATGCTCAAGGGCCACGTGGTTGCCTCCGGTCATTCTGCCAAACGCAATCGACACTGAAAAAGGTTAGTGCGCTCATCTTCTCATGGTTGTCGCCGCGTGATTGGACGGCTGAGATGAGCGGGATCGGAAGAGCAGGGGCGCCCCGTACTGCGGGTGGAGGAGCATCAGGACCGTCGGCGCGTGGACGTAGCTGGGCGACAGCCGGAAGTCAAACCGCTGGAGAATGATGGCCACCGAAAGCTTGGCCTCGAGGAGCGCCAGGTTCTGGCTGATGCACATCCGTGCGCCCAGGCCGAACGGCATGAACGCCGTCGGGTGCTCGGCCGCCCGCGCCGCGCCGTCCGCGAACCGCGCCGGGTTGAACTGCGCCGCGTCGGCCCCCACAGTCACGCGTCGTGGTGCACGGCCATGATCGAGATGAGCAGCTCCGTGTCGCGCGGGATCAGGTACCCGCCGAGCTCCACGTCGGACTTCGCCCGGCGCACCGTTGCCACCGCCGGCGGGTACAGCCGCAGCGTCTCGTTCAGGATCATCCCGAGCTACCAGTGGAATCAGAATGCATCAGCTCACCGTACATTAATCCGAAATGGTCGGAGAACTGTGTCTGGGGGATGAGCTTACGGTCTTTAGCTTGGCGAGCTGCTCCACGATGCCGGAAGTCAGGAGGTTCGACGTCGTCTGCTTGCCGGCGAAGAAGAACGTCTTGCACTCCTCCACGATGTCGTTCACGGTAATGGGGATTATTGAAAACGGTAGAATAAAATGATACGAAGCACAAATTATTGAAAAGCTGGTCCCTCTGTTACCTCTAAGTGAAACTTGTACTTGATACCAAAAGGTCTGGATGCAGGGAATTTCTACGCCATTGTGAAAACAAAGAATAGGACCAGTTAGTAATGAAAAATAGCATAAAAGTGTTATTATAAATATTTGAACAGAATTACCTTTTCAGTGTACTCTTCACCAAATTAATTCAGTAAACACTGTTTCCAAATTCCATTCATTCAGCTAAGGATAGTGTAAATTGAAAACAATTTATCACTCAGCTTACAGCAAGTACAGTTTGATGAAATCAATCAAAATACAGATGAAGATAGCAAATTACTTTCTCTTAGCTTTTTGATAATGACATTAGCATCAGGCATTGTCCCAATGAAAATACCTCCAGGACGAAGCAATGCAGATACATTAGCCAGCGCTTGTCTTGCACATGCTTCAGTTGACCATGAGTAATGTAATGCAAAATGAATACAGAAAGAGACCTTCAAAATAGGAAGTGTAATCAACACTCAAACAATCAGCAGGAGGGAATCTCTTGTTCATAACCTATTCATTAAGATTCAGCAAGAGAAGAAAAGTGTTTTTTGGGTTGAATGTCAGAAAATATTATTCACCAAGAAGAGTAGGCACTTCAAAATAGGAAGTGTAATCAACACTCAAACAATCAGCAGGAGGGAATCCCTTGTTCATAACCTATTCATTAAGATTCATTATATAATAATATTTAGAAAAGATTCAAGAAATACAAAGTTGAATGTCAGTTGGCAAAGAATAAACACAGTTGAAGCCATCCAATAACAGCAATAGACTATGAAAAAAAGGAAAGCTCGTGGCTTGGAATTATAAAGCTAGGTCACTTACCTGGCAGCTACAAATGTCAAATGGAGCATCCTCGTATAAATACTCATCCAAACGAGCCTACCGAATACATGAAAAGAAAAAGATTGGTCATGAACGTCATGATCCTCGATGAGCATGTGAGTAGTACCACAAATAATGGGAGTATGGGGTAAAGCATACTCTTCTTGGTGATGTGAAAGTACAAGACAGAATCATCTATCATCGGAAAAAATGTATGAATATGCTGACAAGAGTTTTATGAATACTACATGAAATATGCAAGTATTTGAAACAATCTTTGGCACTATGCCTTATAATAGTTTCAGTCTGCTTGCGCATGCGGAGCATACCATCATGCTAATGTCAAATATTTTGTCTTTACCTCATAACAATCAGCGCAAATAAGCCGTGCAGGAAAATTGAACTTCTTTATCCGCTGTTCATCCATGTCACCATTATAACGAGTCATGCAGTCTTTTATCTGAAAGTGTAAGCCCATTATTTGTCCATGCTCCAAAGTAACGCAAACACCTCAAAACATTTTTGTAGAGAAAATGATTTTACAATTGAAAGTTTTCAACCTGTTATTGCCTACTTGAAACCTAGAAGAGGTGCACTGCCAGGGGGTGGGGGGTGGTAGGCAAAAGTGAGAATTAAGTACTGAGGATGAGGATACAAATTAAAAAAGATTAAGTGAAATATAGATTGAATATATAGCATACTCTAGCTTCAGATAAGTTCAAATTTTCGAACAATCACAATACAGGTTACATATTCAACTACACCAAAGGCATGCATACCAAAGCATCATAGAAAACTAACTCATTAACCACATTTTTTGTTATGCATTAGCTTGTATGCATATAGTGTAGATGTCTCGTGTGATAGGAAACCAACCGAGCCTTCGGCGATATCAACCCCTACATAATAGCCAACCTTAGCCTTATCCCATTTTATTAAATCACCTCCCTGCATTATGGAACATATCAGTATAGGCCAATACAACCTTGTACTGCAAAAATCACTGCTCTTCCAAATTAATACTCACAATACACCACTTACCTTGCCGCAAGCCAGATCAAGAACGCAGTCCCCCGGGCGGGCATACAGCTGGACCAGAACACTCTTTATCTGCCCACGGTGAGATTCAGCGGTTAGCACGGTTGCTCACAGGTAATACGTGACACCGTAGACGTCTCATTTTATCAAGGAGTTTAAGAGCTGGATGGATGGATGGGCGGCAAATTGAGTGGTGTACCCAGTTGTTGAGCTTCTTGAGGTGGATGATGGGGCTGTTCTCGCGCTCCTCGAGCGTCTGGTTCGACCGCGCGTTGTAGTGGTCCGCCACCCGCCGCGCGCTGCTCTGCTCCTCAAGAAGATAAAATAAGACATTTGATCAAGCTATTGAGTTAGTAAAATGAAGCAGAATATATAATTTGGTTTACCTGTGAGCACATAGCTCAACCCAACTGGGGTAGATGTATCTGCTTTTTCAGCTATTTGATCAAGCTCCTTCTGAAATGATCTGGCCATGCCCAGCAATCCAACCTAGGAACACTTGTCGACTTATACATCAGAAAGTAAAATGGATTCATCTGTTCCACACATCAATAATTGAACATTCCATGTGAATGAAATATTTGTGCAATTGTTGTGCATCTATGTATAATTGTTGTGAAATGCTTCTCAAAATTTTCGCTTCATCCTAACCCAAATCACCAGATTTTATTTAGGGCATACGCACAAACAGATCTGGCCACTCCTAGATCCTAAAACCACAGCCTAGACCCACGGAGGCATTGCAACAACTGAACAGATGACCAAGGGTAAAAGGATAAGCTTGCATCACCTTGTAGTAGCTGAGATCGATGGGGAGGCGCTCAGCGGCGCGGATAGCGGCGAGCGCCTTGTCGGTCGCGTCGGACTTAATGTGCGCCACCACCTTGCACCGCACCACGTCCTCGTCCCCTGGCGCCGCCGCGAGAACTGCAAAATTAGCTGGGGCGTCAGTGCCGCGTAGCGGTTAGGGCTTGTGGTTGCTTGACCTTGGTCGGCGACCTTGACGGCCTGGAAGAACTCGCTGGCCTGGATGTGGCTGTAGAGCGCCGTCGAGGCCAGATCTGTTATATGACGTCGTCAAGCGCCACCGGATGACGTCGAGGAGCCACCGGATGACGTCGTCAAGCGCCGCCGCGTCCATCGGCCGGGAGCAGGGCAAACCCTAGCTGCGCTTTATCCGCGCCGATCGACGGAAAGGCGACCCGGGGGGAGCGTGCAGGCGGTGCAGCGACTTTGCGAGACGAGAGAGAGTGTGGCGGAGAGGGAGAGGGGGAGTTGATCGCCAAAGAAGGAGACGGCGGCGGAGCGGAGGGGTGGGGGGAGGAGGAGGAGGCGGCGGAGCGGAGGGGTGGGGGGAGGAGGAGGTGCCGGCGGAGCAGAGGGGTGGGGGGAGGAGAAGGCGGCGGCGGAGCGGAGGAGGCGCACGGATGTGGGAGGCAGGAGGCGGCGGAGGAGGAGGAGGGAGGGGAGGAGGCGGCGGAGAAATCAGAGGGGAGGAGCCGAGGAGCGCACGGGTTCATTGGGGGAGGCAGGAGCGAGGTAGTCGGGGGCGTGTGCGTGGGCGTCGGGGTGGGTTCCAGGTTCAATGATGTGCATGATCCAAATAATTTTGGCCTTAGGATTTTCAATGAGTAAGAGAAGAAGGGTTGAGAAGAGATCCAGGCCATTCATTTTATGAAGTTGGAACCCTTTGGTACACAAATCTGGGTGGACTTAGATTAGTCATGACTGTGGGGGTGGTTGAGGGGGTGGATTTAGTAAAGAAAATTTTGGTGTATTATAGAGTAGGGTAGATTCGTATTTTGTAAATGATTACAAATATAAATTCGAATATTTTCGAATATGAATATGAATCGAATATTTACTTAATTTAGTTAGATCTAAATATCCTCATAACTTACGCAGTATGAAGACATTAATGATATTTTGTCCTTGTGCAGTCATGCTTAATCATTTTAATTCATTTCCTTTACCTCAAGAAACACGAATTCACATTGAATTAAGAAAACTTATCCAACTAATTAGTCATATTGCAATAAAAAATATATATTATTTCGTCGAATACGCATACAAATACAAATAGTCCAAATAAAACCATATTTCAAATGGTAAAAATCCATACCATATTCGCATATATATTTTATACAAATTCGAATATGAATAAGAATAGAAGAAAAATTGTTAATCGAAAGAGAAAATTTATAACACATTCATATTAATACGCCGTAGCCATTTCTCACTCCTAATCCTCACTACATCTAACAAAACGGTAATCCTCACTGACGTTAATCATGCGTGAAAAAATGGTACTCACTCCCATATTATTTTTCCCTTTTATGTAAAGTCAGATTCATGTTGCAACACATTGTAGGTTGATTTAATGCGCATGACAACGAGTATAAATTTGGCAATCATTCGACCAGGAAAGGTAAAAGATGGAAGGCAGTAGTTTCAATGGTTTTTTGCTTTGCATCACAACTCAAATTAACTTAACAGGATGCAGAATGTGCCATGGTTCTATGTACATTCAGACTGCAAGTCACACAAATCAGTGTCTCCCAAGATGAGCTACGCATCAAGATCCTCATGAGATATAAGCCTTAACGAGGTCCGAGAATTTGCAAACGTCTCCTGTCCTGGGGCATGTGATCTTGTTATCGTTCTTCTTGGCCATCTCATCGAGAGCCTGAGGTACAGCACACAAGCAACACGTTCTAAGTTGAGTATGAATGTTTGAACTGGAAGAATGACTATAGCAGCTCAGTTCAGTGCGTACCTTGGTGCTATACACATATCCATTCGGCAGAACGAGTGGCGGGTTCTCGGTGTCCATGAGCTCCTTGGTTATGTAGCAGACGAGCTTCGAATGGTGCTGCTTTGAGAATGGCAGCGGCTCAGCCAGTTTCCGGAAGCCGTCCAGTGATAAGGGGTCTTCTTTGGGGCAGTTACCCTCGAAGCAGAATTTTTAGAAGGTCAAGGAGGAAACAAACAAGAGACTGTAATTAACAACGCTAGGTGGTAAAAATGAAGAGAAAAGTATAAATCATGCAAAGGATACGGAGTCTTGAGGGCTGTCAGGCCTGCTTGCAGGTAGATGTTCAGCAACGGCTCTAGCGTCATGCCATACAGTTTGTAGAATTCTTGCTTAAACTGGTCCACAAGACAGTCCCACTGGTTTTGCTCAAACAACACCTGCCAGTAAAACACATGGTGTCAGCCAGGTACCAAAACCTTTATACCGCAGCTCCAGTGCTCCACCAGGAGTTGATCCCAAATTTGTATATATATTCCAAGAACCATGCTTAAGTACGAAAATCTAACCCCAGCTGCTATCAGATTTGTGATGCAGTGACATAACAAAAACAGAGAGAACATAGACAATGCTGCTAACTTTGTAAGGAGCACAGTTTGTGCTGCTTCTAAAAACCAATGTTGCCGTAACACGCTGCAATTCTTTCATGTGTGTAGTGCCCCAGGGAGCTAGGTATTTCTGAGCATACACTATAGCCTGCATGAAGTTCTTAGCCTTGACTAGTTCCACAAACTCTTGAAGCCTCAGTAAAAACTCCAGCTTACTCTGCAGTGCAAATACCAAAAGAAAGAATTGAGATAAAGAAGGTAATACACGCCACTCAGAAGCTAGCAAAATCTGGGTTTGTTTTGTTCCATAGGAAAATGACAACAGGAAACATCGTACATTGAAATCTTACCCATCCACATACCATGCACACTCCATCTAGCAGAAAGAGGGGTCGAACAAATCACCTCCAATATAGAAGATAACGGCAAAAATTTCGGAGCATTCATGCCATAAATTATTATAAAAGTTGAAACCAATCTATCCCATGTTCTTATCAAGTGATTAAGAAGCTACAAAGATGCAGAATTTCAACAAGCAACCAACGTGATAGATGTGCTATCATAACTACCAATAATCAGATATCAATGTAAGCACCACATTCGCCAGTGTTCTATCAGATGCCCAGATTCATTATTCCACCTCACTACTATGTTGATGGAAGAACATCAATAATGAAATAGCACAAAGTGAAGCAAACCTTTGATTTCTTTAAGCGAGACTTGTTTTCTGCACACCAAGCTAAAGCAGGAGCAATTTCTTTATACTGAAGAGAATCGATTACTCTTTTTGCATCTAGGAAGACATCAATATCAACAAGGTCCTGCATATCAACAGTTGACTGGTTAGGAACTTAGGATAGGTTTCAAAGAGTATCCATGACTGCAGATAAAGGCAGTAGGTACTAATGAGCCTTGGTTCCAGCATGATACTCATTACTATTATTGTAAAAAAACATTTAGATACTGGTGGAAAGCAATTCTTAATTTCATATCTCTACTACTTAAAAATTGGAGTTGGTGGCGGTCCGTCCGTTCTTCCTTAAGTCTTAATAGCCATCCGATCTTTCTCAACTCTCTCTAACCGTTGGATCTCACGATCTCCCTCCTCAACTGCTCTCCACGTCTGGTAACCTCTCCCGTCTAGCTGCCCATCCAACATGTGGCAAATCCTCGCAGACACCAAGCCGTCACTAGCCCAGCCATCCATCCGCTCCTCCGCTCGTCCCTCCCACCCGCACCAACCAAAGCCCACAACCGCCCAGGTCGTTGCGCTGCGCTTCCGCCGGCGCGCGCGGCCGCCTCACCTCCTCCCGGCGCCAGAGAATCGATGGCATTCCACTACCCCGACCACGGGCTCGCTATGGACGCGGCGGCGGCCGCGTCGTCGAACCCTAGCCTCTCCCCCGGAGGCGGCGGCGGCGAGGAGGGGAGAAGGCGGCCATCGCGGCCCACCCGCTGTACACGCAGCTGCTGGAGGCCCATGTCACCTGCCTCCACGTCGCCACCCCCGTCGACCAGCTCCCCAGCATCGACGAGCAGATCGCCACCCGCCCGCCTCCGCTCGCCACCGCCGCAGCCGCTTGCGGACCCTCTGGGGGTGAGGAGCTCGACCTCTTCATGGTATGTACGACTCTTGTTTTGAGTCTCTGGCCCTCACGCCTCTACCTGTTTCGGTGTGCTTTGCAAGCGACTGGGTGCTGCAGCTAATTTGCTACGGGTCGCGAATTCGGATTGGAGGAAATCGGTGTTGAATTGGATAAGTTTGGATTATGTGCAGTACTGGATTTGTGAATTGTGATGTGCTCTGTGTTGAGAGTTTTGAGGTCATGCGAGGCTGCGCATGTTAGCGTCTCTGTTTTACATGCGCTTCTCTGTTCCATTCTACTTCTGTGATAGTAACATCCTACGTTTGCTCTGCACGGATGATTGGATGTCAAAACTGAAACCACATATCTCAGGCTAAGGTTCACAGAGTCGCATTATGCTCTGTAAAGCGGTAGAAGAGTGGACCTTTTCGTGATTATTGCAATATAAAGCCAGTTTGCACCAAGGTTATTAATGTAGTCTTTTGGAACTTCTATCATGACAGAGATAATGTTGTATATGCACTTGATATTTATGTTCGTTGCTAGAAGACCTGTTTGCTTGGAAGAACCGTATCATCTATTCATCTTACGATAATAGATATACTTTTTGCTAGCTATATTCTTGGTTGAGTGGTCTGCAATGGAAATATGCAAACTTGAAGGTGTCTAAATCTTAACCAAAAGCTATCAATGAAAAAAATAATTGAAGTCCATTGCTATAGTTTTTGGGATGGTGAAAAAAATCAAGATATTGTTTCATGAAATTGCTCTGTTCTGCCAAGGTTGTTGATTTGCTATTATATGATTTGAGCTGTGTTAATCCTTATGTAATGGTAGTACCTTTTGTCATCATGCTGTTTACTGGATAAAATATGCCCATGCGTTGACGATGTTATTGTTTTTTATTCAATCTTTGTGGTAGTGCCCTTACGAATTTACACCCCTTTTGTTATTTTACAATGATTTTATGTTTATTGACTACAAGTACTCTTTATCTAGGAAATGAATATGTTGTTGGCATCCAGCATCATGTTTTTCGTGGACGCAGTCCTGCTTTTGGATTCTATAATACTCGACTTAATTGCAGGCACATTACGTGTTGCTCCTTTGCTCATTCAAGGAGCAATTTCAGCAGCATGTACGTGTTCATGCAATGGAAGCAGTGATGAGTTGCTGGGAGCTTGAACAATCTTTACAATGGAAGCAGTGATGGGTTGCTGGGAGCTTGAACAATCTTTACAAAGTCTTACAGGTAAGTCAAAGCTTTTATCTGCTTGCATCAGTTCAGCAAAGTGGCAGAAAAATTCAAACAAGCACTGCTTATTTTTTGTTATTTCATTACTTGTATTCAGGCAGGCTGATGGCTATAAGTAGTTTCTGTATTATTAATTACCAGTACATTTATAAATGTAAACACCAATAGAAACTGAACAAAAGGAAAAAGTGCAAAACACATTTTTAAAAAGTGTATATTTCAGACCAAGAGCATACATTAGATGCCTTTTCAACCATCACTCAGTCAAGAATTTACTTTGATTAAAATATATGTTCAAAGTTTATGATGTGTGCCATTATAAGCTTAGGATTAAGTAAACTTCACCCTATGGGTAATGAATGTCTAGCTTACGAGCAGCCATAAGCTATCATTTATTACTTAACACCTTAGGTATATTTTCATTGTTGTTTGGTTTTTGGGCTCTAGACATGTCTATTTTGATCAGAGATTCAGAATCTAAGGCATGTTTGAGGTTTTGGATACTGCATGGGCTATCATAGTGCAAACACATTTAGTGGCAATTGGGTGAGAGACACATGGGTGCCCAGGCATGCTAAGCATGCACTAAAAAGTGGGGAGAAGTGTTGTTTGATGACATGACTAGCTGAATGCCCGTGCGTTGCTACGGATTTTAAAATTTTATTAAGCTTAGAATTAAGTAAACTTCATCCTATGGGTAATGAATGTCTAGCTTACGAGCAGCCATAAGCTATCAGTTATTACTTAACACCTTTGGTATATTTTCATTGTTGTTTGGTTTTTGGGCTCTAGACATGTCTATTTTGATCAGAGATTCAGAATCTAAGGCATGTTTGAGGTTTTGGATACTGCATGGGCTATCATAGTGCAAACACATTCACCTTAGGTATATTTTCATTGTTGTTTGGTTTTTGGGCTCTAGACATGTCTATTTTGATCAGAGATTCAGAATCTAAGGCATGTTTGAGGCTTTGGATACTGCATGGGCTATCATAGTGCAAACACATTCAGGGGCAATTGGGTGAGAGACACATGGGTGCCCAGGCATGCTAAGCTTGCATTGAAAAGAGGGGAGGAGTGTTGTTTGATGACATGACTAGCTGAATGCCCGTGCGTTACTACGGATTTTAAAATTTTATTAAGCTTAGGATTAAGTAAACTTCACCCTATGGGTAATGAATGTCTAGCTTACGAGCAGCCATAAGCTATCAGTTATTACTTAACACCTTTGGTATATTTTCATTGTTGTTTGGTTTTTGGGCTCTAGATATGTCTATTTTGATCAGAGATTCAGAATCTAAGGCATGTTTGAGGTTTTGGATACTGCATGGGCTATCATAGTGCAAACACATTCAAGGGCAATTGGGTGAGAGATACATGGGTGCCCAGGCATGCTAAGCATGCACATGCACTGAAAAGAGGGCAGGAGTGTTGTTTGATGACATAACTAGCTGAATGCCCGTGCGTTGCTACGGATTTTAAAATTTTATCATACTATATATTCTGAAACTAATGGGTGGTAAAAATTTTTAGAACATGCATACAAATATGTTCTAAATTTTTTTTAAAATCCGTAGCAACGCACAGGCATTCAGCTAGTTTTAAAATGACATTACAGTTTGTTATTTACGCAATAGCATCAAAAGCACAAAGCAACATGAGCTACTGGCAAATAATCACACAACAGCACCAAAAGCACAAAGGAACATGTTGGGTTACTGGCAAATAATCACAAATAGTTGGACGCCACAATAATAATAATGCTAAGTGCAAAAAGGAGAGAAATTAATTTATTTCATCTCCACTACACAGATATAGTTTAAAACAAGTGAATCAAGATAACTCCAGCAAAACCTTTCAAACAAATGAAACCAGAAGAAAGCTAGGCACCGAGATGTAACAGAGCAGCATAAAGAAACATATCACA
Organism: Dendrocalamus latiflorus; assembly: GCA_017311315.1. Lineage (NCBI taxonomy): Eukaryota > Viridiplantae > Streptophyta > Magnoliopsida > Poales > Poaceae > Dendrocalamus > Dendrocalamus latiflorus. The sequence continues at coordinate 19,335,022 of CM029619.1, read as the reverse complement.
GTCCCACACTCCCACTGTCTTCCAATAAGACAGGCCTTGCAAATTGCAAGCCTACAGTGAGATCAGGAACTAATAAAATCTCCTTACTTAGCAGGAAGGGGCATGCGTAATACGTAGAAGATCAAAACTCAACTGGGGGTTGATTCATACAGCTAAACAAGATATCAGTCAAATATAGAACAACAACACCAATTGAAGAATTACACATGGAAAGCAGGTGACCGGGAATCTATCATTACATTGAGATTCTCTGAAATTTTGTATTGACTTTGAACTGATGTCTTCATTACAACATTACCTACGTAACTTCAACTATCTAGATAGATCACTTCAGTACCAAAGAAGAACAGTCTATGCCTTGTTAAATGCCAGTACAAAATTATATGACAGCCCCAGCCTAATATCTGCCTACTTGCTGCTGCTAAATTAGATTTCTATACTCCCTAAGCTCCAACATCACTTTTGATTCCTCATTCTTATTGTAACATCCTCAAGCCAACATTGTATTTTTCTTACTAAAACAGACATTGACACATATCAAAAGTTCTTTCTCGCTGGCAGTTTATGCTCACTGTCCTTTGTGCCCCAACTGTATCTTTTTGCTACTTTTTACAGCCTTAGTTACAGTTGCCTAGTTATCTATTACTATTATAAAAGAAGGAGTTGGTGGTTGTAGGTCCATTCTCCTTCAACCACTCTATTCACTCAACTTCTCACTATTCTCCACTTTCTAACTGATCAAAACAACTCTCCTCTATAGAATGATTCTCTATATATTCAATGAGTTCTGTTGCAACGCATGGGTATATAACTAGTACATTCCTAAATAGAAACACATAAGCTTATTGGGCAGATGAATTTCGGGGGAACAAACTATAAAACTACATGAATCAACCAAAATCTCTGCCTGGGATGCCCTTCCTGCCCACCATTCATATACCTGAATGCCGGAAATCTCGGCGAGTTTGGTGGCAGTGTCGTAGTAGGACATCCGCAGCATGTAATCAACCAGGATCCGCTTCAGCCGAATGTCTTCCCACTCGCCATCGTCGCCGGCGCTCGCGGCCGCCAGCCGATCCAGCCGCGCCCGGCACCTCTGCACCTGAAGCTCCTCCGCCCACGCGCCCTCCTCCATCTGAAAGACATCATCAGGAATCAATTCATTAGCAAGGAAACATAAAAAAAGATACGATTTTTCCAGTAGTGTCCAGAAACAAGAACGAACGAATCAACAAGTTCGGATCTTTTCTAAGGCGAGCATGATTTGCCGAGAGATTGGGGTATGTGTGTGGATTAGGGGTAATTGCCTTGCGCTTGAGACCGTGGAGGCGGGAGACGAGGGAGGTGAGGTGGTCGACGGCGGCGGCGCCGTTGTCGCCGGGGGCGGCGGCGACTGAGGAGGCGGAGGAGAGGACAACGGTGATCTCCTTCTCGGCGAGGCGGTGGTTGGCGCGGGCGGTGGACTTGAGCGCCTCCAGGGGCACCCGCAACAGCTGGTGCTCCAGCCGTACCGACTCCGCCGCGCGCGTCTGCCGCCCCGCCGCCGCCGACGGCGCCGGCGACGTGGACGGCGACAACGATGGCGTGTCAATGGCCATCTCCATCTTTGCTTTACCTCTTTTGGGTCCGAGAGAGAGAGAGAGAGAGAGAGAGAGAGAGAGAGACAGAGCACGCTGTGTGGATTGTGGGAGAATAAAAGGGGTGAGAAGATGAGAGGAGGTTTTGTGATGCTACTCTATTTCGCTGTCTGGGATCTGGATAGAGATGTGATTTGTTTTGGGCTTAATTATTGCAGGTCTAACACTTGTACTTGTTTTCTCATAAAATAAATCAAAGAGGAATTATTTTATGAATTCATAATAAGTAAAATGAATTCTGGCATGATCGAGTCTCACTTTTACCGAACTTAGGGCTGTTTGGCTGGGCTCAACTTCTTTAATTTTAGCTTCAAAGTCTGGCTGAGAAGCTCTAAAATTCGGACTTCAAATTTGTAGTGTAATTTAAGCTCGACTTTAAATTTGTAGTGCATTTTTGGGCTTTGAAGCCTACGCGTTTGGCCAGACAAACGATTTTGAAGTCCAAAAAACTGAAGCTGTGCGTGGCCAAATGCCTCCTTATTCCTTAATGTGTGGGTGAATAGGTCTTATCTTGTCACATGTAAAAAAATTGCTGGCATGATCTGTATTATAATTGTAAACACAAGTATAGGAATAGGATGGTCCCAAAAAAGTATAGGAATAGGATTGGCCAGATTTACATTTTGGCTACTTCAGGTTTGGAAAATGAGATTTGTGAGAGCTTATGGTACACATTTGTGTTGCTTAGAGGTTTAGAATATTCTCTGATGAGGACATCCCGAAGACACTAATTGCACCGATTACACGAGCACGAGTTAAACAAATTAATCAACAGGTGAATTCGCTCCTAATTGAATTTGTTATAATTTACATGAAGATTGGTTACTACCTCATTTCAATGTGTTGTGCGTTCTCAGGTTTGAATGATGTAAAACTTTTAGAATTGGAGCCATGGAGGAGGAGCTGATGGAGAAGAATTATTTGGAGTCAAGCAAGAAAAGACATATTAAGTCCTCATTGTCACACCGGATCGACCTCAGATGTATTCAGGACCGTTGATCCACATCGGGTGCTCGCAAGACCTTCAGAACGTTCAGACCAATCCGAATGGTTTCGACTGTCCGAGCTGTCCGATCAGTGTTAGACGCTTGAATGCTTCGGAGACATCTGGACCGCTTCGAACAATTGCGTTGATTGATCTTCCACGAACTGCCTGATCGCCTTGGAAACATTTGGACCACTTAGGATGATTCGTACCGCCCGATCTTCAACGGACCGCCTGATCACCATGGAGACGTTTGAACTGCTCCGAACGTTCATTCATTCTGCGACGTTCGATCAGGTTTTGACAATCGATAGCGACGATGATGTTCAGACCGCTCCGAACGTTCACCCTTCGGCATCGTTCGATCAACTTGGATGGTCGATATTGATGGTAACGTTCGGACCAGACCGAACGGTCCTGCCGCTGGATTGGCTGGAGATGCTTGTAGCCGTTCGATTGACTTGGAGTGTTCGGAACAGTCTAATCTTATCTTCAACCATGACACCGCCTATGACTTACAACCACTGCGTCGCTACGACTACGACTTACGACCACTACGCCGCTATGACTTATGACCATCCGATTCTTTTGAAGCTCGGATGATTATGAAGGTAACAACTGCTACTTGTGATCGTACGAGTGGTTGATGCCAATATCAACCGAAGATGTGTGGTCATAAAGAAGACATGGTCATAGTCGAAATCAACCTCAACGTGGTCGTAACGACTTACGAGTGCAGACCCAGAGGGATTCCTTGTGATTAAAAGGCAATAACTTTTACATACGGAGTCCGATTGAGGTGATCTTGTACTTATTCAAAAACTTATTTCAAGGACTATGTAACAAACAAGGACTTATCTTTAGATTCATCTTGGATAAAAGATTTTAGTTTCCATTTTGTAGGAGTTCAAGTCTAATACAATAATAGATTGAGTTGTACATGATTAAGGGGTCCTACGAACTGTGCCCAGGGCTATATAAGCCTTATAATACGTAGCATTTGGGTTAGACCACAATATTTTTAAGATAGCTAATATTGCTTATTCTCATATTTATGCTACGCACTGCCTTTGGGGAATTGGGGAATTTTCTTGAGAGTGCCTCCGTTGTTCGTGTGCTTCCTTATGGTTCGCAAGAGCAGCGATACGTCTACTTTGTGGTCAGGTAGAATCTATCACAAGCATGTGGTTGGGCGAATTATCTTATCGCAGGTTGCTATTCTAACAGTGGTTGGCGTCATCGGTTCGTCAAGTGCACGGATGCAAATTTATCCTTGATCCTAAGTCTCATGAGTTTTGCTAAGTTTTTCGTCCATTAGAATTTTTGTTTAGATGTTGATTGTTGTGTTTCCTTCGCGTCGCTTAATTGTTGTGCCATTTTCGTGTTTCATTGGACAACACAATCACAGTGAGCTTCGTTCATAATAGTTCCTTTCATCTCTGAGACTAGTTGTTGACATTGCATTAAGGGTTGCTCTTGGTAGTAGTTACACTCATTAAAATCTGAATTTTCACACCAGGAAGGCAGTCAACGTACAGAAAGAGCCACGGTTTAAAAAAAAGAAAGAGAAAGAACTTGTGGCCGAAGTCTGTGTCAAAAAAATCAGGTTGTGTGATCATATCCATTTTGAGCAATCTTGTGCCCCTATATCTTTAATATTGCAATTGCCTAGCGTCTCTCCTAGTACTTGGTGCAAAATAAGTTATCTAATCTTTAAATATCATATTACCTCTATTTATCTCATTCCTTTGTTGCACTAAGTCACATTGGTCTTTGCGTGTACGTTCATACACTTCACTTAAATCTTTTGGATCAGCACTTAGGCGAAGTATTCTAGCTTAGATTATTACTTAACTCTACAATAGCTAGGATTTCAGATTGCATAGGTAAACATTGTCCATCCAAGATCCACAAATAAGCCAATGTTATAACAGTGCTTGTGTAATTTAACTCACTTGATCTATCATCTGTGTTGTCTACCGTCACCAAAGTGCGTGTAACTCCTCACTTCTATCAAGGACGCATAAGAACTTCGATTGGTAAGAGAAGGTGAGATTGAGTGAATTCCATCAATAAAATCTTTCACACACATAGTTTTCTTTCTTGCACTAACCGTGGTAGGAACGAAGGAGAATCAACCTATGTTACACAAGCTGACCTTGAAAAGCTCACGAATGATTTTAACACTTAGTTGAATGACAACATGAGTGTCTTGAAAAGGGATATACTAGAGGAGCTTTCGCAAAGAGTGGGGCCCCGTTGGCGTCCATGAAGGAGACATTGAGCTTGACGAGACCGATGAGGAGAGGGTTGCATGGTTTGCTAGAGAAGCTCTAGCCAATTGAGCCACTGCCAATGCGGTTCGACCACCCTTCTCGGGTGTGGGGGAGGTGTTTTCGACGCTGACCATGGCCAAGGGAGAGGGCGTGATTGTGGACGTGACCATGGGCGTGGCGGTGCCACTCACATCGACGCCAACGATAATTACCAACGTCATGGCTATCGTCATGATGATCTAGCCGCAGAGGAGAAATTTGGGAAGCTCAAATTCACTATTCCCAAATTTAAAAGTGATTCCGATCCAGATGCGTATCTCACATGGGAGCTTAAGGTAGATAAGATCTTCCGAATGTACAATTAATCAGAGAAAAAGAAACTACACATGGCGTCACTTGAGTCCGATGGATATACGTTAATCTAGTGGGAGCAAGTGTTAAACCAAAGAGAAGCTCGTGGGGAACCTCCAATTGCGACATGGGCTGAAATGAAGTAAGAGCTAAGAGTATGTTTTGTTCCCAACTCTTATAAACGTGATCTTTTTGATAAACTGCAGAACTTGAGACGGGAAAATCGTTTAGTGGAGGAATACTACAAGGATGTGGAGCAAGCTATGATTAGGGAACGTGTGCATGAAGATAAAGAGCAAACACTTGCGCATTTCCTATTTGGCATGAATAAAAACATCAAGCGTATTATGCAATATTAGCCCTACAACACTGTCATCGAATTGGTCCATCAAACAACAAAGGCGGAAAAACAACTCCTAGAGGATGGGAAACCAGCGCCAATTCAATTTGGATGAGGCACATTTGCAGCTAATACTACTTCCAATGCTAATGCTCGTCCTTCAATTACAAAAATAGCACCTACATCAAGTGAGAAGAAAGTGACTCCATCTCCTAACCCCTCAATTGACGCTGCAACAAAAAGTAGGAAAGTTCAATGCTTTAAGTGTTTAGGATGTGGCCATATTTCTAGAGAATGTCCCAACAACCGAGTTATGCTTGTGTCAGAAGATGGAGAATATGAATCAGCAAGTGAAGATGAGGTTGAGATCAGCCAAGAAAAGGAGAGATATGAAGATGCATCAGATGACCATGAAGAGGTTGATGTGTTGAGTTATAAAACGGGAGAGGCATTAGTAGTCATCAAAAATTTAAGTATGCTTGCACAAGAAGGAGATGTGCATCCGCAATAGTTTAACTTGTTTCAAACGCAAGTTAAGGTAAACAACAAAGTAATCAAACTTATTATTGATGGCGGTAGTTGTCATAAGTTGGCTAGTGTTGAATTATGTGATAAACTTAGTTTAAAGATGATGAAACATCCACATCCATATCATGTGCAATGGTTTAGCGAATGTGGGAATGTGAAGGTTCAGTTTGTGGTGCATGTTACCTTCAAGATTGGTGATTATGAGGACACCGTTGAGTGTGATGTGGTGTCTATGACAGTATGTCATTTGCTGTTAGGAATGCCATGGCAATATGGCAGAAGTGTGCAACATGATGGCCGTTCCAACCAATATGCTTTTAAGTGGAAGGGAAAAACAAAAGAGCTTAATTTAATGACTCCTAATCAGATCCATGATGAATTACAGCAAAAGAAGTTTGCTAACAATGAGGGTAAAAGGAAGGAAAAGAGAGACCTCCACATATCGGTGAGTGAAAGTCACAAGTCAAATATGAGAAGGAAAAGTAAATGTAAGGGAGAAAAAGTTATGTTAGCCACAAAATCAGAATTGAGAGAAGTGAGCAATGACCCATCAAAGATGCACTTTGTGCTTGTGTACAAAGATACAACTGTGTTACTTTCTGCTAATGACTTGACTTCTCTTCCTAGTGGTGTTTCTTCCCTTTTGCAGGCCTTTGAAGACGTGTTTTCGGAGGAGATTCCAGCGGGACTTCCACCATTGCGCAGCATAGAGTATCAAATTGATCTAGTTCCTGGTGCGTCACTTTCAAACCATCCACCATACCGCACCAATCCGAAGAAAATCAAGGAAATTCAACACCAAATAAAAGAACTACTTGAGAAAGAGTATGTACACGAAAGTCTTAGTCCTTGCGTAGTTCCCATAATTCTTATTCCTAAGAAAGATGGTACATGTAGAATATGTATTGATTGTCATGCCATTAACATCATTGTTAGATATCATCATCCTATTTCTAGGTTCCATGATACACTAGATGAATTTAGTGGTGCTGTCATATTCACTAAAATTGATTTGAGAAGATACCATCGGATTAGGATGAAACTTGGTGATAAATGGAAGACTGCTTTTAAAACAAAATATAGAGTATATGAGTGGTTAGTAATGCTATTTAGTTTAACTAATACACATAGTACATTTATGCGATTGATGAATCATGTTTTAAGAGCATTCATTGGCAAATTTGTTGTGGTATACATTGATGACATATTAATTTATAGCAAGACGAAGGATGAATACATTGAGCATATTAGACAAGTGTTAGAAGTGCTTAGAAGTGAGAAATTGTATGTTAATTTTGACAAATGCACCTTTTGTACCAATAAAGTTGTGTTCTTAGGCTATATTGTTTCTAGACAAGGCATTGAAATAGATGAATCAAAAACTGAAGCAATTAAGGATTGGTCTACACCTGTGAATGTTAGTCAAATCAGAAGTTTCCATAGTCTTGCTAGATTTTATCAGCGTTTTATTAAAGATTTCATCACTATTGCTGCACCCTTGAATGAGTTAACTAAAAAAGAGGTTGTGTTTGAATGGGGTACATCTTAAGAAAAAGCTTTTCAAGAACTAAAGAAACGATTGATTGAAGTACCATTGCTCACTTTGCCTGATTTCACTAAGACTTTTGAAAGTGAATATGATGCTAGTGGAATAAGAATTAGTGGTATTTTAATGCAAGAAGGGAAACCGGTAGCATATTTCAGTGAGAAGCTAGGAGGAGCTCAATTGAACTACTCTGTGTATGATAAATAATTGTATGCTTTAGTACGTGTGCTTGAAACTTGGCAACATTATCTTTAGCCTAAAGAATTTGTTACCCACTCTGATCATGAACCTTTGAAATATTTAAAGAGCTAAGTTAAACTAAACCGTAGACATGCTAAGTGGGTAGAATTCGTTGAAACTTTTTCATATGTTATTAGGTACAAGAAAGGAAAAGAGAATGTGATAGCGGATGATTTATCTAGGAAAAATATGCTCTTAACTTAATTAGAAGTGAAAGTTTATGGTTTAGAGAGTTTGAAAGATTTATATGCTTTTGACTATAAATTCTTAGAACCATATTCTAAATGCAAAGATGGAAAAGGATGAGACAAGTTTCATATTTATGATGGGTTCTTATTTCGTACTAACAAATTATGTGTTTCAGATTCGTCCGTGTGTTTGCTTCTATTGCAGGAATCTTATGCAGGAGGCTTGATGGGACACTTTGGGATAGAAAAGACCTTCATGATGCTGAGCGGTCGCTTTTATTGGTCTAAAATGAAGCGAAACATCGAGAGGTTTGTACAACGATGTGTAACATGCCACAAAGTGAAATCTAAGCTTAATCTACATGGTTTATACACTCCACTTTCAGTTTTAGTGCTCCTTGGGAAGATATTATTATGGACTTTATTTTAGGATTGCTTAGAACTAAGACGGGGAGGGATTCAGTTTTTGTAGTGGTGGATAGATTCTCTAAAATGGAACATTTCATTCCCTGTCACAAAAGTGACAACACGTCGCATGTAGCTGACTTGTTTTTTAAGGAAATTATGAGATTGCATTCCATACCAAGGACAATTGTTTCAGATTGAGATGTCAAATTTATGAGTTACTTTTGAAAGACTTTGTGGGCCAAACATGGGACAAAGTTGCTATTTTCGATAACTTGTCACCAACAAATGGATGGGCAAACGGATGTAGTGAACCGTACACTTTTAATGCTGTTGCGGACAATGATAAAAAAGAATTTGAAAGAGTGGGAAGATTGTATACTGCATGTTGAATTTGCATATAATAGGGTGCTATATTCTACTACTCAAATGTGTCTATTTGAGATAGTGTATGGTTTCAAGCCGATCAAATCATTTGATTTGCTGCCACTGTTGTTGCATGAACATGTCAACATGGAAGCATCAAAACGAGTTGAACATATGAAAAAGATTCATACCAATATTAAAGAAAAATTGAAAAGAAATCACGTTATTATGTTGAGAAGGCGAATAAGTCAAGAAAGAAGATGTTATTTGAATCAGGTGATTTGCTTTGAGTGCATATATGCAAAGAATGCTTTTCGAACAAACGTAAGTCAAACTTGATACCTCGGGGAAATAGTGCATTCAAAGTGCTTGAGAAGATCAATGACAATGCATACAAGATCGAGTTTCCGGGTGATGATTACGCTATGAGTTCTACATTCAAAGTTGCTGATTTATCACCATTCTTGGGTCCGAAAGAATCAGAGTCGAGGACGAATCCTTTCCAAGAGGGGGAGGATGATGAGAACATCCCGAAGACACCAATTGGACCAATTATATGAGCATGAGCTAAACAAATTAATCAATAGGTGAATTCGCTCCTAATTGAATTTGGTTATAATTTACATGAAGATTGGTTACTACCTCATTTCAATGTGCTATGCGTTTTCAGATTTGAATGATGTGAAGCTTTTGGAATTGGAGCCATGGAGGAGGAGCTGATGGAGAAGAAATAGTTGGAGCCATGGAGGAGGAGCTGATGGAGAAGAAATAGTTGGAGTCAAGCAAGGAAAGACATGTTAAGTCCTCATTGTCACACTAGATCGACCTCAGATGTATTTAGGACCATTCGATCTACATTGGGCGCTCGCAAAACCTTCAGAACATTTGGACCAATCTGAATGATTTCGACTATCTGAGCCGTTCGATCAGTGTTGGACGCTCAGATGCTTCGGAGACATTTAGACTGCTCCGAACAATCATGCTGTGCGATCTTCCACGGACCATCTGATCGCCTTGGAAACGTTCAGCCCACTCTGGATGATTCGTACCATCCGATCTTCAATGTACCGCATGATCGCCTTGGAGATGTTTTAACCGCTCCGAACATTCGTTCATTCTACGACGTTCGATCAGGTTTTGACGATCGATAGCGATGATGACGTTCGGACTGCTCCAACATTCACCCTTCGGAGTCGTTCGATTAACTTGGACAATCGATATTGATGGTAACGTTCAGACTAGGCCGAACGGTCCCGTCACTGGATTGATTGGAGACGCTTGCAGCCGTTCGATTGACTTGGAGGTGTTCAGAATAGTCTGATCTTATCTTCAACCACGACACCGCCTACAACTTACAACCACTACATTGCTACGACTACGACTTACGACCACTGTGTCGCTACAACTTACGACCACCCGATTCTTTTGAAGTTTGGATGACTATGAAGGTAACGACTGCTACTTGTGATCATATGAGTGGTTGACGCCAATATCAACCGAAGATGTGTGGTCATAAAGAAGGCATGGTCGAAGTCGAAATCAACCTCAACGTGGTCGTAACGACTTACGAGTGTAGACCCGGAAGGATTCCTTGTGATTAAAGGGCAATAACTTTCGCATACAGAGTCTAATTGAGGTGATCTTGAACTTATTGGAAAACTTATTTCAAGAACTACATAACAGACAAAGACTTATCTTCAGATTCATCCGGGATAAAAGGTTTTAGTTTCCTTTTTGTGGGAGTTCAAGTCTAATACGATAACAGATTGAGTTGTACATGATTAGGGGGTCCTACGGACTGTGCTCAAATCACAATATTTTCAAGATAGCTAATATTGCTTATTCTCGGGTTTATGCTACGCGCTGCTTTTGGGGAATTGGGCGATTTTCTTGAGAGTATCTCTGTTGTTCTTGTGCTTCCTTGTGGTTCGTAGGAGCAGCGATACATCTACTTTATGGTTGGGTAAACAAGATCATGAGCGTGTGATTGGGCGAATTCTCTTGTCGTAGGTTGTTGTTCTAACAGTAGTTGGCTCCATCAGTTCGTCAAGTTATACAGATCCAAATTTATCCTTAATCCTATGTTGTGAAAATCGAGCATCCCCGCATCATTCTCCCCAGATGTCGAAGGTGGGGAGAACTCAAAAAAAAAAAAGAAGCAGAATCGTTCTGAATTCAGTTTGTATAAGAATTCCCATAGCAAAAATCATTCTGTTAGGAGTTGAATAGTCCAATTCCCTTGGATTTGCCTTATTCTAGAAATGGCTACTTTTGGCATTTGCGAACACTTGCTGCTACTTGTTTCCTCCCTAAATACCTTGGAAAAGTATCACTCCTGTTCTTGATTGCTACGTCAACATTGACTCCCATCTGTTCTAGATTGCTACCTCAACATCGTCAGGGGAAGAAAGAGCTGTAAAATCATATATGGCAGTGTCACGTTTATCCAGATCACCCCAGTAGTGATCATTGTTGTGTCATGTTGGCGAGTGTCTTAATACATGGTAGTGTGCAGGAAGGAAGTGTCAGAAATCAGAAGCATAAGCATCTCTGCGTTACAGCAGCATTCAATAATTTTAAGCATCAACACTAAGATCACAAAGTAATTGAATGATTGCCCTGATACGCAGTCATAGATGCGCACCAGCTGCTTCTGTACAGTGGACAGTGTAAGCTGTGTATTATGACCTCATGGGGTAGCAAAATAACGCCACTCAAGCACATCTATACAAACAGACACTAAAAATTGAAATTTTGAATATCAGAAAGATGCTTAAATACAGAGAAAATTAGGGTACCATGACATTGTACTCCCCCAGGTATCAACAGAAAAAGACTCTAATCTAAGGAATACAACCGTCATCAGCTTTCTGCAGACCAGGTGCAGAAGCAGCACAGGAGAAAATACATTCAGCACTGCAGTTTTAGCATTTTATTAGGGAGTAGGGGCAGAAGCAGCAGCTAGCAAGGGAAGGGAATCTAACATCATGTAACTATAATTTCAGCAAAGGTTCCAATTCACAATTTCGCTGAGGAAACAAGTAGCAAAAAGTAGATGTTCGTGAACATCGATCCAAAATTATTTCAAAATCTTGGGAAGTGTTTTGAACTGGCAGTTGAAATCATATCAGGAATCAGATGAGGATCTCCATCAGGTAGGTCTGCAGGCATGCCTCCTTCAGGGCCTCACTCACTGTCGGATGTGCGTGACATGTACGGGCAACGTCCTCCCTGGACGCTCCATACTGAAGTGCAAGCACGGCCTTGTGGATGATCTCGGCTGCATTGGGGGGTCATTATGTGCACACCAAGGATTCTGTCAGTTTCTTTGTTGGCCACTACCTTCACAAACCCTTCGGCGTCATCAATCGCCTTTGCACAGCTGTTTGCCAACAGGGGAAACCTACGTTACGCGGATACTTCACAAAAGTCACGTACCGGTATCGGATACTGTATCGGATACGGATACTGCCCCGATACGCGCCGATACGTATCCTGTAAGTATCTGGAATTACTGATTATTCAAAAAAAGAAAATAATTCCCGATACTTCTTCGATACTGCTCCGATACTTCTCCGATACTTGTAACCTAGGGCCTGTTTGGGAGAGCTCCACCAGCTCCAGATCCACGAAAAACAGCTCCACTCAACGAAATTTTACCCAAACGCTCCAGCTCCGCGAAATCTGGATCCACCAAAATCCTGGATCTGAGGGCCAGATCCATGGATTTCATGGAGCTCCTCAAAGGGTGCTCCACCATGGAGTTGGGTGGTAATTACCCACCAATGCCACTGGTTACACACCCCATCCCACCAAAAGTGGTCATTCCCACCAAAACCTCAATTTCGTGAATCTGGAGCTGCTGTACAAGCCAAACACTCCATGGTGGGATCCCAGATCCACGGTGGAGCTGCTGCTCCAGATCCACGTTTTCAGTGGTGGAGCTCTCCCAAACAGGCCCCTAATATTCCCCACCCCCACCTCCCACAGCCCCAGATCCAATCTATTCACCCCCCACCCCCGCCGCCCACACGCAAAAAGCCGACGCCGCCGACTCGGCTCGCCTCGATGACCGCCGCTTCTACGTCGCCTCCGCTCGCCCGGCTCCTCCGCTCGCTTGCCGCCTCCGGTCGCCCGCCGCCTCGCCCGGCTCCTCGGCTCGCCCGGCGCCTCCGGTCGCCTGCCGCCTCGCCCGTAGGCTCACCCGCCGCCTCGCCCGTCGCCTCCGCCCGTCGCATCCGGCCGTCGACTCCATCCGTCACCTCAACACTTGCCGGCCGCCACCTTCGACCGTCGACTCCAGCCGTCGCCTCAACACCCGCCGGCTGCCGCCTCCGACCGTCGCCTCCGCCTGCCGCCTCCGCCTGGCACCTCGGCCATCGCCACCTCCGCTTGGCACCTCCGACCGTCGCCTCGGCCTGCCACCTCCGCCTGGCACCTCGGCCGTCGCCGCCTCCGCCTAGCACCTCTGACCGTCGCCTCAGCCGTCCCTGCCTCCGCCTGGCACCTCGGGTCCTCGGCCGTCGCTGCCTCCCGTGGGCTCCGCTCAACTGCGCCAGACTCCAGTAGAGGTCCTGGCGTCCTGCTGCTACTGCTACTGCTATTTCGTTTGATATTTCGTTGCTACTGCTGGCGTCCTCCCGTATTTACTTGCTATTTGTTGACTGAATGTTTTGGATGTCAGGTTGCTATTTAGCTGCTACTGCTAGTGCTATTTACTTATTTAGTTACTATTTGTTGACTGAATGATTCGGATGATCAGGTTGCTATTTACTTATTTAGTTGCTATTTAGCTGCTACTGCTCTTAGCTTGTTTGTTCATGTTGTCATTAGCTTGTTTATTTGCTATTTGTTGTCCTGCTGTTCAGATTAGATTATGGCATCTAGTGGTGGATTTGGAGGCTCGAGTGCGTCGTGTAGCACTGGTACTAGTGCGTGTTCTGGCTCATCTAGTGGCTCCCCCTCGGCTAGGAGCATCCTAAATGCTGCTCGTGTGGTGCCTCCAAATGACAATGAAAAGAAGCCGCTTTGGAGGTATGTTGAGTTGCAAGAGAAGACTGGGAATGGTGCAGGAGGGAATGCACGATCTAGATGTAGGCTCTGCGATCATGTTATCCATGATGTAGGCTCTTGTATTTGCGCACCACAATTTGCGTCTTCTTTCAAGAAAATCTGAAGAGTATTACACTGGCCCATCAAAAATGTGGGATGTTGAAGGAGATAGCTTCGAATTCTTTGATGGCGGTGCTCAATTCCTTCAACATGCTGACCTCTCACTGGATGAACCGAACCTTGAGAGAGTACTAGAAGATCTTGGGGCGCTGGACTTGTCTCCATCAGATGTTGGACCTCCGGTCCAATCAGAGACAACTCCACAGGATAGAAGCAACAATTAGACTACACATTTGTCTTCTGTCATGCCTTTTATCTAGCTATCTTATTATGTAATAGTTATGGTCTTATGGACTTATGGTTGTTGTCTTGTTGAACTTGAACACTTGACTGGTTGTGGTCTTTTGGACATATCACATTATGTACTAAGTTTATTTGCTAAGTGGTCTGTCGAATGCTTTCTTTACTACCTAACTATCAATTATAATTCATGAGTTGTGATTCTGCTATTTATTTCATTATTTGTGTACATGTACTTATCTATTTTGTTATTCTTCGCAGATGGTTCATTATATTAGTCGTACCAAGCAAGTTGCTACATACCTACATCAATATTAAGGTATTCTTGGTTTCTCAATTTCTTATAAGAATTCATTAATTTCTTATTTTTATCTTATATATATATATATATATATATATATATATATATATATATATATATATATATATATATATATATATATATATATATATATATATATATATATATATATATATATATATATATATATATATATATCCACGTATCGCCGTATCAGTGTTTTTAGGAAAATGGCGAATCGCGGTATCGCGTATCCGTATCGGGGTATCGGGGTAACATAGGGGGGAACTTCCCAACCTGGTAGGCCACTCCTGATACCTTGACCTGTTCTTCTGTCTTGCCAACAGAGGCCACCTTGGGGTGTGTACACCATGCCAGGTACAGTGTCGTACTCGACATGGCCCTCCTTTCCAGCAATGAACTCAATACACGCAACGCCATCTTCTTCAGCTTTATGCGCGAGCATGGGTCCTGGTATCGCGTCCCCAATGGCATAGACACCTTTAATATTGGTCATAAAGAGTTTGTCGACAAGGATCCTTCCACCCTTGTCATTCTCAACACCAATGGCGTCCAATCCAAGACCAGCACTGTAAGGGACTCTGCCAGCAGACACTAGCACAATATCAGCATCCAGAACACACTGATCTACACCACTTGCAGGCTCCACAGTCAACTTGACACCACTCCCAGAAGTATCAACCCCAGCTACCTTAGTCTTCAGCATGAACTTGATTTTCTGCTTCTCCAGCATACGCTGGAACTGCTTCCTAATCTCTCCATCCATTGATGGGATATCAGGGGCAAATTCGAGGATGGTGACTTCAGACCCTAGCCTGTTCTAGAAGGAACCCATCTCTAACCATATGTATCCAGCTCCAATAACCACCAACTTCTTTGGTATTTCTAAAAGGGCAAGAGTCCCAGTAGATGACACAATCTTTTTCTCATCTATTGTAACTCCGGGGAGATATTTCACATCTGAGCCCGTGGCAATTATAATGTTTTTCCCTTTGACGACAGTGTTACCACCATCAATTAGGTCCACAGATACCCTCGAAGGGGAGGCAAACATCCCACATCCTTTCACATAGTCAACTTTGTTCTTCTTGAACAGGCCTTCAATGCCTTTCGTGAGCCCAGAAACAGCCTTGTATTTCTGAGACATCATTGCAGGTAGATCAATTTCCAGATTGGAGAACTTGATCCCATGGTGTGCAAAAGAACCCTTTGCCTCATGGTACATATGCGACAAATGCAGAACAACCTGACAAATTAGATTCAAATATTACAAAACCAAACAATGCACTTACAATTTTGCCGGTTTCTAAATATGCCACCTCTCAGTGTATTATCCGGCTTCATCAAGGTTCGCATAACAAATTTCACATGCATGGATAAAAATATGAAAAAAAACACACACTAGAAACCACACCCAATAAGGTGACTGCAGGCCTTAACATGTATATAATCAGCAAAAAGGCTTCAAACACTGAGCAACTAAACTTCAAAATGGTAAGCACAGTACGGTTCAATGGAAGCACACAATGTTTCATCGATGCTGAACACCATCAAGAGTCAAGACAAGAATTGAAGGCTCTATCCGAGCAAAGATCCTCTGACTACCAACGTTGAGAGGCTAGAGCAAGAAAGTAACTACAAACGAGAGAAACCGAAAACACTAAGTTGGAGCTCTCAAAGTGATTGAATTTGACATCTAGCTTCTCTTCAAAGAAATTACAAATGACATTTTTTAATCCCATGAATAGAGGGAAAAAGTTATAAACAAGTGGCATTGGATTGGATAAATATAATAGCATTCCAGATCAACTTTTTAGGCCCATTATCCACCCCTACCTTCTAGATTTTCAAAAAAAAAAACAATGAAAAAGCTCCAGGGCCTGTTTGGCAAGTCACAAGCCGGCCGGCTTTTGGCTTTTGCTACAGTACCTAACTTTCAAACGGAGTATTTTCTTAAGACGGGGTCTACAAGTTAAACGTAGTACATGTTAAAAGCCCAACATCTGTACCAGCCAAAATCGTAAGTGAGTATCGGTCTCTCCGTAATCTGTACCGTAAACAGCCAAAATTCAAAAATTTCAGCCAAAATCCATAAGCCGCAGCCAAAACAAACAGGCCCTAGGTCAGTTGAAGCCACCCTATTTGTCCTGCCGGACCTGGATCCAACCAGTAATATGGACCCTAACACCTAACCTAAACCAGCACAGCTATTGACAAACCTTCCAGAAGTGTAGAACAAACTACAAAATAACAAAACCCAAATTCTTGAAGAATTTTTCATATAAAAAAAATCCATGCTTTCGTGGGAAAAATCCATGCTCTTGTTGAGTTCTATCTGATATTTACACCCCCATGTTATTGCAGCAGCTTACACTAGCAAACGACTGGAGTTGTTTGTCACACAACAATTGCATATAAGTGGTCAAGAAACTTCAGAACAAACTTTCCCCTTTCTCGATAAGCTATCAGAATTTTGATCCATCGAAAGGAGCTCCCACCTAGTTGTAGTGCATTTACCTTGACCCCAGTGAGCACCATCCTCGATCACAAGGCACAACTAAAAAAATTGAGATCCAAACAATGCGCTACCTCCCAACCAAGCATCCAACTAACAGAAGCAAAGAAAAAGGCACTAAAACTACACCCCACACATTCCCACAATCAATTCTGCAATCCACCCGCGGCAGCACTGGTCGCATACTTGATCACACAAATCAGTATAGAGTTCAAATTCCACACTCAAATGGCTCGGTAAGAACCAAGCATAGCGTTCAAATTAGTCACTAAAATCTACAAAACCTTCATCTGCTACATCAGCAGTACCAGGGGCGGATCTACAGTAATTTTTTTTTCTCGAACACGCAGGAGAGCTGCGTATCATTATATTAAGAAGAAAAAGGGATAAGAACCCTTACAAAACACAACACACCCCAAACTACCAAGAAACTAGGCAAACAAAAGCGCCTAATACAGAAGAGGAAAACGACCCCGATCACCACTGAACATCAGTTGTCTACCGGCTGTAGATCAAAGAGGTAAGAAATACCTCTTGCTCCAGCCATTCCCCAAAAGTGCAGCTCCTCACTAGTGAGCAACAAAGCTCTAGCTACACTTGGAGCAGCACCAACAAACACACACCTATTACGATGCTTCCATAAGCTCCAGGCTCCTAGGATTACAAGAGAATTCACCCCTTTCTTCAGCTGATTGCTAACTCCATTAGAAAAACTTTCCCACCAATCTTCAAAAGAAAGAAACTCAAATTGTGGGGCAAACTCTTGGAGACCAACTCTCTGCAGCAATTTGAACCAAAATTCACAGGCAAACACACAAGAGGTGAGAAGATGGTTGATAGATTCTGAAGATTGGTCACAATGGGGACAAGCTGCAGGGTGGGGAAGTCCACGACGAGCAAGGCGATCAGCCGTCCAACAACGATCAAGGGTGACCAACCACAAATAGAATTTGCATTTTCCTGGAGCCCAGGATTTCCAAATCCTTTCCCAAGGTTTGAAAATTATACCCCCTTGGAAAAAACTTGCATAAGCTGTCTTGGCCGTATACTTTCCATTCGCAGCGAATCTCCAGACATGAGAGTCAACTACACCTTCATGGAGAACCACTTCTGAGACCAGATCCCAAAGGACAAGAAACTCTGCTAGAACTGCCACTGTGAGAGCCCCCTGAATGTCGGAAACCCAGGAATGCGCATTGAGAGCATCAGCCACAGTCCTTTTACTCGCTCTTCTCTTGGGCACTAAAGCAAAAACTTGAGGAGCAAGATCGATGACTCTCTGCCCATGAATCCAACGATCAGTCCAGAAAAAAGTGTTGGTCCAACGATCTACAGTAATTCATGGGTATTCAGCTGAATACCCAAAAAAATTTGGCAAAAACATCATTATATATAATATGTAATACATACATATACTAGTAAATGTGCTTAATTTATCTCATTTCCATCTCCTGGGCTCGACCTGGAAGCTCCGCGGCGTCCGCGCATGCTGGGCCGACCACGCCCCGTGGTGTGAGGCCCACGCCCCGCTCGGCTCAAGTGTGGAACACAGTCACGCCTCGGACTTCTGCGTCATGCGGCTGCGTGTGTACGCCATCCTGTGGCTCAAGGAGATGGAGGAGGAGCGGAAGCGCGGCAAGCCGCTGGACGACTCCGTCGAGATCCTACTCGACAGCTGCCCACAGTACGTGCAGAATCATTGGATCAGTGCTTCTATTTTTATTATGAGAAGCTGTGTAAACTGCAACTATTGAAAGCTTTAGAATCGTAGAGGTGAAGCTGACATATAAAGGATGAGAAATTTCTCATTAGTTATTACAACTTCAGTAGGCTAAAATTTTGAATTGTTACTTCAAACAAATTCCTGATGGAGAATGCCCCTGTTCTCTCCATTCCCACTGTCAAGAAGGATAATTTCATGTCTCAAATCTTGGAAGTTTTTTTTGTATTATTACTTGATTAGTTTAAGACAACGTGGTTTAGGAAGGGAAACAAGTGTCAGATTCTTGATACATAGTGGTGGTTCAAATCTTGTAATGTTAATTACTATATGACTGGATGTATGATTGAAGAAATGAAAAGAGGTGGCAATTTCTTGATGAAGGACGACACTTTTGGTTTGAAGTTTTGGTGCAACTTACTGATCAGGAATTATTCCTTATGTGCTACTAGAAAACTTGAGATAGGTATCAAATCTTTGATCACTACATTTTGGTGGGCTTGTGAAGAGTGGGTTTCTACTTACTGGATTGGCATGGCATGTATGGAGCACTTAAAAAATCTTTGTGAATAGAAATTTTCTTTGAGTAGTCGGATAAAAAGGGAAATAGGTGTTAAGCTCTTGTAGCATTTTATTTTGCATTTTTGCTTATGGTGCAATGCACATGTGCTATATATGATTAGATCAAGTAGTTACGATTTAGTACTTGTTGTATAGTTTTTAGATATAAAGAAACTATAGTTCTGCAAATTCTGATGTGGTATAGTATGTTTCTAGTGTTATTTGTTTGTATAATAAGGTCAAGCTGGAAATATCCCAGAAGATTAATATCTTCCTAAGTTCTAACTATTGGTTACTGTTATAGGGGTGGCCCTCACCTAAGCCCAGCCGGCCTGCTAAAAAATTGTGAAATCATTGTAATTTCTTTGTTTTTATTATATCTATATACATGTATCATTGTATCGGTGTTTTCAGGGAACAATGTGTCGTGGTATCGACATTTCTAAATAACCTAGCTCCGAAGTCCGAATACCCATTCTAAAAATCCTGGATCCGCCAGCACAGTAATCCGAAATTCCAAGTAAGACCGGCGGAATAACGCCATAACCTGTGAACGCAACCCTAGCCCAAATCGCCCGAACACGCACGAATCTACGAGCTCCGAATCTCTAACCATACCAAACGCATCCATCTAGATCGCTTGTGGAGAAGGGAAGGGGTCCGAGGGGAGAGGAGAGGGGGCGATACCTTAAGCATGTGGTCTTGAGCCCCATCCGCGCCGCCATGATGGCAGCTACGTACCCCGCCGGGCCCGCCGCCGATCACGACGACGTCGCTCTCCTCCCCCGACGACGCGGACGCCCAAGAAAGAAGATGAGAGAAGGTGTAAATACGAGGAGTTAAGGAGAGCTTCTACGTCCTCAGGTATACGAGTACAAAACAAACCTGGCCAAACCAGCCGCTCAGGTACGGCATGATATACTCCCCCTATTACGAGCGGGGGAATGCCCCGCCCCCCGCTCGGCCACGTCCCCCGCCCGCGCGCTCCGACCGGCGCGTGGCGGGGGGTTTTCTGTACGGCCAGGGGAGGTAGTTCCCTCCGGTTTTTCGAAAATTACGTGCAGGTCCTTTTTCCTCGCAGACAGGTCTTTTTTCCTCACGAAAAGGTCCTAATGATTTTTTTGCGGCGAATTTTTCTGAAAACCCCCTCCAATTTGCAGGATAGCGCCCCGCGGTTTTCTAAATTACGTACGGGTCCTCGTTTCGTTACATACAGGTCCTCAATTTTTACAAAAAAGCCCTTAAACTTTTTTGAAAATACGCATGTGCCCTCAATTTTTTTAAAAAAACTCCTCACAAATTATCGCCTCTTTTACTTCGGTGCACACGGTGGCTGGCGCGGCGTGTCGCCGCGCCTATGTGGCTAGTAGGTCCGAATAGGGCATGAGCTGGTGAGATTTGGACGCTTATAGTACTGTACACTCTAAAAATTTTAAATATAGCTTTCTACGTACAAAAATTTTATTTCTAGCCTCTTTAGCGACCGTGGGACTCCGGAAAAGCAACACGTGGCTAGTCGTGCGGTCCCGGACCGCACGACCGCACTGTAGCTGAGTCATGCGGTCGAGGACCGCACGACTGCACTGTAGATGTCTGTTTTTTTGTTGGTCTGTATATTTGTTATGGGTACAAATACAAATTTTATATGTGTTTATAGAGTTATATTTAAAATATAATTATTTTTGGATATGTTTAAATATGTTTAAAAAATATGATTTTTATGTAGAGTCTTGTTTACTTTTTTGTAATTACAAAAATTAAGAATTTACTTTTTTTTAAAAAATTATGTTTCGCGCACCTGTTTGACAGTTTTACTTCAATCCTTCGATCCTTAAGACTAGTCTTTGATAATTGCTTTAGGGCTGCTCTAGTATTATTTACACATTGCTGCAGAAACTTTGCATTTATAATTAAGGTACAATTAAACCTAGTTCGGCCTTGAGTATAAAAAAAAGAGAAAGAGAAGCCTCGGCTTGAGCCCAAGAAAAGAAAGGAAAGAAAAGAAAGCATTGGCCGAATTTGGGTGAGTTAACCTTAATCCATAAATTCAGATTGTGTATTTAATTTCTTTGAGCAATCTTGTGCCCCTAAAAAATTCATATTATTGCAATTGACTAGCGTCTCTCCTTGTACTTGGTGCAAAACGAGCTATCTATTCCTGATTGATTCTTTTAGCTCTTTGCTTTGTTTGCATTGAGTCACATTAATCTTTGCGCATGTGTTCATATACTTCACTTATATCATTTGGATCAGCACCTAGGCAAAAATATTATAGCTTGGATTATTACTTAATTTGACAACAACCTAAATTTCAGATTGCCTAAGCATTAGACCTTCCAAGTTCCATCCAAACACTTTGTGTTGTGCATTGCTTCCACTCTAGAAATTCGCTAAGTATATCACCTTTGATAATTTCTGTGACCACGAGGTAAGAATCTGCTGTTTTCAATTACTTCTGGAACGGTAAAAACCTTCATTGATTCGAGATAGTGAGTTTAGTGATTCATACACATACTTGCTATTCGTGCACTAACCATGGCTGCAGAAGGTGATGAAGTTCTAGCGGCTTTTGAAGGAAATCTTGAAGCGCCCGTCACTCGTTTACAACAACGAGCATTGAAACAACACTTCGATCGTCAACTAGAGATGGTGCAAGACAATCTAGGAAGGGACATCCAAGACATGGGAGTATGATTGGATGATAATGTTCATGCGTTACAAGACTCCATCAACAACCTTACCATTTTGGTACAACATGGAGCAAGAGGTGATAATTTAAGTCAGCAAAGCGACCGTTTGGATGATACTGATGAGGAGTTCGTTGCCATGCGACGTGAGGAGCCACGACACCGAGCACCACATGCTGTTGGCCATGGAGGACGCCCTCCCTATCCCGGTCGTGATGTCGGCCAAGGAGGTCGCGGTGTTCGACGTAACGATGATGACGAGGAAGCTTTGGCCAAGCCAAAATTCAACATGCCTACCTTCACAGGAGGTACCGATGTAGAGGATTATCTCACTTGGGAACTCAAGGTTGACAAGCTATGTCATTTGAACCGTTAAATTCAAGACAAGAAGTTGAAACTTGCGTCAATGGGTTTTGACGGGTATGCTATGCATTGGTGGGAACAAGTTGTGCGAACACGTATGGAGAGGCATGAACACCCCATCGTCACTTGGAATTAGATGAAACAAGAAATGCGTGGCAGGTTTGTTCCCCGTCATTACAAACGTTCACTGTATGAAAATTTGCATCATTTGAAACAGGGAACACAGTCGGTAGAGGAGTATTACAAGGAGATGGAACAAGCCATGATTCACGCTGGAGTACGTGAACATGAAGAACAAACCATGGCCCGTTTTCTGGCCGGTTTGAACCACCACATCAAGTGTATCGTCAATCATCACCCATATGATAACATTAATGAGTTGCTCCATCAAGCAAGAGAAGCTGAACGACAAGTGGATAAAGATGCTAGGTTTACTAGCCGTACCACCTATACACACAGCAAGTTTATTCCTCGGACACAACCAAGTAAGAGTATCACCACTGAAGGCAATTTGTCATATCGAACAGCAAGTAAGAAAGAAGAGATAGCGCCTCTACAGTCTCGTCGAAGTGCTGTTCCTGCCGCAAGTGGTCTATCCTCCACCGGATCCACAGGAAGGAGTAGGGACATTGTGTGTTTCAAGTGCCAAGGTCGTAGGCATATGCAGAAGGAGTGTCCAAACACTAAAACAATGATTTGTACTGAATCGGGAGAATATGAATCCGCAAGTGAGGAGGATGATCTGTGTACTACCAAGAACCTTCTGCGGGAAGCGAGAGTGAAAATGAAGAAAATGTGATGGTATGCACATCAGAACGCTTACCTTCCATAGTATGTACGCCCAAAACCCTCAGTGTGCAGGCCCAAGTTGTGCATGAACAAAGATGCAACCTGTTCCAAATTTGGGCAAAGGTGGGTGAAGGTAAAGCATGCAAAGTTATTATAGATGGAGGAAGTTGTCACAATTTGGCCAGTAAGGAGTTATGCACCAAGTTGGGTTTGAAATACTTACCACACCCTCATCCATATCATGTGCAATGGCTAAGCGACCGAGATGAGGTAAAAGTAAGCCATATGGTCCGAGTCAAGTTTTCTATTGGCCACTATAGTGACACTGTGGAATGTGATGTGGTGCCAATGATGGTTTGTCACCTACTTCTGGGTCGGCCATGGCAATATGACCGATCGTCTGTGCATGATGGCCGCACAAATTGCTACAAGTTTAGGTGGAACAACAAGGATGTGATTTTGAAGCCTCTAACTCCTACTGAAATCATCAACCACTCAATGCAAAAGATTGAAGTCAGAGTTTAGAGTGAAAAAATAGAGTGAATCCACCATCGGAAAGTGAGCGCCACAAGCCAAACCTGAGCGGTAAAAAGAAAAGTGAGGATAAGTTAATCATGCTAGCTACAAGAGCTGAGATTCGAGGGTTGAGAGAGGATCCTAGCACGATACACTTTGTGCTGTTGTACAAAGATGCATTGATTTCCACTAACGATATAACCTCTCTTCCTAGTGCTGTGAAACATGTTTTGCAGGAGTACAATGATGTGTTTCTAGAGGAGGTGCCAGCAAGTTTGCCACCAATTCGTGGGATAAAACATCAAATCGACTTGATTTCAGGAGCAACGCTGCCTAATCGACCACCATACCGTGTCAATCCCGAAGAAACAAAGGAAATCCAGAAACAAGTCCAAGAACTTCTTTCCAAAGGGTATGTACGAGAAAGCTTAAGTCCTTATGTTGTTCCTGTGATTTTAGTTCATAAGAAAGATGGTTTATGACGCATGTGCGTAGATTGTAGAGCTATTAATAACATCACTATTCGCTATCGTCATCCCATACCTCGCTTAGATGACATGCTTGATGAATTAAGTGGTGCAGTTATTTTCTCAAAAATTGACTTGCGTAGTGGATACCATCAAATTAGGATGAAAGAAGGGTATAAATGGAAGACTGCCTTTAAAACAAAGTTTGGGTTGTATGAGTGGTTAGTGATACCTTTTGGTCTAACTAATGCACCTAGTACGTTCATGAGATTGATGAACCATGTTTTAAGGTAATTCATTGGTAAATTTGTGGTTGTTTACTTTGATGACATCTTAATCTACAGCCGCAATGAATCTGAACATGTTGATCATATTAGACAAGTGCTACAAGTTTTGTGAACAACTAGGTTATTTGGTAATCTAGAAAAGTGCGCTTTTTGCAAAGACAAAGTTGTTTTCTTGGGATATGTTGTTTCAGCACATGGTATAGAGGTAGATGAATCAAAAGTTGAATCAATTCGAAATTGGCCGACTCCCATCAATGTGAGTCAAATTAGAAGCTTCCATGGGTTGGCTAGTTTCTATAGAAGATTTGTGAAGGACTTCAGTACTATAGTTGCCCCATTAAATGAGCTAACCAAAAAGGGAGTTGCGTTTGTGTGGGGGGTGGCACAACAAAAAGCTTTTGTTGAACTTAAGAAACGTTTGACTGAAGCCCCTTTGCTTGTTTTGCCTGATTTCACTAAGAGCTTTGAGATTGAATGTGATGCTAGTGGAATTGGCATAGGAGGAGTGTTGATGCAAGAGGGTAGACCGGTTGCTTATTTTAGTGAGAAATTGAACGGTGTTCAATTGAATTATCCGGTCTATGATAAAGAACTTTATGCGTTAGTACGAGTTTTAGAAACTTGGCAGCATTACTTGTGGCCCAAGGAATTTGTTATTCACTCAGATCATGAGGCTTTAAAGTATTTGCGTGGTCAAGCCAAATTAAATCGACGTCACGCCAAGTGGGTAGAATTCATTGAATCTTTTCCTTATGTTGTCAAATACAAGAAAGGGAAGGAAAACGTGGTTGCTGATGCTCTTTCTAGGAAACATGTGCTTTTAACTCAATTAGGAGTACAAGTTCCTGGCTTGGAGAGTTTGTGTGATTTATATGCTAATGACCATGATTTTGATGCTCCTTATTCACATTGCAAAGATGGGAAAGGCTGGGATAAGTTTCATATACATGATGGGTTCTTGTTTCGAGCTAACAAGCTTTGCGTTCCAGAATCGTCCGTTCGTTTGCTTTTGTTGCAGGAATCTCATGCAGGGGGCCTAATGGGGCATTTTGGACGTGAAAAGACATTGCTTATGTTGAGCGATCACTTTTACTGGTCTAAGATGAGGCGTGATGTGGACAGGTATGTGCAACGTTTCATGACTTGTCAAAAGGCAAAATCAAAGCTTAATCCACACGGTTTGTATACTCCTCTTCCTGTTCCTGATACTCCTTGGGAAGATATTAGCATGGACTTTGTGTTGGGATTATCTAGGACTAAGAGGGGCGAGACTTTGTTTTTGTCGTTGTGGATCATTTTTCCAAAATGGCACATTTCATTCCCTGTCATAAGAGCGACGATGCGTCGCATATAGCTAACTTATTTTTCAGGGAGATAGTTCGATTGCATGGTGTGCCGAGAACCATTGTGTCGGATCACGATGTCAAATTCATGAGCTATTTTTGGAAGATGCTATGGGGAAAATTGGGGACAAAGCTTCTTTTCAGCACCACTTGTCATCCCCAACTGATGGACAGACAGAGGTTGTAAATCGTACCCTTTCTATGCTGCTACGGACAATGATCAAGAAGAACCTCAAAGAGTGGGAAGATTGTTTGCCGCACGTGGAGTTCGCTTATAACCGGGCTGTACATTCTACTACTCAATTGTGTCCGTTTGAAGTAGTGTATGGATTCAAACCACTTACACCACTTGATTTGCTTCCACTTCCAAATCAAGAAAGAGGTAATATGGATGCCTCCAAGCGTGCAGATTTTGTGAAGAAGATTCACTTGAAAACTAAAGAAGAAATTGAGAAGAAATCAAAGTATTACGCTGAGAAGGCTAACAAACACCGCAAGAAAATGTTATTTCAGCCGGGAGACTTAGTTTGGGTTCATTACCGCAAGGACCGTTTTCCTGACTGACGCAAGTCCAATTATTGCCACGGGGAGATGGGCCTTTCAAAGTGCTTGAAAAAGTCAATGACAATGCATACAAATCTGAGTTACTGAGCGATGACTATGGAGTTAGTTCGACCTTCAATGTTGCTGATTTAAAACCATTCTTCGGTCCGGAGGATTCATATCATACAACGTCGAGGACGACGTCTTTTCAAGAGGGGGAGGATGATGATGCCACCCTTTCCCTAACTCCTCCAATTGAACCAACAGGACTGATTACGCGAGCACGAGTCAAGAAGCTCCAACAACAGGTGACTTTGTTCTTTAAAGAATACAATTTTGATAAGATTTTGCTACTACCTAATTCTAGTGTGCGGTGCGTACTTAGGTATGAGGAGGAGCTCACTCATGAAGGTCGATGCGTTTCGGACAAGGAAAGTTCTAACTTCAACGAACTGTGCGCCGCAAAGAATTCCAGGCAGAGACGTTCGAACCGTCCGGACAATTCTCCTCGAACGTTCGGACCGTCTGAATAGCCTCCACAAGTGGTGCGTCGCGAGAGTCCCAGACGGAGACGTTCGGACCGTCTAGATGTTTTCCTTTGAACGTTCGAACCGTCCGAATCAAGAGGCGTGTTCGGTCCAGACTGTTAAGAGATTGTTCGAAGTTTGTAAAGTAGAGTTTGTTTCGGTTTCTTGATCCGAGTTGCTTTTCTATTTTGAATTAGTTTCTATCTAGGGCCGCACCTTGTGGTGCCAATATAAGGCCAGACATAGTTTCATTGTTGAGGGACCACTTTTTCAGATTGAAATTAGAACAACACATTGCTTGTTTCTTTTTACCAAAGTATCCATGCGAGGATTACTTGAGAGGAATTGAGCGATCGTTCTTGAATCAAGGTTGTGTTTGCTTTTCCATTGGGAATTGAGGGCACAACGTTTCTCCACTCGTGGTCTCGTGGAGGAATCCTTTGGTGTATCTTGGCGAATTTCCAAAGAGCTGTGAGTCCTTGCATTGGCACGGGTGTACAGCTAGAGATATTGGCTGAGAAACACTAGTTATCGTGATCTTACGTCGAGAAGATCAGGGCCGCCCGTATCACACACACACACACACACACACACACATTTCTTAGGTTCTCAGAAACCTATTCCATCAAAGGATTGTATGAATCCTTTTCAAAGTTCAGATATTTTTCAAAAACAAGCGAGGTTGGACCAAAATGGGCAAAAAACCAAAAAACTCAGAATATAACTTACTCGTTGTTGGTGGATGGTTAGGATGGCTCTAGATGTATTCCCATATGTCACAGTAAACAAAAACTCTCAAAGATTTAAGGCAAAAAATACTTAGATTAAGAAATCTCTTGAGAAGGTCAAAACCAAGGAGAACTAGGCAACTTCAAGAACTTGTAAGACATGGTGCTTAAATATATGGAGATTGATCTTTATGGGTTATCCCCATCACTTACACATCCTTGGCACATAGTAAGATGAAGAAGTGGAGAGAGAAGATCAAAACCAACAAGGGCAACATTAAATAAATCAAAACAAGAGGAATCCATGAGAGATGAACAAAGTTGATGTATTGCTACTTGAGGATGAAGGTTTTACAGCCACTCCACTTGGAGGATAAGAGAGCACCCACAACACTCACACTTCTCGAACTTTGACCCTAAAACTCTTCACTAGAATGAGGAAAAATTGGATGGTTAAATAGCAAGTATTTATCCCAACCCGTTAAATAGATGAGGCAATCAACCCACATCTAACCCTCATACATACTATCCAATAGCACATACGGGGAAACTCATTAACCCCACACCACATGGGTTTTACTCACACACTATACTTATGCACGTTTTTCAAAGCACATGAACTCAAATCCACTAAGTCCTTTGCCTTTTATCCAACTTGAACATCTTAACTTTTTTCTTGACCTAAACCACTTTTTCGAATGCCACTCAAGTACCATGGTTTTGATCTAAGATAGTTTTTAGTATTTAGGTCAACTTACCAAAATACCATTTCTTGACCGGATCTTCATCTTCTCTTACAAGTAATCGCCATGCTTGCCACGTGTAGGTGCACCATTAGTATGCCACATGTCGGCAGGTCTCTCCCATTTCGGTTCCACTGGACCATGTCTCACTTAGACCAACTTAGCCACATAGTTCAACCCATCGCTCGAACTTTCCTTCAATATTTCCCGCCTTCTTTATACCTTGCTTGAGCTCAGCCATCTCACCTGACATCTTTGATCATTCTGGGTCTCAGCTCCTCTATAAACGTAGCCCCAATTCTCTCCATTGTCCATGGCTGACTTGAAGCCTCTGCACATCCAAAGACATTATTTTCGGGTATAAATTCTTTACAACTTGACTCACATTAACAACATGTTCCATACAACATATATACATTGACCTAGGTTAAATCAAATCAACCCACGATCAAAATTCCCAAAATTTCAACTTTCAGCTGAACTGAACTGCCCTGCTGGTCAGACCACTGCCTCCAGTTGGTCAGACCATTGGAATTGGCCGGTCTGACCGGTGGTTGATCTAACCGCCACTTCTGAATGATCAGATCGCCAGGTTTGCAAGATCTCCAAAAAACTACATATTTGCAAAATCCAAATCACAGCTCCTCTAATTTGACAATAATTCATCACAATAAAAAAACTAGACCATCTCACGTGGTCCTTCACATTCAATCTCAACACAGGGAACTGGGCACTTAACTGAAAACGTTATCCAGGGAAACTTTTGCAAACTAGCATGTTGTTGTGGGTCCGACTATGAAGAAACTTGCATGACATAGTTTGTATCATTAAGGTAATACTACATGTAGAGATAAGTTATCTAACCAGAAATTGTTGTCAAACTGTTTGCTCCAAATCGCCACCAAGACTTGTAAAGAAAGGATTTGCAGCATGTTATTTTAAAAGGTATATTGACTGATAAATTATATATATCTTAGAGGATTTACACTAGAAGGTATATATAAGACGCAGAGCATTGTAAGAGTTGTCCAGAAAAAGATATGGCACCGCCTTCAGAAGCAACTTGTCACCTGCCGCCATATACCATGCCCTTGCTGTTAAATCTACAACACCAGGGGCGGAAGCATGCAGTGGGTCCCGGTGTCACAGGACATCGGGTCCAAAAAATTAACGAGGATTAGCACTTTTAGCTCATGTGTGAACCCTCAAGCTAAACTTAGTGCACCTGGTTCTTTCCTGGAAATCCAATGAAGGGAGCACTAGCAGCCCAAATTACCAGTAGGTACCAGCAGTCCACAAGAAGCCTCTACTTCCCTTAGTCCATGAGGCAACTACAGCAGGCCTAGCTAGCTCTTGAGCCAGCATAAGAGGGAGGATCGCAACAGGCAACAACGTCTATTTGATGATCCCGAAGCATGTCACCTCGTGGCAGCCCTCGATGTTTATTTATCTTGTATGATTGGTCAGGAGATGTGCACCATGTCCATTGCACAACCGCACCCAGCTAGGCAACGACCGGTTGCTGAAGAATAGGAGAAATTGGCGCCATCGGCCGCCCTCGCCTACCATCTTGCCGTGGCATCGTGTGGTCCATATTGCCTCACATCCTCACCGACCGAAGGAAGCTTAGGTTCACCCAATCAGTATGTACTTTGCTCTAAATTTCTTTCAATTATTCCATTTTGTGAGTTAGAATTTCAATGTGATGATTGTTGATTGATTTTTGTTGAATTGTAGAGTTAAGACAGGGTTTCAATTTTGATTTTTGAAATATCAGCCTAGCTCATTGCAAATCGAAGGTAAAATTATAATATTTTACTACAATGTCAAGTAAGTGAATCACTGAAAGTATTTTTCTATTATATTGTTTTTGAACTATTGAACATACAAATATTTAACTAACTTTTCAATTAACTGGTCATAATTTCATGAATGATATATTTATTTGCTATGTGGAGAAATAAGAATTGAGAAAAATTACTAACGATGTTATGGTTCGTCGCTTTATAAACTTGAAAGAACGTAAATACTAAAAGATAATGTATTAACTTATATTTGTTCATTCTACTGTTTTTTACTTAAAACCATTAAGTAATTTTGTTTTTTAAGATGCCATTGAGATCGAATGATATATTTTATCAATATCGGCCAACTTTGTTTGTGGTTTCGCCCTTAGTTTTTTCGGTTTGTTGCAACTAATCAATACTATTATCAGGCTTTTTTATTTTTGTAAACATTTTGATCCCTATTTTTTATCATCATATCCTATCATTGGTTACATTAAAGTATTGACGCTAAAAATTATCAAATACATTACTATTTAGCATAATATTGTTTGAAAACTATATATATGGACCGGTAAGAGAGCTTCAACACGGAGAACTACAAACCCTACATGTCAGTCACAGATCACTACGCACCACCAAAACGGAAAACTCATTCCATTCGTACAGCGGTACAGGAAGTCTCTCCCACCGACTGCCACACTGGTCCCACTTTCAAGCCCCACATGTCAGTGAGAGAAAAAGAAGAGCGATGCGTCCACTAGGATACACACCACCGTACGGCTCTCGTCCGCTTCTGCGACCTCGCTCCTTTTCCCGCTTTTGCGTTCCCCTCCTCTCCTCTCCTCGCCCTCTCCGCCTCCGCTCCGGCGCTCTCTCCGCTAGGGTTTCCGCCTCGGCCGCCGTCGACGACGAGTGGGGGGAGGCGATCGCGACGCCGCTCGGTGCCGGTGAGCTCTCCCTTCCGCACAGCCCGACCTGCTCTGAGCCGTTCGCGCGTACGGCCGTAGTGCTGCTTGCTGGTGTTCGGGGGTTTCCACTTCGGGCGGTGTAGCGAGGGTTTGGTTTTGCGGTGGCGCGCTATGATCGTGCGCCGTGAGTTTGGAGTTCGTGGCGATGGGTGTCGAACAATCCAGGGTTTCGTGCTTTCGCTTTGGCGGCGTGCTGTGGTTTTGGTTCGGTTTGTTGCCTGTTGGGGGTTGAAATGGAGGTGCATTTGCGATTACGGGAGTGGTTTTACTGTTTTTGTTGCGCTTTCGAGGGAGGGATTAGGGATAGGCAAGTTGGGTTGTCGATTTTGCCATAACGATGTCCTAGTTGAATTGAATGGTTGGTGTAATGGTGTGCTGTGCTGGCACGATGCTTGTGTTCGTTCCATGGGTTTGATAGGATCAGAAGAAATGGGGGCATCAGAGACGTATTGATAGTCCGTTGTTTAGGAAGCTACCTGTTGCCGGTTAAGATTATTGAAAACTTGGAATTGAAGCTACCTGTTGCCGGTTAAGATTGTTGGAAACTTGTAATTACTTGCATGGCTTACTAAATAGGCTGGTTGCGCATACTATTTATTCGCTTATGTCCGTTATAACATTGTTTGGGGTTTTTTGGTGATGGATTTTGGATCGAGGTTTTTGTCAGGTGGCGTGGTTTCACTGGTTTGCCTATCGGGGTTGAAATGATGGAGCATTTGCAGTTTTTGGGAGTTAATAAACTGTTTTCTGATGCTTTTTTGATGGATGTATTATAAGTACTGCTGGGCTAGTCGGTTTATCGTAACAACTTTCTATTTGAATGTTTGGTTGGGTGGTCCAATGCTCATGTTGGCTTGGCTCCATTATTTTCTAGAAATTGAATTGGGGGAACATTGGGAAATTAATGAGTATTTTAAGGGAGATGTGTGCTACTAATAGATGATAGTGAATGTTGGAATTGTTAGTTTCATGGCTTGCTTTTTTTATGTTCACAAGCCATGTTGTCGATTGTGGTGATAAACTGATCATATTCTGTTTGTGGTTGCAGATTACACCAGTGCCCTTTGTTCAGAATGAATGCATTTTATGGATCTTCAGGCGAACCCTGAGCTTGTATTTGGAGAGGAATTCTGCTTTCCTGCCACCGTGACTTACTATCCGACTCCATATGCCCTAACTGGTAATATTACAGGCTTGATAATGCCTTGATTGAGTGATATGTGTTGCTGGTGGAGTTTGTTACTGAATGTGTCACCTGACTTGTAATCAATCTCTTGATTGCAGGAGTTAATGTGCCTGCTGAGTTGTATGAGCACCAGAGAATTTGGGGATGTGGCGATCAAGGTCTACATTACTTGGTTAGTACAGCACACTGCTAGTTTCTTTCTAGATACTTATTTTTTTCCCCCAATGTCCATTGTCTGATCAGGCATGTCCTTATCAACAGGGCCAGCAGGCTGAGGGCACATCATGCATGTATTATGTTGTCCCTGACTATGGGATTGCACATTCTCCCCATGGCCCGTACCCTTTAGACCTTTGTGCTATAGCTGATGGCAGATTTGTTAGAGCCCAAGAGTATCTTGCTAACACTGCTGACAGCACATACCATCAACCAGTTCCTACATCCCCCTATGCTTTTCTTCCATCTGCGGTAGACAGGGCCCCAGCTAGCACCTCCCAAACTCTTGCATACACTGATGGTTTGTTCATCCCTGGTGGACAAGATCAAACTCTGCCTGTCACCTCAAATAATGGTGTTTCATGGAATCCATCTCTACAATCAACTACTGTTTCTTCAAAGAAATTTCAAGACCATGCTATGCTACCAAAGGTACAACTGCGAAGTTCAGTTCCATGGAAGCAAGAACTAACAGGTGGAACCGTGGTGCCTGCTAAACTTTCTCATGCTCCACAGGTATGCCGCTGTCCTCATTCTTGTATTTGTTGAGTTTCCCTGCTCTTTTATTTTATGTTAAGAGTTGCACTTGAATAGCAAGGTCCTGTCGACAATGTTGATTCCTGTCATTCTGTCTGTTGTACGAACTACGAAGTAGTGTTCTTCTTTTGTCCTTTTCCTGGTAGGGTAGAACAATTTTATAAGGACAGAGAATATATGTGTAGTTACTGAACTGAATTTATTGTGGATATTTTCATATTTATAAAAGCGTACGGAGAATTCTACTAAATCCACTGACTAGGATGCATATGTTCTCATTCATGCTCCAGACATTCTGATTCCATGATCATACGTTCCACACTTCTACTATTCTCATGCAAAATACGGTTTTATCTTGTATATTATGTTTTATGTGTCCTGCTAACAAAACTCCTGGTTATGTTAGGCATCACAGCACTCTCTACATGGTACAGTTCCTTCTGTCAAGCCTTCGCCGCAGACTAATCTGTCATACAACTTTCATGTTCCATATGTTGGATCTGACATTCATAAGATGGTTGCAACTGAGAAATTCCAACCAGGTCTGAAGCCTAGAAGCTATGTAAATAGTTCCAGTCAAAGGTTCAGTTCACTGAGTCGGCAGAACTTAGGTAAAGCAAAAAAGCCAATAGGTTCGATGTCCTCAGAAATAGTTGTGAAATCCTATACATCAAGCCTCCATATTGGCAATCCAGAGGGGAAAATCATCATT
Organism: Dendrocalamus latiflorus; assembly: GCA_017311315.1. Lineage (NCBI taxonomy): Eukaryota > Viridiplantae > Streptophyta > Magnoliopsida > Poales > Poaceae > Dendrocalamus > Dendrocalamus latiflorus. The sequence continues at coordinate 19,301,231 of CM029619.1, read as the reverse complement.
AGGACTGATCAGTATAACAGAGATGACTTTCAGGTGGTGTATCCCAATGCAAAATTCTTTGTTATCAAGTCTTTTGACAAGGAGGATGTTCACAAATCCATCAAGTATGGTGTGTGGTCGAGTTCCGTTACTGGAAACCAGAAGCTGGATAGCGCATTTAGAGATGCTCAAGCGATAGCTGCAAGTCGTTCTACCTTGTGCCCAGTTTTCCTGTTCTTTTCTGTGAGTTGATCTTAATCTAAGGTGTTTGGCCTCTTTTATTCAATTCCTTGTCCTTGAGCTTGAATTGGTTAATAAAAAATCATGGTCTAACAGGTCAATGGAAGTTCTCATTTCTGTGGCGTTGCTGAGATGGTTGGCCCTGTCAATTTTCAAAAGCACATGGACTTTTGGAGCAAGAATAACACATGGATTGGCAGCTTTCCTGTGAGGTGGCACATCATAAAAAATGTACCAAACTCCACGTTGCAATGGATCTTGCTTCAGAACAATGAAGATAAGCCTGTCACCAGCAGCAGAGATACGCAAGAGGCAAGTTCTCTCTTGCACTTCACTAGTTTGCTTTAGGTGGAGCACATCTGTTACAATGGTTATTCACTATCGATGTTTGTCAATTAGTCTAGGGTATAGTTCACTGCTTGTGTGCTATTGCAGTACCAGCCGTGCATGTTGTTTTTCACACAAACAGACAGCATGTTCAAATATTCAATCAACATTGCTAGAAATCTTTGTTTCTTTGGATGCAGTTGTCATTAAGGAAGGTTTTGTTTAGTTAGCATTTTGCTATGCAGCTTGGATATAATCATATCTTGAGTGGCCATTTACCTTGGTCTTATTCTGCAACCTCCCACTATATTTAATTGCAGATGCACTATGTTCCTGGAACGAATATGCTCAAGATCTTCAAAGTTTCCAGACCAACAGAATGTCTGCTTGATGAATTCATGATGCATGAGAAGGCGGAAGCAAGAAACAGACAATACATGGCGTCTAAGCTGAGCCATGATGCTCCACATTTTATACCTGTCTCTATGTATGCGCATTGTGCCTATCGTGTTCACCAGCCCAAAGCTGAAAGTGTACTTATGGACAGAATGATCAGGGAGACACACGATCTGGCAGGCAAGCTACAGCATGCTAATTTGGACAGACATCAGGGTTCATGGGAAGAATCTGGGAACCTGGTTAGAGATGCTGCCAAGGCATATGCACAGAACGAAAGCCATTGCTATGGGAAGCAGGCTTATGAGAATATTGTGAAGGCTGTGACATATCAGTCCCTAGCTTCAAACATGCAGGCTGCTTTGGATGGAGAACAACAAACCTGGAAGAAGGCTGAAGTCGCCCCAAGTGGAAAGACGCACCCAGAAACTGCAGCCAACGTCTCATCGAAAGCACCTGAAGAGTATCCAAATGAAGCTAAGAATGCCTTGGTGCACAGTGCATCAGGAACTCCAGAGATGACTTGTGAAGAGCAGAAGATCATTGGGAAACACTGTTCTCTTGCAATCAATTGTCACATAAGTGAAGCCTGCTCAAGTTGCTTGGTTGATGCTGTGGCCATTGGCTCAATGCTGGTCCCGATTAAGATGTCCAATCGATAGATCGAAAAACATTTCTGTTGCCAGCTGGTATCAAGGTATTGCTCGTGGATAAGAGGGTTCTTTTTTGGCTTCTGACTTGCTAGGTTCTTTATAACCTTGGAAGTAAACGTTTTGCAGCTTAATAGGGCAACTGGAGAACATTTACTTAGGATTTTAGCTTCAACAGGGAAGGTTCAGATTTTTCAGTATCTTTTTTTTAACCTTCGAGTTCTCTAGTCTCTGATAAGGAAATACAAGATGCAGTGATTTGTTAAACCTTTTGATTAGGTGGATACTGAATTCCGAGTCACTTGATCTTGCTCTTTTGCTGTGATTTGTTTGCAGGAATCGTATGCTGTTATCATCTCATTGGGTTTTTTTTCTTAAAGAATTGAGCATTGCAAATTTTAGAATTTACAAATATCCAGTATACATACCCTGTTTGTTGAGCTGTTGGGTTAAGCTAAACTCAGCTATATGTTCGCATGCATCATGGAGTTGTTGGTGAGATCTTGGATTACAAAATTGGGTTTGGTGGTCCATTTGCTATAAGATTAAGTTTAGAGGCTGCCCCTGGATTCCAGGAGCTCACTATTGTGTTGATGTCAACTTGACATCAACACAATAGTGAGATTGTCAACCACCTGAAAATGCATTTTTCTTTCTTTTGCTGCTTTCATTGTCTTGGATCGAACCACTGTTCATCAATGGGAAAAGAATGCAAGCATGTGGCAGGTTGTGATTATGTATGTATTTCTGTATGTTAACCTTGTACTACTTGACATGGTCGCTGTCGATGATTCGCTACTACCTGGTACTAGTCTAAGAAGTCTTACCTGCTTCCTTTGTGTGTTGCAGAGCTAGTTTCTCTGGAATTTTTTTGTACGAATATTCAATATTTTATTCGAAATTACAGAAATATACCAGCGACAATATTTTTTTACACAAATAGGCTCTAATCGCCCAACGGGGGAGCGACACATGGCCAATATAGTAACCGTTGGACGATTATTGCAGCCGCCCGCCCCTTGAGCGACTGGAATAGAAGTTGCCGAAGGGTTGGGCGACTGAAGCTTTAGTCGCCCAACAGGCGGGCGACAGGGGGATAAAAACGGCGCTCAACCGCCGTCCCGCACACGCATTTTGGTTGAGAGGAGAAGAAAAGAGAGGAGAGGAGAAGAGAAGAGAAGAGAAGAGAAGAGAAGAGGAAGGAGGAGGAGAAGAGAAGAGGAGAGGAAGGGGGGGGGGAAGAGAAGAGGAGAGGGAGGAGGGGAAGAAGAGGAGAGGGAGGAGGGGGAGGAGAGGGGAGGGAGGAAGGAGTGGGAGGAGAAAAGAGGAAGAACTAGATCCAGTTTTTTTTGCTATATTGTATTTGCAGTTTATTTTGTATTCAATGTTAGTGTTAATAAAAATTGTAGATGTAGAAAATTTAGTATACAAAATTTTTAGTATAGAAAATGTAGTATAATTTTTTAGTATAGACAATTTAGTTAATGTAGTTGTAGAAAATTTAGCAGGCGTAGAAACGGAGAGGAGAGAAAGAAGCAATAGTAGGTGTAGATGTAGATAGAAATAGTTAAATATTTGGTATATAAAATTTATTTAAAATGTAGTTTTAGAAAATTAGCAGTTGTACAAGCGTGTAGTTGTGTATAGATTAGGCAATATAATTTTAGAAAATTAGCACCGTTACGAAGTTTGCATGCGTACGAAATTGTAGTTGTGGAAAATCCAGTCGCCGTAACGTACAAATTAATCGTCCACTAAAATCTGTACGTATTAAAAAAATTAAGTATTTATGTTAGAATGTAATTAATTCGTATGCAGAAACGTTGGAAAAACGTTGGAAAAACCGATAGGAAGTTAGAAGTATGAGGTTATTGTAGTGGATTACAACATGCGAACGATTAGCGAAATGTGAATTGCAGTATGTCGGTCATTTGGTATTGTGCAATGCGATTTGACATGTCGCTATATTAAAACATATATGCACGCCGACATCAGCAATGCCAATAGCCACTACATTGAGAGTGCATTACAGAGTTGGAACCGTTCGTGAAAGTCCAAATGGTGTGGATTTGAGTGGTTTTCCGCAAGCAACTCTAGTACATCCGGATGACGAGAATACTCGAATCTCAGATGTGATGCATTGGCTGACCTGGAGTTTCGTTGGACCCCGAGGTGTGCAGCGACGTCGTGCAAGGGCTTTGGAGCCGGTCTCCCACGGACATCAGATGGGAGTTGAGGATATTGCTGCGCACTGCTGCGTGGAAGGGCTTTGTGCAATGGTGCCGGCGCCGTGGATACGAGTGTGTCCTGTTTGTGCAACCGTGCTCAATAGAAGCTGTGCAAGGTCATACGTGCGGCCTTGCTCCGGGAGGTGCTAGCAGCTCGGGTTGTACATGGAGGAGAGGTACAATGGTCAAGCCATAAAGAGGGAACATGATAAGATGCTGAAGGGGAGCATATTGAGTACATCGTGTAGCAGATGGACTGTGATGACCAGAGGGCATGGGCTGAAGTTGAAGCTGTACAGGACGACGACGAGGACAGTTCGGATAAGGATGAAGCTCCTATCCCGCAGGAATGGAACTGGTTGAATGCTGAAAGTGTTTCCGCACATGGTGAGCATGAATCAGCGTGGGAGCATCATGAGACAGAGGTTCGGTTGCATTCTATGTTTGCTAACAAGGCAGCGCTGCAGGCTGCCATCAAGCTGTGGGCCCTTTCAATACAGCGGACTTTTCGGATCGTGAAATCAAACCAGGAGCAGTACACCATGATGTGCGAGCAGGCTGGTTGTCCTTGGAGAGTGCATGCATGTAGACCCAAGTATGAGACTCACTAGATTGTGTCGAAGGTGGAACCACACTCTTGCATTCTCAACAGTGTTTTGGCGAGGCATTGTAACCTAACGTCCGCCTTTATAGCCAATTTGATGTACGGTGAGATAGTGAAGAAGAAAGATATGGAGGCTATGCATATCGTGGTAGCTATTGAGAAGAAATTCAAGTACAAGATTAGCTACGTGAAGGCGTGGTGTGCCAAGCATAAGGCATTGAAAAAACGTTTCAGGTCTTTCGAGGCGGCGTACGACAATCTTCCTCGTATGCTTAAGCTGTTGTTGGACAGGAACCCGGGCATGTATATCGCTGTGCAAGACAAGCCGTCCACAAGTCCACTAGGATATGCGGTGTTGCAGAGAGTCTTGTTAGCATTTGGTGCTTGCATCGAGGCATTCAGGCACATGCTACCGGTGATCTCAGTTGACAGAACCTTTCTGATAGGCAAATACAAGGCGCAGATTCTGACAGCTATAGGCGTTGACGGCAACAACCAAATATTGCCGGTGGCCATCGCATTCGTGGAAAGTGAGAATTATAAAAGCTGGTTGTGATTTCTCAGACATGTCAGGGTTGGAGTTGTTGGCACTCGTCCTGGTGTGTGCATAATCCATGATCGCCACGTCAAGATTGTAAAGGCTATAAGAAAACTTCAGGAAGACCCCGAGGAGCTCTTTTCTTGGCCGGACATGAGGAACAAGAGGTGTATTCGTCACCTAGGAGCGAACCTTTTTAAGCAGTTTCCAAAACAACCGTCGATGAAGCTATTCAAGAGGCTGGCTATGCAGAACTAGCGGAGAAAATTTGATGCTTTGTGGGCGTTGTTGGATGAGCACAGCAGGAAGCACGTCGACAAGAGGAGCAAGGGGCCGGTCATGCTTGGGGTGGCACAATCGCAATGCTTACCAGCACTCGATGAGCCTAACCCAGCTGGTCCAAGAAGGAGAAACTCACGAAACATCAAGTGCTTTTCGCAGTGGATCGAGGGAGAACCACTAGAGAAGTGGTCGCTGTTGCACGACACGGACGGCGCAAGGTACGGCATAATGACGACTAACCTTGCCGAGGTGTACAATTGGGTTCTCAGGGGCCTCCGTTCTCAGCCCCTTGTCGCCAAGGGAGAGGCACGCGAATGCCGCACTTCATGCAGCCAATCCCCGAGCACTGTCTGTATTCGTCGAAAATTACGGCATACATGGAGATAAAGGCACAAAAGAGTCAATTGCACACAATGCAAGTCATGGGTAACAGGGAGCATCGTTTTGACGTGGTACTCCACGATAGAGCTGGATTTGGGACGGTTCGTTCCCTTGTTACCAACGAGGTATGCCTTGGAGATCATGCAAATGAACCTAGCTGCACGTGTAACAAGCTGAAGCTGTTACACAAACCATGCTCTCATGTCCTCGCTGCATACGGGACCATAGGAATGGATCCTTCGAACTTCATGTCGGAGTACTTTAAGGAGAGGGTACTGCATGCTTGGTGTGGGGAGCTCCGGGAGTTCAGGGTTGTCGGAAACTTCGCCACCTTGGACATTGCAGCGAGGACTTGGATTCCAGATATTAACATGCTGAAGGGTGGGAAGGGTCAGCGACAGAGCCGACATATTAGAAATGATATGGACGAATCGCAAGCCAGAGCATCTGGTGCATGTTGCGGGCGATGTGGTCAGGAGGGGCACACGGTTAGATGATGCAACACATGTGCTGATCAGTAGGCAGAGTGGCATGGCATGTACTATTAGTTGTTGGAGACTAGAAATAAATTTACATAGTAAACTGTGTTTGTTTAGTACGCACTTATGACGTGCGGAATGCCGTACTAAATGTATCGTATATTTCATGTACCATCGTACAACTGCTATATTACATCCCCCTTTTCTGTAATGTAGTTGGTGTTGTGCTGTTAGCATAGTATTGCTCTGTTTATTTACTTATAGGTTCTATTTACTGTTAGTTTACATGTGATGTTTTTTGGTTCCTTATAAGTGCTAACTTGAACTTTTTTTGCAGGTATGGCTCGAGATGGTCATGACTCGAACTGGCGGTACCCCCTGTTGGACGAGCACCTGGACCGTCTGCATCGCGTTTCCCGTCATGTGCCGCGTACGGGGAACGCGGACGAGCTAGCCAAGCCTCGCGTGGCCTGGAGACTCAACCCCCGTTGGACAGTCAGGTTTGCACTCCGCCAGCGTTTTAGTGTTGCCGTAAGTATGTTCTGTGCTGACCTTCACTTTGTTTGCAGGCTGCGGGATGCCGGGCTACTCCCTCTTTCCTAGATGGTGCAGGCCACGGACGAGGATGGACCCGCATGGCCGCGGGCGGGGACGACATTGTGGAGCAATCACGACGCTTCCCCGTTCGACCGTTCCCTGCTGACGGCTTTGGTGGACCGTTGGGGGCTCGAGACGCACACTTTCCACCTCCCATTCAGGGAGATGACGCCTATGTTGTAGTGGCAAGCACATATACAACTAGGGTTCGCGCAGTAGCATGTTGGGTCGTACGAACTCCCTATGTTGATGACCTTCTCGTTGCCCCTCTTGCGCTCCACCTACTGACGGAGGTCATCGCTCTGCTCTTCAAGACTCTCAATGCGTGCCTCCAAATCAAAGATTCGCTCTCATAATGTATGCATGTACGTTGAAATGTACCATTTGTGGGGAGGATAGATCCATCGCACGAAGTTACATTTAACCATCTGCTACAAAGGAACGTTAACATCGAAGCTATATTAGTAGTACAACAAAATAGACGAGTGCGAACTTATACCCCAGAGTATGGGCACCGAAAGAAACGTCGACCACCATCCCCATGACCTTCTGCCACCTGCACCATCGCGTCCTACATGTGTTTGCATTTCGGCCACACGGCTGAGCGCGCCTATTTGGCAACAAGCGGTACGTAGGACCGAAGTCCTCCTTCCTTCCGAACGAAAAGTCCTCCTTTGGTGACCCATGTTCGAGTGGTCTCTCGGTGTCCGTCATGGTGGTTTACTCTACGATGGAGAAGATAGTTCTTCCAACCAGCACCACCTCGTCCATTCATTATATATCGTAACTTCGGGCCATATTTGCTCGGTGACATCACATGACAACCCAGCTTTGCGCAGTGAGAAGACCGGGCGCGCTAGCTTTGTGCAGTGAGAGGACCAGCTTTCCACAGCGACATGGCCACACGAGCCAGCTTTCTGCAGCGACATGACCACACGAGCCAGCTTTCCTCAGTGACATGGCATGACAACGCAGATTTTCGCAGTGACAAGACAGCAAGGCCCAGCTTTCGCAGTGAGAAAACCGAACGTGCCAGCTTTCCTCAGTGACATGACATGATGACGCAGCTTTTCGTAGTGACATGATGGTACAGCCCAACTTTGCGCAGCGAGATGACCGAACGTGCCAGCTTTCCTCAGTGACATGACATGACGACGCAGCTTTTCACAGTGACATGACAGCACGGCCCAGCTTTGCGCAGTGAGAAGACCGAACGTGCTAGCTTTCCTCAGTGATATGACATGACGAGGCAGCTTTTCATAGTGACATGACAGCATGACCCAGTTTTACGTAGTGAGAAGACCAAACATGCCAGTTTTCCTTAGTGACAGGACATGATGACGTAGCTTTTCACAGTGACATGACAACATGGCCCAGCTTTACACAGTGACAAGACTGAACACGTCAGCTTTGCGCAACGACATTACTGCACATGCCAGCTTTCCACAGCTACAAGACCTCATGACCTAGCTTTACCAGCTTTGCATACTATAAAATGAGGTCGACGGGATTTCTTAGAGAATACTGCGCAATCAAACCCCACACTACACCACACTTTCTTCACCACACCGGGATGGACAAAAGGCAGAAGAAGCAATGAGACAAGATGATGAAGCAATGGGAGGAGACCCGCGACCTAGCACGATCAGCTGCCGCCTGCGATGAGAAAATAAGGGCTGCTGCAGCCTAGGCAGAACAAGCCAAACGTGCCATGAGGTCAGCTCCTCGCAATGACGGGCCCGTAGCAACAACCCCATCTCGAACGTTCCTACCGAGCGTTCGCCGCAACTCCCACCCGAGGGGGAGGCACGCCCTTTGTTGGTGCGGGGACACGTGCAAGTTTTTCAAGTCTAAGCGTCGCATCAGCTTAGGTATGCGTTACTGGGGTTGTGCAAACTACTCCAATGACTATCCCGATCGCCGTCTAGTCACCGCAACCTATCGGCAGCCGGTAAGGACCAGTTGCACCATTTTCCCCTACCTTTTCTCCTTCACACACGCACTAACAACCTCTCCCCTGTATTTACAGTCCCCGGAACCCCTATGTAGCTACCTCAAATGGATCGATCTTGAGATCCACCCTGAGGACCAATGGGCCATCGATTTCGAGGAGTGGAATGTCGCAAGGTCATCGAAGATGCAGGAGGAGGAGCGCCACAAGAATGAGCAAACCCTGCGTATACAATGCGAGATGAAAGCTCATCTTTAAGTGTGCACGCGTAGGGAGCGGGAGGCTCGCGAGAGGGAGCACGAGAGAAAGAGGGAAATGACGACCAAAGCAAAAGAGGCTGCCGAGGAGTTCAACGCCGAGCTGGCAAGGAAGGGAAAATGACCCCGGTCCACTCAGTAGGTCGTACGAGCAATTGGGTGGGCTAGTCGCACATGATGCTATGTGTTATTCATGTAATAAAAAAGTACGCGGCATGTTACTCCCGACTGTATTATGAAGTTTATTTAAATTCAGACAAGCTTATTATCTCGTCTTTTCGCATTCAATGATTCACATATCAAGTCATCTAACAATATTAACATACCGGTTTTCTCCGTATACGAATTCTCAGTAACATCAAAATATCACTTACCATCGTATATACCGATTGTTCTAAGATCAATCATTCCTAAAAAAAATTCCCAAAATTTGTTACGCACCTACAACATACAATGAACATAAACTTTTATTACAACTCCAACAGATTATTTTTCAGTTAAAAACTACAAAATTGACAAAATTTACAAAATCCACAAAATTCACGGGGGACTGAGTGAGTCGCCCAATAAGTGGGCGACTGCATATCAAATCACCCAATGGGGGGCAACTGGTTGCAGTCGCCCTAGGGTCGGGCGACTGGAGCTCTGTTGCCCCCTGTTGGGCAATTGGCTCCAGTCGCTCCTTATTGGGCGACTGAAACCTATTTATATAAAAAATATTACTGTAGGTATATTTCTGTAATTTCAAATAAAAAATAGATTATTCGTACAAAAAATTCGTTCCTCTGCTGCTGTTACTACTGGGCTACCCATGGACCAAAGCATCTCCCTTAAATCATCATCTGGTACCAACCACCAAACCTCGTTTTCATTTGCGAACAAATACTAGTGCTAGCAAATTGGATCATTGGATTATCTTGATGGATCCGACAAATTAATACAGCTCGGTTGGATTCGTTCGTTGCAACGTTGCTTTACAGATTATTTGGACCTAGCCAAGTTAGGTCTTTGATCTAGTTGTATCTTTTCAGGCGTCGTCAACAGGGGCGGATCCACACCCCGAGCAGGGTAGGCTTCAGTTCGAGGTGTGAAAAAATATCTAGTGTATAGTCCGGGTAGATTTAGTTCAGCCTGGGTAATATTTTCATGGTCCAGTTCAGATAGTCTATATTATTTCATCACTGAGCCCGGAACGTAACCAAATCCTGACTCCGCCACTGGTTGTCAAGGCTGTCACTTTTCCTGCTTTGCTTCGCTCATTGCAATGAACAACAACTACTAGTACCACCATGATACGGTACTATAGTACTACTACATTCTTTTGGACTAGGAATGGTGTTTTTGGTTGCAATTGATAGTTTTTATTTATATTTTTCGAGATAATAACATACAGTGGTAATACCAATGTGAACGTACATACAGTTTTAGACTTAGAAAATTATTTGAAGAATACGCTTAAAAAACGCTTGTTTTATTTGACTTCCAAAGAAGCTAGAAACGAAAAGAATGGATACAAATGTACAAAAAAATTTGTATGTATTTCTCGGATGATAGAGTACATAAACTAACACAAGGGCAAGCCTTACTAATATAATATGCTGAAATGGGTATATATTTGAATAATATGTTTGCACATATTTATAATATTTTTATTGATGTTATTTGTTATTGTTATAATTAGTTGGTTTCATGACTAAATGTGTAAAGTAACTATTTAATTAGAAAAAACCTAACTAATTATGTGGAAATATTAAGTAACACATGAATATAATAATTATAATGTATGATTTAACCGACGCTACTAGTCGATTGAAACGAAACTGGTTTTTGAAAATGATTTGAATTTGCGTTTTGGTTTTGATCTCTTGAGTCCTCAGCCTAAACTGCACGAATCTCAACCCATCCCTGCCCTTAATCCCTGCTGGCACTACTCGAACGGAGGAGAATTAGCGCAGCAATGTTCACGGTTTGAAAACCATTCGCCGCGCCCCTGTTTTCGTCGCCGCCGACCTTCCCCGTTCGTTCTCGCGCCTTCACGCACTCTCTCGCCACTGCCAGCATTGCTCCACCTGTCAGCAACCGTGCACCCTCTGTTAATGCCCCTGACACGGCTTGAGCGCGTGTCAGACTGTCGGCCGAGCCCTACCGCCGCCTCAGCTCCTTTTCTGACCGCCATCTGTGATTTTGAACCTTGGTTCCTGTACTATCAAATTGCCATATCGCCCCCTTAATTGTGTGATAGGATGCTTTGTAGGTTCTATTCTTTTTGGCTGTCATATCGCCCCTCTTAGAGCATGTACAATGTAGGCGTTTAGAGAGATGCTTAGCAATGAAAAACTGATTTTTTTACCACATAGGATATATAAGGTGGTGCTTAGTAGGTGCTTAGTGTATAACTATATCTATTAATAGATAATATAGCATCTAAGCACCCACGGAAGAGATGCTTGCATTGGAGGATGTAACTTTTGTATGGGTGCTTGATGATGTGGCTATATTCTCTCTCTTTAAGCATTCATATATAAGCATCTTGCATTGTACATGCTCTTATGGATTTTAAGCTGTTCGTAAGAGAGAGTATGGAATAACATAAATTTATAAGCGGTTTTGGCTGATATAAATGAAGTCGTTACAGTATGCACTATAATTAATTATAAACTCTGTTTTAAAAAAGTACTTTATTTAAAAATTAGTTATTATAGAAAAATTAAAAGGCAGCAAATTCTAAAAAGACGTGGCCTACAGACGCATTAATAATTCGGATAGACTCATTAATAAATCGGAAAGCAGCTGGTTGAGCTGCCAAGAGTTCGTAAGCTGACCATGTAAACAATTGTGAGGCCCTGTGTAGAACGTGGCGAATTTTCATGGATTCGTGCCGGAATGTTTGTTTGGCCGACGTGGAGCTTGTCTGCCGATTTGTCACACGCGCTAAGGGCATCTCCAACAGTATGAGCTAGTTACTAACTCTAAGATAACTTCTCTAATAGTACTAACTTTTAGCACATAGCTCATAACATAAATAGCCTCACATGACACTCTCACATAATCTTGGAATGTGTGTATGAGCCTAGCTCTTGATCAAGAGCTAACTTTTCTCTTTCTTCTATTAAAATATGAAATAATATGCTTAGAGCTAGCTCATAAATCACTATTGAAGATGCTCTAAGAGCAAGTCCAATAATAAAGTCAAATGTTTGACTATAAGTCAAGTTATAAGAGCCAAGTTATACAATAATTTGTCTACAAAAGGTTTTTTATTATTATATGGTACCATGTCTCACATTCTCTTTCCTATTCCTCCTCACATACATTTATTATCTAGGCCCACCACTGCATAGGCTCCCGTGTCCAGCTTGTTGCTTGCATGAGAGTCAAGCTCTCATCTCTCTCCTCTCTTCTCTCCTCCACATCAGCAAAAATGCTGACTAGCTTGGCTATAAGATCATTATTGGACTTGCTGCCATATGATTTAGTGAACTTTGTAGATTCCCGTAGCGGAAGAATGGAAAAAGCTAGATACTTCGGCTATTCTCAAATACATGTCATTTCTAACTTTCAAATTTCATTTTTAAATACATATCATTCTATAATTTTGACGTGACATTTTTACCATTTTTCCTTCTATATCTCTCACCTTTAGCTATTTCTAATATTATTTACTATTATGGACTAAAGTAAAACACATCCTCTAAATATATAATAAAGATACGTAATACGGTTTTTTTTGTAGACGTGTCTTAATGAAAATAAAAAGAACCTAGAAAGACTTCTATTCAGGGAACGGAGGGAGCAGATGCCTGTAGGGTGGGGGTAGTGGTGGGAAATGGTAACGGATAATCCGTTTTATCTGATATTCGTATTTGAAAAAATACGAATGTGGTAAATAAAATATGTATTTGTAAATATCCGTATTCTATTAGAGAATATTCATATCCGTGTTTGAGAATATTTATATTTACATTCGTACTCGTATTTGTGACTATTCGATTCATATTCGATCTGATTCCTATGCCTAACAGTAACTGACCGGTTATTGGAAATCCCAGGAACATTTGGATGAATTTTGTGATTCAAAATTTGAATTTGAGCTGTTTGAAACTGGTAACCAGTCAAAAATCGGTGAAAACTGGCAAAACTGCTAGGAATTTGTTTTAACGAGATTTGTTATCGAAGTAGGAGGAGGATATTCGTATTCGACTTCGTTACGATATTCGATTTATATTAAAAAGTATTTGAATCTATATTCATTTTAAAAATATGGTTCAATGATATTTGATCTCTTTTCATCCTAGGTGGGGTGGTGTGGTTGCTAGTACTGCTGCGTACGTGCCCACCAACGCAAGATTGATTGCTAGGCCCAACCCCAAACAAACCTCAAAAATACGAAACGAGGCAAAAGAAAACAAGAAGCAGCAGCAGCATGAAGCATCTAGTGCTTGTTTCTATCTCGCTGTATTAATTTGTGAGTAGCGCGTATAGCACGCGTGTTTTCAAGGTAGCAGACAGCCACACATAACCCACATATGTCGTACTTAGAGCATCTCCAATGGGTCTATAGCAGCTATCTACAAGAGAGTCCATGTCATCAACTGTCCTACGTGGAAGATATTAAATGAAGAAAGAGAACGCAGCTCTCTACAGCTCTAGAGATAGTCTATAGCGCCAAACGAGGCAGCCTCCATAAATTCTGTGTGTGCATGTAAGCATCAAATAGCTATCCTTATAGATAGTTCTTTAGAATGCTAACTTTAGTGTGTACTATATAGATGATGTGGAAGTCTTATAGTTAGTTGCTAGCTATAACCATTGGAGATGCCCTAGCTTCCTCCCGCTAATCATGGTACATTTGGCACTTGGCCCGCTGGGGTTGGCCACCACGTGGTCGTCTTATGCCACTAAGGGCATACCCTAACAAACTTTTGGTTTAAACTTCAGCTGTAATCTTTCATTGAAATTACATTTAGCAACTTTTAGTTTTTTCTAAAAAATAAAAACTGTTATATTGTCACAGACATCGTAGAAAATAAGAAAAAAAATCAGAAAATTTAAAATTAGAAACTGACATATTTTAAATAGTTTCTAACTTAAATAAATTGAAAGCTGAAAAAAAGACATAATCTAAAGCGGTTTGGACCGTGGCCTAATCTAACATCCATTGCCTATTTCGTTTGTGCTGTCACACTTTGACACGCATGCCCAATACTGCGGGTGGGTGTCATACTGTCATGTGCATCCACCGATTTCCAAGGTAGGACGAGTTAGGTACAGCATGTACCAACAGAGAACGTATCACAGATAAGGTAACGTGTACAGACGATCTAGGGTCTGTTCTTTTTGGCTGTGACTTATGACTTATAGCTGCGGCTTATAGCTTTGGGTTGTTTGTGCGAGAGATTATAGAGTAACAAAAACTCACGGGTGGTTTTTGCAGATATAAATGAAGTTAATACAGTATGTACTACAATTAACTAGTAGACCTTATTTTGAAAAGATACTCCGTTTAAAAGCTAGTTACTGTAGAAAAGCCGAAAATCAGCTTTTAGAAGCTGAAAAGAACAGGACCAAGGTCTCGTTTGGAATATAAAATATTTGGAATATAAAATTTTCATAAGAATTTTATACGAAATGGTTCAATTTCATAGAAATTCGAAAAAAATCATGTATTCCAAACCTTCATTATTCACCAAAGGAATCAATCACGAGACATTGAGACGAGAGAAGTTGGCTATGCGAATCGGCTTTGACATAAGAAGGCCCAAGCCAACGGTAAGGAAAGCGTTCAGTCCGTTCAGTTAGGTTGAAAAACTGTTTTATAACTAAAATTATACTATGATTATCTAAAATTACACTGTAACTGATAATAGTCTATTTAGCGTAATTAAATTTAAAAATAAAAAAATAGATTAGTTAATCATGGACAATACAAACCAATACGAAAAAAGAACGGGCAAAAAGTCAAAAAAAAAGCTGAAAAGTCAAAAAAATAATATTTAAGAATAATAAAAAATTAAAAATCAAAAGACTTGCCTTGTGCGGTGGCATGCAGTGGCTTCAGAATCGGCGAAATAAACACACGCGTAACGTAGGACTAGTACGTCTTTGTTTGTTTGTTTCCGTTACACTCACGTGCACTCCCATTACACGCCTCGGCGGCTACCTTAGCCATTACTACTACTGTTTAGTCTTTTTTTTCTTCCTTTTTTGGATCAAATTTGTTTTCTTAAAGCCATTGTGTTCACAGCCTCGGACCGACGTTTCCTTTTGTTGGTGGGCCCCACCGTGCATCACAGAAGAAAAAATATTGTTGCACTTTACTGGGCTCTCTGTAGCTTTTAAAACTTACTTTTTGATTTTTGAACAATAATTAATTTTTAAATAAGATATTTTTTTAAAAGTGGAGTCTCTAAATTAATTGTAATATATACTACAACAATTTCATTTATACTAATCAAAATTGCACATAAATTTCTGTTACTATGTACTTTCTCATGAACAGTCCAAACATCCTAAGCCAGTTAAAAGTTATAAATGAACAGTCCCAATTATCACAACGTAGGTTTAACCGTGCGCAGGAGCGGAACTGCATGGGCTTGAGGGGGTTCCCAGGAACCCGGGTCCAAAAACATTTTAGTTATTACTAGTAAACATTCACCCGTTGTGCATCCCCCTGGGCCCAATATGGTGTACCCCTAGCCCAACAAACACCCTCACTCGCCCCTGTCCAGCCCATTCTCCCACCGTCCTATGCTCTCACGCGTGGCCCGTTGCACCCCCTCCGTTTTGCTCTAGCTCCGCCACTGACCGTGCGGTATGATCACTGTCATGTTATAAACGCGGGAATGAACTCTTTCCTCCTATGAACTTCTTTCGTGATTCTTGAGTTCTAAAATGGACCAACTGGCAAACACATTGGATTTCGTCAAAGGGAAAAGGAGATTTTTTTTAAAAAAAAGAAATGAAAAACCCCATATATAATCAAGTCAAAATAAAAGGTAAGTTTTCTTTTTTAAGTGTTAGCTAAATATCCGTGCTTTATTACGGATAAAAAATTTTATATTATCCCAACACGTTAAATCGACGTTGTCAGGATCGGCCTATTCGGCCCACGCCTTCGCACTCGGGCCTATTGTGCCTCCATACCATCGGCTCTGTCGCGCACCTGGTAGAATTCTGTTGTTATTTTTGTAGATAAGTTTTAAAATGGTGGAATTTGTTTTTTGGTAAATTGCTTTTTTTTCTATTTTTGCTAGAAATTTTGTAGGGAGATGAAAGGGGGAGTTGGGGGCAGATGAATCACCACCGTCAATTCTTTCTTTTAAGTAGTAGAGATAAAAAGAAGAAAGCACACACATATCTCATACACACGTCTCAACTCACACACATATAGGTGCACAAACACACGCATAACGTTAAAATAGGGACTTAAATCTTATAAAGTACAGGTACATGTCTTAACTAATAAACACACCCGTATATACATAGGTCCTGTTCTTTTCAGTTTCTAAAAGCTATTTTCGGTTTTTCTACATTAATTAGCTTTTAAACGGAGTATTTTTTTCAAGATAGGGTCTATTAGTTAATTGTAGTACATACTTAACTGACTTTATTTATATTAGCAAAAATCGCACATGAGTTTTTATTACTCTATAATCTCTCATACAAACAGTCTAAAAATTATAAACCACAACCAAAAACACAAGCCCACTCCCTGGGATCTAGCCCAAAAAACCGATATGAAACCATTTGGATAGGACTCGAGACCGGTGGGTTCTAACACCCGAACCCACCACCCAGCAACGCTCGGTTCCTAAACAAAAGGTCAAGTTGGCACACAACAAAAGAAAAAGAAAAAAGAAAGAAAGGACGAAACGTATGATAAGAATGGGATTTGGTTCTAATGCCGCTAGTCCAATCAATCATGTGGTCACTAGTGTAGTACAGTGCTTTTTTTTAAAATATGACTGGTGTCTTTTATCAATTTTAAGAAAATAACAAAAAAATATTCAATTTACTTGTTCCAAAAAAGCCAAGCTTGTTCAGCCATCTCTCTCCTGTCTCGTCCTCTGCTCCCATAAAATCCGTATTAAATGGAGACCCCACGAGAGACGGCAGCAGAAATATCTCTCGTGCCTCTCGCGAATCTCGATCTCCCCAAGGGAATTGATAGCCGACACCGCTCACTGGTTTCAGTAATCAGCAGTATGGGTTGGGCGGTTGGACGGTTGAATAAGCTCGCCAACCCAACCAAATCCTTTTGATAGGAAAACAATGTGAAGGAAATTAAAAAACGGTGTATCATTTTTTTAGATTTGACGGTATAGCTCGTCTTTGGTAAAAGAGTGTCACTATCATCTTTTCTAGACAGGTTTACTACGACCCTCTAGAGGGAGGCTGAGGAGGTGGTGGGCCGATAGTGGAGGGCGTCGTGTGGCGGATGATGGTGGACGGCACGGCGAGACGACGGCGTAGTGAATTTTAGGTTAGACGGGGTGAAAACGGCAGGAGAGGGCAGCGTAGCGAGACGATGAGGTCGCCATTGGCCGTCGGTGGTGGAGGAGAGGGCAGGGGAGGTGGAGTAGTGCAGAGTTGCGGCTGACACGGAAGAAGAAGACAGGGAAGGCGGCGGGCGTAAAGAAGAGAGAGGGAGAGGAGGGCAATGGTCGGCGCCAGAGAAGGAGGCAGGTGGAGGGGAGGAGAGCGGTGGCGCATTCAAGAGGGAGGTAAAGGGAAGGTATACGGTTAGGATATCTTCTGACGGCATACCGTGTGCTAGTTTCTCTAAAATAATATATATACTGTAGGAAGATAGAGTTGGATGGAATTGGATGTATTGCATTGAGCCTCTAGGGCGGTATATATAGAGGTACAAGACTTGGGGGGCAAGATGGTACAAGGGATTGTAATCCCAATTGGACTCTATCCTACCAAACATGTATTGTACTCTAACATCCCCCCGCAGTCACAACGGGAGCGTCGCAAACGGTGAGACTGGAGAAGAAGCCGAAGAGCTAACATCCCCCCGCAGTCATAACCGTCGATGCGGCGCGTAGGCTGTGACTGGAGCAGGAACCGACAAGTAGCTCAAGCAAGGTGGTAGCCCTTTGTGCCGATGTCGAGGTAGCCGAGCGCGAGGGCGGAGTAGTCGTGGTCGAGGATGCCGTGCTGGAGATGGCCGTGGTCGACGTAGTCGTGGTCGGGTTACCGATGTCGAGGCGGTCGCTCATGAAGCCACGGGCGCAAAAGAGGCGCCATGGTGATGACGGAGACGCGTCGAGGCAGTCATCGTGGAAGGGGGCGATGCCGAGGTCGACGCAGTCAGGGCCGTTGAGGATGTAGGCGAAAAACGGCGATGCAATCGAGGCAGACGGGATGGGAACGGGAGGGTCGATGCCGAAGTCGATGCAATCAAGCCGTTAGAGCCGAGGCGTGTGCCAGGATTGCCGGACCCGGCAACGCGTCGGGGACGAAAGCACGCACCGGTGTTGCCAGTACCGGACGTACAAGGGAGAGGGCCCCAACCAGGTGTGGTTATGCTGGAAGAAGAAGAAGCAGTGCGGGAGCAGACGCTACTACCCGAAGGCGAGCAGTCCGGGCAGACGCTCTAGCGCGAAGGCGAGCAGTCCTGACGCAAGGTACGGCGGCGGCGGTAGCGCTCGATGTCGGCGATGAAGGCCCGATCAGGATGACGAAGACCATGTGTAGACAGATGGCGCACAAGAGGTTGCGCAGCACAGTCGTCGATGCACAGGGGACGGCGATGTAGGTGCAACGGCGAGAGGACACACGCGCGGCGGTGCTGCGGCCCGAGGAGGCGACACAGCAGCAGCCCTGTTGCTCGGAGAAGATGCGCGTAGTACTCGACGACGAACGTCACGGGAGCCGGGTGGATCGCGCACAATCGGCTGATCAGACCGAGTACGCGCGAGGTGGGACGACGATGGAAGAAGTCGGTGGAGGCGTCCCGATCTGTGGTGGCGATGACAAACCGGCGATGAAGACGTGCGGACGGGATGACCGAGACACGACGCGCGAAGGCATCCCCACGACATCACGTGCCCGGCCTGGCCGCACAGTTGAAGAGGTAGAGGCCGGTGTAGTCGATGCCGATGTCGGAGTAGATACATGCGAGGTCGACAGGCGGTGGGCGACTCAACCCCGATCAGTGATCGGGAAAAAAAGGAAAAGATACAGCAGCAGTGGATCCTCCATGAGCAACTCATCTGATATACCTAGAGCCGGTCAAAAATCTAGCGGCGGCTGCGGTGTGGGCCCCGCCGCCTGGAGCGCACTCACGGACGCCCCGCCGCCCAGGCTTGCTCTGTCTCTCTCTTTTCCTTTAAAAGGCACATCTGCCGATTAGCTCCCCCTGGAAGCAAGCGGCAGAGGGGCACGGGTCGCCGGCGGAAGGCGTTGCTGCAGGGGAGGCGGCGGAGCGCAGATCCGGCAGGCGGCGGCCGGCAGGCGCAGATCCGGCTGGCGGTGGACGGCAGACGGAGGGGCCGGCGGGCGACGGTGCCAGACGGTGAAAGAGGATCCGGCGGAGAGGGCGGGCCGGCGGCGCCTTCCGGATCTGGACGGATCCGGTGGCGGTCGGGGAGGACCGACCCAAGACCGCCCGAGCGGAGAGCAATGCCGGCCCGAGCAGCGTCGGCGGGAGCACCGGAGCGGCGGCGTGAGGGCGGCGTCCGGCCGGATCTGGACGGATCCGGTGGCGGGGAAGCCCGATCTGGCGCTGGGAGACCTGGCGGAGGGGCGGCGCTGGAGGCGCGCCGAGCAGAGGAGCTGCAGGCGGCGGATCTGTTGGTGCAGAGGTCCGAGAAGATGGTGGCCGCCGCGCGCGTCCTGGCCCGGCCGCCACCATGGCGGCTGAGGGACGGGGCGCGGCCTAGCCCGGCCACCACCACGGCGGCGCGGGACCTTCTTCCCGACGGCTGCGAACCGCGCCTTCGACAGCGCCAGACGGCGGAGCCGGCGGAGAGGGCGGGCCGGCGGCGCCTTCCGGATCTGGACAGATCCGGTGGCGCTCGGCGTGTGCTCGCGGATCTCCTCCCCGCCGTGGAGGCGCGGCCGATCTGCTGCGTGCTGCGACGGCCTCCGCACCACGGCGCGACGAGGGAGGGCCGATCTGCTGCGTGCTGCGTGACGACGACGACGGCGATGGCGGCTGGATCAATAGGATCCGCCGCCTAAACGGTGGCGCTGCCCCCGGCGGAGATAGATCTCCCCGGGGGCGCGCGGTGCGGAAGCGAGCGGCGGCTAGGGTTAGGATCTAAACCTAGGCGTCTGATACCATGTAGGAAGATAGAGTTGGATGGAATTGGATGTATTGCATTGAGCCTCTAGGGCGGTATATATAGAGGTACAAGACTTGGGGGGCAAGATGGTACAAGGGATTGTAATCCCAATTGGACTCTATCCTACCAAACATGTATTGTACTCTAACATATACTTCTGGAATATCCTAATGGAGCTGCCAATATTTGCCGCAACGATGTTAGCTGTGGTTTTTGATCAGACGGTTCTTGCTAGATCACACGATAGGGCGAAATTGCCAAACTTGTTTGGTGGAGTCGGAATGTTTGGCCACCCACATTTCGCTGCAACGATTTCATTCTTGGCGGTTTCATTTGATTCAATGGATCCTGCCTACCTGCGTTCTTGTTTTGTTCATTGGTTGTGTCTCTCTCTCTTACTTGTCCGTCGGTTGTTTTATTTGCTTCAGCTTATAACTACAGTTTATGATTTTTGTACTGTTTGTAAGAGAGTGATAGAGAGTACAGAGTAACCAAAACTCGTATACGGTTTTGATCAATATAAATAAAGTCAATATAGTATATACTACAATCAACTTATAAATCCCGTCTTAAAAAGGTATTCTGTTTGAAAATTAGTTACTGTAGAAAAACCAAAAAATAGCTTTTAAAACATTGAAAGAAAACCCCATCTCGGTGGGCACATACCTGTCCGCACTTGCACAATTCTCTCTAACTTGTCCGTCCATCGCAAAGCGTCCCCCCCACAGTTGCCGAAATCAAGAAAGCCATCGAGGTACATATGGTTCAGACCAAATGTACAGTAGTATACATCTGAAAAAAACATTCTCAATAAATAGGATAGCTTTTCATCTGAACTTCTACTTAGCTATTAAATTCTGAAACACTATTTATTCAGTCATACGACTGTTGAATCCATGCAAAAAAAAAAAAAGCAGACTTTGCATAAGAACGGGGCCCAGAAGTTCTGGATACACGGGACGGGCGCGCTGGGATGCCAACCTCAGGAGCTTGCTATGCACAGGGATGACGACAGTGGTCTCGATGAACATGGATGCATCTCAAGGATCAACAATGCTGCCAAAAAGTTCGATGCATTTCTGAGTGAAGCCTGCGATGATCTGCGCCTGCAACTGACAGATTCGACGATGGTCTTTGTGGATATGTTCGCCATCAAGTACGATCTTGTTGGCAGCCATACGACCATTCTCCTCGTAATGTGATTCTGCTTCTTGTTTTTCAGGGATTGAGAAGCCATTGATGACATGCTGTGGCCATGGAGGTCCCCCCCCCCCCCCCCCTTACAACTATGACCCCAAGAGAAGCTGTATGACCTACGACATGGACCTATGTGAGCTTGGTGCCAAGTTCATCAGCTGGGATGGGGTCCACTTCACCGATGCTGCAAACGGCATGGTGCCTGCTGAAGTACTCAGTGGTGAATACTCCATTCCCAGGATCAAGCTGACCAGCTTGCTCAGGCCTGCGAAGCCTTGTAATTCATGATGACACACCAGTGATTCAATTGGTTTGCCATAAAAATGATGAAGGTGAAACTCGTAACAAAACTGACCCCCCCCCCCCCCAAAGGGAATTCATTCGAGGTCCTTACAGTGATTGTGGAAGAATGAGATTTGTTTTTTCTTTTTGTACAATTGAGGTGTATGTATATCCTAGGGGGTTAATACATGCAGGTTTCTGTGCCATGTATAGTTTTTTTTTCTGAATTTTGATCAATAAATAGAGATGAATATGAAACATGTTTTTATTAATTTGAACAAGAGCTCAACTTTCTAGTGTCCATACTTCAAATTAGAACTCTCATCAGTGTGTGTAGCACATGGAAACTAAAAAAAAACAAAGAATGCACCAAAAGTGGTAGAACCCAAACCACTGAAATTGCTCAAGGGGTAGGTCACATTGCACCATTCCTGAACCATGTCGCTGAGACGAGCAATTACTAGGTGTACTGACCAAAAATAAAGGCAGATGCATCCAAGTTTCAGGCATGCATGGAGTTTGGAGTCCTGACCAAGGCCAGCCATGTCTGGCCACGTTCCAGGAAAGAACTCTCTGGTCCCTGCTCTACGTGGTCCTCACTTTGATCAGAAAGCAAAGTGGATACAAAGTTGTGATCAAATTACGACTTTGCCAAGGACCAAGGTAGCTAAACAAATCAACACCATTGTTCCTTAGTAGTACTCGTAGAATTAAACAGCTCTCAGCCAGTGATGTGCAATATGGCTACATTTTGGCCTGAAGTAAATTGAACTTTTTAATTGGCTGAACATAACAATTTTTTTACTTAAAAAAAAGAGAGAACATAACAAGTTGTAATCACAGAACAGGGCATAGTCACATGACATGAAGTCTAAAGCTGGTAAACCTTTCCAACCTTAACAGCTGGCTTGATATACATCAATCACTATAGTGCATGTTCCTGTCATAGACGATGCATACACTGCTGCAATTTTGGTTGGCGTACCACAACATCACACAATGCAGAAAATCTTCCTAGTGGGAGTTTATTTTCTTTCTTTTAATTATGCATTTCCCCCCTTCCAATAGGCAAATAATCATGGTCGACCTGGAAACACATTTGAGAAAATTTGGGCCAGATCTGAAACTATAAAATTTTACATTTCTCTACTGATCACCATTAAGAAAAATCCATACGAGTCTGTCGATGCAAGTGTGGGCAGGAGAAATGGGGAAGCTTTGCCGGGTCCACCCCCTGTCCATCTCATTTGAACGCGTCCAATGGTTAAAATCCAGGCCATGCCGCCGTCACTTCAGCTCCGTCAACACCATCTCCCTTCCCCCATAATTGGGAACCGGATCATCTGAAGTCGCGTACGGCGACTTCAGAGTGCAGTCGAATCTGAGCCGTTCGATCGGAAAAGAACGGTCCAGATCGGTTTTGCTACAGTAACTTTTTATTGTAGCAACCGATCTGAACCGTTCTTTTTCCGATCGGACGGCTCAGATTCGCGACTGCACTCTGAAGTCGCCGTATGCGACTTCAGAGGATCTCATTTGCATAATTGTGTTGGTACTATTAACACGCGACCATAACAGCATTTACCTCATGATCTTAACACATTAGTATCTAGTTATTAATCACACTCACATGTGCAACTAAAAAGTTAAAGCTGTACAGCTCGAAAGTGAGCCATGAAGGCTGTGAGTTCAATTCTTGGCTCAATTTTTAATGTACTTGTACGGACTGTGTACAGTGTAAGTTACGAATCGTTATATTTAAAATTACTTTTGTTAGTATATCTTAATGTAAAATTATAAAAGCATGCGTCTAAAGTTGTATCTTGGAAACCGGAAAAAGTAAAAAAAAAAAAGAGGGAAGGAGTATGTTACCAAAAGAATAGTTATTACCCGATTGTAAGATAGGGCCAGCTCAAAAAAAATATAACTAATCACCTCCAAGGCCACTCACACACTAATATCTAATTAAGTAGCTCCATGTCAGTTTGCTAATCACTGTATACGTACGTATACACGTACACCGCTCCACCGCTCCTGAGAGAGAGGGAGTGACGAGGGAGGGAGATATATCCATACAAGCACCCGTCAAGAAGGCAGGAGCTCGGAGAGATGGCCATGGCGGCAGGCGCCACTAACGGCGGAGGCGGTGGCCCGAACGGTGGCGGCGCGAAGGTGATCAGCCTACGGCTGCAGTACTACTGCGTGCTCGCGGCGGTGGTGTTGGCGGTGGTGGTGCTGTCGCTGGCGTTCGTGTCGCCGGCGGCCATGGGGGCCGTCCAGCAGAACTTCGGCGCCGTCGTGGCCGCCACCGGCGGCGTCGGGGGAGGAGGGGATGCCGGGACAGCGGCCGCCGAGACGCAGGAGCCGCCGGTGGTGCTGTTCAACTTCGGCGACTCGAACTCGGACACCGGCGGCGTGGCGGCGGCCGGCGGCATCCGGATCATGCCGCCGGAGGGCCGCACCTACTTCCACCACCCCACCGGACGACTCTCCGACGGCCGCGTCATCATCGACTTCTTCTGTGAGTTAACTAATCACCAATTCGCCGCTCTGTTAGCAGTTGTTGTGATTTAACAACAAGTTGAGGCCTTAATTGCATCAAAAACCGGATAATTTTAGGTGCTTCCCAGTAATTACGAAATGCAAAGTACAATTGTAGTGCATGGCAATTTCATGGCTCGTTTGGAACATCGAAATTTCCTCCATTTCCAGTAATAACCGAAATGCTTCGTGTGAAATTCCTGCCAATTTACTGCACTCCAAACAACAAATTTTGGTCGGTTAATTAGCTTAAGAAGAGTTATAACCCGGTTCGTGGATCGTCTCCTGCAAGCTCCAAGCTGGTTAATGAGTGATCTCGAGTAATTAGGGTCAACAACGTCATGTTGCCGCCAACGTGGAAGAGGGGTTAAACAACTGGTACTAATCGGTGGTTGAAGCACTCGTCGCAGGCATGTGCTGCCTAACAATGGCTGCGCTTTTCTCCTTGCCAACCTCCTTGCGTGTCTAAGCCAAGTCCTTGAGAAGGCCTGTTCTTGTGCTTTCCTGCCTCTTTTTGTGTGCAGACAAAGTGATGATGGGAGAAATAGGTGAAGAAAAAGAAGAGCTATGGGTTGCATTCCAGCTTTGTTCGTGGCTCGATGAATTCGGGTGTGCCACGTCACACTTGATCTAGGCGCGTGTGGTCACGGCCCAGACACACCCTATGTTACTACTAACAAAATAATGGATGTAGGTTGTAATTCATGTCATACATGGTCCATTCTCAAAGGAGATTGCACTAGATCTTACCAAACCCCAAATAGACAATACATTAATTAAGTTCAAATGGACACTCCAATATCTACCGCTTAAAAAGAGTTGGTGGTGATATTGGTATGTTGTCCCCTCTCCCCCTCCTCACCGAAAAAAACACTCCAACATGCGGGATCTCCACGGCGCACTCCTGTTCATCCATCCCCTTTTGCAACACGCTCCCGTCCTCGATCCCCTTCCTCTTGACCTCTTCTCTCCCCGATCCTCCCTCGCCCCCACCCAAGCCTCCACCCTCTACCATGCGCTTGCCGCCAGTCCTCTCCCCCACCACCACCCGGCACGATGGGTTGTGCCTGCTTTGCGTGTCCCTTGCACGGTTGCCCTCGCCCCCAGCGCGCTTGCCATCGCCTCCACCGAACCGCGGCGGCCGATGGGTTTATTGAGCATGGTTGCGCCAAGAGAGAGAGATAGTGTAGGAGCCTAGTGAAGACTAGGGCGGTGTGTCAGCACCAGCCTTTGTCATCAGAGACGGTGGTGAAGCCACTAGAGCCGAGGAACACGACCGCGTCACCTAATGTTCCGCGGCGTCGGAGTTGTTGGAGGAGCCAATGCAAGTAACTTGTAGAAGGAAGTGGTAGGAAGTGAGAGAAGTTGGAGTGGCCTGTTTCTTTATTATTTTGTTTAAAGAAGTCCTCCCCCGCACATATGAGTACATAGGGGGTGCAAATGGGTTGGGTTAATCCCGACCGATCCGGTACCGAATCCGGTCGGTACCGGATTCGGGAAGGGAATTTGGTATCCGGTCGGATTCGTATTCGGATAATTCATGTCGGATTCGGATTCGGGAGAGTTGTTATCCGACCGAATAGTATCGGTATTCGGATACCAGATAATTATTCGGTCGGATATTCGGTCGGATATCTGGTAAGAGCTAAGAATTCACCTTTTATTTTGCTAATATTTGTTTTTTGTCATGTTGGTTGGTTAAGGTGTGCAGTGTATAGAAAGTTTTCCTGGATCGTACAAGCTTAAGTTCTCTAAAAGGAATATGACATTCAGTTGTGGCAACTGTAAATATACAAATACTAAAATAGTGTTTTATTTCTAATTCTGCTGCTTGTGCAATTGGAATCCTAAATTCGCTCATTAAGATCACTTTTCCTAGGTAATAGAATGAAAAGCATGTAATCAGAGTATTATAAAATGATGAACTTTGGCATGCTTTAGTAAATGAACAGGTAAATTTCTCAAAAATCTATTATCCCCAATTGTCTACTGTCTCTACCTTAATTTAGTAAAAAAAAAATAGCTTAGAAAAAGAAAAATGTTGTTTATCAAGAATCAAGATTCATCTTGAAACGCCACACCTCAATGGGCAATTTTGAGGGAAACGCCACATCATCTTCAGCTGATAAATTATAATCACTATTATGTACTTATGTCTAACGGTTTAA
The DNA here is from genome assembly GCA_017311315.1 of Dendrocalamus latiflorus. Lineage (NCBI taxonomy): Eukaryota > Viridiplantae > Streptophyta > Magnoliopsida > Poales > Poaceae > Dendrocalamus > Dendrocalamus latiflorus. The sequence continues at coordinate 19,274,837 of CM029619.1, read as the reverse complement.
GGCTTGAAGTGATGGTGGTATGGTTTAGCATATGTTCCTTTCCGTATGCACGTACTATCCGTCTACATTATCCGTTTTCGATCCGAAACCGTCAAGTATCCGTTCTGGCGGCACCGTATTCGATATTCCGAATTCGTATTCGTATCCGGTTTTACCGTATCTGACCCCGAATCTGAGAAAAAAATATGGGTTATGATACGGTATGAGCAATATCCATCCGAATCCGACCCGATTGCACCCTATGAGTACACACTACACAGAGCCCTTAATTTTAATTTTTATTTGTTTATTATAATTCTATAATTAAATAAACAATTTGCATATCATGATGCAATCACATACATGTCACCATGTGATAGTTCATAGTTCTCACATTGCACACCGTATATATTATTTGTGTGCACATGCAGACCCATCCATGACACTGTGAGATGCATTTGCTGTTTGGATATGTAATCTCCTTTAGCAAAAACATCACGATGTCATTTACTCCAGAAAACAAAATTTCCAACAAAACAAGCCATTTATTGGTGATGCTGCTTCAGGACAGGCAGCATCTGTACTTTCAGTATGTGGCCATGGAAGCTTTAACCTTCAACCGAGGATCTCAAGTACAAACATAGAAGATGTCACATTGTGTCTTACATGATTTGAGGTGCACATGGTGGGGGCGCTTGTGCATTATCTGTTGACGGCCTGAAATGCCATGCCACTATATTATTCCCATGTGAGAAGGGCCAAATTACTGTAGTAGATCACTGTGGTAGATAGCATTCGGTTATGTCTGGGGCAAAGTTTAATTACAAGCTATCCAAGACATGCCAGCGTAATTAGCATTTAGAACACACTTGCAACTCTGCTGTTTTTTTTTTCAAATTGCAGGCACAATCTGGTAACTTGTGGAGTAATCTATAGTCTAAACACAGATGTAAAATTTCCAAACCAGAGCGCTTGGCAGTGAATCCAGTGATAGAACATTTAACATGGACATCTACTACTACCAAAAGTTAAAATTTAGTGAGTCTCTTTAAGTTTACTCATTTCTTATGATCATCTTTTCAGGTGAGAGCCTGAACACGCGTGAACTGAACCCATACCTGAAGGCAGTGGGTTCAGACTACAGCAATGGCGTCAACTTCGCCATGGCCGGCTCGACAGTGACTCACGGTGTCACCCCCTACTCCCTGAACGTACAAGTCGATCAGTTCATCTACTTCAAGCATAGATCCTTGGAGCTCTTCCAACTAGGTTCGTCGCATGAGCTCTACACCATCGCATTTATATTAAGGATCATTGCAAGAAGAGGAAGACATAAATCTGAATATGATAATCAATGCTGTTTCCATGCAGGTCTGAAAGGTCCGGTGAACAAGGAGGGCTTCGAGAACGCCCTGTACATGATGGACATTGGCCACAATGATGTGGCCGGTGTGATGCACACGCCAACTGATCAGTGGGACAAGAAGTTCAGAGAGATCGTCGGTGAGATCGGAGCTGCGATTCGGGTAAATTACACGCGCAATGTGTCCTCGGAAATGTTCAATCTCAAGTGCAGTAACTAGTAAGTAGTTACCTGAGGAAACCCCAGGCCCTCTGAGCCGCCCCAGACGACCCAGGGGGCGACCCTGCCGCCCAACAAAAACCCCCCTCGCCACCACGTTTTCTTCCTCACCGCCGCCGGCGAGTGGTGGCAGCGGTGGGGCCTCCCACAGCTGCTCGAGCTGGCAATGTAGGCCAAATTTGCTCATCTCCTTCGTGGACCTGGTCGGGTTAGAGGCGGCGTAGGTCAGATCCATCCGTTCCTCGGTAGATTTGGCCGGGTTCGGAGGCCCGGTGGCCGAAGGTGACGTGGGGGAGCCGAAGGCGATCGGATCTGGCCTTCTTTGGGCCATAGCTTGGCGGGGGTTTCTTCTTCTTCTCCTCCTGCCCCCATCTGCACGTCATCGCCCCTTGCACCGCCGCCGCCAATGCCATGGCCAACGGCTGTGGCAACCACGCGGAAGAAGGAGCTCATCTCTTTCGCGGATCTAGCCGGGTCGGAGCAGCGTTGCAAGCCAGTGGTCGGAGGCGACGTGGGGAGAGCTGAAGACGGCCAGTGGGGACTCCCGCAGCCGCTCGACCTGGAGGCGTAGGTTAGATCCGTCCATTCCTAGGCGGATCTGGCCGAGTTCGGAGGGCCGGCGGTCGAAGGCGACGCGGTGGAGCCAAAGGTGGCCAGATCTGGCCGTCTTTGGGCCGTAGCTTGGCGGGGGCTTCCTTCTTCTCCTACTGCCCCCTCTGCACGTCGTTGCCTCTCGCGCTGCCACCGCCAACGCCACCAACAGCCGCGGCGAGCACGCGGAAGAAGGCGAGCGCTGGAGTTCACCGGGTGCAGCTGCTTTAGTTTAATGGAGGCATCGGGGTCGCAGCTACAGACGATGGTGTGCCGATGTGAAAACCTCAGGTCTAGTTCTTGCCGGATTGGACAACGGCGAAGCCTTGGGTGCCATTTCCTCTTTGGAGGCGTTGCCTTGGGCCACCTGACCCTATCCCTCTTCGTCTTTCTGTGTGTGTATTGGCCAATGTTAGTCCTTCAGTGGTGGTAGTCCGCTCACCGTCGGGGTGCATTAGCCATGGTCATTTATCTTAGTGCTGGCCAATGGGCCGTGCCGGGCCGGCACGGCACGGGCCCGGGCTCGGCACGGCCCGTTTAGGCACGGCCCGTTAAGGCCCGTGTATTAAACGGGCCGTGTCGTGCCGGCCCGCGGGCCGCGGTGGGAGCCCAGGCACGGCCCGAGGCCGTGCCGTGCCGGCCCGGGCACGATTTTGGCTAAATGGGCCGTGCCGGCCCGCTGGCCCGTTTAGTCGGAAAAAAAGAAAAATTGAGAAAAAATTAAGAAAAATTGTAAAAAAATTGTAGAAAATTCAGAAAAATATAGAAAATTGTAGACATTGTTAATCACAAAAATAAATATTTCCAATGACATAATGAGCTTTATTAACTTATTAAATTACATGGGATGACTGCCTCATTAAAAACTTTACCAAGTAAAAACTCAATTTGAGAAAACCTTGGTAAAGAAAAAAGAGTACAGCCTATAAAGCTCATTAGTGAGAAAAATATTAAAAATCCTATTCATTGCTATCTAAATACAAATTCTCAAAAGACTCTTCTAAATCTTTATTATCTGCAGTATGTTGGAGTCTTGATTCAGTTTGTTCCTAGTCTTTGACGGTCATAAGTACTTCGACCATCTCGTTGGAGAGACTTGTTCGTCGCTCCTCGATTATTCTTCCGAAAAGACTGAATGCTGACTCCGAGGAGACTGTAGAGACAGGAACAGTCAACACATCCCGCGCTAATATGGATAGCACTGGATATGATACCTTCTGGGTTTGCCACCATGAGAGGATGTTCAACTCCTGCTCGAAGCTGACGCTATCACTGTTGAGATAGCTTGATAGGTCTCCAGTGCTTTGTCGCCTTCCTCCTCCTAACTGCTGTGTACCTGCACCTGCACGAGAACTAGACGAAGAACCAAAAATCTTGCCCCATTGCATAGCCCCCCTAGAGGTACTAGGGACTACCGGGGGTCTTTCCAAACGCACAGATCCAAACTTATTTTCATATTTATTATATACCTCATATAATTTATCCTTAACTAATGCAAAGTATGAACAATAGTCTAAATCGGTAGCCTCACTTAAAACTTGTAAAACATTTATAAATCCTTGGAGTTTGGCCCTAGGATCCAAAATAAAAGCAAATGCATATAAAATAGGAATTTCTCTCCAATATTTTAAAAACTTAGATTTCATGGCAACTACAGCATCCCGTAGTATAGGATCATTTTCAAAAGCCTTTAGGTGAGTGACAATTTCAACAATATTATGAACAATCATAGGAGATGTAGGGTAGTATACTCCAGAAAGACAAACTGTAGCTTTATGGAAAATTTCTAGAAAGGAAAATATTTTTTCACCAACAACCCAATCGTCCTCAGTAATTTTAGGGTCTCTAACTTGGGTTCTACTGGAGGAGCTACGAGATTGATGACTTTGGGTGTGAAGGAAAACAGATAAAGTGCTCTTATATGGCAATATATGTTTAAGCATAAGGTAAGTAGAGTTCCATTTAACAGGCATGTCTAAACCAAATTTTCTAGGACGAACATTCATTGCTACGCAAAAACTCTTATATGCGGCTATTCGTTGGTTAGAACAATTAATAAATGAAATTGCATATCTAAAAGAATCAATACAAGCATTTAATCTTTTTAAACCGGATTTAACAATAAGATTAATAATATGACAAGCACAACGTTGATGCAATAAGAAAGAGTGTGCATAAGTATTAAACAAAGGAGTAAGAATTTTCATAGCTTTAGTGTTTGCAGCTGCATTATCTAAAGTTATAGAAAAAATCTTATCCGTGAGGTCAAAATCTTCTACAACTTTAATAATGTTTTCTGCAATATTTTCAGCATTATGTGAAATATTAATTAATTTAAATCCTATAATTCTTTTTTCCATTATCCAGTCATCATTAACATAATGAGCAACAACACTAATATAATCCTCTCTAGCCCTACCACTCCATATGTCGGATGTCAAAGCAATAGAGAATGTACATGTATGAAACATTTCTTTTAATTTATCACGACAATTGTTATAATATTTAATTAAATCTCTAGTTGTTGTTTGCCTAGATACAGTACTAAATCGAGGTTATGAGCAGTCGTAATATATTTTCGGAAAGCATCAGATTCACCAAAATTTAAAGGTAAATCTTGAGAAGCAATTAATCTACAAAGAGATTCCCGAGCTACCTCTGGGTTGTACTCCCACGTACGTACCGAGCCGTCGGGGTTATATTGCAGCTGTGTCTGGCACATTTGTATTCCTTGCCTTTTCTTGCAGCTTGCAGCATGTCGTTGTAGATGACCCGTCCCACCTGAAGATTTTGCACTCAATTCATTACCACAAATTTTACAAACAGCATACCTCACTTCAGTTCCATCATTGTCGGTCTTGATCTTCTTGTCGAAATCATTCCAAACTGTTGATGTACTAGCTCTTGTTCTTTTTGCACCCGTGCTTTGGGTCGTGGATACACTTGTTGAGCCAGCAGAAGATGGATCGATTGGACCCTGCGCCACCGGGGCCGTCGGTTCTTCAGCATCTCCAGTTTGTACTTGTACATGTGGACCTTCCGCGGATGGATATGCTTGTTGAAACAATTGCATATCCTCCGCCGAGAGGCCGTATTCGGAGAGTTGAAAATCGTAGTTCTCCATTAAATTGACTGCAAATTGAAATAATAAAGAACGATTAGCAAAAAATTAAACCAATAAATAATACCAAATAAGAGTATAAGACAACATTATTACCTCCTTTGCAGTTCTCACAAAAATCTTTGAAGATTTTTGAATTTTGCCCGAATTTTCACCAAATTTGACACTTTCGAATTTTTCAGAGCTAAACCGAGAGAGAAGAGTGAGGTTTGAGGTGTGGAGAATGGAGGCCGGATGCCCCCCTATTTATAGAAAAAATTTCAGATTGTTTCCGAATTTTTTGCTATTTTTTCGGATTTTTTTACCCCCAACGGTCACAAAAAACGGCTAGTTTTTGAATTAGCCGGGCCGGGGCGGGCCGTGCCGTGCCATGCCGGGCCGGCACGGCCCGACTTCTAAACGGGCCGTGCCGTGCCGGCCCACCGTGCCGCACCCTCGGCCCAGGCACGGCCCGGTCCGTCGTGCCGTGCCGGCCCGGCCCATTTAAATTTCGTGCCGTGCCTAAATGGGTCGGGTCTACAGTACCGGGCCGTGGTGCGGCCCGTGTAAGCCCGGCCCATTTGGCCACCTCTAATTTATCTTGTCAGGCTATCAAAGTCGTGTTCTTTGTATCCGGTCCTTCCTTGAGCCTTTAATTCGGCCTTTAGACCACCGTTATACTGCTTTTCTTCTTAATAAATGAAACACAATTCTCCTGCATTTTCAAGGAAAAAGAAACTAGTATGTAGTTACACTGACAGAAGCTTTTCTTGGCAACGTTCAGATTCTGTATGGAAACGGCGCAAGGAAGTTCTGGATACACGGCACGGGCGCCCTTGGCTGCCTGCCGGCGTTGGTAGCGCAGGAAAAGGGTGAGCACGATGCGCACGGCTGCCTCGCAAAGTACAACAGGGCAGCACAGGATTTCAACAAGAAGCTGAGCAACCTCTGCGACGACATGCGGTTGCACCTGAAGAACGCCACCGTGGTGTACACCGACATGTTTGCCATCAAGTACGAGTTTGTCGCTAACCACACCAAATACGGTATGAGCAACAACAACGGCAAAACACTTCAAATCTCCATCTTTCCGAATCAGAAAATTTGTCGATTCATGCATTCAGAATTGTCATTGATAAGATATGTTCAGTTTCTGAAATCGCCTCAGAACTCGTTTATCTTATTCTTGTTCTTCAGGGATTGAGTGGCCGTTGATGGTGTGCTGCGGAAACGGTGGGCCGCCTTACAACTTCAAGCCGGGTAAACCCGGCTGCGGCGATCTCTGCGAGCCGGAGTCGAAGGTGCTGAGCTGGGACGGCGTGCACTTCACCGATTTCGGCAGTGGCCTTGCTGCCAAGCTTGCGATGAGTGGTGAGTACTCCAAGCCCGAAGTGAAGCTGGCAAGCTTGGTCAATGGTGGCTCCAAGAAATCATCTTCTGATTCTTGATGCTGATCAATGAATCATGAACTTCGGTTCGAGGGATTCATGGATGGACGGATAATGGTGAAGATGAATTCAGATGATGATGATGGATAATGTGATTGATGGAGACGTTGCTGCAGATCGTCTCTACATTGATTGACTTATTGTACACAAAAAGATAAAGAGTAGCGATGGAGAAGCTCCTCAGCCACAAGTAAAAGTTGTATTTTTTTTTGTGGGGAGGGGGGGGGGGGGGGGTTATTTTGTAATGCCGAGTATAAAGATCCAGAGTTCAGGAAAATTGATGTATCATAGTTTAACTTCTACCTCTGCTTTAAAAAGGTAGTACAAGAACTTGTTCAAGACGGTGATGCAATTTTTTTTATTTTCCCTTTTTTTCCCGTGTGCAGTTTGCTGCTTTCTTATGATCTTATCGATCTTTTTTTCAGTTTGTACACTACTGCTACTCTGAATTGCCTTTATGCATACAATTCCGGCCGCTGTTTGGTTACAGAGCATCAACAACAAAGGACATTGCAGCATTGGATGACATTCCAGGGTTAAGACCCTCAAAAGGGTACACAAGGATATATATCATCTTACGAACATTTTTTTTTCTGGTAACGCAACACGACAATAATGATCTTCAGCTCCATGGAACAAGAAAGCTCCTCGGTGCAAGACAAATGTGAAATAAATCTAGGACTAACAAGGAAGTCTTTTTGTCACTCCAATCAAAATCGACCTATTTGGTGTAGAGTACAAAAAAAAAATTGTATGAAACGGGATAATGCATTTTAATCCTTTTGTCAAATTGTACACTGTGTTAGTCGCTGGACTCTTGCTCTTGGTGATAGCAAGATCCTAACTCTCATGGAGAGGATGACACTAGGAGATGGGACAATTTTCTTCTTGTTTATTGCTCACACAATGCCATGCCAACCTGAGGGGTTGGAGATACATATTTATAGGCTGAGAACCAGCCAAGCATATGCTAAGATGCTATCCTAGATGCTGTCCTAAAGCGGTCAATATGCTGTCCTAAAGCAAAAGCAGATGCTGTCCTAAAGCAAAAGCAGATGCTATCCTAAAAGCAGATGCTGTCCTAAAGCAGTCAAAAAACAAAAACTACCACAGCCCCACAAAGACCACAGTACAGGGACTTATTCATCATTCTCCCCCTAAGTCTTGTGCGTTGTCTTGTGGGAGGATCGAACCATCCTGATCTTGGAGCAGAGCTCAAGGAACTTGATCCTTCCAAGAGGCTTGGTGAGCAGATCCGCAAGCTGATCCGTGGTGTTGATGTAGCTTGCCTTGATGCTTCCTTCATCCAAGCAGCCTCGGATGAAATGGTACTTCACCCGGATGTGCTTGCTCCGTTCATGAAAAACGGGGTTCTTTGCCAGGGCTAGAGCGGACTTGCTGTCCACCCTGAGCTCCACTGCTTCAGTGTCCCTGCCGAGGAGATCACCAAGCAGTCGAGCGAGCCAGAGCGCCTGAGTCGAAGCGGTGGAAGCCGCTATGTACTCGGCCTCACAGCTAGACAGGGCCACCACCTGCTGCTTGACTGACTGCCAGCTAACGAGGCACTTGCCGAGGAAGAAAAGAATCCCGCTTGTGCTCTTGCTGGTGTCAATGTCGCCTGCGTGGTCGCTGTCGCTGTACCCGATGAAGTGTGCCGCGCCGGGACACCTCGGGTAGTGCAAGCCGTAGTCGGAGGTGCCCGCAACATAGCGGAGGATCCTCTTTACGGCCTGCTGATGCTCCGTCGTCGGTCGCTGCATGAACCGACTGACGTAGCCGACGGCGAACGCCAAATCCGGACGCGTGTGGACGAGGTAGCGAAGGCTGCCCACGATGCGCCGGTACTGCGTCGCGTCCACCTCCTCCGCCGTGCTGTCGCGGCTCAGCTTCAGCCTTTCCTCCATAGGAGTGTGGGCTGGGTTGCAGTCGGTGAGCCCGCCCAGCTCGACGGTGCGCTTGGCGTAGGCGGTCTGACGAAGGGAGATACCGGAGCTGTCCTGGTGGACCTCGATCCCCAGGTAGAAGGAGAGGAGCCCCAAGTCGCTCATCTGGAAGGCGGTCTTCATCTCCGCCTTGAACGCCTCGACCTCGGCCTCCTTGGAGCCGGTGATCACCAGGTCGTCGACGTAGACGCCTACCAGCAGAGCATTGCCGCCTTTGCCCCGCCGGTAGACCGCAGCCTCGTGTGCGCTCTGCTGGAACCCCATTTGCTTGAGGGTGGAGTCCAGCTTAGCGTTCCAGGCTCGTGGTGCCTGCCGCAAGCCGTAGAGGGCCTTGCGCAGGCGGAGAACCTTGCCCTCCTTGCCGGGGATGACGAATCCCGGCGGCTGACGGACGTAGACCTCCTCCTTTAAATCGCCGTTGAGGAAGGCGGACTTGACGTCCATGTGATGGACGCGCCAATCCTCCTGGGCTGCAAGTGCGAGGAGAAGACGAACGGACTCCATGCGCGCGACGGGTGCGAAGGCGTCATCGAAGTCGACCCCCTCCTGCTGCACGAAGCCTCGTGCTACCAAGCGAGCCTTGTGCTTGACGATGGCGCCGGCTTCATCCCGCTTCAGCTTGAACACCCACTTAAGGGTGATCGCGTGGTGACCGGCAGGAAGATCCGCCAGCTCCCACGTCCGGTTCCGCTCGACGGCGTCCATCTCCTGCTTCATCGCGACACGCCACGCCGCGTCTCCCTCCGCCTCAGCGAAGGAGCGAGGCTCGCCGTCGTCGCACGCCAAGTGCAGCTCCGCCTCGAAGTCGCGCTGCGCCAGTCCAGGGACGGGCAACTCGCCGAGGATGTTGTCCATGGTACGATAGCGCAGAGGTTCGTCGTCGTGGTAGACGTCGACGCGGTCCTCGTCCTGAGATAGCGGAGTAGCGAACTCCACCATGCGCTGCTCGTCGTGGACCGAAGCTGTTGGAGCCGATCCCGGTGGTGTGGCCGCCGGTGCAGGAGAGTGGTGAGCCGGTGGTGAAGAGTGGGGCGTAGCCGGTGCCGAAGGTGGTGGAGCACTCGCCGGAGCTGGTGGCGAGCAAGGTGTCGAGGTGGACGAGCTCGGTGAAGACGAGCTGCTAGCTCCCCCGGCTCTCTCGAAGTGGACGTAGTCGATAACAAAGTCCCTGAGAGTCGAAGTCGAACCGTCGTCCACCGCCTTGTCCCACGTCCAGCCTCGCCCTTCGTCGAACACAACGTCACGCGAGATGCGGACTCGCTGTGTGTCAGGGTCGAGGATGCGGTAGGCCTTCGAGCCCTCCGCATAGCCGATGAACACTCCCGGAGTGCTCCTGTCGTCGAGCTTACCGATGTGGCCAAGCTCCTTGGCGAACGCGAGGGAGCCGAAGACCCGCAAGTGGGAGACCGCCGGCTTGCGCCCATGCCAAGCCTCGTACGGCGTCCTGCCGTCGAGCGCCTTGGTAGGCGAGCGGTTGAGGATGTAGACGGCCGTCACCACCGCCTCTCCCCAGAAGACAGCCGGCATCCCCCTCTGCTTGAGGAGGGCCCGAGCCATCCCCACAACCGTCTGGTTGCGCCGCTCGACGACGCCGTTCTGCTGCGGGCTGTACGGCGCGGAGTAGTGGCGCTGAATGCCCTCATCAGCGCAGTACGACGCGAATTCAGCCGCCGTGAATTCGCCGCCGTTGTCTGTGCGCAGCACGCGCAGCTTGCGGCCGCACTCCGCCTCCGCAACAGCCTGCGTGCGCCTGATGGCGTCCGCAGCCTCTCCCTTGCTGCCGAGGACCATCACCCACATGTAGCGGGAGAGGTCGTCGACGAGCAGCAGGAAGTAGCGTCGTCCTCCTGGTGTGGCCAGTGTCACCGGGCCACACAAGTCCCCGTGCACGAGCTCGAGCCTCTCCTTGGCTCGGAAACTCGCCTGCTGGGGAAAGGGGAGTCGCCTCTGCTTCGTCAACACGCAGACGTCGCAGAGCTGCTCCACATGGTCAAGGCACGGCAGGCCTCGCACCATTTCCGTGGCACTGAGCCGCTTCAGGGCCTCGAAGTGAAGGTGCCCAAAGCGCTCGTGCCACTGCCACGCCTCGTCGTCCCGACGAGCTGCGAGACAGATGGGTTGTGCCACCTGCACGTGAAGAGTGTAGAGTCGATTTGCGCCTCTGGTTACCTTGGCAAGGAGGCGGCGTCGAAGATCCCAAATCCGCAGCACCCCGTGCTCGATCTCGACACGCGAGCCGTTCTCATCCAGCTGTCCCAAGCTGATGATGGAGTTCCGCAGATCGGGGATGTAGTAGACGCCGGTGAGCAGCCGGTGCTCGCCAGTCTTGGCGACGAAGACGACAGAGCCGACGCCCTTGATCTCCACGGCGGAGGCATCGCCGAACTTGACGGTGCCTCGAACGCCTGAGTCGAGCTCGGAGAAGAACTCCCGCCGCCCGGTCATGTGGTGGGTGGCGCCGGTGTCGAGGCACCACCCGTCGGTCTTGTCATTGCCGGAACTGTCGCCGAGAAGGGCGTGTGCTTTTGGCTCGTCAAGGTGGAGGAGAGCCACTGCGGCCGGTGCCGCTGGAGGTAGTTCGATGCTCGCATGAGCAATGAACAGGACCGGCTGCTCCTCCTCCGCTTGCGCGACGTGGGCCTGGCCGCGTCGTGGCTGTCGACACTCCTTGGCCCAGTGACCAAGCTTGCCGCAGTTGTGGCAAGAGTCGTCTCGTGCCGGCTTTTGCTTGCCAGCATCGCCGCCCTGGGCGCCTTTGCGCGGCTTGCCGCGCTTGCCACTCTTGCGGCCGCCTGTCGTGGAAGAAGGCTCCCCCTTCTTCTTGTCACCTTGGCCGGCTTCCCACTGCTCCCGAGTGAGGAGGAGCTTCCCGCCAATGGTGACGGGTCCCGAGGGGCGCTGTGGCTCATCGCTGTCAACGACCTTGAGGCGACCCAACGCCTCCTCGATCGTCATCGTGGAGAGGTCCAGCAGAGACTCGATCGAGCGAACCATCTGCTTGTACTTCTCGGGGACGCAGCGGAAGAGCTTTTCCACAGCTCTCTCCTCGCCGTAGGTGTCGTCACCGAACTGCACCAACTTCTGCAACAGAGTGTTGAGACGGAGAGCAAAGTCATCAACGTCCTCACCTGGCTTGAAGGCCAGGTGCTCCCACTCCGTGCGTAGTGCCTGCAATGTAGACTTGCGGGCGCGGTCGCTGCCGATGCGTGCTGCAGCGATGGCGTCCCAAGCCTCTTTGGCAGTCCGCTTGTTGGTAAGCGAGAACTGCATCTCGGGCGGGACTGCGGCGATGAGAGCATCCAGCGCCCGTCGATCCTGGTCGTAGTCGACGTCGCCGTACCGGACTGCATCCCACATATGCCGCACCTGGAGCTTCACCCTCATCACCGCAGCCCACTCGACGTAGTTGGTCTTGGTGAGGGTAGGCCACCCGCCGCCGGGGCCGACGTCCCTGACGACAGCCTGGTACTCGTGGTGACCACGGTACCGTACCGGGGAGAGAGAGCCACGTTGCCTGTGAGGGCCGCGCTCTCCGTCGACCCGTACGCCGCCGCCGTGCGTGCTTCCTCCAGGAGCGCCGCCGGCGCGTCCGCGCCTGTCTGGGCTGCCGCCGCGCTCGTGGGCGTGCGCGGCTACCCATTGCGCCGCTCGCCCTTGCGCTGCCTCCCTCTCCAGCAGCTGAGGGTCCGCGTCGGCGCCGCCATCAACAGAGCCGGAGCTGCTGTTGCTGCCGCGCAGAGCCTTGACCTCTGCTGCTGCCGCACGCGCTGCATCTGCCGCCGCCGCTGCTTCCACCTCCGCCCTGGCTGCTGCCAGCTCCGCCGCTGCCAACCTTGACGCCCTTTCCGCCGCCGCAGCGGTCTCTGCCGCCGCTCGCTCGCGCTGCTCTGCCGCGACGAGCTCGGCCGTCTGCTGACGCCGCATGCTCGAGGCGACCGAGCGCTGAGACTGCCCTGCGGACATGGCGCGCTACTGGGGGGCTGTTGCGTGGAGAGAGGGCTGCTTCTGACGAGCTGCCGTCCGTCTCCGGAGAGGAGTGAGCGGGGACAGCCGGAGCTGCTGCTGCTACCGGCCGGGGCTGCTGCGAGGCCGGAGAAGGAGATGAGCAGGAGATGCTCAGGCTACAGGATACTAAGGCTCTGATACCACTTGTTAGTCGCTGGACTCTTGCTCTTGGTGATAGCAAGATCCTAACTCTCATGGAGAGGATGACACTAGGAGATGGGGCAATTTTCTTCTTGTTTATTGCTCACACAATGCCATGCCAACCTGAGGGGTTGGAGATACATATTTATAGGCTGAGAACCAGCCAAGCATATGCTAAGATGCTATCCTAGATGCTGTCCTAAAGCGGTCAATATGCTGTCCTAAAGCAAAAGCAGATGCTGTCCTAAAAGCAGATGCTGTCCTAAAGCAGTCAAAAAACAAAAACTATCACAGCCCCACAAAGACCACAGTACAGGGACTTATTCATCACACTGTAGTATGTAATATTAGGGCCTCTATGCGGTTTGGACTTCAGATAACTCCGAATGCTGATTGCAGGGTCGAAGTGATGCGGGATGTGATCGCGTTTTGGGCAGCACCTTCAGCGAAAGCCCGGATGCTCTTCTTAGCATCTGTAATATACGATCACATAAATGAAATATGTCAGATTTGGATAGGCAACAAGACAAATCTGCAATGAAATCATAGCAAGCTTCAGCATTACATACGAATCTTCTTTTTCCACAACAAATAATACACCGATATGACATGAAATGTCAAAGAAGAGCTCTTGAATCAAATGTTGAATTAATAAAAAGGAGAAAAATGGAATGAAAGAGACGTAAATGTGCGTTCAAAGAGATAAAATCTAGAACAAAAAATAATAGCTCACGGTGTTTAGTTGCCGCACACAAGCAAAAAAAAAAAAAGGACAGCTAATCCAAGAAGCTGAATTGGCTAGCGCATCATACCAAATGTAAGAGTAAATCTCACAAAGCCACACTATCTTTGGTAAAAATATCACAAAACCATACTTTTAAGCAATAATTTCAGATAACCATACTTCTCTTTGTTTAACATTTCACAAAACCATACTTTCAAGCATTACCGTCATATCAACAGGCCAGTCCCACTTGTCAGTCTCACAAACCTATCCATGTTAGCCAACAGAAATGAGATAGGTCTGTGAGACCGGCGAGTGGGCCTAGCCCATTGGATACTTTAAAGTGTGGTTTTGTGAAATGTTATATCAAGAGAAGCGTGGTTCTTTGAAATTGTTGCTTAAAAGTATGGTTTTATGATGGTTTTACCAAATATAGTGTAGTTTTGTGAAATTTACTCCAAATGTAATGATATGATGCAAATTTTCAACTATGATGCGATGCTTATTTTCAATAGATAACGTTGCTCATAAGAACCAATAATCAGTTTGTGAGAACCTTAGAGGCCAATGCAGTACAAAACGACTTCCCTTGGATAAGACATATTGACTAGAATGTGAAGTATTCCATACCCTTATTGCATTTGGTGAACCCAACAATGTTTGCGATGCTTAGACTCAAGCAAACTCCAACAACAAGAAGGTAATCAGCTTCAAGTCTTATGAGTGAAAATATCCCGAGAACGATCCATGCAGCAGCCTGAAACATGGAGTGGTTGGCTTATATATTGTCTAAGGTCTAAACAAAGCTACAAAGCTCTAACATGAATTACTTGTTACATTAGTTCATTAGTTGGTAAAAGGTATCAAAAGGAATAAGAGAAAACTTTTAGGGATAGCTGTGGAGTATTGGCACATACAAGACTCTATTTTAGCTATCATCTACATCTGTTAAATAAACTTCAATTTTCTCAAGAGATCAATGGATTGGATAGATTAGTTGATTGTTCTTCTAGAGCAATATGACCACATAAAACCTAACTTAGTGCATATCATGAGAGTCACTTTAGGTAGGTACTAGTAATGTGTGTTAACAGAGATTGTTGATTTAGTATGAAAAGCTAAAATCCCATTGTAAATGCAGTTTTTTTAAGAGTAAACTTCACAAAAACACACAACCTTCGGTAAAACTATCATAAAACCACACTTTTAAACAACAATTTCTGATAACTACATTTCTCTTTGCATAGCATTTCACAAAACCACACCTTCAAGCATTACCATCATATCTAATGGGCCGGGCCCACTTGTCAGTCTCACAAGCTCGTTCATATTAGTGAACGGAAACAAGATAGGCTTGTGAGACCGATGAGTGGGCCCAACCCGTTGGATACTTAAAAGTGTGGTTTTCTAAAATTGCTGCTTAAAAGTGTGGTTTTATTATAGTTTTACCGAAGGTATTGTGGTTTTGTAAAATGTACTCTTTTTTAATCATGCAGTTGCCCATAGCCAGCCCATGAAAATGCTGAAAAAGAATGAAGTTATATAGAAGTGCAAAAAACAATGCAGCATCTACATATTTAACCATCAATGAGAAAACATTGCGCCTATGTTGACCTATCCCCAACAGTTCTTAACCACAGTTCTGACAAGGTGGCATGTTCCTTTCTCCTCTCAAACCGAGTCCTATGATTTCATGAAAACCAGAGCAACATAGACCGTCTTAAACATTGATAATTGGAAAATGGACATGGATAGCTTAGCCAAAAAGGAAAAATGAAACAACTAAGAAGATATAACTGAGAAATATTAGTAAAAATAAAATACTAAAATATGATGCCTTTTTTTGGCTTTTTCTTCAAAAAACATATTACTAGCCTTGGGAGTAAATTTAACTGTTTGGTTCATGCTGCTGTAAAACCACAAAGTAGCAAACAGCATCTTTTCATTAAGTAGTCATCTTGATATATCTAAGCGTGATGTGTATGTCCAAGTGATCATCTAAAATACCAAAATGGTACTATTAAATTTCTAAACTTGCATGTTCTCAGTAGAAGAGTCTTAGCCTGCAACCAACCAAGATATGCGAAAGCACTATATTTATCCAGCTCCTGCATCTACTCCATTGAACCCTCTTAACAGATAATACATCACTTACAGTCAAGTAAAGAGTCCACCAGAAGAGCCACGAGTCTTTTTTGTTCATCCGAGAGAGAGACTGCAAGGAAATACTTCCATCACGTACAATCATTTTGCGCTTACAGCAGTAACAGATACCACAGACGAAACAAGCACGAACCTCCCCATTGAGGCACTCATATTTCCACAAGCTATTGCCCTCGTCGTCAATCTCATTCCACCACCGAAGCCCGACTAATATCCTACCGCTCACATTCTTCACCACCCAGAAGTCGAGCGCCGCGAGGAGCACGGTGACGACAAAGATGATGACGAAGCTCTTCACGAAGAGCGAA
The DNA here is from genome assembly GCA_017311315.1 of Dendrocalamus latiflorus. Lineage (NCBI taxonomy): Eukaryota > Viridiplantae > Streptophyta > Magnoliopsida > Poales > Poaceae > Dendrocalamus > Dendrocalamus latiflorus. The sequence goes on along the minus strand of CM029619.1, from coordinate 19,258,853 downwards.
AACAGGACATAGAACGCCAACGCCCCCACCTTTGCACAGACACAAGAATAAGCATCAAAAGCAAACAATAATCCTACAGAGGACAAGAGAGCTTCATGGAAGACCAAACTGTTACCTTGAAGAGCACATGGAAAAAGCATGTTATAGGATTGGCATAATTCTCACCAACCACCTGCAACAATGTTCATTTCATTATTTGTTCAGACAAATTATATCAGATCCAAACTGAGAAGAAGATTAAGATAAACAGAATTAACAGAAGTCTAATTCAGCACAAGAAGCCACTCAACCGGCTCCATCTATCCTAGAAGGAACCAAATGTTGATTGATTAGCCCAGATCTCAAGTCATCAATAATTCCCTCTTGTCACCATTTGAGATTCAGCCACTACTATCCCAAGAAACCTCCGGACTGGATCCGAACCATAACTAGTGAACCCTAATCCAAGAAACCGTTAGATCCGGGGCAAGTTCCTTCTTCCTCCTACTCGAGACCAGATCCTAGAAAGAACGGAAAGAAAGCGAACAACTCGGATCCGGACACCGTGCAGAGATGAAGAATATGAAAAGGCGGGGGGATGGAATGAGGCTATCACCTGAGGTCGATCCATCGATCCTCGGCGCCGCTCCCCTCTACCTCCGCCTCGCTTCCCTTGGGGTGCTAAGGACACACCGACTTTCTTTCTGTGCTTGGCTTTCGTCTTTTGTGTCGCGCCTTGATTGGGCTGCTGGCCTGCCTCTTGAGATTGAAGTGGAACTCGCGATGGTCAAAGGGGGGTCGGACAGAGTCATTTTTGAACGTTTCGAAGGCAGGAATTTAACATGAAATCTATTATGACTAGTTAGAGATCCGTACGTTACAACTTACAACGAAATTATAAAAATAGTGAAATAAAATTTACTGTTTGATCAATTTCACACATCAAATATTGAAGAGCAAGCGATAGAGATAGAAGTGTGGTCAGAATGCGCGAGGAGATGGGGAAAGTGGAGAAGGTGAGCGGTTATATCCTGAGAGAGGAGGAGGAGAGAGACGAATGGTCCAGATCAAATCGGATGGCTGAGAAGAGAGGAAGGAGAATGGACCAACCACCAACTCACACTTTTATAATAGTAAAGATTAGTGGATGGTAGAAATATATGCGAAGTCTGTGCACTACTGTGTGTTTCATGCCTGTGGATTGAAGCAAGGCCAATCTAGCCCTGCGGTCGCGGTAATTCCAGAAATAGCTCCTAGCCCCAAAAATGGTAGGTTTGGCCCTCGCGTGTTGGGAGACCGCGCCAGGGGAGTTGGGGCACTTGGGAGGGGCACTAGGTATGAAACATCCCAAATTGAGGGTAGTCAAAATTTTGAGAAATTTAGAAGTTTTTATTGCATATTGTTGGCATTCAAATTTTTTTGAATATTTATTTGGAATTACTCGAGTTTTGTGATATGCAAGTTGACAAAGGAAAATAATTTCTAAGTACAAATAATAATCATATTAATAAAAGAAATGGAAAATCCGAAGTAAGGGAATTGTGAAATTAAATTCAAAAAATGAGGAATATAAATTATGAACCGATTTCAGAACTAGACTTAAAATAAGAACTGGAATTCCAAAATTGAATACCAATCCGAGTAAAATAAGATTGGAAGTCAAATGCACCGGCAAGTCAAATAACATCAAATGCAAATAAATATTAAATTTTGCATCCAAATAACTGAGCCGTGAATTCCAATTCAGATTCAAATGCAAGTTTAAACTTCCAAAAATGAAACTTCAAAGCAAGAATTAAAATTCCCAATTTTGCTATCCAATTCTTTCTTGTTTTCTTTTCTCCTTCTTCCAAGTGGGCCCCAGCCATCTCTTTCTTCTCTCCATCTTCTCTGTCCCTCTCCCTTCTCCCTGTTTTGGTATCAGCCCGAGCCCACGCTCGGCCATGCGCCCGCCCCTACGTCGTGCCGCACACGTCCTCGCCCACGCCTTGCGCCTGTCGGCCGTCCTCTCACCATCCCCACATCACTTGCCCAGTAAGCCTGCTCCTTATGCGCGAAATGTACCACATCAAGTATAAAGTGTACATCTCCACGTCGTATGGTCGTGCCTCCTGCACAATGTCGATCGTCGCCTGCTTGGGCCACTGCGTTGTGTATGATAGCTGAGCCTAGGTCCAATTGTTGCTCTTTTGGCCATCTGTTGTTTGCCTGCAAGTCAATACGGGCGTCGCAAAATCAAAAAGAGACATGCAACAATAGTGCAACGGACGAAAACAAATGAGAACACACCTGTGCACCTGATTTCAAGTGGTCGTCCCCATGCCAATGGCACCTGCTGATACAGCTTGAACTATCTGAGGACCCACTGAGGGTTGTATGGCTTGACTATGTGGGGAGAATACCAGGTGGCCGGTCGTAAACCAGTACTCGTGATCTTGAAAGCACTGAGAGGACAGGTCGTGGGGGGCCATGGCTGCAAGGAACTGTGGAGTCCACGACCACTAGATGACCTCCATCTCGTGGTGAGTCTCGAACAGATTATGAAACTCAGGGTACACACACCTGGGTCTCTCCCTAGGTGAGCATGTGTCCAACGCGTGCCCATTGTGGGCCTGTCAATGGGGTCCCCGCCAGCACCATCAGGGTACAACTCAGGGCTCAACTGGAAAGACTCCATGGCCATACAGAAGTACAATCGGCCAACCGAGAAATGGTCCCAAGACCACAGCTATAGTAAGGTGTAGCATACCACGATGGCTCCTCACCGGTGCTACGCTGTGAGATGTCACACAACCCTCAATACCTAGCATAAAGCACCGTGGAGCCCTAACTGTACTGTGGCACCTGGTCGGGCCACGCATCTGCCAACAACTCAGCCAGATGGATGTACCTAGGGTACACACAGTCTCCCTTGGTTGTAGGAAATAGCACCCACCCAAACAGGAATGAAAGGTACACGAGGTATGTAAGATCGAGGAGGCCGACTAGAGGGGGGGTGAATAGGAGGTTTTAAAATTTTCGTCTAATTCTAATTAGCAATTTTAAACTTGATGGATTGATAGAGCAAGATAACACTAACACTAGCACAAGTAATTGACTAGTAGCAATAACGAAAGGGAGAGAACAACAATTGCTACTCTAACTAAGCACGCAATCAATTGATATGAATGAAGAGAGTTGCTTGAATGAAAATGATCACAAGAGAGCAAACCACAATTGACACGATTACTTTTTACCGTGGTGATCGGAGACTTGCCGGTCTCCCCTAGTCCACGTTGAGGTAAGCCCGAACGAATCGGACCGGCTCCACGAATGAGCCTAAGCACCTCGATCACTATTGGATGCCCTTTCCCTCTCCGGGTAGGCGAGCTCCAAGCCTTCACAATCTTCCGGGCCTTCTCACAATCTTCTTGAGAAGATCACCGAAGCTTCGCCAAGCCGTCTAGGTGCCGGCAAGCACCAAGAGAATAGACCACTGCGGCTTGATCTCACTCAAGTGCTCAATGGATCAACTAGAATGCAATGCACTTGAATTTTGGGTCAACTACCTCAAATGAATGCACAAGAGAGTGAATGAGGTGTGAGAGGTTGCTCTAGGCTCAAATGTATTCAATGGATGTTCAACAACAACGTCCTAGTTCTGGTGGGGGTGTATTTATACCCTCACCCACCTCAAATAGCCGTTACAAAAAACAATCCTGAAAAATCAGGAAATCCGGTACTACCGCAGGCAAAACCGCGGTACTACCGGACCCTAGCTGACCGGTCAGAACGGCTATGTCAGAGAGTCAGAAGTAACCGTTGGTCAATGAGTGCGGTACTACCGCCGTTAAAACCGCGGTACTTCCGGACGTCCGGAAGTTCCGCCCCAAGCCCGGTACTTCCGATCTCAACGAGACTAAGTTTTATTCTCGGCGCTCTCTGGAAAAAAACGTTCCGCTCGGGTGTCCGGAACTTCCGCACATGCGGTAGTTCCGCAGGGAAAACCGCGGTACTTCCGTTTTCCGAGAGGCTAAGTTAAAGTCCGGGCGCTCTCTGGAAATAAAGTTCCGCTCGAGTGCCCGGTACTACCGGCAGTCCGGTAGTTCCGCAGGTCAAACCGCGGTACTACCGTTTTCCGAGAGGCTAAGTTAAAGTCCGGGCGCTCTCTGGAAGAAACGTTCCGCTCGGGCGCCCGGTACTACCGGACCTACGGTAGTTCCGCCCAATACACGCCGGAACTACCGGATTTTCTGACAATGCACAGATTTGATTTAATTTTAATTTCTAAGTGCATGCATGATCCTAAATTGATCCAAAAGGCACATTTGAATATGATCAAGCAATCACCATGATCCCTCTTAATAGTACGGCGTCTATCCTATAATCCGGTCTTCCAACCTAACTCCAAGACCGGTAAAACAAAATAGATACCTAAACTATTTACCTTGTCGCCCTAGAGATCTTGAATCTTCATGGGATATTTTGTGAGCCTCTTTCTTTGCTATTTGAACATATCCTTTCAAACACTTAATGCACACATTAGTCCCATATTCACATAAATTCATTAATTACCAAAACTAACATTTTTAGGGGCCTAGATGCTTTCAATCTCCCCCTTTTTGGTAATTGATGACAACAAGAGCAATTTATGAGAAGAATTTAAGATTTGGATATACTTCTAATTTGCAAGATGTATATCACAAGGACTTTGAAATTTTAGCAGTATTTAGAACATGGGGAATTTTTGCATTTTAGAAACTAATAAGAAAGAGCTCCCCCTAAACAAGTGCATCAAATTTTGCAGGAAATTAATAGGCATGATTTCATCATAGTATTCATATTCACCAAATTCAAGGATACGCAAAAGACAAGTAAAACAACCATTGCATTAAGGACAGAACATAGTTCATTACAAAGCATCAGAAATTAAAAAAAAACTAAAACATCCACAGAGTTTAAGCAACACATTAGGCATTACATGGTTCATTTCACCATAGTTTATTACAAGGCTAATAGATAGGCTAAAAGACTTAAACTTCTTCTCCTCCTTGCTTCATTTTCTCCCCCTTTGGCATCGAAGTACCAAAAAGAAGAGCTAATCCTGAGCTGCGCTAGGAGGAGGAGGAGGCCCGCGACGAGGACGAGTGCGACGATAGGGAATTGGCGAAGGCGGACGAACTGCACTCTCCAAAGCCGAGACACGATCACCAAGAGACGACACAGTGGTGATCAAGACATCCTGGCGCTCCTCAAGACGAAGAATGGCGGAGTAGATCTGAGAAAGCGACACATCGCCCTCGCCCTGGGGAGGAACAGCTGCTGCCTGAGGCTGAGGCTGAGGCTGTGCACGAGGACGAGCAGGGGCAGGAATGGGTGCTTCTGCGCGAGGCTTGTATGGCTTATGTGGGGTGCAGAGTGCTCCTCGGTACCCAGTCTTCCTAATGATTAAGGCCATAATGAATGGTGCATAGTTGATCCTTTTCTGCTTGTCATTCTTATTGGTGTCAATCCCCCTGATGATAAGATCCACCACATCAAACTTTTGGCCGCGCATAATGTAATCAATAACATTCCACGCATGGCCACGAATAGCATCATAGTTCCCACTCTTGGGAAAAATGGTGTGGTTGATGATCCTGTTGACAAGGCTGGGAATAGGGAGTAAGCCACCTGTCGTCCCCAGAGATTGTTCAGCTGAATGGTCATAATACTCTGAATATGCAGCAATAGGAAGAGCTCGCTTGCTGAACACCTTCTCATATGCACTGGTCTCCGTCCCAAGTGCTAGCTCAAACTCGTGCCTGGTGCACTCAATAAACTGGGTCCCTGTCATCCAACTCAGATGCTCAAAGTTGGGAGAGACGTACAGGGTAGCGTAGAACTGTCTGATCATGTTGTCCATGTAGTTGCATTTGAATGCAACGAGTTGATGAATATCGGCTCGCTGAAAGAGCTGATAAGCACCACTGAACTTGTCGATCTGCGACAAGTGATCCCAGTCCACATACTTATGGGCAGCAAATTTTCGGGCTGGACCATACATCTCCTGGTACACCTTCTCTTGAAACTTTGAATGAAATTGGGGGTTCATTGAGTCTCGAGGGCGTACATACTGACTTCGGCGACGAAGAATGGCATAATCTTCATTAGTGATCTTGTCGAGGTCCACTTCGTGGTCTGCAGTTACCTCAGGCATCTCCTCGTCCGAAACCTCATACTCCTCGCCCTCATGCGAGTTCTCAGATCCGCTCTCATGTGAATCCTCTGAGTCACTCTCAGGGTCGGGGGCAGGACTCTTGCCCTTATGCTCCGTTGCCTGAGATGCGGGAGTCGAGGAGGATTGACCAGCATTGCCCCCATAAGTCTTGTGGGAGACATTCTTCATCCTCGGCATCTTCAATGACATAGAAGGATAATCAAGGTATGAAGTAGAATAAGCAAGAGTAGGTTTTAAATTGGAAGCAATGAACTCTTGCTGTTCCAGGAAACACGGAAGTACCGGCGGCAAAATTGCGGTACTTCCGGGAAATCCGGTAGTTCCGGCATTAAACATGCGGTACTACCGGGACCCCGGAAGTTCCGGCCAATTCGACCGGTAGTTCCGGTTTTTCTGGACATTTCTAGGGCAAGACAAAAGTTGAATCTTTTGGGGTATTTCTTGGATTGAATCCAATGCATGTTTGTAAAAACATTCCAATACCCTAAACAAACAGTTTTTGCCCAAGAAAATTTCAGCGAAAATCATCATATTTCATTTTTTAACCTAAACTCTACCTAGGGTTCTAAGAGCAAGGTAAAAGGTGGATTTTGATCCGATTTACCTTGTGAAGTCGAAGGAGGAGAACCCTGGGGGTGCAAATAATCTCCCAAAAGCGAAGAACTCCCCTCGGATTCAAAGATCGGGAGAGGAGAGAGTTTCTTGGGAGAGAGAGAGGATGGAGGAGAGGAAGAAGAAAGGGGTAGGCGGCGCGGTTTGGGAGGAGTAAAGAGGAGAGAGAGAGATAAAAAGTAACGGTTGGAGGAGTTGGCGGTTTTGAAAACCGCAATTAATCCCGCAGAAAGCGGTAGTACCGCGCGTAACACGCCGGTAGTACCGTGGTCACAGAAATTCCGGAAGTTCCGCGGATTACACTGCGGTAGTTCCGGTTTTTCTGTCAGGTGCGGAAGTACCGCACAATGAACTGCGGTAGTTCCGGATTTTCTGGAACTTTTCAGGATTTTAGGTTTAGAACTTGAAATTTTGCAAATGATCCCTAGTTTTGCATCCAACTAAAGTCATTCAGGATCATTATGCATCAATTGAGCTAATGCTATATTTTGAAACTAATTTTTATGAAATTAAACGAATTTTTGACCAAAATAGGGGAAAAACCAACAAAAGTCCATATGAGCACAACAAATGAGCAGAAATAGATGAAGTAAGATTTCAAGCTACATTTGAGTAGTCTATGACATTTAATTCATTCCTCAATTTGCAAAAACGGCTTTCATCTAATGGTTTGGTGAAAATGTCCGCTAGCTGATTTTCAGTTCGGATGTGGCTAATCTCAATGTCTCCCTTACTCACATGATCTCTCAAGAAATGGTGGCGTATATCTATATGCTTGGTTCTTGAGTGTTGAACGGGATTATTGGATATTTTGATAGCACTATCATTATCACACAAAAGAGGCATCTTATCAAAATTGATCCCATAATCCAACAATGTTTGCCTCATCCAAAGTAATTGAGCACAACAACTTCCTGCTGAAATATATTCGGCTTCGGCGGTTGAAAGAGCTACGGAATTTTATTTCTTGGATGACCAACACACTAGAGATCTTCCTAGAAATTGGCAACTACCCGAGGTGCTTTTTCTATCCATTTTGCATCCCGCATAATCAGAATCCGAATATCCAATTAATTCAAATTTTGCACCTTTGGGATACCAAAGCCCTATGCTTGAGGAATGCTTTAAATATCTTAGAATCCTCTTTACGGCCACTAAATGGCACTCTTTTGGAGAAGCTTGAAAACGTGCACACATGCATACACTAAACATAATGTCGGGCCTAGATGCGGTAAGATAAAGCAAACTACCAATCATGGATCTATAAAGCTTTAAATCTACCGACTTACCTTCTTCGTTGAGGTCTAGATGCCCGTTTGTTGCCATGGGTGTTTTGATGGGTTTGGCTTCTTCCATTCCGAATCTTTTGAGTAGATCTTTCACATACTTTGTTTGGCTTATAAACGTCCCATCTTTAAGTTGTTTGATTTGAAGTCCAAGGAAGTAGCTTAGCTCACCAATCATCGACATCTCGAATTCCCTAGACATCATCTCACCAAATTCTTTGCAAAAGTCTTGATTAGTGGAACCAAATATAATATCATCAACATATATTTGACATACAAAGAAATCATCTCCAATAATTTTTGTGAATAGAGTTGTATCTACTTTACCAATTTTAAAGCCTTTTGATACTAGAAAGTTACGAAGGCGCTCATACCAAGCTCTAGGAGCTTGCTTTAAACCATATAGTGCCTTTGACAATCTATACACATGATTAGAGTATTTTGCATCTTCAAATCCCGGGGGTTGTTCCACATATACTAATTCGGAAATTGTACCATTAAGAAATGCACTTTTGACATCCATTTGAAACAATTTAATGTCAAAGCATGATGCAAAAGCAAGCAAGATTCTAATTGATTCAAGTCTAGCAACGGGCGCAAAAGTCTCATCATAATCTAAGCCCTCGACTTGAGTATAACCTTGAGCTACTAACCTTGCTTTATTTCTTACCACAATTCCGTTCTCATCTTGTTTGTTCCGGAAGACCCATTTTGTGCCAATGACATTGTGCTCCTTGGGTCTCTCCACCAAAGTCCAAACATCGTTTTGGGCAAAGTTATTCATCTCTTCATGCATAGCATTTATCCAATCCGGGTCATCTAATGCTTCTTCTACACGCTTAGGTTCAAGTGAAGATACAAAAGAATAGTGTTCACAAAATGAAGCTACTCTAGAGCGAGTTTGAACACCCTTACTTACGTCACCCAATATTTGGTCAATTGGATGATCCTTGGCTATTGCATTGTGAATCTTGAACATATTTTGCGGTTGATCCTTTTCTTCATCTTCAATAACTTGAACATCGTTCATTGTGGAAGAAGAGGGTGGTTCCACTTGTCTGGATGAGCTTGGTGATGTTGGATCCTCTTTTGGCTTGATGTCTCCGATTTGCATGTTCTCCATTGCCTTGCGAAGACTTTCATCTCCTACATCATCCAAGTTCTCATGCTCTTCTTGAGAGCCGTTAGTTTCATCAAATTGAACATCACATGATTCTTCCACTAAACCTGAATTTTTATTAAAGACCCTATAGGCTTTACTATTTGAGGAATACCCTAAAAGGAAGCCTTCATCACATCGACTTTGGAATTTTGAGAGCCGAACACCTTTTCTTAGAATATAGCATTTGCAACCAAATACTCTAAAATAAGAGATGTTCGGTCTCCTTCCAACAAGAAGCTCATAGGAAGTCTTTTTCAAGAGTCGATGTAGGTAGAGGCGATTTATGGCATGACATGCGGTGTTAATAGCTTCCGCCCAAAACTTGTCAGAAGTATCATATTCATCAAGCATTGTCCTAGCCATTTCAATTAATGTTCGATTTTTCCTCTCTACAACTCCATTTTGCTCCGGAGTGTAGGTTGTGGAAAGTTCGTGCTTTATTCCAAGTTCATCACAAAAGTCTTCAACTTTTGTGTTTTTGAACTCGGAACCATTGTCACTCCTAATTTTCTTTATTTTAAAATCAAATTCATTTTGAGCCCTTTTTGAAAAACTTTTGAAAATCCCGGAGGTTTCACTTTTGTCATTTAGGAAGAAGACCCATATATATCTAGAGTAATCATCCACAATGACTAAACAATAGCTATTACCTCCAATGCTCTTATAGGTTGTTGGCCCGAACAAATCCATATGTAAGAGCGCTAATGGCCTAGAGGTTGACATGATACTTTTGGAAGGATGAGAATTAGCGACTTGTTTTCCGGCTTGACAAGCACTACAAAGTCGATTTTTCTCAAACTTTACATCCTTCAAGCCAACCACTAAGTCATGCTTAAAAAGCTTTTTAAGTTGAATCATTCCCACATGACCTAGCCTTCTATGCCACAACCAACCCAAAGAAGTTTTTGCAATTAAACAAGTTTTCAAACAAGACTCATTTGAGGAAAAATCTACCAAATAGAGATTCCCAAATCTAAAGCCTTTGAAGACTAGTTCATTATTATTATCTTTTGAGATTACAACATTTTCTTTTGAGAATGTGCATGTTAAGCCTAGATCACATATTTGAGCAACGGATAGTAAGTTGAAATTTAATGATTCAATTAAAGATACATTAGAAATTGAAAGGTCGTTTGAGATAGCGATTTTACCCAATCCTAATACCTTTCCTTTGCTATTGTCTCCAAATGTGATTTTGTCATTGCTTCCATTCTCAAATGTGGTGAACATCTTCCGGTCTCCGGTCATATGTTGAGTGCAACCGCTATCCAACACCCAATGCCTTCCACCGGTTTTGTAGTTCACCTACAAAAGAAGATCAAGTTCTTTTAGGTACCCAAATTTGTTTGGGTCCTTGGAGGTTAGTGACCAAGGTCTTGGGTACCCAAATGGATTTCTTTTTAGCACCCAAAATTGAGGTGCCAATGAAATGAGCAATAACATTTTCATTTTTGGATTTTCTAAGCATATAACATGAATCATATAAACCAATAGAATGCATGTTATTCTTAGAGCAATCACTTGGCATATGTCCAATACACCGGCATTTTGTGCAATACTTACCATTCTCCTTTACAAACCTTGAAGGCTTGTATACCGGCTTTTTACCCTTTTGGGGGACATATCCAAGTCCCTCTTTGTTGAAAGAGCATCTTTGATCGCTTAGTAACTTATCAAGGGTTTCCTTTCCCTTATAAGCTCTCTCTAAGCTTTTGTTTAATTTTAGCACTTGTTCTTTTAAATTTTTGTTTTCATTAGCAATGATATCATTATGAACAAGATTTAGAGCATTTCTAGAATCTACACTTGATGAACAAGGTATGGCAAGTAGATCATCACAACAAGTAGATATGCTAGACTTTGAAATTTCTATACTAGACATTTCATTCAAGATATTGCAAGTAACTCCAATGCTAGTACTAGATTTGTGATTTTCTTGGAGAAGCAAATCATGAGCTTCCTTTAGCTCCTCATAAGAGTCTTTGAGAGAGGTGTGTTCTCTCTTTAAGACCTTAAACTTTGATTTTTCTTTTCCAAGAAATTCATTCAATTCAACTAGCATATTCATCAAGTCATCATATGAAGGCTCATCGTCATCAAGCAAGTTTACCTTTTCTCCTTTAGCCATAAGACATGTAGGAGTGGAGAATAGTGATGGAGCCTCCTTGATTGCAATGCCCACAAGCCCTTTCTTCTTGGGAGATTCGTCCTCGCTTGAGTCGGAGTCCGAATACTCCTCTTCGGAGTTCCACTCACCAATGTGAGCTTCATTCTTGCCATCCTTGTGAAGCTTCTTGAAAAGCTTCTTCTTGCCGTTGTAGTTCTTCTTCTTTGATGACTTCTCCTTGTCATCCTTCTTTGTTGGACATTGAGAGGCAATGTGCCGCTTCTCATCACATTCATAGCAACGAATGTTGCTAAACTTCTTGTTGGAGGAAGAATGCCATTTCTTGGTCTTCTCGTGGCTTGTACTCCGAAATGGGCGTCTTCTCATGAACTTCTTCATTCTTCTTACTAGAAGCGCAAATTCTTCTTCGGAGTCCTCCTCATCATCTTCTTCGGATTCTTCACTCATTACCGCTTTAGCTTTGAAAGCGGTGATCTTCTTATTCTTGGAAGAGGATTGCTCCAAGAGCTCTTCCTTGTCTTTCTTGTAAAGCTCGTTGGTGATGAGGTTGCCCAACAATTGCGTTGGTGTCATTCTTGCCAACTCCGGTGAGTTGAGGAAGAGAGTCACCAACACTTCATATTTCTCCGGCAAGGCCCTAAGCATCTTTCGAACAATATCAAGATCGGAAAGATTAGTTCCAAGGCCCTTAAGCTCATTCACAATGTTGTTGAGCCTTGAGTACATCTCATTAATGTCTTCATGGGGCAACATTGTGAATGTCTCATATTTGATCCTAAGCCGATGCAATTTGGCCTCCTTGACCGTGGATGTCCCTTCGTGTATTTCCGAAAGGGTAGTCCAAATAGCATGAGCCGTCTCAAGATTGCTCACCCTATTGAACTCATCCGCGTTCAAGGCTCCAAATAGAGCATTCATAGCTTGGGCGTCTAAATGAGCATTACGCCCGTCTTGATCCGTTGGGTGATTCGGATCAAGGGCCATAACGTAACCCTCATTTACGACTTTCCAAATTTGAGGACTCATGGCCTTTAAATAAATAGACATTCTAATTTTCCAATAAGCATAATTTGAGCCATCAAATAGAGGTGCCTTTCCTATTGCTATACCCTCACTAGCCATCCTTTTCTCTCTAGACGGTTAAGTCTAAATTTGAGAGACCAAGCTCTGATACCACTTGTAAGATCGAGGAGGCCGACTAGAGGGGGGGTGAATAGGAGGTTTTAAAATTTTCGTCTAATTCTAATTAGCAATTTTAAACTTGATGGATTGATAGAGCAAGATAACACTAACACTAGCACAAGTAATTGACTAGTAGCAATAACGAAAGGGAGAGAACAACAATTGCTACTCTAACTAAGCACGCAATCAATTGATATGAATGAAGAGAGTTGCTTGAATGAAAATGATCACAAGAGAGCAAACCACAATTGACACGATTACTTTTTACCGTGGTGATCGGAGACTTGCCGGTCTCCCCTAGTCCACGTTGAGGTAAGCCCGAACGAATCGGACCGGCTCCACGAATGAGCCTAAGCACCTCGATCACTATTGGATGCCCTTTCCCTCTCCGGGTAGGCGAGCTCCAAGCCTTCACAATCTTCCGGGTCTTCTCACAATCTTCTTGAGAAGATCACCGAAGCTTCGCCAAGCCGTCTAGGTGCCGGCAAGCACCAAGAGAATAGACCACTGCGGCTTGATCTCACTCAAGTGCTCAATGGATCAACTAGAATGCAATGCACTTGAATTTTGGGTCAACTACCTCAAATGAATGCACAAGAGAGTGAATGAGGTGTGAGAGGTTGCTCTAGGCTCAAATGTATTCAATGGATGTTCAACAACAACGTCCTAGTTCTGGTGGGGGTGTATTTATACCCTCACCCACCTCAAATAGCCGTTACAAAAAACAATCCTGAAAAATCAGGAAATCCGGTACTACCGCAGGCAAAACCGCGGTACTACCGGACCCTAGCTGACCGGTCAGAACGGCTATGTCAGAGAGTCAGAAGTAACCGTTGGTCAATGAGTGCGGTACTACCGCCGTTAAAACCGCGGTACTTCCGGACGTCCGGAAGTTCCGCCCCAAGCCCGGTACTTCCGATCTCAACGAGACTAAGTTTTATTCTCGGCGCTCTCTGGAAAAAAACGTTCCGCTCGGGTGTCCGGAACTTCCGCACATGCGGTAGTTCCGCAGGGAAAACCGCGGTACTTCCGTTTTCCGAGAGGCTAAGTTAAAGTCCGGGCGCTCTCTGGAAATAAAGTTCCGCTCGAGTGCCCGGTACTACCGGCAGTCCGGTAGTTCCGCAGGTCAAACCGCGGTACTACCGTTTTCCGAGAGGCTAAGTTAAAGTCCGGGCGCTCTCTGGAAGAAACGTTCCGCTCGGGCGCCCGGTACTACCGGACCTACGGTAGTTCCGCCCAATACACGCCGGAACTACCGGATTTTCTGACAATGCACAGATTTGATTTAATTTTAATTTCTAAGTGCATGCATGATCCTAAATTGATCCAAAAGGCACATTTGAATATGATCAAGCAATCACCATGATCCCTCTTAATAGTACGGCGTCTATCCTATAATCCGGTCTTCCAACCTAACTCCAAGACCGGTAAAACAAAATAGATACCTAAACTATTTACCTTGTCGCCCTAGAGATCTTGAATCTTCATGGGATATTTTGTGAGCCTCTTTCTTTGCTATTTGAACATATCCTTTCAAACACTTAATGCACACATTAGTCCCATATTCACATAAATTCATTAATTACCAAAACTAACATTTTTAGGGGCCTAGATGCTTTCAAGGTATTGTGTGCGCACCACCTGCTGGGTCACGTCGACAGGGCACGTCATGTACCACCGTAGCCACTCGTGTGGCATCCCCCATGATCTCTCGGGGATTGGGTAACTGAACCAGTTGGCCATTTGTATCTTCCAGTTTGGTCGTCTGGGAGAGGGCACTATTGTAGGACCATGCAACGGTAGACCTGTAAGCATGGCAATGTCTTGGAGAGTAACGATCATCTCCCCCCAGCGAAATTGGAACATGTGGGTCTCTTCCTATGAAAAGTATTACATAAAGTTAGTCTGAACTCGAAACGTGAGGAAAAAAATTACAAGTAAAACATATGACAAATTAAAAGTGAAACACATGACCAATTGGGAGACAAGGAACATGTAAACCATTTTCACTTTGACATTTTCATATGAATTAAATTCCCAGAGTGTAAACCATTTTCACTTTCACATTTTTCAACTCGAATATAAGACTAAACCCCATGCAAACTAAAATAAATAATTTGTCAGGGCAAATTGCCTTACCTAATAGTATTGAAACTTTTTTCACAAATCATTTTGGTACTGCAAACTCAAATATAAAATTTCATGAACTTACACTTCCATTTGATCTATTTTGAAATTCAACTCCAAAATCAGCCAATTTGAGATATTTTGTAAACCAAGACATATTAATTGTACCTAATTGTAAAATCAAATTTCATGGCTATGTAACATATTATGAGCATGTGAAAAAAAAATTCAGAATTTTTACACCTCATTTAGTCTCTGTTTGTAAGTAGTAGCCTTAATTACCATTTACATTCAAAAACTTACAAATTTCTTTGAACATTGCCTTGGAATACTTTCCCACATCACTAACATATTGAACAACACATCTATAAATTTTCATAATTTTTGGAGATTGTATGTTATTTTAAATAAATCAGGTCTTTCATCTTTTGCTTGTTTGTCCTTTTTAAATAATTTTCTCTTTATTACATGCTATAAATTTGTCATAAATCACAAAATGGCAGAAATGGTGACTTCAATATTACTTACATTTCCCAGTGTATTAACCTTTTTTATTTTCACATTTCAATGTAATTTTCATAGTTTACCCCATCCAAACAAACTAAAAATTCCATGGAGTGTCCAACATTGACTTACACCATTTCACATTATTTTTATCTAACAGATCTGATAATGCATGCATAATCAATAGCACAAACTATTTTTTCAAACATAAATCCCTATGCAAACACAAATATTCAACATTTTTTATATTTCCTACTATTTTTGCCATTGCTAATGGCAGTGATAAAATTACAATCACATGCTAATGACAGCTATGCACAAGAAATGAGCGCAACTAGCGTGACTACTAAGTAATTAACAACATTAACAATGATGTGTCCATCGGATAAACTAAGGGCACAAACCAACAACACTATGTTAAGCACCACCATTTTATGCTAACAAGTTACATTTCCCTAATTACACGCTAATCAGCTTGCAGAAAATAATACCACATGTCGACGAAAAATACCTCTTTCAGATGCTCCAAAGCTAATCTGCAATTTTCTCTAACTCTGCAAGCTTGAAATAGCAAAACACAACCACTACAAAATCCTCTGATTTTATGGCTCTCCTTCCTCCCTTCTCTGCTCCACTTGCCACATCATGGCATGCATATTCCACCTAAGTGGGACACCTAATATCTTGGGGTTAAATTGGTAATTTCATTATGTGGTATATTGGTACGACTTGAGAACTTGGAGCTCATTTCGCTTATGTAAATCTGAAAACATTTGAATCTATTTTGTGAGACAAAAAATGTGTGGTTAACCATGGTCTTTCCACCTAATGTAACGAGTTGGCAAAAAAGTTAGTCTTTTCCTAATTCATGGTATGAATGGTAATTTCTCCAAAGTTGGTATGGTGAAAATGAATTTTGGCTCTACTGAACATAATAAACAACAACAATAAAACCTTTTACCCCAAATGAGTTGAGGTAGGCTAGGAATGAAACCTTCTCAAAGTCAAATAAATGAGAGTTTTGTCATAAAACCTATAAGGCTAAAATTCTAAGACCTACATGCTGCCATCTGAACTAAGAGTCTAAAAGACCATCCTTAAACCTTTTTGTTATGTCATTGTTTCAGTATGTGGATCGCTAATTTCCATGCGCTCCTATCCAAATTCAACTCTTTGAATACGGGGCATGTTTTTTTTGAGTTGCGGCTTATGGCTTTTGACTACAGTTTGGTAATTTAATGAATAGTGATTGCTGGGAGAAGCCAAAAGTCGCTGAAAAGCAAAAAAAACAATAGGGCCACATTCTAATCACTCAAGTCTCTTTTAACTACTTCCTCCCACATCACTCTTGGTCAGCTCTATTGAAAATTTCTGAAAATTGTGGAGGCTTGTGCTTGATCGTGCAAAAATAGCACACCCGCAAGTGCACGGGTTGCCACTGAAATAGTGGCGAGTGTCGTGTTCTCCACAGGGACTAAACTGAGGCTACCGGTGCTCAGCTAAAGCTAGGTCAAACAAAACGGGGAAGAAAACTAAACTACCGAACGAACTCTAACTCGCACAGACGAAACGACGAACGACTAAACAAACGAACGAACAAAGAGCGACAGGACGAACGACCGTACGAATGGACGTCATACGACCGAACGAACAATGCGACGACTTTCTACATGAACAAACACGCACGAACTACGACGACTACACGATGAAAACAACTACCGACTGACGACCTGAATAACTATCGACCGCAAGAAAGAAAGAGGTAGTCGAGAAGCACTGAGGGAGGGTTTAGAAGCACTAGGTGGGTTGAGAGGGAATGAGAGGGAAATACGGTCGACGGCTAACTAGACGACGACGGCACACGACAAACACAGAACTACGAACGCTCGCACGACTTAACGATCGAATGACTGCTGAGAAAAGCAAAGAGAGAGGGTTTAGAAGCAAAGGGAGGTTGAGACAGCACGGGGAAGGGAGACGGTCGTCGACTAGCTAAATCGCGCAACACAAGCACACACATATACTAACAGACAACAGGACAAGCATTGACTATAAACACGGACTAACATATCACAATTAACACTACTAAAAATACTACTAACATACCGCATTGCACAGTTATCTCACAGAGCATTAATCTCTATAACAGAACTCAACCTAACACAGCACAGTAACAGAACATGCATCACAATAACAGGACTCAGATTTACAGATCACAATAACATAACCACAGATCATACATCACAGTCACAGAGCACATTAACATTCACAGTTCACAAAGTATTGAACAATTAACAGTGACATCTAATAGTAGTTAATTAACAGCAATTGTCATTACAGTGCACAATTAAGCAAAAGATTAACAGAGTAACTGGAACCAAGAAAGGGGAAAAATGAATTAAACCTAGATGAAGAGGAAGCAGAGAAGGGTATGGCTGTCGGTGAAGTGAAGCCGAGGAGGGAGGAGTCGCCGGACTCGGTGGAGTGGAAGCAGCGGTCGGCGATGAGGGAGATGCCGGTGGAGACGATGGCGGCTCGGTGGAGGAGATCAGTAGAGGAGATGATCGACGGCGCTGAAGGGGAGGCGTTGAGGTGGACGCCGACGACCGGGATATGGCGACACGGTGGTGCGGTGGCGCGCTTGGTGGAGGGGTTAAGGACCGGCGGCTGGAGATGAAGAAGTGAAGGCGGCGAAGTGAGGAGGAGCGGCGGTGTGGGAAGATGGAGAAGGGAGGCGTGTGGCGGCCGGAGAAGGTGGTGGCCGAACCGAGGAGAGGAAGAGGGCGGCGGTGAATGAGCAGGGGAGGCGGCGCGCCGGAGTAGCGACAAGAGGCGAGAGGGGAGGAGATGGATGGCGGCGTTTGGGTGGGGAAGAGGAGTGGCGGCGGTGTAGATGAGGTGGCTGCCGGCGAGCAGGCCGGCCCTCGCCGGCGCCTGAGAAGAGGAAGAGGGGGAGGAGAGCAAAAAGGGGGGCGCAGGTAGAAGCAATGACAGGCTCTGCTGTTCCCAGGCGGCGGCGCTAGGGTTAAGGGGATTGGGGTTTTTGGCAATTTTGCATTTTTGTCCTCCCAGTTTCCAGAATTTGCAATAAAGTCCTTCCCCCATTAGATTTCTTCTGTTTTGGTCCTCCGGAGCTCCGTTTTCAGCGTGGTTTGATCCCACGCGTTTGTGACGACGCGTACAGCTGTACGGAGCAGTCCAGATTTGTCGTTTCTGCGCCTAGATCGCGCCGGCCTGCGGAAAAGTGCAAAAAATGTAAAATGGTCCATTTCGAACAATTAAATATAGGAAATAGTGCAAATGATGATAAATGGTCCTAAAATGCGAAAAATAATGGGGCAAAATGATGGGTAAATGTATATCACTCTTGGTCAGCTCTATTGAAAATTTCTGAAAATTGTGGAGGCTTGGCACCTAAGGTCCTGGGGTGGCATTATGGGCATTTTGGATATTTCACAATTGATTTGCATGGTTTGTAATTTTTGGTCAAAGTGGTAGGTATGCATTAATGTTGATTTGATATTCATGAATGAATATTTTTAACTCTAGTAACTATTGGAAGTTTTACCATGGTGATGCTTCTCCATCAAGTTTCGGTCTAGGTGTGATTTTCTAAAAATATTGGGCCTTTTGCAAAATGTTGGTCCAAGGATCTTTTTGCTATTGTGTCCTAAATTGTATCATTTTTTTTTGGGACAAGCTAGTCTGCTGAAATTATTTTCTAACCTTTCAAATAAGTATTTTGTTATGCTCTAAATTGCTATTTCTTCTGCAATTGCGCCCTAGTGTGTCGGCGCAGTTCCAAAAGTACGTAGAAATTCATAAAATAGCTATTTTCAAAATTAATTAAGTATAATTTTCTCAAAAACAAGTGTCTGGCTTCCTACAATAAAATTGTATACTCTTAGAGTACATAGACATTTCTCTTTGAAAACTATCTTCAAAACCTGATTCCTCTTTTGAAGGTTGACGCTATGTAAATGCAACTGCATTTGATGCATAGAGGAAAGGATAGTCTCTAAAGAGTTCAGTGTCTCATAGAACTATAATTAATCATTTAGTCGAACGAATACTTGTAACACCCCATATATCGATGTGAGATATTACCATAGAACGTCATCGCCAAAATAAAGAATGAATAATAAAAGCAATAATAGAAATCACAAGTAAACAAATTTTGGTAATTTACTAAAGAATCAATAGAGGTTGAAATAAATGTTTGAAACATGGGACCGGTTCACTTCTAACCAAATAAAGTACGAATAAAACAAGAGATAGTGGCAAGCCACGGTGCTGAAAACTCGAGTGCTCCCACCCATGCATGATACTATCACTCCACTGGCGTTTTACCTGAGAATGAAAAAAGCAAGCGTGAGATTTGGAAATCTCAGCAAGTACTCAACAACGGTCGCAACACTGCGAGAAAAGGCCAAGTAAGCAAGCAAGATGTGTAAAGGACAAGCAAAGCAAGCAAGCCATTGATACAGTTTATGTGCAAAGAAGCTAGGTTATCGAAAATGCTGATACAGATTAGAGATAGAGATCAAAGGAACAGTGGCATTAAAGATAAATGTTATTTAGCAAGTTATGACGGTGGCACCGACGATCACTTCCTACATACCCGGTTATACGAGAATAGTCAGGCATGCCATTGTCCTCGACTGTATAACCGCCGACGGGGTGTAATATCTTGGTAACGAAAGTGTACGGCCCCTCGTACATTACCAGGTGGGTGGTAATCTCCCCTATATGTGGATGACCCCAGGCCAGGTAACCGTCATCTGGTCAACCGGAATAATTGTTATTTAGCAAGTTGTGGCAAAGGCACTGGTGATTACTCCCCACATACCCGGTTATACGAGAATAGTCAGGCACGCCATCGTCCTCGACTGTATAACCGCTGACGGGGTGTAATATCCCGAGTAACAAAAGTGTGCGGCCCCCCGTACGTTACCAGGTGGGTGAAAATCTCCCCTATATGTGGATAATCCCAGGCCGGGTAACTGTTATATTATTAACATATTATATGGTGTGAATTTAAGGGAACTGAGAGAAAGTTAAGATAATATTAGGAGAAGTGAAGGGATTTACTAAGATTGAAAATAGAGAAACATGGTTACCGATAAGAGGATGATAGGGGATGATAATGTGGTGATAAGGTAACTGATACATCATGGATAGATCATATAGTATGAATTTAGGGAAACTAAGAGATGGCGAGGATAAGACTACGATAAAGTTATGAGAAGTACAAAGATGTGCTAGGGTTGAAAATAGAAAGACATAATTTCTGATATGAGGGCGATGTGGAATAATGATAAGGTGATAGTGATATAGGAATGAACCTAAAGAGGTATTATAATATAGCTCACACAAGGTTATCAACTAATCAAGTTTTATTAAGTGATAAGTGATTATTAGCCAGATTAACAGATTTAATACATAAATCATTCATAGCTCAAGTACAACATCATACAATTATTGGAACATAATATTAGGAAACTAAAATATAGCAGCCCTAATATCAAAAGAATATCAATAATTTAAACCTAAGTTAAAACATGTTCATACGCTACCCCCCGTTAACGATTTAAGCATATATTCTAAATCACTAATTAAAAGCATGAACTTTAGAGCATTTTAACTGCGCATTCTAATAAACATAAAAGCAAGTGAAATAAATAATCTAGAACATCATAGTATGAATACAATATTAAAAGTCTTTAACCAGGCAAACATGAACGATTCGATAATCACCAGACAACATTAGTGATATGATATTGACCAGATAAGCTTTAGTGATATGATACTAACAAGGTAAGGTTCAGTATTATGTCAATAAATAGGTAACTTTTAATGATATGATGTTGACCAAGTATTGATAATGATATGATATTAACAAGGTATCGTTAGTGATATGTTATTAGCCAAGAAGCATGGGTGATATGATAATTATGCTCAATGACAAGATGACAAGTAATCTGGAACCACATGATATAGAAAACAGAAAGGTCACAGTCATGAGGTACTTGCCTTCAGCACGCTCGACGAACACGTTGCACAACTGGTCCGAAATGCGCAACTGCTCTCTCAACAGGTGCGTGCGGACCTACAGGATAGAATGAAGGCAATCGATCAAATACAAATTAATTTGATAAAGGAACAACAAGAGATGAATTTGGCTGGAACAGAAACGGGTTCACTAGCCCCCACGGCCGTGCAAACGCCGCTCAGCCAAACAAAACAACGCTCAGTCGTGCGAACGGCCGTTTGACCGTGCAAAACCACGTTCGGCCACGCGAACGATCGTTCGATTGCGCGTTTGCCACTGGCCACCGGTCGTCGCCGGCCACCGTCGGCCGCCGCCACCAGCCGGCCACCGCCAAGCCGCCAGCCACCACCGCCCGTGCCTCGGCCGTGCACGCGCGCCGCCGCCGTCGCACCATGACCGTCTGTGCACGCGCACTGCCGTCTACCGATCGTAGGTGCCACGCCGGTCTCCTGCCCGACGCCGCCGCCACCACAACGCTCGCCGTTGCCTGCACGCTGCCGCCGCCACCATTGTTGCGCTCGTGCGCGCGGCTGCTTCACGCCGCCCTCACCAGGCTGGCCACCGACGGTTGCCGCCGCTGCCGGGCCGAGCGCCGCCGTCGGCCACGCATGCAGGCTCAAGGGTGAGAGAAGGAGAGAGATTAGGTTAGAGATATAGGAGAGAGAGAAATTAGAGATAGGAGAGAGGATGAGGTTAAAACAGGAGAGAGAGATATATATTAGGGATAGGAGAGAGAGGGAGGTCAGTTAGGGCTTTTTTACGGGTGCTACAAGTAAATGCACGACAAACCACTAACGAACGACTACAATGTTGCAAGAAAATTTCATAGGCTTAGTAGAATAGAGTTTTTGCCAGTATGTGGCTCAATCAACACCGCTCCCTAGCCAGCATGACCTAGCCAGCAACGTGCCTTAACCTAATCGAAGATCAGGATTTTTACAGGAAAAACTTGGATTTAATTTATTTTTTAGGTTATGTATATTTACCTTACCTAATATTAAATATTTTGATATGCAATTTTTTT
Source organism: Dendrocalamus latiflorus (assembly GCA_017311315.1). NCBI lineage: Eukaryota > Viridiplantae > Streptophyta > Magnoliopsida > Poales > Poaceae > Dendrocalamus > Dendrocalamus latiflorus. The sequence continues at coordinate 19,236,598 of CM029619.1, read as the reverse complement.
TTAAAAAAAGAGACATATAGAAGCACGGCCCAGAAAGAATGTTTGTTTAGGCTCTGTTTGAAATACGAGAATTTTTTCCGATTTTCATGAGAATTGAACTGTTTTCTACAAAAAAAATTTCTATTTCTACAAAAATTAAACTACTTCCTGTGGAATTACCATGTTCCAAGCGGAGCTTTAAAATGTTGCATTTTTCCAACAAGGTAGGATTTATGGTGTTGCACTTTTTTTCCGACTAGTACCCCTATTTTTGAAGGATTTGTATTACCTAGACTCGGGAGAACTCGAATGTAACTTGCATAAATTAAGTACGATCTTATTCACCCTAGAAAACTACTACCCTGGCGAGTGGATACCCAAAAAAAAAACGCCGCGGTGGGCCTGCGCGCCCGGAACGAGTTCCTCTGACGTAACGTCAGAGTGACGTTGGGTCACTGCGCATGGCCCACGCGTCGCGTGGGGCCCACGCGTCAGTGACCCGACGCAACGTCAGAGGATCTCATTTCTGCACGCCCATGCCCGCATCTCTCGACGCCTCGCGCTCCACACCGCACGCCACGCTCGTCGCCGCCCTTCCGCGCCAACCCACTGCACCCACGCAACGCGCCCGTCGCGACCGCCCTCACCACCGTGCTCGCATCGCCGCTATCCGTCGCGCTCGCCCTCCCGCGACTACACGCACCCCGCAAGGCCGCAACGCAGCGCTCGCCGCCCTCCCAGACGTCACGCCGGCGAGCTCATGGTCCTCCGCTCTAGACATGACGAAGCTACCGCCCTCCCCTGCACATCGTCAGCACAATGTCATGCTGGTTCCTCACTGCCCACCAAGCTCTCGACGAACTGCCTAGCTAGCCCATTCATGGTTAGCAATGGCAACAGCAATGACAGAGCGTAGCAGCTTGCGCGGGCATGCTGGTCACCTTGTGAGATCGGCATATGAATTGTAGGTTTGTGTTTCGATTGTGCTTGTGTGATCTCTCATGTGTTCTCAATTGTCTGTTTTGTTTCCTGCATTTTCAGATAGCGTACTAACGGGAAAGCTTTTTGCTAACACGTCATGGTCGATCTGGATATTAGTCAAGGTATGCATTCGTCTCATACGAGCTAGCCCCTTTGCAATTTGATATCTACTAAGAGTGCTAATCTTATCAACTCTTTGACACGTACGTGATAAAGTTAAAAGTCTGATCGAATCCATGACCAGTTTTACGACCACGACAATCTATACGACCACTGTAACTTATGACCAATGTGTATATTATAACAGTCATAAGTCAAGTAGCAGTCGGAGAACGATACTGTAACAGTTGTAGTCGTAAAAGTACTGTCACTACTATAAAAGAGACTATACTGGACAGCTATATCACAGACGGTTCCTATGAACCGTCTATACTACAACTATCGCATACGGTTTATACTAACAATCGTCAGTGATAAAGCAAGATATCACAGACAGTTCGTATTAATAACCGTTTATGATTTCACAGACGTTTATTTATAAGGACCGTCTGTGATATGTGCATTATCATAGGCGGTTCGTATAACAAACCGTCTCTGATAATACCACGACACCGATCTGTGGCATCACCCCCAGGATTCTGGTCTCACCAGTCTATTCTCTTTGCATCGAACATCATACACCAATTCCTCCCACCTCTCGCCTCTTATTAATTACTCCCCCTCTTCCTTTTACTCCAAGATGCGTGAGTTCTACTGGCTACTCCTAGCTAGCTAGTTCATCCACTCCTAGCTTGTTCCTCGATGACGCTGACTACCGCCGTGAGCTAGCGCTTCCATTGTAACACCACGATTCACTGCACAATACACTCTTATCGTAAGTATTGTAAGAATGTCTTGTGCAGTGTCACCGTCGTAATACAAATGTGACACTACCGCCACATCTCCTTCACTGCAAGGTACCGCAGAAGCAGCTAGCTACTAAGGACATCCAACTCGCGCACTGCTAGGATCTCTTCTTCTTCTATGATTTTGCCATGGGTTCGTATGATTAGGAGGTATGTTCTTGCCATGTTTAAAAGTTGGGTTCGTAGGATTAGGAGATATGTTCTTGCCATATTTAAGAGTTGGGTTTGTACAACTAGGAGATATATTCTTGCCATATTTAAGAGTTAGGTTCGTAAGATTAGGAGATGTATTCTTTCCATGTTTAAGAGTTGGGTTCGTAGAATTAGAAGATGTGTTCTTGCCATGTTCTTGCTGTGTTAGATGGGGAACCTACTCATTATCTTGTGATGCTATAATGGTGGATTCTAATGGAATATGATTCTGTGTTTGCTGCTGTATTTGCTTGTTTTCAAAGGGCATAGCTAACGTTTCTTGAGACTAGCCAAAAAACAGAAAAAATTTAGGTATAGTATTAACTATCACAAACGGTTTTGTGGTATAAACTATCTATGAAGGACTATCACAAACGGTTCTATATTAAAACCATCTGTAATATTCGCCCATCACAGACGGTTGGTAGCTAAAACCATCTGTGATGTTAGATACAGTTTTTACTTCAAGCCGTCTGTGATGTTAGAGTATCACAGACGGTTCTAGTTACAAATCATCTGTATTGTATTTATCACAGATGGCTCACAAAGCATCTGTGATAACCTTTGATTATCACTGACCTATAAATTCAGACAATTTCGAAAACTATCTGTGATGACAGTTCCGAACCATCTGTGATGACCCTTTTGTAGTAGTGTGTAGCAGTCATAGTCATAAAAGGTCAAGATTCAGAGTCCGTATAGGATTCAGAGCGGTTGTAAAGGAAGTCGGAGTGTGTGCCCATGTAGGACTCTCAACGTGGGATGCCGCATTGGTTATGGAGTCTTGTATGTTGCTTTTCTATATAAGAAAGATGAAAATGATGCAAGCATATCACGTCGCTAAAGATCTATCTATGTTTACTCGTGTTCGCGCGTGTAATCTCAAAGTTCAAGTTCATCGCTCATCTAGACCCTAGAAAAATTTCTCAACAATTGGTATCAGAGTCTAAGGAGGCGAAGCGATGGCCGGCAATGCTGGTGATTCGTCGAAGTCAGGAGCGCTCGTAAAGACCATGGGCAACAAGCTCGATCCATCAAAGCCAGGTGTGTTTGTTAATCCGATGACAAGAAACACTTCGATCCTGGTCCAATACCCGATGTTGAGCGAAACGAACTACGTCATATGGACCATCAAGATGAAGTTAATCTTGTGTTCGCAAGGGGTATGGTCATCGGTTGAAGATGGAGACGACGGCGGCGACAGGGATCAAAGCGCGATGGTGGTCATCTTGCAAGCGGTGCCAGACGACGTGATGATGTCAATCACCAAAAAGGAGACAACAAAAGAATTCTGGATTGCACTCAGGGAGATGCGAGTAGGCGAATATTGTGTTCAGAAGGCACGCGCTCAAGTACTGAAATGACAACTAAGTAAGTTGCAAATGGGGGACTTAGAGACGATCACTGAGTACTCCATGAAACCACGCTGGTGGGAGAGATATGTTCGCTCGGCACAAAGCTAGAAGAGAGCGACGTCGTCAAAAAACTGTTCAGCACGGTACTAGATCGGTTCCTCCAAATTATCGGAACGATTGAATAATTCGGCGATGTCACAGCTATGTCGCTCTTGGAGGTGATTGGTAACCTTAGAACCTATGAGGAAGGACTCAAGGGTCGACGACACTTAAAGGACGGGAGTAATAAACTTCTCTCTATCTAGAACGAGTGGGAAGAAAGGAGCTCGAAGACAAAGAAGCATGAGGGCACTTCTAGCGCCAAGAGAGGAGGTTGTAACGGAAGAGGTCAGGGACGCGACCATGAACAAGGCGAAGGCTGAGGCAATGGTAATCGCATCATCGATGAACGAATGCCGCCAAACACTGACAAGACCAAGGTCAAGTGCTTTAATTGCAATGAGTATGGGCACTTTACGAAAGAGTGTCCAAAGCCAAACCGAAGAAAAATGGCCAATCTCATGGCGAAACAAAATGACGAATATCCTTAACTACTGATGGTCGAAGCATGTGAACTCGTCCATATAGTCCCAACGCCTGAAGAGTAGGTATTCCTGCATGAAGATAACGTGGTGCCAAAGCTTAGCGGCACCCAAAACAAGACTTGGTATCTTGATATCGGCGTAAATAACCAAATGACCGGCTGCGAAGAGAAATTTGTTGAGATTGACACGACTATAAAAGGTTATCGGATGTTTGATCCAAAGACACGACGAGTTGTAGTGACTCATGATGCAGTGTTTGAGGAGGAGAGGAAGTGGGAGTGGAGTAGATATCCCTCGACAAAGGTATGACCAATTGAAGACATCTTCACGGTATATTACTCTCCTAAAACTAATGCAGGTCTTGATGATCGCGTGGAGGCAACCAACACACCAACCACAGAGGGTAGAGTCGGGGAACCTGACAACAACGCGGTCGTAGATCCTGACAACCACATGGTGGCTTCCGATACTACGACCACGCAGGACATAGTCGGAGGACACGACCATGAAACGACAATTCCAGGCACGACCATGACCAGTACGAGCAGGGGATTTGGGACACCTGGCTCATCAACACCACGCACTCCTGCAGCAATGTTGGGAGTGCTGATCTCACCAGGAGCTCTGCTAAGGATGGAGCTCAATGAAAGCTCATATGAAGGACCACGACAAAAACATGACATCAAAAGTCTCTATGATGCCACATCTCTGATAGAGCTGAAAGACTCAGAGTTCTGCTTACTCGGAGAGGAGCCTGTGAACTTTGAAGAAGCTAAGGCGAAACCAGAGTGGAGAAGAGCAATGGAGGAGATGTCCTCTATCTAATAGAATGGAATATGGGAGCTTGTTCCATTGCCAGACAGCCATAGGCCAATTGGTCTGAAGTGGGTCTATAAGTTAAAGACAGACACTCAAGGCATGATCGTAAAGTACAATGCGAGGCTAGTTGTGAAGAGGTATGTTCAATGACAAGGCGTTGATTTCGATAGTCTTTGCCCCTGTTGTGAGGCTAGAGATGGTGCACCTACTTATTGCAATCGCGACACTGAAGGATGGGAGGTTCATCATATGAATGTGAAATTAGCTTTTCTCAATGGCAACTTAGAAGAAGTTTATGTTGTGCAACCTCCGAGATTTGAGAAGAAAGGAGAAGAACACCTTGTGTTAAGGTTGCACAAAGCTCTGTATAGTCTACATCAAGCCCCAAGAGCTTGGAATTCAAAGCTAGACAAGTCTCTGGTGGCATTCGATTTTGAAAGATGCCCGTTAGAGCATGCAGTGTACAAACGGAGTCAAGGGGTATAACTGGAACGATTATTGGCTGACATGTTAGAGACAAAGGTTGAGAAAGTAACCTTGAAGATCAATAATTAGTCTGCAATTGCATTGTGCAAGAACCCAGTCTATCATGAGAGAAACAAATACATCGATACCCATTTCCATTACATTAGAGAATGTGTGGAATCAGGAAAGATACAGGTGCAGCATGTTTGCACAAAAGATCAGCTCGCTAATATCCTGACCAAGTCACTTGGAAGATTGAAGTTCATGAAGATAAGAGAGAAAATCGGTGTGCGAAATGTCGACGGGAGACAACAAGCTTAAAAAGGGGATTGATAGAGTTAGTCTAGTTGTCTTCAAGTTTGGTCGAATCCATGACCAATCCTATGACTACTGTAGCTTACAACCAATTGTATACTGTAGCAGTCATAAGTCAAATAGCAGTCGGAGAAGGATACTGTAGCAGTCGTAGTCGTAAAAGTACTGTAGCAGTTGTAGTCATAAAAGATCAGAATTCAGAGTCCGTATAGGATTCAGAGTGGTTGTAAAGGAAAGTTAGGGTGTGTCCGTGTAGGACTCTCAACGTGGAATGCTGCGTTGGTTACGGAGTCTTATATGTTACTACTCTATATAAAAAAGACAAAAAGGACGCAGACGTATCGCGTCGCCAAATATCTATCTGTATTTATTCGTGTTCGCATGCGTGATTTCAAAGTTTAAGTTCATCACTTATCTAGATTCTAGACAAATTCCCTAACAGTACTGAAAGGGTGGTCTAAACTGAAAACATTTTCTTTTGCAGTCGATGTTGTTGCTATTGTTATATTAACTGAAAATATTTTATGTTGCTGTCGAGCTCTAGCATGCTATATAGGGCGTGGGAGAATAGCCACCTAGGCATTTGCGCCCTTCCTCCGGCACCACAGGTGTGAAAAATATACAGCTGCTTGGTGTTTTCCTGCTTTGGTTCGTCGCTTTACAACAGTTTTGAATCTTCTTTCATAATTGTTTTTTTTTCATCTTATTGCTTTCCATTGCTTTGCAGAGAGTTCAGATAGCCGTTTGAGCCTCATTCTCCAAGATTATCCATTTTGTTCAGTTGTTAATTGAGGTATGGATTCATCTTAGTACCCTATTTGTTTTTGTTTTTCCTTCATATGTGAAATCATTACCAGTTCATTAGAAGAGGTCCAGTGCTTGTACCGCTGATCAACTACAGGATCAAAAGGATAAGCTCATCATCTTCGTCAGTAATTCTACTTAAGAAATCATCAAATCCATACACTTTAGCATTGGATAAATTTCCCTAGAGGCGGAGCCGAGGCCGCGATCTAGAACGAACACGGTGGCGAAGCACAACACGGTAATTGATAACTGATAAACTGCAGCTAGCATACTGTATATAAATAGAATAAGACCACTAGCAGTATCTCAAGCTCAAATTTCAATATTATGTGTGCTTTCAGTGTGCCACCGACTACTCTTGCTATATCTAGATGGTATGGTTTTGGATAACGTTTGCTGATATGTATCACCCGTATAAATGTATTGCATATCTTCAGCACAGTTTTTTAATATCACATTATTACTGAGTTTACCGATGATTGTATTATCTATATGGTATTTGGTTTTCAACGGGCACGTGGCTAGTCATTGTAAAGCAGGTTAGGCGGGTTGACGTGGCCCCAACTCAATCCATTAATCATGCTTTACTGATTGACGAATTCACGACTGATCGTGGAGAGTTGAAGGCTTGAAGCGCGGAGCCGTGAAGTCTCCGCTATGAGAGGCAGCTCAGGTACTAACTCGGATTAAACTACGTGGGTGATTTTGCTAACAATGCTAGTAGCAAAATTATATGGGGTGTTAACCAATCCTTCTCCAAAGTTGTCCATTAAACTTTCTGAGAAATCAGCTTCCCCCCCCCCCCCCCCCCTGTTGCAACGCTGAATATTCGAGTTGAATCTTGACGTTTCATATTTTCGTTTGACAGCTTATTTCTGTCTCGATGACAATAGAATTTTCAGACAGGGAAAGTTAAACCGCATACCTCAAGACTGCATAGCACCTAGGATGATAACGACACCAAATCACAGTTAATTTCACATCACAACTGGCGCAACTTCGACATTTATAATCACTAGAACTGTTAATTTCATTCAACCATATACCATAGGGGGGCCGTCATCCACAAAGACAAATACATATGTACAGGTTCACGGCTGGTTACGACAGCATCCGCGCCTTCGGGGTGCCATGACGAGCTATCAGCAGCTAGCTTTTGCAGCCTCCCTCCAGATTTCACCTACTCTCGGAAACATCTGATTTTTTTTCTTTATGACGCTTCAAATGGGGCCCAATTGTCGGTGCTTCGGCCCTGGGTGCCTGCCTTTATGCTCTAATCTAGAGCTTATCTACAATGTGCACAATGTTGAATCCCCAAGGCGATGATTAGCTTAGATCGAAACCAGCTTCCGAATTTATCACATACAACAATTTGGTTTGCAGCTGCTCCTTGCTGTTCAACAAGAACCAGGAAATGAAGAAATGATCAGATGCAAATTACGAGAGTAACATTATGGGTTGCCAAGATGTATGAATGTGTTTACTGCGATTTACTAACGTTTTATAAGGAGGGAGCTTCAGAAGGTTCATGCAAGTAGCCGATGTAGGCAAGCGGTCTACATGCTCCTCCATGCCGGGGACACCAGTTCTGCATTTAAAAAGAGTTTTAAGGTGACAATTCACAATTCCCAACAGAACAAGATATGAAACATTAGCACAGGTGTATTGAACCTCTGAATGCAGAATTTCGGTTCAAGGTACTGAAATCCCAGGAGTGGCCCACGAGAACATCCGGTCACAAACCTGATCATTTATTGCCATCCGTATAATGAGATTAAGAAAAGCATTGATTCGAAATAAAAGACAGGGTATGTTTCAACTAAAAGTCACAGCTCATGTTTATGCATCTGTGCATAAAAGGAAAGCAGGTGCAGATACACATGTCCAAAGGAAAGAGATGCATCCTAAATATTCGATCTGCTAAAATAAAACGGATAAATATAAACCAATACAATCAGCAAACCTTATTATACCTGATCTCCTCATTACTATGTTTAACAAGTAGAACTAATAAAACTAATAAGCATTAGCATAAAGCAAGTGGGAGAGGCACCAACTTGAGAAACTTTTTCTGATTATCCGAAGTGAAGCTCTTTAAAACCTCCCATAACATATCAATAAGCTCATGGTCCTGAAAGAAAACCACCATTAATCCATGTCTACCAAGACACAAAATAATCTGACCTTTCAAAATGAAAAAACATAAAAAAAAACATAACAATCTCCATGATATGTCCTTTCCACCAGTAACCCTAATTACTAGTACCTCTGATTTGTGCTGTGCTGCTGTGTGATCTAAACAATGTACCTCTGATTTGTGCTGTGCTGTTGTGTGATCTAAACAAGTTTCCTAGAAACCAATCTGGAACCAGCCAATTTTCAATATTTAAATTTTATGTCAATTATTTTGAAGCTGAGAAATGGCCTGAATTTGGTAAAACATGAGTAAAATCCGGCCAGTTTATCCAGAAAATGGCCAAAACTGGTTGTTATGAAATATTACCCCTCCTGCAGTTTATTAACATTGTTAAATATATGCTTAATTGCAAAGACAGTTTGCTAGAAGTAGTTCATAAATCGCCGAGTTTACATAAAGTGTTTTTTGCGTTTCGAAAAACTAAAGGGTTTACTAGGACTCCAGGATGAATCCTGGCCAAACTGACTTGGTTAATGTTTATGCAGCACCACTATTCACTATATTTCAATCTTTCTCACAGCACAAGCAAACAAATATGGAGCAAAATGATGGCTGGTCCACATGACCGCATCTATTGATACAAGGGGCATTTGTATTGGCTTCTGCTGATGGTTTTTGGTTGAAAACGAATAGTAGCGGCTGAAAGAAGTGACTTTTAAAATGAGGGCAAGGTTCTAAATCTTGGAACCGGGGGAATTCCCGGCCGACGGCCAGTAACAGTACCTGGCCGGTTACCTGAAATCCCGAGAAAAAACCGGTTGAATTTTACGTTTCAAATTTTGAATTTGGACGGTTTGAAAACCGGTAACCGAACCGGTTACCGAAAAACCCACTAAAACTGAGAAAAAGTATAGAAAACCTACCACAAAATATTGGAACTAGCATATTTATACATATTGAGTTCATAAAATAGGTAATCTAGCACAAAAAGGTATAAACCAACCTAGGAAGTGCATTTATAACCACCGGGATTTTTTGCCGATTTTTCCATCCCAGTGGTCACTAGGATTTCCGGTTACCGGCCGGTAACCACTGGTTATTAGAACCAAGGTTTTAAAAACCGGAACCGGAAGAAATCCCGGTCGGCTAACAGTAACGGTAACCGGACGGTTACCGGCCGGTTGCCGGAAAAACCGGTAAAAAACCGGTCACAATTTGAAAATCAAAATTTGAATTTTGAGATGTTTTGAAACCGGTAACCGGAAAAAACCAGCCAAAATTCGAAAATCAAAAATTGATACCGGCCGGTTTTTTCGATTACCGGTCTCCACCGGTAAAAACGGTAACCGGCGGTTACCGGCCACTAACCGCCGGGATTTTGAACCCTGAATAGAACCCTGCGGGGGTAAATGGTGCAAAAAAATGAGGAAGAGATGCATGCGCGAGACGAGGGGAATGGGGTACGTGATGCATCCGTGACCCCTAACTAATCCTTGGAGCGAGAGACGTGGAGAAGCCACGGGAATGTTCTTTTGGGTTGTGGTTTATTAGTGTCTAATGAATAATGATTGCTTTGAGAAACCAAAAACCATTGAAAAGCCAAAAAGAACATGGCCATGTTCATATTGGCTTTTGCATGCTCTAAGCAGAAGTTAACACGAACAGAGCCATAGGCATATACTCCATTCTTTTTACTTTGACGTATTTTGACTTCATGGTTTTCGATGTGTGACTTTATCACTACTTTTATAACTTTAAACTAAGATATACTAATAAAAATATAATATTATGATAATAATTTTAACAAGAAATCTAATGATATAATTTTCATATAGCCAATCTAGATAGTTTTAAATCTATTGACACGAATTATAGGAAATCAAGTAAAAAAGAATGAAGAATGGAGAGAGTAGCTTTTATAAAGAAATTCTCATGTCACAAATTTCAATAAGATTGCGATGGCTTTTCTTACATAAGCAACACATACCGGATGATATCCTCCAGAATAGTTGGTATTTGAGCGCAAGTCATCAATGTCCAAGCTTTCTAGTGAGCCAGATATGAGAACCTGCAGGAGCAAAACACGGTAAGAGAACATCAGAAAATTGAGAAAGGGATATGTTATGCTAACGCTAGGACGAAGACAGTAAATATGAACCAAATGATTCAATTCAGGAACTATAATAGTAACTAACATGTAGAAGATGTAAACATTTTTATTTCTCTTAAACATATAAAAAAACAAAAAAGCCCACATGCCATTCAATATTAACACAGAAACAGATTCATGTTGTGTTCACTATGTAGACATATATACTGTTTTGCAAAAAATGGAGTAAAAATGCATCTCTCTATTTCTAATGGTAATGCAAGTTAAAGTACCTGAATTTCATGTTCATTGAACATGTCAATCCATTCTTTTGCTATAAGTTGTCGAAATCCTCTCAAAAAATGTGTACTTTGTGCGCGGATCTATGATCGAAACAAAAGCAAATTATTTATCTAAGCATTTCAAGACAATCAAATGACATAATTACCTTATTTTACCTGATAGTTTAACCGATGGTTGGCAACAAGATGGATAAAAGTAATAACATTATCATTAGTAACACGCATTTCTCTCCCACCAGGGAGCAATTCTTCTTCAGATTGTTCGCCATATTCATTGTTCACAATAACAAAGTACAGCTCCAAATCCGAGATATCACCATCATAATGCTGAGCATGAAAAGAAGGGAGAGATCATAAAGGGATAAAATGAACATCAGATGACAAGAAACTTCATAAAAGGAAAGTCAGTCCCCATATCCTATGAAGGTATTTCAAGCTATGAAGACAAAATGCCCCCAACATATCTGGATTGCAGCCTCAAACTTGGAAGCAGAAAATTTTGTTTCTTAGCTTATATACTGTCTCGCTACTTTGTATTTATCTTAAAAAGATAAGTAGTTCATCATTCGTGCTTCATAGCAGCAGCTCAATTGCATCCAACATCTGGAAAGATCTTAGCTTCTAAACCTGTCAAGAGCTATTATCTGCTTTACCCGTTAGGAAATAGGTTCAGACCTTTAAAAACAGAAGATGTCTATACAATTCTGGATCCAATGAAGGCATATCATTCAAGAAGTTGGACCTAATTGATGAGTGGAAATATCAGATAAGAATGTTAAACTCATCAAAAATAAAACACACACAACATATGGAATTATAGAATGTGACATAATGAACAAAAACATAAATCATTCAAATATTGTTCCATAGTTTAAGGGAGTACTTTTGTTTCAACTTGCTCAAGAAGAATGTTGCAAATGGCAAGTCAACAAGTATGGCCTCATACATTGCCTGAGACATGAATCAAGCTCATGTCAGATCATAGCCCAAATATCTTGGCAACTAGTTAAAGAAAGATGCATAACAAATAGGATTGCCCTTAGAGAAATTGTGAACCAAAATAGGAAATTAGATTACAGCTTGCAGCACCCAACAAGGTAAATGGATGCTAAACTACCGGCTTTTGCATGGATACTAATCTACATTTTGCACCCAAGAAACTAATGGATACTAGGTTATTAATTTGCGTATTTACGGATTCTTTGTAGTTTGTACAATCTACAGGTATGTGTCAAAAGAAGCACATGCAGAAAAGTACATCAATGCTTATACCACAAATGTAATTTTAGCTTAAGTAAACAAAATTGTAGGAGACTCTGCAAACTAAACAGTTACAAAGAAACCCCAGTGACACATGTTGCCAACATTATAATGGATCAGCGCAGACAAATCACATATCAGGACATCCTACGCAGCATATCAGCAGATTATTCAGAACATACAAGCAAATATACAGAGATATATGAAAATGTTTCCAGATGTTGAACCTCAATTATTCTACAGAACACGCTATTGCATGTGAAACATAAAACCTCACAATTCAAAGGTCTGGTTTACTCATGATTTTCTTTCTATCACTACCAGTCAATTATATGGGGAATATTGCAGGAACAGCCATCAGAGCTCGAACCTATTAGCAGCTAAATGCCATCAATGCCAGTTATGGCAACCATATTTTAGATTGCTGATCTCTACCATAGAGTAATTCGATGCCAAGAGAACAACCAATAGCTTCTATCACACAATGTGTTCAATGTAGAGCAAAAGCTCAGAAAATGTTGGGACGCTAGTATCACTAGTATCAAAATACTCAAATGACCCTTTTGATGCTGACACAAGCAAAAATTTTCTAAGCGCATGCCATGATTATAACTTTCATGAACAGAAACTTGTCAGAATGCCAGATATACAAGCTCTGAAAGTTAATTAAACTAAGATCTACTAGGTTGAATACCTGCTCAGCAATGGCAAAAAAAGAAGATATATGGCTGAAGTACCTTCCCAAGGAGACTTCCAAGAAAATGGAAATAATGCAGATGCTGTTCATGAACCAAGCCTGATCCAGGGTTTGGGTACAGAAGATGATCAGCCGTTTCCTACAAAAGGAATAACAAATAGGACAAGAAACACATGTGAAGCATCATAATTGAATACGCAAACTGCGAGACATTGTCCACACTGTAAACCAATTATGCAACTACATCGTAGTTTTTCCACCAGTTTTCAGTTGTTGCATATCAGGCATTCAGGCTACAAGCACACCACCACAAATTAATAATATACATCATGTATAACACACATTAATATGATAGTGACTAACTGACACCATTGCACTGGATCAAGGAAATTGACTAAAAAGAGCATATACCTTGAATAGACCATACTGCACATCGAAAGCAGCTCGAGTGATATTTTCCATGAAATCTTTGAAAATTCCACCACCATCAATCCCAGCCTCTTCCACACCATGCTCATTAATAAATGCCACTCGAATCTACAAGCATCAGTTAGTTTGAAATTTCATTGAAAAATCAGAACACTGGTTTCCTAAGAAATTAGAACATGTGTTAAACCAACAAGGAGTAAAGATGAAAGAGATCATCATCATACTGGTCCTTTAAGATCTTCTTCCGAAAGCAAGCTTAGTTGATCAAAAGCATCTTCCAGAAGTCGACTTCTTCTTATTTTGAACCGATGTCTTGTCAAGGCGGAATGGGACATCGTCGATTGTCTAGAATTTGCCAATTGTGACTGCTCACAGAAAGAGAGAAACTTTTAAGACATTATCCTAAAAGATATACCAGTTTTACTCACCACTATTTACACAACAAATCAGCAATAGCATACAGTGAATATTTTGACTCTACTAGTAAAAGGCGCCAAAAAGGGAGCAAGTTTTATAATCTCCGATGCTCGAGTGTTGCCAAGTATCGCCTGAAAAACATGTACATAATGTTAAAGAAAGATGCTTCTGAAAGATATTTTAATTAATCAAACAGCATACAAGTTCAATACCTGAGACACAAAATTTTCACTTGTTGCTTCTTGAGAATAGAAATCACTAGCAGAAGTGAATGGCAGTCGGTTGTTCCAGTCTTGCAACTACAATTAGGTGCTAATTTTATTTTAGTAGCATACTAGACTTCCTTCAAGATATAATACATGGAGTAGCAACCACTTCTGGCAAATAATTAACAGAACAGCATAACCAGAGAAGATATTAATCAGCTATTGCCAATGAAAACAGCTTACAGAATTCATATCAAGAATTCTAGAAGATAAAGTAGTATTGTCTATGTTTGGTAAACAAAAAACCAATGTTAGCACACCAACAATCTTGTAACTTAAAAAACCATGGAATTGCCATGAAAAAGGCTCAAAAGTGAAATTCAGAAAGCAAGAACAACTTCAAAAGATTTTTCCCAACCACTGATCACGTGTGCACTACACAAATATAGGCCAGTATGTAACAAGTGAATAGTGAAACTACAGCGTCATTGGCATTTTATCTGCACATCAATATAAGCATTATGGTTCATACTATGACGAGAAGCAAAACTCAAATAAATAAATATAAGAACAATAACATGAGATATCAAGACAGAATGTACCTGTGTGAGTAATTCAGATAAGCCAATCCTAGCCCTGCTCTGGACATTCTCAATTGACAGTTTCTTAAGGCCTGAAGGATTGGGTAATGCTTTCTGAGTAGGAGATGTATGTGAAGGAATTACCCAAAGAAGTTGCCATAAAGACTGCAGATTGGAGGTTGTACTCATGTCAATGCAATAAAGGTAAGACCGTAAGAGACGTATTGTATCATGAAGAGCCAAAAGTTAAATGGGCAATCAACAACATGAAATGCATCATAAACCAATATACATAACTGATACAAAACAACCTACATCAGTAGTACAACATATAGGAGGCGAACATTACCAAGTACCAACACTAGAGAACAGACAAAACATATTGTAAATAATTAGTCAGATTCTGCACTCTACTTGACCATCTGGTTTACATGATATTCTTGTTCATATGTTCATCAGCTTAGCTCACCAGCACAATACTGAAAAGATAACCCATAATCAACTAGCAACAGAACTTCCATGAAAAAGAGGCAGAGTTGTAACCATCAACAGCAAACGAGAGTATATTAGCAACTAACACTAATTTGCAGCAGCTCTAATGTTTAAGAAATTCCGTATTCAACAGAGCGAGCACACAGTGATGGTATTATCTTGTGTTTACCTGCTTTAAAATGAGAACCAGGGACTTCAAATCTTTAAGTGAAAGAGGTTTCTCCTGTTCATAGAATTCCCCATTGTCAATGATCTTCA
Organism: Dendrocalamus latiflorus; assembly: GCA_017311315.1. Classification (NCBI taxonomy): domain Eukaryota; kingdom Viridiplantae; phylum Streptophyta; class Magnoliopsida; order Poales; family Poaceae; genus Dendrocalamus; species Dendrocalamus latiflorus. The sequence continues at coordinate 19,221,328 of CM029619.1, read as the reverse complement.
ACATGTGCCTGGTACAAAGTAAAATAACAAAGCATTGATAAGGATTGAATATTTCCACATTTCAATTTCTTGAGAAGAAAAGCTTGAAAACCAAATCAAATAAAAACGAATATTAGTCAGGAACAGTTTGTGACTATGAAATAAGCTGCCTTACTTATATATGGGACAGAATACGGACACAGGCAGGAGCCAACCAGGAGCATCTGCTGGCAAAGGAGGCACAAACTTGGAAAAAAATGGCCATCTTTGGTTTTCATGGCAGCGCCTTATAAAATTCCATAGTGCAGGAACAATTTCAGTCCGGTAGGCCAGCCCAGTCATAATCATATCTAGGGGCAATGTATTGAATATGACATGAAGAAAAGCACAAATAGATCCTACAGATTCCACCTCAGCATCTGATGGTCCCGCTGGATCAGAATAGTTTGTGCTTAATGTACCTCTGAACAGAGCATTCACCTATGCATGATACAAGCTAGGGTCAAACAGGAGAAAGCAAAATATGGAGCCTAATAATCTTGAAGGGCAATAACTTTCCTTCGGTTGTTTAGGAATCTGCATACCAAATGTTGAAGCAGCCTTGAATCAATTGCTGCAGTTATTTGTTTTTCCAAATCAGCATCAAGACCATTTTTAACATCGACATCCATGGGCATGTCATCATCGTCATCTGCCCCTTTACATATTAGAAGAATACAATTCGCATTAGAGTCCATTACAGAGAGATTAAAAATTAGTGAAACATCTAATAGGAACAAATCTTAAGCCACGTAGGGCACCAGAATACTACTGATTTATAGCTGCATCAAACAACTGTGGTTGTACAAGAATTCCTGAAAAGTTAGTTCCAGCTCGATATGTTGTGTGCTCTCATGGTTCTAATTTCCAAAAAAAATGGATATAGGGTGTATACCAGTTGAATTATTCATTATTGCATGTTGGATCTCAATAGGTGATATGTTGGACAGTATATCAATGTTCTAAATGGGCAACCCCACCTTGTAACAAGTACAACAAAATCGGCCTTGTGTACAGTTTTATTATTTAAGATGCGCAATTATATAGGACATAGGTCATTCATATAGCAGAAAAACAAAGATCTAATACATCTTTTTCAGGCGTAAGCTAGAAAATTAAGCAATTGTCATTTATCAACAATGGCCAGTGCTACAAAAAGGATCAATTGATCAAAAGAGAAGTCATATAGACAGAGATCAAGTCTACATATTTGTACCTTTTTAATACCAACTGATTAAACGGCACTGTAATCAGCAACCAACCCATTATCTGCATAATTGGTCCTTTTACTGAGCTAAACCTATTGATTTGATCATTTTGCAACAACTGGAACAGGGAGATGGACCTAAGATAGAAATGAATGACTAACACAAAATGCTACAGAAATACTAGCAAGATATATTGCCAAAAGATGGACATTTTTTCTAAAAAAATACTGACATGTAACTTACTTTCAGTAGGTGATGTGATTGTTGGCAATTCATCCAACAATGACGTAGAAACAGCAATGATGTCAGCCGCCTGGTTTGGAAAGAATATACACATAAATATTTATAATCCACAATAATTATTGTGCCTTCTCAATCTTCAATTATCCACAAATGAACATCCAGAAAGAAATGGAAAAGAAGACCGCTATTGCATAACCAAGATGATTACAGATGTGAACAACAATAAAAGTATACACACTGTGTTTAGCATCACAAGAAACAGAAAAGCATGTTTTCTTGGGAATCATTTGGCATGAATAAATAATTGATCACTCAAGAAGTACGTTAAAGTAGCAGAGGCTGCTGCGTAAAGAATTAACTTTTATAGGTCAAATAAATTTGCCGACCAACTCAGCTTTTCCACCTTCAGCTCAAAAACTGAAATAAAGAAATAAAAATGCCAAAACAAATGGAGGGGCCTTTTTTCTCTGTATTTTACAGGGACCTATGTATTGCTTTTGAAAGTAGAGGGACACGAATGCTCCTTTTCTGAAAGCACGGGGACTTAAAATCTCAGTTTTGATTTTTAGTACAGACTACAGAGACCTAAATGCTCTTTTCCCAAGCATACGATTTTTTGTGCATTTTTGCTTAATCAATTTCTATGACCAGATATACACTGAAACAAACAAAATTCTGTAGTAACCTGAAAGGTAGAAGTGGAACACCTACTGTGTCAGAAGCGAACTTTGGTTCAATTTATATGACCAGATATACACTGAAACAAACAAAATGCTGTAGTAACCTGAAAGGTAGAAGTGGAACACCTACTGTGTCAGAAGCGAACTTTGGTTCAGACAAAATCCAGGTTGCAGCTTCAAGTACATTTGCAAGAACGCATGCATATCCTGGATGATTAGCCGATATATCATTTGGAAGAACATCAGCATGGCTGGGCAAAAAGGAAGCTATCTGATGGATATAATATTTGCTGAGCCCACTAGCTGAGAAGACCTGAAAAGTAATAAGCAATAAGAATGATCAAGTATACCACCATTACAATAATTGGTTAAAGCATCTAATTCCTCAAACAAACTACTACAAATCAAAGTCTCTAACGGAGATGATATCATTTTGCATTAAAGCTTAATATGTTGAGACAATCTGCTTTTAGATTCAACAGCAAGAAATTTCATATTGGAGTGAGGCTTTACCGAACAGAATATTTTGCAAGTTCTATGCTTCCCAGCCATGAAAATGTTTTGAAAAAAGAATGATCAAATAAGAAATTATGTTAACAGCTCACCTTCTTGAAGTGTGGCAAACGATGCCAGAGAAAAGGAATGGATAGAAGTTGAGAGGAGAAACTCCATCTTTGATCCACTATTGGACAACAACATGGATTATGGCCAACATGTGAAGCAACAAGCATGAGAACTTGCTCCAGCGCAGATGTATTATCACAGTGCTCCAAATTTCTCACATTTTGCTGAATCATGATTAGATCCATAAAAAAATCATCAAACAAATCATCAAAGATTTACTATGGTCGTTATGATCAATTCCAACTCCGCCTATGTAGTTTTCTATATAGCCTGTCCCAAGCTAGGGAAAAGGAGGATTGTGTTAAGCTCGGTGAGCCAACGAAAAAAGGCACCTTTTCGTGGAATGAAACCCAAAATTGTTGTTGTTATGATCAATTCCATGTCTCTTTCACCAGACAATTGAATGACAGAATAAGGGTTTACTGCACTAAACAGTGTGCAAACTCTACATTACCTACCAACAGATGCTGATCAAAACCAAGGCAACAGTAGCTATTAGTGGTGAACCATAATTTCATGTCTGATATGCCACGAACACACAAGATTCTTATATATTGAAGTTGTTAAAGGCAGAAATTGAATCCAAACCTAAAAGTATTTATATTCAAGTTCAGCCTTCCATAATATGGTTCATTGTCAAGATCACAAGACTCAATTGGCTTGAAGACAGACTGTTTGGTCAGGAAGATTTCACTGGAAGATGTATAGATTATAGAAGGAGAGCACAACAAACCATTTATTGCCATGTGGAAATTGTAGCAATAACAGGTTTTATACATGAACAGGAGTTAGGTGCATGAGTCTGTATTGATGAGGATTGTTTGCAACCAGTGATTATATACCAATAGAGTGGAGGAAATAGAGGAACATATCCAACAGTGAAAGCAAACTTATCTCTCATTAATAAAGTTTAGTCAACAAGTCACCTAAAAAATGTCCAGAGACCCCAGACACTGGTAGACAACAAATACAAAACCATAATATAGAAACAGAACTTACCGGTACAGAAACAATAATCCCCCGAAATAAGCTATATATCATTTTCCGCTGAAGATACTCAACTACTTTGCAGTTCCATGGAAGTTCAGGATTTATCAACCAAGCCAAAGTTTCTAGTAGCATTGCTGTGCTTTTTGATGGCATCAAAAGTTGACTGTCCCAATCATGCCTATCAAAACATAACAAACAAGTCAAATGCAATGTTGTTCGTTTCATCATGGATGACAGAAAAATAGCATCTGCTGGAGGTGAGCTACATAAATACAGAAAGAAAAAGGAAACAAAACATAAAAAAGAAAGTGAGAAGGCACAATAGCAATATCGATAAACACAACATATTTTTCCTATACTGACACCACAAAAGAAAAGTCAAAATCACATTATGTGGGACTTCCCCAAGTCAGATGATAATTGAATGTTTCGTTCACAGAAGTTCATTCAACCATGCTGTATTGCGAACAGAAATTGTAAGAGCACAGTCAACTAAATGCTTTACTAATGAAATTCATTTGATTTAACCAGTTCCTGTAGTAGAAACTTAATAATGCACAGAAATAATATTACAGAGAGTGATCATTGTCCATTAAAGATGAATAAACATATGTTTGCATCATATACTTGAAAACAAGAACAGCCTAAAGAAGAATATTCTAAATATCAGCTTTCAATAATTGAACTCACCTCTTCTGGTGAACAGCTTGCACACAGATGAGTGCAAGATTTTTTACCCTGTGAACCACAAGAGGTTCCACTGAGGAGTAATTTACCCCAGCAAAGAGACTTACAACATCTCCTACAACAAAAAAAAAATGGCAATTATAGCCAATGCCATAAAAATAGTGAAAAGGACTATCATGTAGAAAAGGATGTGCACAAGTAGAATACAAGTCATAACAAATATTATATTACCCAGAAACCTCTAATGCCTCAGATAGTTCGCAAATGCAATCGAACAGCATCAAAGTCTAAAGAAAATTAACTTTCTTAGCATCAGTTAAATGTCACTTAGAAAACATAGAAATGGAAAAGTAGTGTTTGTGCCTAGGAAAGTAGGAAGATACTATTAGTGATATACCCTAGAGGCAATCATGGAGATGACTGCATCACTTCTATGTTTATGATATTTTGAATAAATGTTATTATGTTCCTTGAATGAATTATCATTTACAAATATTAGCAAATATTGACTTGGTGGTGAAGCTCTTTATTTCATCGAATGATATTATTCTAAAAGATCCTTGGTCGGATGTTACTGGTTGGGACATTAATGATTTATAGGCCAACACATATATTGATTAATAACCACGTTTCACCAGTCATAAATATTGATATATCAAATCAACAATGTGGATATATGTTAGAGAACACAGTGTTGGATTGACCCACCTTGAGACACAATTGAGATTGTTATGTTTTATGTGTCATCAGTTGGTCTTAAACGATTATGATGTACCCTTGTACCTGATACCAGTATAATTTTCTATATGTGTAGCAGTGCACTTAGAGGTTGCCAAACGCTACACCGTAACTGAGTAGTTATAAAGGTAGATTTCAAGTATACTATGAAATATACGGAGGAAAATGACTGGTCAAATATGAGATTTCCCCTCTTACATAACAGGAGAGATATCTCTAGACCCCTCAATGTGGTCGAATAAAGGAAGTGCATGGTCATACCACGAGTGGCCAAAGAGTCGACCACATGGAAGTTATCCGTCACTAAATCGGGAAAAATTTAACAGTCCACAAATGACACATTTCTCACCTGGAGTTCAATCAGGTATCGTGAAGTAAAAGGAGAATACACAAATAAGTTGTTTAGTCCAACCAGATACGAACTTGTAGTATGAATATATTGACTAGTCATGACCTAGTCAGACAAATCACAAACTGGTCTGCGAGATAGTCGTACGAGGATACGAACTGGTCGTAACTAGATACGATCTAGTCATAAGGAGTTATGATATCATCGTGGGGGAATAAGACTTGGTTGTAGATCATATTGCATAAGGTTCATCCATATTGATCTTTGTGTATATTTAAGAGTCGATATGTCCTGCTAAGAACCACTACTAACCAATGATCAAAAAGTGTTTCCAGGTTACAACCAAGTATACATGAACATACTGTTATGAATATTGTGTGTATTGATATGAGACCCAAAGGGTCATATATATAGGAGAGTACAAGAGGATATGCCATATAGCGATAAGGCATATATGGAATAGAATACAAACTCTATATCCTAATACAACTCTATCTCTAATACCCTTAACACCCCCCCCCCCACAAATGCAAGGCGTATGCAATAGCATTGCATTTGAAAAAGGGTTAATACTAAAACAAGAAAAATCCGACATCCGAGTCGTGATAAAGTCGTCGTTGCGTGCAGTCGTTGAATAAACTGTCAAATCAAGCCGAATAGGAATAGATAGAAGCATGACGGCACAGATCGAAGCCTGAGACGGCGGCGGCGCAATGCACAAGAAGCGCAATGGAGGCGCAGTGCAGAAGAAGCGCGGTGGCCTTAAAAACTCGGGGCGGCGGCTTAAAGAGAAGCGGCGGCATCATAAAGACTTCTACGATCTGCAGCGGCTCAAGGAAAAGAGCAGCGGCTGCTGCCATACAAAATAAAATTCCTACACTTCTATGACTAACAAGAAATTTGTGGACTCGCACGGCTTGAACGAATAAATAAAAACTACGGACTTGGATGGACGCAACGAAAGCTCACGAAAAATAACCAAAGACTGACTAAAAGAAATCAGCAGCAGAAAACTCTTAAAACAAAAATACTCAACGAAAGTAAAGAGTTGGTAATGGAGGTTGTGGGCTCGAGCCCACGTCATTAGCCAGCAACGAAACTACTCCCTCCATCAAAAGCATCGCCATCTCCTCTCTCTCTCTCTTCTCTGTCTCAATCCCTCCTCACTCCGCCCGCGCACTCACTAATCACTCCCTCCCGCGCCGAGAGAAGAAAAGGGCGAAGGTGACGGGCGGGCGACGACAGCCGGCGGCGAAGGCGGCCGACCGCACGCGGCGACGGCGCAGAGCCCGGATCCAGCGCGGGCGAGGTCGGATCCGAGCGGCGACGGCGCAGCGGCGGACGGATCCAGAGAGCGGCAAGGAGGGCGCCGGATCCGGCGGCGGGGAAGCCCGGATCCCAGGCGGCGCCGGCCAGATCTAGGCGGGAGTTGGCCTGGCGAGGCGCCGGCGACAGCGCGGAGAGGGCGCCGAAATCGGCGGCGGGGAGGCCGGATCCGGTGACGGAGAGGCCGGATCCGGATGGGGCGAGGCCAGATCCGCGCGAGGAGCCCGGATCCACGCCGGGATGAAGCGGTGTCGAAGCGGAGAGGGCCGGCGCCGATGATGGCTCGGCGGCCTCGGGAGGCGGCGCGCCGGAGAAGGCCGGCAGCGCTGGACACGGGCGACAGCGGGAGAAGGCCGGATCCGTGCGGTGAAGAGCCGGATTGGGGACGGCGACCGCGAGCGGCCGGAGAAGGCCGGTGTTGTACGGCCCATCCAGATCGGATCTGGTGGCGTACGGCCGGCTCCCAGTAGTCGGCTTTGGGAGCGGAGAAGACGATGGGTCGAGCAGCCCATCAAGATGGCCGCCCCCGGGAGAGCAGATCGATCCTCCCGGGGGCAGCAGCAGCGGAAGTAGATCGATGTAGATCGAGGTTAGGGTTTCAACCTAAGCTCTGATACCATGTTATGAATATTGTGTGTATTGATATGAGACCCAAAGGGTCATATATATAGGAGAGTACAAGAGGATATGCCATATAGAGATAAGGCATATATGGAATAGAATACAAACTCTATATCCTAATACAACTCTATCTCTAATACCCTTAACACATACAAGGTCACATATTTAACGGGCTGGAACAATAAAGGTCCGGATGATGACTTCAAGTAGAATATGATCTCTACTCATATTAGATATGAATTCAATCAGAGTCCCTATATAAAGGGGTGCATTGGGCTATGATTGTGCGCGACAGATACACACCCACCAAAACCCTAGCCGCCACCTCTTACAGGCCCTGTTGTACGAGCTAGTGTTAGCACACCATCGCATGGCGTTCCATCCTGGATGTGGATTTCGGTAGAGGCGTTGCTACAACTGTAGCGCTGATCAGGACGATCTGAGAAGATACAATCAGCTCATAGAGATCAACTGCAACTTGAACACAATCGCCTTCCGAGGATGCAAATCACGTTGGATGATCAACTATCTCCACTACATCGACGCATGCTACATTGAATCGGGCTACTTCAAATCTTCTTCTGCTGCACCGCGCATCTAGTGGTAACGATCCATGACCTCTTAGTCACACAACTTCCTGGTTTACGCGGTAAAAAATTTTAATTTGCGATAGTGTAGCCTACCCGTATCCCTACAGATACTAACTAGGGCACCAAATGCGGCTGTTTAATTTGAGGATAAGATACCAGTATCATATAGGGATAAAAATACACTAAGCAAACTGAGACAATTAAAATTAGAGAGTCATCTACAATCAATATATATAATCAATACCCAATAGCACTAGAAACAACTTAGCATATATGCCATGGGGCCACCTTAAGTCCTAATGAACAGAAAGACAATATTTGTGTACAATGCAGAAAAGAAATAGCAGAACAATGATATAGTATGATACTTACCACCGTGTTTAACATACTGTAGAAACAAGTTGCAGACTTGACAAAGTATAGAAATATCATTGTCTTCATTTACATTGAAAAAGAACAGGAATTGACGAAGAAAATCAGATTTAGTGCAGAAGCTGTTCCTGATAGTAGCAAGAGAATCAGAGAGCTAGACAAGAAAAGGCATAGGTTTAAGCTTTTGTAATGCTTACCAATCTACCCTCTGGCAATGCTTCCCAAAAGTAGAACAAAAGTTTCCCCGAACTTCCGAACGTGCCAATTCCAAAGCCTTCTTCCCTCTGAAGCATTTCTGCAGCTTATAATTAGTCAAGTTCCGTTTTCGGGAATACGAATTGTATGTATCTAGGCAGATATGCAGGAAGCTAAAAAATTGGGGACATACAAAGGAAAGGTAGCACAATAGTTTTTCACTAAAAAATCAATGATGGTTTAACAAGATATTAAGATATCTGTTATGCCATAATCCCTTAAGGCAAAGGACATGCTTGAACTTTTCATTCTCCCCACCTCGTAATGCTAACGCCCGACAAAGGAAAAAGGGGAATCATTAAAACTTATCAACTATCAACCCCACACGACTCCAAGAGGCGGAAACATGCATGAACCTCCCACACTCCAGTTGCCTCGTCAACCCCAGCAAACCAATAAGAAATCACCATAATTTCTCCACCAGTGTATGCACTACCAGAACCCACTACATGCACAGAATGTCCCCGCCTCATCATGCCAGAAAAAACCAAACTTATTCCACTAAAATTACTCAAGCTAAACAACAACGCCCTGGCAAGCTGCATTAATTAATCCCACCCCCACTGGCCTCATCGAGAAATTTCGATATTTGACACTGAATACGTGCGCCTCTCAACTTTTAACTCCTAATTCACACGCCTTTGAAAATTTAACCCTGTCACTGCGAATTCTTTTGATTCAAGGGATTCTCCTCATTTTCTCTCCTTTTATATTTTGACACTTGTCACTGTAAAAATGAATAGAATCTCTTGAATCAAAAGAATTCGCAGCGACAGGATTAAATTTTTAAAGGCGTGCGAATTGGGGGTTAAAAGTTGAGAGGCGCACGTATTCAGTGTCAAATATCGAAATTTCTCGGCCTCATCACACACACGCGCGCACGAGAGCGCGCACACACACAAAACTAGAGTTACAATATATATTCACCTAATGCCGAGAAGTCCACGGCTAGGCCCTAACATGGCACCGCTCTCCATGAAAACCACACGAACCAAAACGCCACCAAGGCCGAAACGCTCAGAGTCTGGATCTCAACTCACTGCACAACTCGCTAAACCATCTCTCTCGAGCGCCAAACTATTCGCAGCCCCGTAAGCCCACCCCGCGATCAACGAGTCCACGAAGTACTGGCGCGAAGCCCCACACAGACCTGGATCTTCGTGGCGGACGAGTTCTGGAGGCGCAGGCTCTGGCGCCGGCGCCGCTCCTCGCGCGTCTGCTCGAGCAGCACCTTGCGGTCACGCTCCTTGCTGCTCCGCCCGCCCAGGTCCACCCGCTTCCGCGACGCGGGGTCGCCGGAGAAGAACATCTCCCCCTCCCTCCCTGCACGCACAACCCACCCACCACCGAGAAAAAAAATCAGGAAAAACAGCAGAAAAATCAGCAAAATTCGCAGGGAAAGCGGAGGCGAGGCCGATCGAATCGTACTGGAATGGGGCGCAGCTCGATCGGGGGGATGCGGCACCGGGGCTAGGGTTTGGGGTTCGGGGCGGGGGAGACTTGGAGAGGGGGGAATGGAAGGGGAGGGGAGCGGGGAAGCTACGAGTCGAGCCGAGAGGGGAAAGAGGAAGTCGAGATCGGTGCGACTTGGGGAGTGAGGGTGGCGCTGGTATTTAAATTGACAGGTTTGCCCCTGCGATCGATCGCAGGGCGGTGGCGTGGGGCCGAGGGTGTAAGAGTCAAGTCAGCGCCTTTTTGTGCTGTGACATGCGTGCTGACGTGGGCGGGCTCCCGGCCGTCCATGTGACTATGAGGATTTGGGTGTCCAGTCAGAACTTTTCGTTACTGTTGGTGAGCCCCGCTTATTTTAATTTTGAGTTTCTAGCTTATTTTTTATTATTTCTAAATTTTGCTTTTTTCTGACTTTTTAGCTTTTTTAAGTTTTTTTGTCGGATTTTTTCCCGTATTCATTTGCATTGTCTATGATGTGCTAACATATTTTTCTATTTTTAAATTTTTTAAAATTTAGTTACGTCAATAAGTCGTCATCAACTACAATATAATTTTAGTCAGCTACAGCACAATTTCAGCTATAAACCAGCTTATTTCAGCCCAACCGAGCGGCACCTGCCGACAAGTAGGAACACTGGTGTGAAGTGCAATACCACTTCTTATTGTGTGTATAGTGATACTAAGATTAAAAATGCTATCATGTTGTAACTTGTACTTCAGTCGGTAATTTGCTTGTTATACGCAGTGTGGAACTAATTACATCATAATTGTGAATTTTAACTTCATTTGCAGTGTTAATCAGTCGTTTTACCTATCTCTACAAAGCAGAATGTGAACTCGCACTACAAAGTAGAACGTGACCTCTCTCTACAAAGCAGAATGTGACAACTCTCTGCAAAGCAAGACATGACCTCACTCTGCAAAGCGCGAAGAGACCGCACAAAACACATCCATGCCTCATCACAATGGAGCCGCTACAGCCGCGCCCGCTCTTACTATAAATACAGCGCTATTCGGCTAGGAACTTCGCACCAACAACACTATCTAGATAACATGGACAAGGAGAACAAATGAAAGCACATCTGCGAGCTCTTGAAGGACTGGGAGGCTCCCCAGCAAACTGCTGCTCGCCACAGGACATTTAGTTAGCGGCCTTACACACATTACTGACCTCCTCAATAGCCACCTCTAGAGCTTGTTGATCTAAGGAAGCTGCCTCGTAGTATGCCCAACGATTCTGGGTCGAGCCATGCCCCTCCTATGCCTGTTGAATGCCCTCTAAAAGGGCCCCCGATGGGGGTGGTGCCACTCCTTTACTGGTGTCAGGATGCCTGCAAGTGCGTCAAATCAATCGACGAGTGGACCATTAGGCAGTACTATTGGTGCTGCCCAAACTATTACGTGGACTACTTCGACCATAGGTTTGCACGCCGAGCCACAGGCAACCGGTAATAAAAATCATATTTTAGTACACAGCACTATTTTACTTCCCGTTACGCTGTAACCATATCTCTCTTCCCACCGTAGTCTCCGCCACGCATATGCGACTTTAGGCAGTGGATCGATGATAACATCTACACCTACGATATGTGGATGCTGCTGTCATGAAAGAGGTGGCCAGGGAGGACTGTAGGCCCGTGAAAGGCGCCTCGAAGAACTGCAAACCGACATGGAGGAGAACAAGAGGCCGGGGAGGCTGATGTAGGATTAAAAATGGCAACAGAGAGGGGGTGAATGGTGCCTTTTAAAAACGCCCCCAAGTATCCACAAACGAATCTCCTCTCTGATAGCTATGAAAGCTATGAAGAAGATGATTCATGCTCTTTGGAAATTCATACTGGGCAAACACGAGAAAGAAGCAAGGAAAAATAAAGCAGACCAAGGAAATCAGCAGCCAAAATATAGGAGGCCAGTCTGACCGCAATACATCGGCTGGTCAGACCGCCTGCAAGCCGCTGGTCAAACCGTCGCTTTAAGGCCGGTCAGATCGCCCCAGCGCCTCTGGTCTGACCGCTAGGGTTATCGGTCAGACCGCCCCTCTCCATCCGGTCAGACCGCCGATATAAAACCGGTCTGACCGGGCCTCGGTTCTGAGAGCAGCGCAAGCCAAAAACTTGACAGTAAAAAAACTGAATACTTTAGAAATGCAAGGAAATTGTCGAACCTATGTTGTTCCCCTTAGGCCAAAAGAAGAGGACTTTAAACTAAATAGCAGGAGGGCCTTAGGAATCAAAAGATATGGCCAAAAGAGCAAGAAATCAACTTTTGAGCACAATTCTGAAAACTGACAGAGAATGGGCTGATTTCCAAATTATTCATTATTCTCACATCTCTTGCTCATGAACTTTTGCATTCAACTAAGCAATGATTTCACAACACTAAAGCACACACCTAGAATAAATATCTCGCTAAGAATCCAAGAACCCAAGCATCCACTGCCTCCAAACCCTAGAAATGGGTAAACAGAGGAAATGCATTTAGCTCATTTCTTGGGAGAGACCAGCTACTAAAATCTTTTGCTCCTGGGAAATGCTAGTCAAGGGGCTTGATGATACTCCCAGTTCAAAGCACAAAGATTTAGCAACCCATTGCTCAAAGGATTAGCTCAAACGTAAGAACAACAGAGAGAAACAAAGAGCAACCAGAAACTGAAATCCATCACAAAGAGAAACACTCATATCATTTCCATCTCAAGTCTTCTCAAATGAATACAAGGAGATGAATGATTACAGCGGCCCCATACGCAATTGGGAATCAGGAAATACACACTACATGCTTCTCAGTATGAACACACACTGAGAATACTACACTGCTTCCTTGCTTGCTCTACTGCCTGCCCCTCACATCCTCTATATGGAGGGAGCTCACACCAAAAGAGCAAATCAAGAATTGCAGGACAATACCCACTCCCTTGCTCCATACACACATGAGGCAAAGAAGTCAAACCTCTCTCAACACAAGGAGGGAACCAGGATGGAGGGAAAACCAGTATCCCAACTCCAAACCCTAACCTTCTCCACTGCCATCCACTAACGGGAACCCGTTATTCTCAACCAAATCTGATGAGGACATCGATAGTAATGCCAAAGCTAGTAATGAGACTTCAATAACAGGACTAATAACAAGAGCACGAGCCAAGAAACTACAATCTCAGGTGAACCTGCTCCTTAATGAATATGTCATTAATTTTAATGAGAATTTTATACTACCTAAAAACAATGTTTTACTTGTGCTCAGGTTTGAAGAGTCAGCGATGGATGGAGATCAAGGATATGTGGCCGTTATCCAAGGAAGCACAAGTCCACGGCATGAACAATGATCGGTCCATGAATAGTGCCACGCATGAACAGTACGCGCTACAGTAACTAGCCCATGAACAGTTCCGCGCTACAGTACCGGCCCGTGAACAGTACCTCGCTACAGTAGCTTCTGCGTGAATAGTACCACATGGAAAATTTAGTGTTGACTAGTAGTGTGCCCGTGCTAACGCTACGGTAAAATACAAAACAAGATAAAATTTGTAAAAAATAAAACGAACAATCAGATTCATTAAGATTCACGTCTCATACAAATAAAGATGGAAAAGAGAACTAGCTTAACTGGTATCACTATAAGATCATTGGCATATGTAACTCAGATGGCCTACATTACATGACATGAGAAAATAAATACACAAAAATTATCTCTAGGCATGGGCAGATTGGAAAGTAAACTAATTAGATCTGGATTTCACAATATTCACGTGTCAAAATCATGAATGGGCTAACTTCAAGAACCACACAAGTGCAAAAACGATGAATACTAACCTCAAAAAGAAATGAGTGTTGCTTCGTGTCGGGATCATATTGTTTGGTTACTGTATACCCAGGTCTGCCAATCTTAACTGCAAAGGAAGTAAGGATAGTTATGAGAATAGCTTCCAAGAAAATACAATTGTGTGTGCCTGACTGCCTGTGTGGAGAACAAGCTAAAGATAAATAGCTTATTGAACAAGAAACTCATCATCTTTGAAGTTTGAACATTTCAGGAACTGTTAGCAAAAATTTAAGCTTATTTAAATAATCAGCCAAAATTGTAGACTCCTATAAATTTGTCTGTCCTATTAAAAATTCATTTGGGATCAGAAAATTGCTATACTACCGGAAGTTTTAAAAAGTAATCCAAACATGCATGCTTATGCTCCAGATAGGCATTAGTAAAGTAAGACTGAGCAGTGCAGCCTTATATTTAAATTGTCCGTGGTGAGTTTTGAAGGCTGTTTTAGGTGTATCCTCTTCTCTATCCAGATTTGGTGACAACCCACTTACCTAAGATCAATTTTAGAAAAGATTCAGGCTCCCTTAAGCTCATCTAGGGGTTCTTCGATTATTGGAATGGGGTATTTACTTTTCATTGTTGCCTAATTAATGTGTCAGTATTACCTCTAACAGTGGACACCATGTTTTAGAATACCACATTGTTGGTGTTGACAAACTGAACAAAAAAAGGCGGAAAAACTCCCAGGAATAAACTTCTGGGGGGAAGAAGCAGCATGATATAGCTCAGTAAATGTTGTTAGTAGCAAATACCTTAATTAGTCATGTGTGTTACTACAATAAATAAAGTAGCAGCTGGTCCCAATTATATTATTTCCTAATGGTGTGTTTGGTTGGCAACCATTGGGAAGGGTAATGGGAGTTTAGAGGTGGGAGTTTGTAGAGGGCTTGGGCATGGGAGTTTGCTTTTAGTCCCAATCCCCTGTTTGGCAGAGAGATGGTAAATTGTGGGGAATTAACGTCCATCTTGCAAGAGATTTTATAACCCATCCCCATTCCACCTAAATTCCCATGCGGCCATGCCCACCAACCAAACAAGAGATTTTATAACCCCCACCACCTAAATTCCCATTCCCTCCGACCAATTTCCTCCAACCAAACAGGCCGGTAGGAGAATAGTTAAGGACACATCTAAACAACAGATGACAAATGGAGATTAGGCTATTATTATGGAGCCAATGCTCCCCAATATAGTTTATGTTCCTTTTATCCACCCAAAAATGTTCTACTTTGGACTTCTTACTCTCATGCTGTCAATGAAATTATCAGAAAGCCACAGAAAGTGTGCTACAAGATTGCAAGTTAACAGGAAAAAATTTAACTACTTTCTAGATATACTATGCTATGCATCCATACTACACGCAAGTGACGCAGCCCCTACCAATCATGTTTGTATCAGTGGAAGTCCAAAGGGAATCATGGCTTCACGCCAAGATGAAACTTGAAACAATCACAAGAACCAACAATCCATTTATACGAGTATGACATCACTCCAAGCGTCAAATTCCATAATAACAAAAAGAAAGAGATCCAAGGTTGTTGCTTCATGCTCTAAACACCCCAAACAAACGGACCTAGCGCAATAACATGCTGTAATTGATTGAATCAAACATAGTCCAAGCAGCTACAGAACAAAAATAGCGGGCCCTAGCTAGTGGAACCAGATGAAGCCACAACAATTGCAGATTTTTTTTACGCACCGGACTTGCGGGGCGCGAACTTGCGCTTGTTGGGCTGGGGCTGCGCGGGCGCGTCCTTGGCCTCGCGGGCGGCGCACTTGGCAAGGTTGGTCTGGTGCCGCTTCCCCTGCGTGTGCGCCAGGTAGTTCCCCTCGTTGTTGTGCAGCGTCAGGCACAGCTTGCACTCGTAGCTGGACACACAACCGAGCGGAATCAGCGGATCAAGCAACGCGAATCGAGAGGCGGCGCGAGTCCGAAGAAGCTAGGGTTTTGTGGGGGGAGTACCTGCCGAGGTGGTTGCGCATGAAGTAGGGGTCCTTGGCGAGGTCAATGGTCTCGAGGGCGAGGCGGCGGAGGCGCTCCCGCCGGTCGATGGCCTCGTTCTGGGTGGAGGCGGCGCCGCCGCTGCCGGGCTTCGAGCCCCACTCGCGATCCATGGCGCTCGCTCGGTTTGGCCGCCTCTCGACTCAAGAGTGGCTACTCTCCTGGTGTTTTCCTGTTCTTCTTTTTTTGCACTCGGTGGTGGGAGGCAGGAGTCGGCGGAGGAGGAGGAGGGAGGGGAGGAGGCGGCGGAGAAATCAGAGGGAAGGAGCCGAGGAGGCGCACGGGTTCAGTTGGGGGAGGCAGGAGCGAGGTGTTGGTGATATGCCCTAGAGGCAACATGGAGATGTTGAATATATCACATACTATGTTTATCATACATTGCTTTGTTCCTTGAAATAGACATTATCATTATTGATCAATGAGTATGTGACTTATTCATGAGACTCTTAATGCCAAAATGTTGCTATTTCTAAATGATCCCTGATCATATATCATATGAGGAACAAATATGATTCAAAGATCAGCATATGTATTGATTGATGATCATGTCTCATGGATCATGGTATGGAGATACCAAATCAATAATATGGACATGTGTTAGTGAACATATGTTGGATAGACCCGCCATGAGACACTGCAGAGATTCCATGTGTCATCAGTTGGTCTCAAGTAGTGTTTATGTGGAATCCTTAGACTTGAGATCATCATGGTTCCCAACATGCGTAGTAACTTATTTTGGGACTACTAAACACTACTCCGTAACTGGGTAGTCATAAAAGTAGTCTTCGCGTTTGCTATGAAACATGTAGTGGGATGTGAATGATCAAGATAGAATTTGCCCCTCCTTATGGGAGAGATATCTCTGGACCCCTCGATGTAATGGATTATGAAAGTGCATGACCATGCCAAGGTGATTGAGGAGTCAATCACAAGTTTATAATCCATCACGGAATCGAGAGAGTGATTGAGCTATTAAGAGGATGACACAGGTCTCGCCTTGAGCTCAATCTATATCGTGAGGCAAAGGGATTCGTACATGAGAACATTACAGGTTCAGCCGATATGATCTTTACGTATACTTTGGGGTTAATATGTCTTACTAGAGGTCGCTATTAACAGGGTGACCGGAAAGGTGTTTCTGGGTCGCGACCAAGTATATGTGAACCTACAGGGTCGCACGCTTAACGGGTTAGAACACTAATTCGAATATGATTCGGATGTGGGCTCAATTCAGATAGAGATCCGAATAGACTCCTATTGGGCCTCGGTCCATAAGGCCCAAGTGAGGAGGTCAATATATGTGGAGGCGAGGGGCTGAGGGGTATATGTTTTTCTGTTAACCTCTAGCATAACCCTAGCCGCCACCTCCCGAGCCAAACCCTAGCCGCTCACGGGTGCTAGTACACCCGCGATCGGCGTTCCAGCCCCGGACGTGTGGATACCGGTGGAGGCGCTGCTTGTTGCGGTGTTGATCGGCATCAACAACCTACAGATTGGATCTGCTCGTGGTGTGGTTGATCGCGTGGAGGAGACGATCTGTTCGGGACGATCGGCTAATTCCACTACTACCTCGACGTGCGTGGTTGGATCGGCTTCTCCAACTCTTCTTCCGCTGCGCTGCGCGTCTAGTGGTAACGATCCATGATCCCTCCTTAACATGATGTCCTGGTGTGCGCGGTAGAAAAATTTTGTTTTCTGCTATCGTAGCCTACGCGCACTCCTTCACGAGGTCGTCGGGGGCGTGTGCGTGGGCGTCGGGGTGGGAATCTGGGTTCAATGATGTGCATGATCCGGATGATTTTGGCCTTAGGATTTCCAATGAGTAAGAGAAGAAGGCTTGAGGAGAGATCCAGGCCATTCATTTGTATGAAGTTGGAACCCTTTGGTACACAAATCTGAGTGGACTTAGATTAGGCATGACTGTGGGGTGGTTGAGGGGGTGGATTTAGTAAAGAAAATTTTGGTGTATTATAGAGTGGGGTAGAATAGCCTTAGGCTGAGACTATATATTGAGGGGTAGACCCCCCCCATTGTAAGGGGAACCACTTTTGATATTAAAAATACTCTTGTTCTTTCTGTTGGCCGAACAACATTGAAGGAATTGGGAGTTAGTCGAAAATCAAGATCGTTCAACCTTTCCGCTGGGAATTGGGAGCGCGATAGAACTTCATCTGGTGGTCGTGAAGTTCAACACATATGATTGGGCGAATTATAGAGTGCTAACTCTTGCATTGGCAACGGGGGATCACTACGATTCATCAATTCCACGTGAGTATCCAGATCCTACGTCGAGAAAATCGGGCGACCCCGTATCATCTTGGTATCAGAGCGCGGTTTACTCGGTAGGATTATTTACCCTTGCTTTTACATTGATTTACTTATGTTCCTATAGTCCATTGAAACCGAAAATTGCCACAAAAAAATCCAAACCTTTAGATTAATCTGTTATTTCGCGTGAGTTTTACTAGGTTTTAGTCCATTAGAATTTTTGTTTATGTGCTGATCGTCGTGTTCCATTGTGTCGCTTGATCTTTGTGTTATTTCCTTTGTTTCGCCTAAAAAACAAATCCGATCGATACAGTGTGTGAACAGTACTGCTACAGTGCCGTGAACAGTACTGCGGTAGTACCAAAAAATCCGTTCATCTTTGAGACTAGTCTTTGATAATTGCATTAAGGGTTGCTCTTGGCATTAATCTATATTTGCTGAAATTTCCAGTAATTGTGCAAAGAAACGCTAAACATTAGTGTCAACCACAAGTACAAAAAAAAACAAGAAGAAAAAGAGCCTAAAAAAAAGAAAAAAAAGAGTGTTGGCCAAATTGGGGTTAGCTAATTCTACTATATAATTTCAGCTTGTGTATTTAATTTCTTTGAGCAATCTTGTGCCCTCAATTCTTATTTTTGCAATTGACTAGCGTCTCTCCTAGTACTTAGTGCAAAAGAGCTATTTCATCATTAGTTTCAGATTGCTTCCAACAAGCTCATTCCATTGTTTGCATCAAGTTACATTGATCTTTGCGTGTGCGTTCATATACTTCACTTAAACCTTTTTGGATCAGCACTTAGGCAAAGTTTCTAGCTTGGATTATTACTTAATCTTACAACATCGTGCAAATTCAGATTGAGTAGGACAAACACTGTCATACCAAGCTCCACCATATAACCGTTGTTGTGCAAGTAGTGAACACTCTTGAATTCGCTTAATCATCACGTGGCTGTTGTCACTTCTACCATGTGTAAGTTTATTGGCCTTAATTCACTTCGGAAGGGTAAGAACTTTACTTGGAGCGAGAACATAGTGAGATTGAGTGATTTCCATTATTATACACCTACTTGTTTCTTGCATAACTAACCATGTCAGGTGGAGAACACCATGATGAGAGTGGTGGGACAAATGAAACTCAGGCATTCGTCAAGCAACATCAATTTGGGGCACTCCGCGAACACTTTCAACGTGAGCTACACCAAGGGCTCGATCAACTCCATGAGAAACATGATGCTTTTGCTGATCAAATTGCAAGGGATATGCAAAATATGGAGATACAAGCTGATGAAAATGTGCGCCAATTGCGGGAGGACATTGGAGCCCTCACTAGGCTCATACAAACTCACAATGGTGGCGATGAAGACAGTGTTCAAGGAGGAGAAGCTGCTGCACATGTACCTCCTGCACCGCAACACCGAGTGGCGGCAAACGTGGTGCGTCCACCACAGCTAGGAGGACGAGGAGGAGCCCATGGAGGGCGTGGCCAGGGTCTAGGTGGAGGCCGTGGTGAGCGTGGTGGTGTTGCTCATGCGATGGAAGAGGATGGTGATTTTGCTTTGCTTTACAATGACCATTATCGTCGTCCACGCAATGAAGATGATGGATTGGGCAAGCTCAAGTTTTCTATGCCCAAGTTTGCAGGTGGGACTGATCCCGAGGAGTATCTCACTTGGGAATTGAAGGTTGACAAAATATTCCGTATGCATCACTATACAGATGAGAGAAAGATACAGTTGGCATTACTTGAGTTTGAAGGTTATGCTTTGGATTGGTGGGAACAAGTCATTACTCAAAGAGCTGAGAATGAAGAAAACCCTGTTGCAACATGGCAAGAGATGAAGCGGGAAATGAGAGCCCGTTTTGTTCCTCGTCATTACAAGCGTGATTTATTTGATAAATTGCAGAATATGAAACAGGGAGCACATTCTGTGGAGGAGTACTACAAGGAGATGAAGCTAGCCATGATTCGAGCCAAGGTTCAAGAACAAGAAGAGCAAACCATGGCACGCTTCCTCTCAGGTTTGAACCATCAAGTCAAAAGAATTATCAATTTTCAGCCTTATAACAATCTTTATGAGTTAGTGCATCAAGCTACAAAGGCAGAACGACAATTGCAAGAGGATGCTAAGTTTGCAAGACTAACGTCCTTTGCTGGCCGTACACCGTCCAGTGGAGGGAGATATGGTTCCAAATCACAAATGAGCCAAAGAACAGCTCCAAGTGGTGGTTCAAGTTTTCGCCCATCATCTAGCAAGAAGGAAGAAGCCACTCCAAGTGCAAGGAAGCCATCAAATCCAGCAGCTAGTGGTGCTACTTCTGTGGGTTCTACAGCGAAGAGTAGCGGCATACAATGCTTCAAGTGCCTTGGTCGTGGTCATATGCAAAAGGATTGCCCAAATAACAAGACGATGTTGATATTAGAGAATGGGGAATATGATTCTGCAAGTGAAGAAGAGAATGATCACCATGCTGATTTGGGGACATATGATGATGCACATGAGGAGGAGCAAGACATAGAGTATTGTGATCCCGGTGTTGATCCTATACTTGTGTGTGCGTCGACAGTGTTGAGTGTGCAAGCAAAACCTTCCCATGGACAGCGCTGCAATTTATTCCATACAAGAGCTCAAGTTAGCAAGGATGGCAAATTTTGTAAGGTAATCATTGATGGTGGGAGTTGTCACAATTTGGCTAGCAAGGAGCTTTGCAATAAGCTTGGTTTGAAATACAAGAAACATCCACATCCATATCAGATCCAGTAGCTGCATGAGAGAGGTTCATTGAGTGTGGGATACACCGTGAATGTTGAATTTGAAATTGGCACTTATCGTGATACGGTGGAGTGTGATGTGGTGCCTATGGATGTATGTCACTTGCTGCTAGGAAGGCCATGGCAATATGATCGTGTTGTGCTTCATGATGGAAGAACTCATCAATATAAGTTTTGGTGGAACAACAAACAAGTGGTGCTGCGACCGTTGACTCATTCTCAAATTGTAAATGATAATGTACAAAAAATTGAAGTGCAAGTTGAGAGTGAAAAAGGGAGAGAACAAAAGAGTGTGATTCCACAAAAGGTGAGCGAGAGCCACAAACCAAACCCGAGAGGTAAAAGCAAGAGTGAGGGAGAGAAAAACTTAGTCATGATAGCCACCAAATCTGATATAAGAGAGATGAAAGATAATCCCGCCTTGATGCACCTTGTATTGCTGTACAAGGATGCATTGCTTTCTACTAACGATTTAACATCTCTTCCTAGTGCTGTTTCTCAAGTTTTGCAGGCTTTTGATGACGTGTTTCCGGAGGAGGTGCCTGCTGGTCTACCACCTATTCGAGGTATTGAGCATTAAATTGACTTAGTCCCGGGAGCCCCTCTTCCCAACCGGCCGCCGTACCGTACAAATCCAGAAGAAACAAAGGAGATTCAGCGTCAAGTGCAGGCACTTTTGGACAAAGGGTACGTACGCGAGAGTCTTAGTCCTTGTGCCGTTCCTGTTATTCTTGTTCCTAAGAAAGATGGTACTTGGAGAATGTGCATAGACTGTAGAGCTATTAACAACATAACTGTTCACTATCGTCATCCTATTCCTAGGTTAGATGATATGCTTGATGAGTTAAGTGGTTGTACTATCTTTTCTAAGATTGACTTGCGAAGTGGCTACCATCAAATAAGAATGAAACATGGTGATGAATGGAAAACTGCTTTTAAAACGAAATTTGGCTTGTATGAATGGTTAGTGATGCCTTTTGGATTGTCCAATGCTCCTAGTACATTCATGCGCTTAATGAACCATGTTTTGAGACATTTCATTGGAAAATTTGTGGTAGTTTACTTTGATGATATTCTGATATATAGCCACTGTTTGGATGATCATGTTGAACACATCAAACAAGTGCTAGAAGTGCTTAGGAAAGAATGCTTGTATGCCAATCTTGAGAAGTGTACTTTTTGCACTAGTAAGGTTGTGTTTCTAGGCTATGTTGTTTCAGCTCATGGCATTGAAGTGGATGAATCTAAAATTGAAGCTATTAGAAATTGGCCAATTCCTGTGAATGTTAGTCAAATTCGTAGCTTCCATGGGCTTGCTAGTTTCTATCGGCGATTTGTGAAAGATTTTAGCACCATTGTTGCCCCATTAAATGAATTAACTAAAAAGGGAGTGATTTTTGAGTGGGGAAAAAAACAAGACAAACCTTTTGCTGAATTGAAGAAATGTTTGACTGAAGCACCATTGCTTGCTTTACCTGATTTCACAAAAACTTTTGAGATTGAATGTGATGCTAGTGGAATAGGTATGAGTGGTGTTTTGATGCAAGAAAGAAAATATGTTGCATATTTCAGTGAGAAATTTCATGGTGCATAATTGAATTATCCTGTTTATGATAAAGAACTCTATGCTCTTGTGCGTGTGTTGGAAACTTGTCAACATTATCTTTGGCCTAAGGAATTCATAATACATTCTGATCATGAATCTTCCACATGATTTGTATACTCCACTTCCTGTTTCTAGTGCTCCTTGGGAAGATATTAGCATGGATTTTGTGTTAGGACTGCCTAGGACCAAGAGGGGGAGGGATTCAGTCTTTGTTGTTGTGGATCGGTTGTCTAAAATGGCACATTTTATTCCCTGTCATAAGAGCGACGATGCGTCGCATGTAGCTGACTTGTTTTTCAGGGAGATTGTGAGATTGCATGGAATGCCAAGAACCATTGTTTCAGATCGCGACGTCAAGTTCATGAGCTACTTTTGGAAGACTTTGTGGGCCAAGCTTGGGACAAAGTTGTTGTTTTCAACAACTTGTCACCCACAAACAGATGGGCAAACGGAGGTGGTGAACCGCACACTTTCAACGCTGCTACGTACTATGATAAAGAAGAACTTGAAAGAGTGGGAAGATTGTCTACCGCATGTGGAGTTTGCATATAACAGAGCGGTATATTCTACAACTCAATTGAGTCCATTCGAGGTGGTGTACGGATTCAAACCAATTACGCCCCTCGATTTACTTCCACTTCCACTACAAGAACGTGCAAATATGGAGGCTTCTAAACGTGCTGATTTTGTGAAAAAGCTCCATGCCACAAATAAAGAGGTAATTGAAAAGAAGGTACGTGTTGATGCTTCCAAAGCTAACAAATCTAGAAAGAAAATGCTTTTCGAACCAGGTGATTTAGTGTGGATACACCTTCGCAAAGATCGCTTTCCGCAGAAGCGTAGATCCAAACTGATGCCCCGTGGTGATGGACCTTTTAAAGTTCTTGCCAAGATCAATGACAATGCATACAAGATTGAGCTTCCCGGTGATGACTATGGGGTAAGTTCTACATTTAATGTTGCTGATTTATCACCCTTCTTTGGACAAGATTGTACAGAATCGAGGTCGACTCCTTTTCAAGAGGGGGAGGATGATGAGGACATCGATAGTAATGCCAAAGCTAGTAATGAGACTTCAATAACATGACCAATAACAAGAGCACGAGCCAAGAAACTACAATCTCAGGTGAACCTGCTCCTTAATGATATGTCATTAATTTTAATGAGAATTTTATACTACCTAAAAACAATGTTTTACTTGTGCTCAGGTTTGAAGAGTCAGCGATGGATGGAGATCAAGGATATGTGGCCGTTATCCAAGGAAGCAGAAGTCCACGGCATGAACAATGATCGGTCCATGAATAGCGCCACGCATGAACAGTACGTGCTACAGTACCAGCCCATGAACAGTTTCGCGCTACAGTGCCGGGCCGTGAACAGTACCACGCTACAGTACCGACCCGTGAACAGTACCGCGCTACAGTAGCTTCCGCGTGAATAGTACCACATGGAAAATTTAGTGTTGCCTAGTAGTGTGCCCGTGCTAACGCTACGGTAAAATACAAAACAAGATAAAATTTGTAAAAAATAAAACGAACAATCAGATTCATTAAGATTCACGTCTCATACAAATAAAGATGGAAAAGGGAACTGGCTTAACTGGTATCATTATAAGATCATTGACATATGTAACTCAGATGGCCTACATTACATGACATGAGAAGAGAAATACACAAAAATTATCTCTAGGCTACAGTACCGGCCCGTGAACAGTACCGAGCTACAGTAGCTTCCGTGTGAATAGTACCACATGGAAAATTTAGTGTTGAATAGCTTTAGGCTGAGACTATATATTGAGGGGTAGACCCCCCATTGTAAGGGGAACCACTTTTGATATTAAAAATACTCTTGTTCTTTCTGTTGGCCGAACAACATTGAAGGAATTGGGAGTTAGTCGAAAATCAAGATCGTTCAACCTTTCCGCTGGAAATTGGGAGCACGATAGAACTTCATCTGGTGGTCGTGAAGTTCAACACGTGTGATTGGACGAATTATAGAGTGCTAACTCTTGCATTGGCAACGGGGGATCACTACGATTCATCAATTCCACGTGAGTATCCAGATCCTACGTCGAGAAGATCGGGCGACCCCGTATCAGAATCTGCTTCCGTTTTGCAGTCTTGTGCATTTTACTAAAATGCCCCTGCTGCACCTTCCCAGAAGCTTCCTGTCGTCACACGACTGCACCCGGCATCCTGACCGTCTGGACCTCAGCTCCTCCATAAACCTAGTCCCGATCCGCCTCGCCGTTGCCCATCGTGTCTACTTGACACCGACCGACTGGACCTCCGACTCCACCTGAGTCTCCTGGTCTGTTCCGTCGTACACGACTGCAACCGACATCTAGCCGTCTGGGCCTCCGACTCCTCCCTGAGCCTAGTCCTGGTCCGCTCGTCGTTGCCCATCGTGTCCACCACCGGTAGCTCCACCTCTGGTTCCTCGTCTCCCGATTCGCAACCACCTCAGCAGCCTCGATCATCTTCGGCATCTCCGACTGTCTGGACCTCAACACCTCCTGTGCCTAGTCCCGGTCCTCCTCACCTCACCATGACCTAGCTCCGAAGTCCTGCAGCCACACAGACAAGCAAACCGTCACATAGCACCGCACGAAATAGCATAATCAACAATAGCATTAGTAAAAGGTACTCAACCCTAGAATACCCAAAACAAACTCAAATTCTCTAACACAACCGTCAATTACTCATCACAAACATGGAAATACCTCCACATGGTCTCTCAGCTACCCGAGGAGCAGGAGCATGAGCGTGCCAGATGCGGGAGGGCGAGAGGGCATGAAAGAGGGCCATCGCGGTGAAAGCTAAGGCGCAAGGTGAGGAGTACAACACCAAGCTAGGCCATAAGGGCAAATGGTCACGTTTCACGTAGTTGTTCGACCCTCTTCATCCATATGTTCCATCTATTTCTAATTCCCTAAAGGCATGTGCGAACCGTCCTTAGTTCGTTAGCCTATGCGCCATGTAACCTTCTTGTCGGATTAACTATTGTGTTGTTATCATTACGACTCCATTTATGAATTCCCTGTTGTATCACAATATCACTTACATTCCTACTTACAAATCATTGTTACCTTAATCATCCTCATAAAATTCTTCAGAAAGTTATCGCACTATAACAACATACGACGATCATGAAATGTTATTGCAGGTCTAATAGATTTCGTACCTATAAAAACCTACGAAAGTGACAAACGGGCCAAGCCAAACTACCTTGTCTGCCGTTTTATTCAAAAAAAAACAACCTACAAACAAAATGTACCAAATATATTACTTACAAAAATTGCATGACTTATCGAGATGTTGCTCTACCATTGAGCGACTAGGACTAGTCACTCAATAGTTGGGCGACTAGCGCTAGTCGCTCAATCGGTGGATGACTTGGACACTTAGCGCGTAACCGTTGGACGACTAGCCCAAGTCGCTCAACGGTAGGGCGATAGAGGATTATCAATGTAAAATAAAAAATAGAGGGATATTAATGCAGTACCAGGTGAATATATCAGAAAAAGCTAATAGCCGCTACAATGTTATTTCAGCTAAAAACCATAACACTTTTGAACGGGCCTATGTAAAGCTGTGAACAGACTTGGCCATCAGTAATTTGTACTTATTTATATGGCTTTTGTACTTGCAAGATATTCATTTACAAAAAAAGTCTGAATTTAAATGGTATTTTTTAGCAATTCTATTGGCATCGTTATCTCTATTTGATTTAATTCAATCAAGTAAATAATTTTCACAAATATATAATATAATTCTTTTATTAATTCGTAGCAACGTATAGACATTCAGCTAGTTTTATAAAAAGCAGGAGTCATTAGAGGATGCAGACCGTTTTGAGAAAAAAAGTTTGGACGT
Organism: Dendrocalamus latiflorus; assembly: GCA_017311315.1. Lineage (NCBI taxonomy): Eukaryota > Viridiplantae > Streptophyta > Magnoliopsida > Poales > Poaceae > Dendrocalamus > Dendrocalamus latiflorus. The sequence goes on along the minus strand of CM029619.1, from coordinate 19,194,838 downwards.
AGTGGATGGCCGGCCATACGATCATGACATCTCTGGAACATAGAACATAGCACAATATTGTTGACTTAAACATAAGAAGGCATGCAATATTTTTTTAAGTTTGTATAAAGAATATAAAAATCATTCTAATTGTTGCAGTGCCCATCATCGCATGAAGAATTGTAGTGTGCCTGCGCCGCGACACAATTTTATGTTTTGTGTTTGGGCAAATGCCATTCAAGTACGTGTAATGCACCCAATTTTCTCAAATGTTTTGCTGTACGTTTATGTTAACTGATGAGATCATCCAAAAGAGTCCTTGCATATGGGGATGAGCTAAAATAGCAGAAAATCGAGGAAAAGAAGGAACATCAAAATGGAATTTCTCACGGATAGGCCTTTCGATCTCCAAAACGCCGCTATTTGTAGCATACTGCTCCGGAGGGTATGCCGATTTGGTTCTTAAAATAGTATATTTCAGTATAGATCCATACCGATGTACTATTTTGGATTTAATATAGTAATACGGGTATATATATTTATTTAATTATATGCACATCAAATATCACTTGTAATATTATTCCAAATATATAGTAATATTATCAAATATAACATATAGTTCAATAGACGGTATTATCACTTCCATCGATATGGCCGGTATTAAAGCTGCTATGGTCAGTATTGACCGGTATTGAGGTCGGTACGGTATGTTAGGGTACTTTATACCGGTTTAGGTGATGATACGGTATATACTGATCTATACCAGTCAGAACGGAACGGTATTCATAAGTATGATTTGGAGGGACATTTTTTAATCGAAAATCTCTAAGAAAAAGACTCCCTGCATATTTGCATAAACATAAATTAATGGCGTCCTTTGCTTGGTGTTCATGGGCCAAAAGCATTAGCGCGGATGGACTAATGGACTCTACTGTCTCGGCTTTGCCCGAGCAATTCAGCCCAACATTACATGGCACGCACAGTCGCGAATGGTAGTGGGACGCCGAGGTGTCGCCGCCGAGGGCGACGGGGGCGGAGAGGGAGGCGTGGAGGCTGCTGAGAATGGCGCCTGTGGGGATCGGTGCCTGCGGCGAGCGCTCGGAGGCGCTGAGCTACGAGCGCAGGTGGCCGTCGGGGACCGGGGGGTTCTCGCTCCGCTCGGAGGCCGGCGTCGTCAGGAACCTTTTGCTCCGCGCGCTGCAGCTCCAGGTGAGGACGAAGGAAAACTGGTAGTGTTAGTGTAGTACCTTGTCCTTACTTTTTCCTTTCTGAATTTAGTACCTCGTCTTGGTTCTGCGGTTCTTGTATGTCAGGATGAAGTAGATCAAATTTTAGATTTCTGTTACAATTCGCGGCGCTCTGGGGAAGACGATGTTCTTTTGGGGGTAGAATGGCGTGCAGTCAATCTGTCACGGACCGATTTAGTCATTTTAGTGTAATGTTTCTGATTGGTCTCAGCATTTTGGGTTTTTTGTACTTTTGGTTATGGGTATATATATGTGTGTGTGTGTGTGTGTGCCGGGGGGGGGGGGGGGGGGGGGCGTAAAGGCCAGGTTGCTGTTTGTCAACACTGTAGGGGGGAAGTGAGAGAATCGTTGTTATGTGTAAATGTGATTGATGGAAACCTGAGCTACTGATTGATGCCTGCGTCGCCGGCGGGTTTTGACGGTGATAAATGGCAAACCTGCATTCATATTTCAGAATTGTTGGCACATTGGCTAGCAAATGTTGGAGGCACTTGCAATTACCCTGTGCCGGACACTTAGCAGTCTCCCATTTGTCAGAGCCTGGAGAGAAGAGGCAAAGGAAAGGATAAGTCAAAACAAATTCCAGGCACACAAAATTGTGTTACAGCATCATGAATTAGTGATTTCTATTTTTTAGGTTCAGTAAAACAGCTGTAGTTACAGGACGGAAATAGAAAATTTTGTCAGCTGGTAAGAGGTACTTGAAGCAATCCAAAAATGGGCCCGAAATAAGCAAAATATCAGTGTTGGCACGTATTTTGACAAAAGGGGAAATAGTTTTCAACATGGGTCTCCAATCAGATAACCTTATGTACATGAAAGAATCAAATACAGATCATTTTTACTCTTGTTTTTCAGTTAATAAATAAACTGTTTTGATGAACCGCTGGAAAGAAAATTGCACAATTTGTAAATCATATGCAAGCACTGATGGTTGGGTGCAGATTAGTGCCTTAACTCTTTGTTTGCTTTAGAATCTTTGCAATTTTATTTTTTAAGTAGATTCTATAAGCAATTTTCTGCAAATTAATCTATATAACGCTGTTTGCTTTAAGGTAAATTGGTGTCACCACCCGGAGGAGATCACCAACGTTGACGAAAAAGGCTGATGGGTCAGACGGCACCTGAACCCACACCTCCTTGCCATCACCGTCCGGCAGAAGCACCTGCAGGCTGTCGACATCGTTTGCTCGGAGCAAGCTAAGAATCTGCGGGTCGGAGTGCTCACCGAACCCGATCCACCCACCGGCCGTCGGATTCCCACCGTTGCCAGCCTTGGTGCTGACAATGCTCTTGAGCTTGCATTGATCATCATGGTCAAGCTTGTGAATGGTGCATGATGGAGGGTAGTGGTTGATCCTCACGAGGGAGTCACTGCCAGTGTCTGTGATAAGCTTGCTGAAGGATCTGGGGTCCTTGAGCCCTAGTCCCTCTCCTAACAGGTCCAGGATCTCACATGCAAGCTGCTTCACTGCTTCTACATACTCATTCACCACAGCACTGCAACAAAACTGAGGAAACATTTCAACATATGAGTCAAATCAACACAGGATTAATTTTATCAAAAGAATGCTGTTATCACAAGATCAGTTGGATGTGCCATGACAAGTAAAAAGAAATTGGAGAAAGGGAGAAGATTTTGACTGATTGATGTGTGAAGCTGCAGCAACTCAAAAGCTGCAACCCCTGCTTGCTTCCTGCCTGCATGAGAAAAGATGATACATTGATGCGTATATGTATGCCTCTGTGCTGTGCAGCATCTATACACATGCTATATTCGTTTCTTGTGATGCATGGATAGCTCAGAATCAGCAGTGCATCGTGCAGCTGGGGGTGACAAATTTTCCAATGGGCAAATGTGTTTTTTGTTTTTGAACGAGTTCTTATCTATTCCATGGCGAAATAGGCCATAATAAATATGTACAAGGCATAAGCAAAACAGCAGAAAACCCTCTATAATAATAACTATATACATATACTTCTAACATTTTCTTAAACCCATGGTGAATAAACAACAATAAATTTAGAGTGATAGAAATTATATTGAGCCTTAGTCTGTGCCTTCATAAAGAAGTTAGCTAACTGAAACTCTGATGGTACATGCTGAAGAGCGATCACCTGTTGTTGCACTTGCAACCGTATGTAGGAAGCATCAATCCCAATGTGCTTAGTAAGCTTATGCTTCACCGGATCTCGAGCAATGTTGATCGCACTAATGCTATCTGATAGTAACGTAGTCAGTGTAGAAACCACTGTGTGATAGTAACGTAGTCGATGCAAAAACCAAAACACCAAAGTTTTCAAGGAGCCACCGTAGCTAGGTAATCTCAGCTGTCACAGATACCAAAGCCCTCAGCTCAACATTAGCACTCGAACGTGAAACTATAGTCTACTTCGTAGTCTTCTAGGCAATCAAGGAAGAACTATGGAAGGCATACAAAACAAAGGGGGACTAGCTCATGTTGTATCATAGTACACTTGAAGCTGTAAGGAGTTGGAGCAAGAAAAGAAAATGTGCCGAGTGATGGTCTCATGAAGATATCGTAGAATGCGAAGGAGTTAACTGTAGTGGAGCTGAGTAAGAGCATAAACGAATTGACTTAGAATGTGAACAGTATGAGAGATGTTAGGACGAGTGACACTAAAGTAAACCAAGCTCTCAACAAGGTGATGATAGCGAGTGGAATCCTCGAGAGGGGTACCATTAGTAGAACAAAGATGAAGGTGAAACTTCGTAGGAGTGTCCGCCATGTGCTGATCAGTGAGACAAACGCGATCAAGAAGATCCTGGATGTATGTATGTTAGTAGAGGTAGTAGCCATCAAGCGTAGAGGTGACCTCAATCCCAAGGAAGTAGCGAAGCGGACTCAAATCAGACATCTGAAACTGCTTATTGAGATGTGTCTTCACAAAGGCAATGTACTGAGGGTCATTTCCAGTGATGAGCATGTCATTCACATAGAGAAGAAGAAGCGTCTGACCATGAGAGGAGGGTGGACAAAGAGAGCAGAGTTGTGAACACTGGAGGAGAAACTGGTAGTAGTGACAATAGAGGTAAAACACTCAAACCAAGCACGTGGGGCTTGTTTGATCCCAGAGAGAGAACGATGGAGATGACAAACCCGACTGTTGAGGACAATACCTAGGAGGCGGGTGCACATAGACCTCCTCTCGCAGCTCGCTATTGAGAAAGGCACTCTTAACATTAAGCTCTGAGATAGTCCACTGCTGAATAGATGCAATGATAACAAGAGTGCGAATAGTGGTCGTATGAGCAATAAGGGCAAAAGTCTCATCATAGTCACGCCATACTCCTGTTAAAAACCACGTGCAACGAGACATGCCTTGTAGTGCTCAATGGTACTATCTATACGAGTCTTGATTTTATAGACCCACTTGCATGTGATAGATGTGACATCACACGAAATGCGTATTCGACGAGCAATAGGCTCATAGCAATGGTAACCCTTGCGCTCAGCACTGTAGCCAAGGAAAATACACTCAACTGACTGAGAAGTTAACTTCGTGCGCTCACGGGGTGGAAGAAGAACAAAGTAGACGCAAAACCAAATTTGTGAAAATGACTGTACTGAGGGGACCTACAGTAGATGTTCAACATGAGTAGAACCCTAAATAGCAGTGGAGGACTGTAGATGATGCTTGTGCTTAGAAACATCATTCTAAGCGTGAGCACCAGGACAGGAGTACTGAGGAAGAGTGCCCTGCGTAGAAAAAAACTGATGAAAAGCAGTAGACATGTACTCACTAGCTAAATCAACATGAAAGACATGAATAGCTGGATCAAACTGAGTACAAACCATAGTAGCAAAAAGACTAATAAATAGAAAGGACCTGGCTACAAGAAGACATGAAATAAATCCAAGTATGACAAGAGTAGTCATCAATGAAGATTACATAGTATTAATGACCACCTTTCGAAATGGAGCTGAACCTTATACATCAGAGTGAATCAAATCAAAAGGGTGAGCGGAAATAGAGTCACTAGAATCATAAGGGAGCTATAGCTGCTTACCAAACTTGCAACCCATACAAGATAAAATAGTATCATTGGGAACAGACCCAAAACACCACTACCAACTAAAGAAGAAAGACACAACTCACATAGGTGACCTAAGCGACGATGCCATTGAGCAAAACTGGTAAAAGTGGTGGCGGTGGAGGCAGTGGATGTAATGGTCGTCTGGCTGATGGAGACAACAGAAGTGGAAGGAAGGCACGAGCAGTCGAACTCCCAGAGATGCTAGGAATCAAGGTGGCATGGGCTAGTACCAGCCAGAGTCCTTGTACGGTGGTCCTAAACACAACACGAGTCAAGCTCAAGGATGATATGACAATCATGATCGGTAGTCTGACCTATAACATAAGCTGCATAGCAAGCCTAGGAACACGAGAAACCACAGGAACATGAAAACTAAGAGGGGAAATAGTGCCTCGACTAGTAACAAAAAGAGAAGTACCATCTACAATATGAATGGAAACAGGTAGTGCAGAAGAACTCAACGAGGTGAGGTGAGTGAAGTCTGGTGTCATGTGGAAGGAAGCACCAGAGTTCAGGATTTAAGGACATGATATACTTGAAGTGGAAGACCGAGTGGCTGGAGGTTGAGTGACAAGACTGGTAGCACCTAAAGAGTCTTAGGCAAGGCTGACAACTAGACGCTGAAGAAGGGAGACAAGCTACTGAGCGGTGTCTGGCTGGCGAGGAGCACCAGCACCTCCTAGCTGAGCAGAGCCACGCTGAAGGCGACCACTTCTACGGCCCTGGCCGCCTCCTGGAGTAGCAGGTCTGGTAGGTGTGGCCATCATGCTGACACCAGGTGCAGTGAAGGCTGTCAGTAAAGGCACTTGCAGTAGCCACTGCTGCACCCATCGGTGCTGGAGGAGCAGTAGTGGACGCTACCGCCACAGGAGCTGTAGAAGCAGTGGGCATACGAGTAGCCAGGATGATAGAAGATGACTGTTGAGTCATGCCACAAAGACAAGTCTCCTCAGAATGAACAAAAGTGAGTACCTCCACTAGAGATGGACGGGGTGAGCAGGCTAGAAGATGAGCTGTCAGACCCAGATTTTTCAATCTGAATCTTACTGTGTTTCACTGCACTAATCCCTGGATCAGTAGTTAGTGCACACAGGAACATTGCTGAATCATTTCATACATCGCATAAACATTCATTATATTACATAACTTGAAATACACCACGTCGGGTGATAGAGTTTACAAAAGAGGCCGATCAGGCCAATTGCCTTATTACAAACATGCACAGCGGAAGTACAGCAAAAGTAAACCCAAATCCACAGGCAAGCGACTGGAAGGTACTGTGTGCATTATATGTCACCAGCTAACTAGTAACATACGTGCACACAACGCCGGATGTCCACTTGTCCGTGTCTAATCAACGAAGCCTACGCCTTAGTTTCCTTCGTCGTTCTTCTCCTCCGTAGCGGGAGCTTCCTCGTAGGCGTAGTGGTCTTGCGCTCCTGGTTCTGGATTGTTGCCGCAAAGCGAGCGTGAGCACTCCGACCCCGTGCTCAGCGAGCCAACACACAGAATGCAAGATATAATATGTATGGCTAATCAAAGGATGGCTCAGGTTTATTTTATTTTTGCGAAGAGTGCTTTTGAATACAATTATATAAAAATTCCCTAAGACCTAGCATTTTGAACACACGTATATGTTGAATGCAGTAATAATAGTGATTCAGATTCCATCCACCATTACATGGCGTCTGCACCATATAGCAATTCTTCAGCGTTATAGCCGCTTAACTTACCACTGGGACGACACCCAGGACAATTCCAAACTAGGGCCTCACACCGCCCTCCACTTTTTCATTCCCATCCACAAAGCATTTTGAAATAGAACTATATCTGGTTAAGTTCCCATGTCTGCCCTTGACCGTGGGCACGGCTATTCGAATAGTTTTGACTCTGCAGAGTTTGTACACTTTCACCACAAGAGACAATCAACTCATTGCCCCACATGATTCCTTAGTCATGTGGTTGAGCAGACCATCACAGTAACTTTTCAAAGTACCTCGCCCCTTCCATCATTTCACCCTATGGGTCGTTCCCACTTGCGGTGGGTCCCATACGTTGTGCGGGATGTCCTCCTTCTGAACGTCTAGCAGCTGGCTCCCCGCCCCTGCTAGCCCGCCACAGCAGAACTTCACCTTTCACGGGTGTCCCATTCAAGCCGTCTCACAGACCGCCACTTGCACATCCTCACACCACCTCCTGGAAGGATGACTTTCAGGGTCCGGCACATTTACTAAGCCAAGCTATACTTTACAGACTTGTGGTTGTACTGTTTTACACGGGTTGGCATGACAAGATTCAGTCCTTAGTGGTATCTGGGCGGTCTATCACTAACCACTTTGTGCTTCCACTGCACCACACTGTGCTTCCACTACACCACACTCTCACACCATCGAACCAATCCGCCCAGATATTAAAGCATGTTGGGGTTTTTCGAAACATACGATAATCATATTCATCATTTATCAGTCATTACCACCATGACTGCCCGAACAAATTTTCTCATGAATAAATGTGATGCTCGGGACAATTTCTTGCCCCGAGTTCCTAACCAATGCTAAGCATGGCATACAGTTACAGACTTATTTTTGAAATGTTAATACTATATATTTTTGCTAGGGCGACAAGGTTCACACATTCAAATACTCAAAGGAGGGGGTAATACTATTCAAGGTAAACAATGGCATATAACTAGAATATCAAATTTAGCATGCATTTGCATAAAAATAACAGCATGCACTTTGTTAATTTAAAACAAAGTAATTTGCAGAAATGTAGGTTCAACATGATCAAAGTATTGACTCGCCTTCGTCACAGTGGTCGGGTGCTTGATGGTCCGGGGCTTCTAGTGCTGCGGCCTCGATCTCTTCCTCTTGAGCTTCGTAGGCTATTGTAATCGTGCGCGAAAATTTGGATAAAAAGAAAACATCCAATCAATAAAACTTCACCAAAAATTCAAATGAACTCCAAAAATTATGATTTCAGTTCCATTGGATAGATCTTGAATTTAGAAAAATTTAGAAAGTTGTTTCATTCAATTTGGAGTTAAAATGAAAACGTTATGATCCTTTAAAGTTCTCAGTTCAGTTAATTCCAAATATTATCAAATTTCTGACAGTGGGTCCCACATGTCAGTTTCTTTTTATTTTAATTCTTATATTGCTGTGTCGCTGACAAGTGGGTCCAGGTACTGTTCACTGGGGTCCATCTGTCAGCCGGGTCTCATTGCAGACGTGTCACTGACCGGTGGGGCCCAGTGGTCAGCGAGCCGCCTCGGTCACAGCGGCCGACAAGTGGGGCCCACCTGTCAGTCTGAGGGAAAAACCAAAAGAAATGCTCAACCGCGCGCGCGGAGCGGGGCTCAAACACGCGACGCGGGAGCAGGGGAGGGAAGGAATGCGCGCTGGTAACCAAGTGGGAGGGGGAGGCTTTGCCTACCCTATATGGGGAATGAGCCCCTTTGAGGTAGGTCGCGGGGGTGGCCGAGCAGAGGAAGTCGAGGACGGCGGGGCCGACGGCGAGGGGTGGCCGGAGGGGTTCGGGGACTTCGTGATTTACAATCTCCGGGCGATGGTGAAGCTCCTGGTGATGTCGGCGGGGATGGAGGAGCACGGTGGCGGGCCGGCGGCGTGCGACGGCGGTGGTCCAGAGAGGGGATCGACGCCGGCGAAGCTCAGGCAACGGGAGGTCCGGTGAGGGAGGGGGTTAGCTTCACCGTGCTCCCACGAAGCTCTGGGAGCTGGGAGGAGCCTGGAGGCGGCCGGAATCGGCGGGGAGGGCGGCGCCGGAGCTCGGGACGAAGAAGTGGCCGACGGCGAATTGGGATGCTACTGCTCGATTACTCGCAGGGGAGGGGGAAGTGAAGCTTGGCGGCGCTATTGTGACTCCTGGAAGGGGCTTTTATAGCCGGAGGAAGGCGCGCGGCGAGGCGGCATGTGGCGCTCCGCTGTTCACGCGAGGAGAAGGGGAATGAACGAAATCTTCGCCGGGATTTTGCAGGAGAGAGAGCGCGGGAGAGGTTCGCCTCCCCTCCTGTTGGTGCTTTGAATCCTGCTCGCGAAGTGAGAGAGAGAGAGAGTGGCGGATTTGCTGCGGCGGAGAAGCAACGCGAGCGAGAGAGGCAGCGCTGGCGCGTGGAGGAAGAAGAGGGAGGAGGAAGAAGCGAGCGCGGGCGGGGCCACTGCACAGCGGGAGAGTGGCGCGGGTCGCGGGCCCGTGAAGCAGCGAGACGCGGGGCGCGGGGAGCGGGTCCACCGGCCAGACGCGAAGCAGCGCGCGAGGGGACGGGGCCACTCGGCAGCGGGCGCAGGCGCGTGCGGGCGAGCTGGGCTGCGGGAACGCGCCCGGCTAGGCCGTGCGTGCGTCCGCGCGCGGGGAGAGGCTGGGCCGGGGTGATGGCCGGCCCGGCTGGGTTATTTTCCTTCTTTCTTTTTCTTTTTCTTTTATTTTATTTTGTTTTTGCATCTAAATTTTGTATGTATATACACTTGCACATACATCTTGGGTATAAATCTATACACATACTTTCATCTCCTTCTTATGTTTGTGCATAAATATATATTTTATTTATTTATGGTATTCATGTGTATATATGTATATATGTCCTTATATACACATGGTTCTATGCATATTTACATGAGTATTAATTTCCTTTAATTTGTTTACCCTAATTTTGAGGGATATTATTTTATGCTTATTTTCATTTCTCAACTTGGTAATTTATGGATCATCTTTTCAGATTCTTTATCTGATATTCGTGTTGTATCATTTTATGTGTGGATTTCTTTCCTCTTTTTACTTTTGAATTCACTTTACAACTACAAAAAGCCAACAAATTCCAAATTTAAATAAAAAGCAAATAAAATAAGCCAAAAACTCCACAATATATTATTTATATTTTTCAGGATGTTACATGAGCACAAACCGTTTCGAACTTTGGTTGAAGACGTGTCAAGAAGTTATAGAGGTGGTGAGTCTCCTAGTAAGCCCAAGTCTGCACATAGTAGGAACAGGTCCGACAGACATTTTGTCCTAAAGAGTCAAGTTGGCACCACACTGCAATGATCTGTTGATAGAAGTCATCAGCTATGAAGGTCAGACTGGTACATCTCCACAACATCCTTAAATACAGCAACATCAGAATCAGTTAGGGGGCACCCACATAGATTGATGGCCCGACCGATGGAGCAGGGAGAGATAGACAAGGCCATTTGCTGATCAGGTGATCCTAAAGACGCTGGCTATTGAGGCAGATCCGTAGGTACATAGACTACTCCCAAATGTTTGTCTCCATTGAACATGACCTTGGGGAGTGACATGGAGACGGTGGAGCTAGTGGCGACCATCAGCTCAGTGCTCACGAGCGGAGTTTAGGGTGAGGCGACTGTAGCACTAGGTGGCGCGGCCGGAGCTTGGGGTAGCAGGGGCTGTGTGGAGACAATGTGGAGATGGTTGGATCCAAGTGGGGTGAGGCTAGCGGTGGATGGAACCAGGTGGGGCGACATCAAAGATGGCCTTTCTTTTGCTTGGCTTTATATGGATAGCATGGATATGCTCCTTAAGGGGGGCCTAGGGATGATTTTTATTCTCATCAAACTTTTGCACTTCCATGTGGGCCTCTCCATTTGTTCCAATAACAAAACGAGGATATTCTTCCTTACTTCTTGTCTTGCACTTTTCTTATAGCAAAATGGTTACTGCAAATAAGTCAGTCTGTTCTTAACTTGAAGCATTCTTTGTTAGTTTAGCAGGTTCATTTTCCTTTGTATGACTGCACTGGCATGTTACAATCAATATGTTTCTCAACTAATGTGCTTATTATAAGCTTAGGCTTTTGATGTGATCAAGGCATTAAGCTTAACATTCTTGTACTACTTAATAGGGATCACAATTTTAGGCTAAAATCCATGAAATTCATCGAAATTCGGTTTTCTCGGCCTACTCTTTAATTCTTCTTTCACCAAAAGCTATATATCTAAATTATAATGCAATTAGGAATAAATTATTAACCATAGGTAGTCAAAAAATGAATGAATCTACAATCACTCTTACTAAATAGTCTCCTTTCACCAAATCGTCGCCTCAAAGCCCTGTCTCCAGCTCAAAGTAGCAGCTAGATCTGGAATTTAAGACAGAGGCTTGACGAGTCTGCATGCGGTTAATATAGTGAAATTATCACATATGATTTTTAATACAAACCGTCTGTGATATTTGACAATATCACAGATAATTCTTACCATGAATCGTCTGTGATATTATCTCTTTACAGACGGTTTTTGATGTTGGAAGCAACACAGACAATTTCTAAACTAAAACCATCTGTGCTTATATTTAACACTGACGGTTTTGAGGAACTGTCTATAATGTACCGTCTAATATTAGGCTTCTTGTAGTAGTGCTAATCAATGTGACAGAAGCTAACTAGCTAGTGGGGCTCACCTATTAGTGTAACTAAATGAGGGACCTACTTATCAGTGGTAATTCTTTCTTCTCCTCTCCTTTGCCCTCTCTCTATTTCCTGACTACACCGTCACCCAGTCTGTTGCCGTCGCTTGTCTAAGGACTTGAGGGTCACTTGACTACACCAACATGTGGGACCTACTTGTCAGATTTTTCTGTCACATAGGAAGGCATTCCACGTAGATGGAGTTTATTGAATTTGTTGAAACGTTTTGCCAAATCTACCGCTATTACGCGCCGAAGGTTTCGCGCGAGGGGAGGCCTCCCACGTCACCCCGCCCGCGCGCTCCGGCCGGCGCATGGCGGGGAATCTTCGTACGGCCGGGGAGGCAATTTCCTTGTACTTCCCAAAAAATACGTAAAGGTCCTTTTTCCTCGCGAACAGGTCCCTGCCAATTTTTTACCCCCTCCACTTTGCAGGATAGCACCCCGCGTTTTTCTAAATTACGTACGGGTCCTCGTTTATTTACATACATGCCCGTTTATTTACGTACAGGTCCTCGATTTTTTTACGGAAAACCCCTTTAACTTTTTCGAAAATACACATTTGCCCTCGGTTTTTTTATAAAACTCCTCACAAATTATCGCCTCTTTTACTTCGGTACACACGGTGGCTTACGTAAAGGTCCTTTTCCCTCGCAAGAAAGTCCTTTTCCCTCGCAAAAAGGTCCCTACCAGTTTTGTTTTTTTAAAAACACCCCTTCACTTCACCGAAATTTTGTATCCTTTGCAGGATAGCGCTCCGTAGTTTTCTAAATTACGTACAGGTCCTCATTTATTTACGTACAGGGCCTTGATTTTTTACAGAAAAACCCTTTGGCTTTTCCGAAAATACGCATGTGTCCTCGATTTTTTCACCGCTCCACCGAATTTTTTTACCCTTTGCAGGATAGCGCCCCACGAAATTTTGTATCCTTTGCAGGATAGCGCTCCGCAGTTTTCTAAATTACGTATGAGTCCTCATTTATTTACATACAGGCCCTTGATTTTTTACGGAAAAACCCTTTGCCTTTTCCGAAAATACGCATGTGTCCTTGATTTTTTCACCGCTCCACCGAAATTTTTTACCCTTTGCAGGATAGCGCCCCGCAATTTTCTAAAATTCGTACGGGTCCTCGTTTATTTACGTACAGACCCTCGATTTTTTACGAAAAAGACATTTGTCTTTTCCAAAAATACGCATGTGTCCTCGATTTTTTTAAAAAGCTTCTCACGAATTTTCGCCTCTTTTATTTCGGCTCATACGATGACTGGCGTGGCGTGCCGCCACGCCTACGTGGCTAGTTATTATAGTTTACCGAATGAATGCTTAGTTGTTAGTTTTTGACAAGCTACGTGAAATTTTACGAAATTTATACATGAAAGCTGCAACATTAGCTTGTACTACTGAGTGCATACCGCTTGCTTATGATGCAGGAAATCTTGTGCCTGAACCTGATCAGCAACCAGTTTTCTTCTAGATATATAAAATAGTTAGTAGTTTAATTTAGATATCATAAATTATTATCCTCAACGGGATTAATCGACTCGTTGATAGATACAATGTTTAGAAGTTCATCAGCTAGCTTGCTGCCAGGCCCGGTCCCGTGAATTTAGTGACCTGGAGCGAAGCTAGAAAGATGGGCCCTTTAATATAACTCTAATAATATAATGATGTTTCTAATAAGTGTAATACATAAAAAACATTCTTATCAAACAAGTTATACATCTTACCTTAAAATTTTCTTCTAACATTTACTGATGCGAAGTCATTGATGATGGCATCAATATCAATTTCATCTAATAATTTCTTCTCGATGCATAAAGTTGCCAAACCATTTAATCTTTCTTGAGACATTACGGACCTCAAATAATTCTTCAATAATTTCAGCTTTGAAAAGGTTCTTTCAGCTGAGGCCACAGTCACAGGCATAGTGAATAGGATCCGATAAGCAATGGAAATATTAGGATAACAATCCGCTTCTGTGACAAACTCAAAAATCTCCATAGCAGACATTGGCCTATCTGGCAAAGTAAACTGCATAACACCTAACTCAGAAATTAGGTCATTTATATCAACATCCGAGGAACCATCCAAAGAGAAAGTTTTTGCAAATTTCGTGCATTGATCTTTTAGATCAGCACCATCCAATGACTTCAAGGATGTTGAATTCATTAGAAATCCGAATATTCCATTGAATGACTGGAGTTCTTGAAATCTGCTTTTCAATGAACTAATTGCCATATCAACCATAACCAAAAAATAATTAACTTCAAAATCCTTCTCAGCTTGCAAAATAGCTTCATTGTAGTCAGTTTCATCAAATTGTTTCTTTCTAAGAGAACGACGCTTTACTGGAAAGGATGCCTCTACTCCCATTTCAAGTGCAATTTCTGTGGCAGCAACCAAACTATCAGCAAACCCATTGTTTCTATAGTCCTGAAAGTATTTCATCATACCTTTTATATGCTGTAAGGTAGAATCAATGCACATGGATGGTGATTGCAACTTCTTACTAACAATATTTACAGAATATAAAATGTCATGCCAAATAACCATACCAAGTATGAACTCAAAGCTGCCAAGCACGTCATATAAATTTTTTGCATCACTCCTATCCTTTGGTTCAGTATCTCTATCCTCACTTAGCCACAACAAAGCTGACCTTAGTTGAGGAGCTTGATATCTAATTGCTCTGACACTTTTGATGCGACTCTCCCAACGAGTATTGCTCAATGATTTCACAGTCAAATCTTTAACATGTTCAAGCAAAACATTCCATCTTTTGGTAGAACCTGAAAATAATACATATATCCTCTGCACAATTCCAAAGAATGAAATAGCTTTACTGCATGATTTAGCCATATCACAAAGAGTGAGATTAAGACTGTGGCAAGCACATGGCATATACAAAGCTCTTGGATTTATATCAAGCAAACGCCTTTGTACCCCCTTATGTTTTCCTTTCATATTAGATCCATTGTCATAACCTTGACCTCTAATATCATCAACATTAAGACCAAATGACTTGATGGAGTCAACTAATACATTGAAAAGCCCCGAGCCAGATGTGTCATCCACCTTCAAGAAACCAAGAAAGTACTCCCCAACTTTTATTTTCCCATCAGACATATCAACACATCGAACCAGCAAACTCATTTGTTCTTGGTGACTCACATCTGGGGTACAATCAAGGATAACCGAGAAATATTTGGCCTCTTTAACAATCTTTATGATGGAGCTTGTAATGCTAAAAGCCATAAGAGAAATCAACTCATTCTGAATTTTATGACTAAGATAATGATATTGCAGCTCTTTGTTTTGAATGCGTCTAAGGTGGTCTTGCATTACCAAGTCAAATTCTGCAACCATCTCACAACAAGCTAAGAAATTGCCATTCACATCATTGTAAAGTTGCTCACTAGATCCTCTAAAAGCTAAACTGCGTTTACCAAGAAACTTCACAATGGCAACTATTCTTAATAGAACTTGCCTTATGCGTTCTTTCTCCTTCGTGATTTGATGTTGCAACTCCTTATCAATTGTTTCATGTTTGCTTAATCTAATTCTCAATTCATTCCAAGAGTTCATGTTGGTCATATGATCGACACTAACTTCATGCTCTTTTAGTCTCTCACTAACATGCCTCCAATCTCTAAACCCATCATGCCCCAATGAACTCTTGCGGTTGCTAGAACCGAACAGCTTACAACAAAAGCAAAACACTTTGTCAACACTTTTTGAATAGACCAACCATTTCCTATCACGTACCTCTCCATTGCTCATTTTTCTAGAATAATGAGTGTATGAAAAATGTCTTGAGTTGGCATCCAAAGGAAACACAATATTTTCATCTCTAATAGGCCCCTTCTCCACTAATATGTCCCTTGCTTTGTTATCAAGATTGTCCCAATTTACTGGATCATACATATCAACAGTAAAAACTGGTTCTTCATCAACACGAGTAGATTCCGTCGCAGGAGAATTAAATATGGGCTCATGATCACTCACATTATTATCATCCGTGTTGATGCCAACATTTTCTTCTATAGGGCCTTGATCTTCTGGATGCGTAGTTTGTTCCTCCATAGCAACTATTGCCCACTCATCTGGATTTCTTGAAGTGCTTGTATTACTCTTAAAAATTTTATCAATAGCTCCTCTTTGTGATTGTATCAAGTCCTCTATCCTTCTCTTCTTTTTTCTTTTCTCACTTCCAGATGCGTGCTTTTTGGGCAACATGAGTTCACTGTAAATTTAGAAATTAGTAAGTAATTTAAGAAAATTATGCCATACTAAATTCAATTTCAGAATTTCAGAAAATTCAATATCATACTAAACATGTGTGCTGCATCTAAGGGATTCCTAAATCCCAAATCTAAAGAATAAATATTGAGGACAAAAGCAAACTAAATATTGATTAAACATATATACTTGATATATACCACATACTGACATACACAAACACAATCAAAGGGGCAGGCTTAGAGGCATTGAGGCAATTTCTTACCTCTCTGGCTCTCTACGTACGCAGACCAGGGAGGAACAGAGAGTGCATGCAACATGCAACGCACGGCGGCACGGGCGCACGGCTTCCGTGTACGCGACTCGCACAACCGATCGGCGCGGCGATCAGCCTCAGGCGATGGCAGCACGGCGCGCTGCGCGCAGTCTCGCAGGTCGCAGACTCGCAGCGGGGAACGGGGGAAGAAGCAGTCGCGGCGGCGCCGCGGCGGCTGCGCAGCGGAAGGGCGGAACGAGGAGACGAGGAGTCGCGTACACGGTCGCCGAATCGATACGACGGCAGTACGTGCGAAGAATACTATACAGATACTACTTATGTATCTGGATTGGGCCCCTTGGCGTCGAGGGCCCAGTGCGGCGGCCCAGCTCGACCCCCCTCAGGGCCGGGCCTGCTTGCTGCTCTCACCACTCTATAAACTATTACATTAGTCAAATAAAATTCATGACTTAATTACTTATATAGCAGACAAGACCCAGTTTTGTTCGGCGCCGTGCATGATTGATTCTGACGGGGACCGATCATTAGATTAAGTGTTAGTTTTAAAGATAGAAGCGTATACTATATAGCAACGATAATTTATCGTAGATTCTTGGAAGAAAAGTCAAACGGCAAGAGCATTTCGTTCTGATACATTTTCTTCTGCACGCACGCACGCATGCAAGGTAGAGTAGTTAATTAAGATCAGAAGGCACCGGCTTTTCGAGACGAGAGATTTGTGCGATGCTAGCTTAGCTTCTCTTTTTGTCTCTTGTCTCCATAAAAGTAGTGCCTAGCTAGCTACTGCCTTGTGGCCTTTCACTGTCATTCTTTCTTGCATTTTTGAGCATGTAAATAAAACCCTGTTAGGATCAGCCCGCTCATTTGGGCTGAAATTTGGTGGTTTATAGTTAAAATTACACTGTAATTAGCTAAAATTGCACTGTAGATAATGGTGGCTTATTTGATATAATTAAAATTTAAAAATTTAAAATAGAAAAAATAGTTTAGCCCATCACATATAATACAAACGAATACAGAAAAAAGAACAGGCAAAAAAGCTAAAAAAAAGCCGAAAAGCCAGAAAAAGACGAAATTTAGGAATAGTGAAAAATAAACCAGAAACCAGAAGCTCAAATCAAAATGAGTGGGGCCTTATGTGCATGTGCCATTGTCTTTTGGTACCTGTGTGCTCGGTCTTTCTATGCACCGCTGCTTCCTATAGTAAAAAAAAGTGTCGTTGTCTAGTCAAACAATGTTTTTTTAATCATGAGTATAACAAGAATGTACTCATGCATGCACGTGCACACATAGCACCATACACTCATACACCCATATGGGTGC
The DNA here is from genome assembly GCA_017311315.1 of Dendrocalamus latiflorus. NCBI lineage: Eukaryota > Viridiplantae > Streptophyta > Magnoliopsida > Poales > Poaceae > Dendrocalamus > Dendrocalamus latiflorus. The sequence continues at coordinate 19,177,271 of CM029619.1, read as the reverse complement.
GTCTAATGCACATGTTTGAGACCACGGAGACTAAGAGTCTTCAGAGCACAGACACACGCTTTGACTACTGAATGTACCCACATACGTGTGTACTAAGAGGGCACTATTCACGTGAACAATACCCCTAACAATACGCACCACAAGCTTGAAGCCAGGCGAACAAGCTGCCCACTGACTGCTTTGCAAACGAGCAAACACTCGGTCCACCTAGTCAAACTATGTTAACATTGGCTAATATAATTGAATTAATATATATTAATCATATATGTATAAAAGTGATATAAGTATATGTATTTCAAAAAATACTTTTATAATATTATCATTGTTGTAGGGTGTCCAATCCCTCGAGCCGTTAGGGGTTAGTTAGTGAGCTTTGGAGCAAATCTAATAGCATAGTCTTGTATGTCTAAAGGAATATACCGATATATCCTTACCCTCTGCAATTATTGAGGGGGCTGGATAGAAAATTCCCCTCCTGTCCCATTTTATATAACAAATAAACAGCAGTATATAAAGCTTCCCCACAAAAAGACAAAGGAAGATCTGAATAAGCCATCATAAATCTAACCATATCCATTAGTGTTCTATTACTCTGTTCAGCAACACCATTTTGTTGCGGAGTGTAAGGTATAGTATAATGATGAATAATTCCATACTCTTTGCAGAAGCATTTAATATTCCTGAAGTGTATTATCCTCCATGATCAGTTCTTAAAACTTTGATCTTTTTATTTAATTGAATTTCCACTTCAGTTTTAAATGTCTTGAGAATATCAAAACTGTCGGAACCCGGAGTAACGACTCCTGGATCCTCTGTGTAAATCGCACTAGTCCAGGATCAGCTAGTGCACACAGTCACAACAAAGATAATTACCAAGCACAAATGACTGATTATATTAAATAAAAGGTACGGCCTTATGGCCAAGTCTTACATCAACGCTCATTGGCAAAATAAATAAAGGAAAGAACTGCGGAAGCAAACTGATAAATAGCGAAGCCCAAGCCTGCCCACAGGCAAACGACAGTAAGACGCGGCCTATTCGACCAGATCTTCACCGTAGTTGACGTCTTCCTTCTCTGTGTGGAAAAAAGCAACGTGAGTACAAACTTTTACTCCGCAAATCACCCGGGAAAATGCAACATAATGATAAAGGCTTCAACGGAAGGCTTATAGGGTTAGTTTGCATAAAACAGCATTTAAGAAGTATAATAATAGATTGAAATTGCTGAATTTAATACAGTAAGTAAAACAATACTTGTAATTGAAAATAATACCGTCAGTGCCGGCTCCGACCAAACACCAACATATCCACGGGCATCCCACCCGGACCATCTTTTCCAAAAGACCACGTATGGATTCCATCCATCCACACGCTTTCACTGCGCAACTCTGATGAATTCCATCCATTCACCAGATTTCAATCTCTCACGGATTCCATCCATCCGCAAGGTTTTTATTCTCTCATGGATTCCATCCATCCACAAGGTTTTCGAAAATATTTTTGAAAATCAAAATCTAATCCATGAAAAACTTTTACTCAGCATGCCCATGACCGTGGGCACGGCTATCCAGGATAGATTATACACTCTGCAGAGGTTGTACAGCTTTACCCACAAGACACGATCATCCCGTTGTACCACTAGATTACACACTTCCTTAGGTGTGCGGTGGAGAGTCGTGACAAGGCCTTTACAATGCAAAGCCTTCAACCTGGTCGAGCCAACTCTAAGGTTTCACCCCAGTAAGGAATCCACCAGACCGGGACCCCCTCTTGAGCCTAGACGAGACTTCTCATGGCTTAACCACGCTCGCCCAAGTGAGACTTCACATGGCACCAACCACGCTCACTTTCAACCTACGACTCGACTCAGATTGGGACTTCACAAATTATTCAGCCAGGGCTGTCCCATACCAGCCATGTGGTAGTATGATTAGAGCTTTGCAACAGTAGCTCACAGACCGGTCCTTAATTGACTCAGGCCCAACCACATACCCCCGTGCACGACAATCAACCACTGCGGCTCCAACCAACAGGGCATGCCTGCACCCACCACTCTAACCAATTGCCTAAGTCTAAACCAGACTTTATATTTTCAAAATAATTCATAAACCTCCTTGACTCACCAAAGTCAAGAGTACAAATCATTTTATGTAAAAAGGGTTATCATTTTATGCGAAAGATATCCCAAAACAAATATGGTAGCTAAGCATGTCTAAGCATTTAATATGAAATCTCTCTAGCCAATACTATTGTACTAACTAGAGTTTGATTCTAGGGTGACAAGGTATTGATGAATTCAAATTCAATGGAGGGATTAACAAGTAGGCATTAACTAAATTTAAAACTGAATTGAAATACGTTGAATAAAAATATGCATGCAATATAATTTAAATCAACATAATTTTATTTTGAAAACTGGGATCAACATGATCAAGGAGGGTGACTTGCCTTGCTCTTCAAATTGATTTGAATCTTCGTCGAAGAAATTTCCCGAATCGTCGAAGTCTACACGTGAAAATAACCCACCAAATTCAAATAAATTCAAATAAGCTCAAAAATTCAAATTAAGGCCAGGAATGGATAGAGGGGAATTTTTGATGAATTTAGAAATTTGAATGGGCCAAATCGGAGTTAGGACGAAGAAGAACGGGCTCCGGGAAGTTTGAAAAGAGAGAAAATGGAAAATCAGGATTTTTGGAATTATTTTCCTAAAGGAAAATAATTTATGGCGTTAGCATTGCGTCAGCCAAGGATTTTTGAATTTCGGCCGATTTATTTTTCAATTGAAAAGTCGGCCGAGAGGCTGACAGTGGGCCTGGTCCATGGACCGGGTCCAAGGAGGGAGGAGGCTGCCGAGGTGGCACGCGGGCGAAGTGGCGCGGACCGGGTGCCCGCGTGGCGCCGAGTGGCGCATTTGCGGCCAAGGTGGCGCCGACGTGGGGTACCACGCGGGCACTGATGTGGCCGGCCGGCGAGGGAGGCGCTCGGGACCGGGGACTCGCCGGCGTTCGGCGGCGCGGCGGCCGGCTGCGAGGAGTGGGAGAGGACGAGGGGCGCACGGGGAGTCGCATGGTGGGTGCGAGGAGTACCGGGGGCAGACGGAGATGCGTCGGCGACGAGGAGGGCGGTGGCGCGGCTCAGGCTCCGGCGGCGACGGCTTTCCGGCGGCGGGGAGGCACGGCCGAAGGGCGGAGGAGGTCGGGGGTGGCGCGGAGGAGCTGGAGGTGGTGACGGCCAGGCGCGGGGGCGATCGGAGCGGCGGCGATTGCTCGCCGAAGCTTGTAGCGGCGGCGGAGGCGACGACGCAAGGCGCGACGGCGGTGGAGCGCTCGGGCGGGGAGAGGGGAGGCCGGGGGTGGCTTTTATAGGGGCCAGGGAGGGGAGAGACGCCGCGAATTTCTCGCCGGCACGGCAGAGCGGGCGCGGTGGTTGCGGCCGAATCGGGGAGATGGGGCGCAGAGAAGGCGGGGAGGAGGTGGGTGCGTGGGCGCGTGGGCGCGGGTCGTGCGGCGCACGAAGGAGACGGGGGGCGGCGAGCTCGGGGAGTGGGAGCAACCGGGTAGGGTGGAGAAGCGGTTGCGGGCGGCGGCGGCGCGAGGTGGAAGAAGGAGGCGCGGGGTAGGGGATGGCCTGACACGCGGGCCCGGGCGGCAGAGAGAAAGAGGAGGCGCGAGTGGCCGACGGGCAGGGCCCGCGGGCAGAGGGACGGAGGCGGAGGGGAGGCGCGCCGACAGGTGGGGCCGGGGGCGCAGAAAGAGAAGGGCGCGGGCGGCTGAGATGGGAGATAGGGGAAATCGGGTGGACGAGGGTGAAGCACGGGCGGACGGGCCTGATGGGCCGGGGCGCGCATCGGGCGGTTCGGGGCCAGCCACGTGGCAAGCGCGGAGGAGGGGTAGGCGGGATGGGGGCGACGGCCGGATGGGGGCGAGGAGGGAGGACGTGGGCGGCATCTGGCCGTCCACGTGGCGGCCGGAGGAGAGGGAAGGGAAATTGATTTTATTTTCTGATTTCTAATTTTCAGAAAAGGCTAGGAATTTCATTAAGCCTCAGAAAAATATGAAATAAACTCCACAAATTCCAGAAAAATTCAGAGAATCTCCTGGACACTTTTTGGACTTAATAAAATTATTTCCAACTAATGTTGGTATTTTTTTGTCATACTTTAAAATACTTTTTAATTTCACAAATAGATTTTTAAACTCTAGAAATTCCAGGAAACCAAATAAAAGCCAAATAACTCCAAATGATTAATTTGACATAGGATTTTTATAGAAAATCAAAATATCATTTTAATTAATAATATTTTAGGTTTTTCTGAAAATGCTTTTCAAATCCAGATTTTTCAAAAACAGAAATTCAGGGCAAATCCAAATTTAAACTTAGGCACAAAAATACTTTATTTAATTTAAATTTTATTTTAATTAATTTTTATTTACTTATTTATTTAGCAAAAAATTGGGATGTTACAAAAACCTTCCGACTTTTGTTCAAGAAGATACACATATCCAAATCTAGAATAATCATCAATAAATATGATAAAATAAATCTTTTAATCTCTAACGGGAGTAGACATTTCGCCACAAATATCAGAATGAATAATGGCTAGAGGCTCATTAGATCTTTCTGCCTTTGGAAAAGGCGCACGGGTCATCTTACCCATTATACAAGTCTCAGAAATACCAAAATCCTCCCACTTAAAGTACAGAATTCCAGAATTAATAAACATCTTAATTCTGTTTTTGATATGTGACCAAGTCGTAAATGCCGTAAATATGACTCTGAACACGTGTTCCTATTGTTTGAATTCCTCACTATGGAGTTATTTTCACCAACTAAGTAATCAATATTGTCATCATTTGACAATTCATCAAGAAAATAAAAGACCATTATGACGATTTTCAGTATGCACTAATTTTCCATTGAGTAATATTTTAATTCTTCCTTTTTCAAATAGTATGTCATAACCAATAGATTCTAACTGAGCAGCAGAGATTAAATTCCTTCTCATGCTAGGTGAATATAAAATGTCATGTAATAATAATTTTCCTTCATTAGGGAGTTTTAGGACAGTTTTAGCATTAGTGCTTAAGAAGATATATCTATTTCCCCTTAGAATTGTTTGCATAGAAGTGAAATCTCTATTATCTCTACTAATATGAGAAGTAGCACCAGAATCGACAACCCAACTGTTTGGAAAAGTAGTAGTAAGTAAAGATTCAGTGCATACAAAAATATTAGACATACCGTTAGGTGAAGAATTGCCTTTACGCTCAGCTGGTTGATTGTTTTGATTCCGTTGCTTATTCTACTTCTTCTTTTTCTTGCAGTTAGCCCTAAAATGCCCATACTGACCACAATTATGACACTTGAAATTCTTGTACTTTTCATTCCTCTGAAAAGAGTTATAATTTCCACGATCATCCCGATTGCGTTTCTGGTTAAACTTTTCTCTCAAATCACCATTAGACTTCCTCTTTTGCAAATTTCTTTTATTATTGCCTTTTTCTCTCCAAGGTGTAATTGAGAAGTATTTCTTTCTTTTCCCTGAGAGAGTTTTCTATCTTCTTCTTTAAGCAAATGATGCCTGCGCATATTAAGTATCCTTTCAGAATTATAAAAAGATATCTTAATTTGTTCTCATGAATTTGGCAAAGAGTTTAGAACAAACATGACCTACACTTCTTCAGAAAAAAAGATATCCAGCATTTTTTTAATTCCTCTGCTAAAACACAGAGTTTATTTGAGATGCTTATTAATTAAAGTGCTATCAGATATCTTAGTAGAAAAAAAGCAATTAATAAGATTAAAAATTTTAATAAGAGATATTTCACCAAAATCATATTTCAGACCGCGCATTCGGACCGTCCGAGAAAGAGTTAACGCCGCGCGTGTGAAAGATGACGCCGATGTTTTCTTCCGCGCAGCCAGTCGCGACTCAAACACAGACACGCTCTTGACCAAGACGAAGCAAGACACCGCGCAGAGAAGACACACGGTCTGCACACGCCGACCAAAGACCAGTACGCCGACGGAGACAAGGATACGCCCCGCGCAAGACCGTGAGATCTCTTCACGCCATGTTGAATGTGATAACAAAAAATTGCTATATGTTGCTTTTCTTCACGGCTTCACGTCATCTTCGAGGACTGAGAGATTGAGTATCTGCGATACATCGAGATGGCCTTGCGTGCCGTGAGACGGAGGCTTGGAGCCGCGCACGCGAGATCACGAGAAAAAAAGCACGCCGTCCGAGGATGAGTTCCGCGCCGATCACGATTGCCTGCTAATTTCTGCGCGCGAGACCGGTGGACCGACGACGCAAGTCGCCGTGTCCTTTTGTGCGGACGTCTACCTTAGTCTTTGCTCTGACCTCGCGAGGACGATGATACGCTGCGAGCTGTGGAGACGCCGCGCGACATGCGTGTTCTTTCCGCATGCCGACCGAGGAACGAACTGAGGCTAGACTCCGCTGGCTCTGATACTAATGTTAAGTTTTCTTGAAACCTTAGATTAATTTTATAGAGATTTTTGGTCAACTTTTTATTCTTCTGTCTTATCTGTGGTGCCGCTTACAATGCATAATGAGGCTAGAGGGTAGTGACCTATTTATAGACTCCACTTCCAGGTGTTATAAAGTGACCCATCTGTTTCCGGTATCCCGTGAGACTCATAAACCATGTCACCAATCACGATCAGACATGCCAGTTTTATGAGTCTAAAATATATTAGTCCCAAGCATACATATGTGAGTCATGCGCCATAATCAGGTTGTTTATAAGATTAATTCCAATCTGATCATGTGGGTCAACAGCTTGCAGAACCGATCCTGCAAAACAAACCCAGCTATTACGCCCTGTGCTATGCCTGGGTTAAACAAATGCGTGCATATCAAATTTCAGTAGACTTGATCTCAATAAATATGTCTACCATATTCCAGCATAGCCGTCCTCAGCACCTCGAGTATTAATTCCTCGAGTTAAATTACGCATCAAATATTCCTTATCACGTGCATCAATAATATGAATAATTTCACATTAAGTAAAATAGACAATAATTATAATAAATATTGAAAGCCACATAAAATTTCTAACATGATTGTGACATTATGTTTCATGACAATTTTCCTGTCCTTCTCATGCTGCTAATTAGGTCCATAAACTTAGCTTTCCTTTTTCTTTTTGTCAAAGAGAGTACAAATTATGGATGGATAGATGGAGCCATGGCGGAGGACCAGGACCAGCCCAACCCCTAAACTCCACTTGGGAATCTCCAAGCCCCACAGCACCAACAGACATCTCCACACGCGGAGATTCCCAAGATCTGCCACCTTCCTCCCTCTCCTCCCTCCATGGTGATGGGATGGCACCACACACAGCAGGATACCCATGACTCTATCCATCCATCCACGCTCACAGATCACATGCATGCTAAATTGCCAAGAAGCTAGCACTCTTCTCTCTTCCCAGAACCACCCAGACATCACCCATTGACATGGCAAGAACAGCAACAGCAATGGCAACATGGCTCAACTTTGCTCTCCTCCTCATCCTCTTGTGCACCTCTTGCTCACTGGCCAGCAGCAATGAGCAAGAGGCTGACAGGGTGGGCCACCTCCCTGGCCAGCCAGGGAGCCCAAGCGTCTCCCAGTTCGCAGGCTACGTCACCGTGAACGAGCAGAACGGGAGGGCGCTCTTCTACTGGTTCTTTGAGGCGCAAGCCATGCCCTCCGAGAAGCCCCTCCTCCTCTGGCTCAATGGAGGTTGCTGCTGCTTCCCTTGTACTAGCTCTATTAGTTGAAAATTTACCATGCAGAAACTGATGAGCTGTGAGTGTACTGCTACTAGTATCCGTTCTTGTTAATTACTTGCTTTTGTGGGGTACTTTGGATTGCCTCTTTAGTTGTTGTGCGGTAATAACCTACCAATTTGGTTACTAGTGCCTCTGTTCTTACTTTGTCGTTCTTACTTTGTCTTTGCTTATGTCAAATACTCTTTTTTTTGGGGAACTGAATTTTCAGGTTATTTGTGATCCTTGGCTGCTGAGCTGCTTTACTTAATGATCATGCAAGCAAACTTTTATTGGTCTCATGTACCATTTATGTTCTTGCTTCTTCTCACGCATTGTTTCGAAGAAGCTTTATAAATGTATTCATTTTCTTGTTGTTTATGCATGTTAGGACCTGGTTGCTCATCAATTGGCTATGGAGCAGCATCTGAGCTAGGGCCTCTCAGAGTTGTCAGACAAGGAGCTGCGCTAGAATTCAACGAATATGCTTGGAACAAAGGTGCTGTGCTCGTATTCATTCTTCTTGAATTCCTGATTCATTTCATGCTTAAGGTTAGTTACGTTAGTTTGACGCAAAATTATAATAAAATTTGTGTGCTTTGTATTGTCCTTTCAGAGGCTAACTTATTGTTCTTGGAGTCTCCTGCTGGGGTTGGCTTCTCCTACACCAACACGTCCTCTGACCTTACCAAACTGAATGATGATTTTGTAGGTAAATTGGTCGTAAAACAGTAGTTTGTTTGGCCATAGGTAGAACATTTGAATTTAGGTTGTTATGTAAGTACTGATCAACAAATTGAATCCTTTTCTTTTTTGTAGCTGAGGATGCCTATAGCTTCCTGGTGAATTGGTTCAAGAGATTTCCTCAGTACAAGGACAGAGAATTCTACATCTCAGGAGAGAGCTATGCAGGTAGTTTTGATATGAAACCAAGAAAGCTTTTTAGGCTATGCTTTGCAGGTCTGGTTTGGACTTTTCGACAAAAATTTAGAATTCTTAATTTTTTTTCATTGAGAAATGCTAGCACTATGCTAAATGGAATCTAAAACAAATATAAGATGCGGAAGGCTAACTATGATGAAAAAGATGTTCCTTTTCTTCGTTTTTCATGTGTGCGTGTACTATATGCTTCTTTTTCCACATTTCCATATCTAGTCAAAATGGACGGTAGCAACTCAGTCTTTCACCAGCCTTCTCTTCTTGCTTGGATTTCCCGCTCAAGGATTGTGTGCCTACAAATCGATCACGACATGATATCAAATTGGATAGTGTCACAGTCTTATCTGAAATTATAACTTCCACTGAAGAAAAATCATCAGTTACTTTCTAGAATGGGTTCCCGGCTTAGCTAGTCCAATGTCCACTGGGACTGGGTTGGCGATTACGACAACTCATAATTCAGCATCTCCAAAGCAAAAAATTGTTCATACTTTGACTGGGGCAAGTGTCAGATCAGAAAGCAACAGTCTGAAAGAATCTTAGCATCATTTCAGCTTTTTTTTTCATGAAGTACAATATGATCACTCTCATCCAATCTTCAGAATTAAGAAGAAACTCTGAGTAGAAAAGTGAATTATTGCTTGGATTTCTGAATTTCAGAACATAAATTATAGACTTGCTGGTTTGCTACCCAAACTGATAAACATACTTTGCTTGAAACCTTTTCTGTATAAGCGTATACGGTTTGGGTTTAGGTTTCGTAATGGTCCACTGGATCTCTGAACATATGTTCCTAAAAGAATGGTCAAAGATGTATTGGTAGGTTCATGAGTCACGTGGGGCTTATGTGACAATCCACATGCTGTGGAGCAGAAGATGCTCTGCAAAACTTTTCCCCTGTACATCACTGAAGATGAAATCTGAACTTTTCCTGTGCTTGTGCTGCAGGTCACTATGTGCCGCAGCTTGCTGACCTTGTCTATGAGAGGAACAAGGACAAGATGGCCAACACATACATCAACCTCAAGGGCTTCATTGTAAGAATTTAAATTGAATCATTCTTATGCAAAAATTTTCCTTTCAAACAGAGTTGATTCATGGCTAAGACAGGAATACTTATTACGAATATAATTTTATCAACTGTAAACTTTCATGCAAACCATCACAAAAGAATGGTCACAAGAGCTAGGTTCAGCATTCAGACTTAAGAAATCGACTCTTGCAGGAATATGGTGGTGATCGGTTCGGATGAAAAGCTCGTAGCTTATGGCTGAAAACACTGTAGCTGGCTGAAAAAGCACTGTAGCTGACAGAGGCTTATTTAGCATAATTAAATTTAAAAAAATTTAAAATAAAAAAAATATGTTTGCCCATTACGTATAATACAAACAAATACGGGAAAAAAAAGAACCGGCAAAAAAACTCAACAAAAAGCCAAAAGTTCAGAAAAAAAGAAACTTATGAATAGTGAAAAATAAGCCAGAAGCCAGAAGCCGAAGCCGAGTTGATCAGGGTAACATTCAGAATGGACCTATTGCAGGTTGGCAACCCTATCACCAATGATTACTATGATTCAAAAGGGTTGGCCGAGTATGCCTGGAGCCACTCAGTCGTGTCGGATGAAGTTTACAAGCGTATCAAAAATTTTTGTGACTTCAAGAAATCCAATTGGACTGATGATTGCAATGCCGCGATGAGCATCGTCTTCAGTCAGTACCGTGAGATCGACATATACAACATCTACGCCCCCAAGTGCCTTCTGTATCAGCCTTCATCATCTTCTGCTGAACGTGCATTCTTCGTGAATGATCAGGTAAAAAGTGAGCTATTGTAATGAAAGGTGACAGCTTGCGGCTGAAGATTCTTCTGAAATTGATAAAAATCTTTGGCATGATAGGAGCAATTTAGGAGAAGGATACGGATGTTCTCGGGCTACGATCCATGCTACTCATCATATGCTGGGGACTACTTTAACAAGGAAGATGTGCAGAGAGCATTCCATGCAAATGTCAGTGGGTTGCTTCCGGGGAAATGGCAAGTCTGCAGGTTTGATTGGCCTAAAGCTGTTTAGTTCAGTATATTAACAACTAGTCACTGATTCTTATAGCAAAACAAGAACATGAGCTCATCCATTTCTTGTGCAGTGACCCCATCCTGAACTCCTACGATTTCTCTGTATTTTCGGTCCTACCAATATACTCCAAGCTCATCAAAGCAGGGCTGAGAGTTTGGCTCTACAGGTATGCTCTCTTCCTGGACTCTTAACAAGTCATTTACAGTTCTATAACACAGGGAAAACAATTTCAGTTCTAAAAAAAATTTCGGACCCTTCCGAGAAATACGAATTTCGGAATTTTTGCGGAATTTTTTTCAGAAAAAATCAGTTAAAATATTCAAAATTACAATTTGAATTCAAGAAATGCAAATATATCCGCGTTTATTGATGGTTAATTAGCTAGGCTGACCTCTTCGAGCATGGTGTCGAGCTTGGCCTTGAGCCTCTGTAGCTCTGCCGGCCCGTGGAGCGACAGGGACAAGGGCGACTGGCTCAGCTGCCGATGCTGTTGCTCGCCAAGAATGAACTGATGGTAGATGAGCCGTTGACGTCGACGAGGACGGCCTTGCTCGGCGCAGGCGCCCATGCCGGCGCCGCCACGTCGTCTTCCACCACCGGCCGCCGCATCCGCGAGAGGCACGGGAGAAGGGGGAGGCGGCGGCAGCGGCAGGGATAGGCGGCGGGAGAAGGGGGAGGTGACGACAGGGGTAGGGGCAAGCAACGAGAGAAGAGGGAGGCAGCGGCAGGGGCGAGCAACGGTGAGGGCTCGGGAGATGAGAGAGATGGCAGCCTAAGTATTCCATAAGTCCGCTGTCTATAAACATATTACTTAGCATTTTAAGTAATCGGCGTTGATAAATATCATTTGGATATTTTTTTCTAACTATCATCTAGATTTAATTTGGTTTTCATTCCATAAAAAGATGGCATGATTTTTACGTTGTTTGTCAAGCCTAACACAACCCTTCTCCTTTTTCTTAGCTTGAGACAGGCTACGTAGAAGACTATATAGACGGAGTTGACAAAAGTAGGATAGGTGTTGATAGGAAGCTCGAGTTATGGAGGAAGATTTTAGAATTAAAGAGTTTTAGGCTTAGTAAGACTAAAACTGAGTATATGAGGTGTGATTTTAGTGGTGCAAGGATAGATGATGGAGATGTTAGATTGGATGGACAAGTAGTACATAAGAAGGAAATGTTTCGTTATTTGGGATCGATGCTACAGTTGGATGTGAGATTGATGAAGATGTGAGCCATAGGATAAAAGCAGGGTGGGTGAAATGACGCCAAACATCTAGTGTCCTGTGTGACAAAAAAGTTCATCAAAAGTTAAAGGGTAATTTCTATAGGACGACGATCAGACCCGCAATGTTATATGGAGCAGAATGTTGGGCGACTAAAAGACAACATATACAGAAAATGAATGTAGCGGAGATGAGGATGTTGCGATGGATCTGTGGTCATACAAAGCGGGATCGCATCCGTAATGATGATATACGTGATAGGGTGGGGGTAGCACCCATTGAAGAGAAGTTTGTCCAACATCGCTTGAGATGGTTTGGACATCTCCAACAACGGTTTCATGAGGTACCGGTACATAGTGGAATTTTAAGACGTATTGAAAATGTAAGAAGAGACAAATGTCGACCAAAACTGACGTAGGAGGAAGCAGTTAAAAGAGACCTGAGGGATTGGAATGTATCTAAAGAATTAGCTTTGGATAGGAGTGCATGGAAGTTAGCGATCCACGTACCGGAACCATAAGAAAGTTAGGAGCAGTATTTTAGGCTCTTGGCTCAGATAGCAGGTTGTACAGCTTAGGGTTTTAACATTGTATGTTTTATTTTAAGGCTTATATCTCTTTGATCTTGAGAAGGTTACATTCCTAGCCTACCCCTAACTTGTTTGGGACAAAAGACTTTGTTGTTGTTGTTGTTATTATCTAGATTTATGACCGTTGGATTAGAGATCCAACGGCCATGAATCCCCCTTCAAAAAATGAGCCGTTGAATTTCTAATCCAACGGTCTTAAATTTAGATGATCGTTAAAAAAAACATCCAGATAATATCTAGACACACCCAAAAAATAGAAAAGAGAGAAGAAAAGAGAAAGATACTATCTATTATTTAACAGACAGCTTTTTATTGTCTATACTATTATATAGACAGCTATATAGATAACACATTAATTATAACAGACAATTATATAGACAACTTATTGTATGTGTTGCATTTACTTCTACTATAGATGATATGAAGGTGTATTATAGATTACTGCTATCTATATCATTGTACATGCTCTAATAGATGAGAGTGGCCTAGTGGGTTGGGCCGACCGACGGAAAATTTAAAACGGGCTAAAATTTTTAACTGAATTAGACTTTTTCAGAGTAGGCTAAGAAAACCGAATTTCGACGAATTTCACGGATTTTGGCCCAAAATTGTAACCCTTGTGCTACAACTCATGTATAGCTTTTCTGAGAATGTTACAGCGTTCAAGTGCATGATTAACATGCATCCATTACTTATTCTCTAATAAACGGTGCTTTTATTTAACAATGCAGTGGTGACGCAGACGGCAGGGTCCCAGTGATCGGCTCCCGGTACTGCGTGGAAGCGCTTGGCCTACCCATCAAGACCCAATGGCAACCATGGTACCTTGACAAGCAGGTCTGAACCAGCAGCAGCTGCATCTTTGTGAATCGACCATGAGTATCCAGTAATGCTGAAACGTGGTGCAATGCAGGTTGCTGGGAGGTTTGTGGAGTACCATGGCATGAGCATGGTGACAGTCAGAGGCGCAGGCCACCTTGTGCCCCTCAACAAGCCTGCCGAAGGGCTCATGCTGATTAATACATTCCTTCACGGCGAGCAGCTTCCGACGCGCCGATGAATATGGCGCTGAGGAAGATTTGGGGTAGATGACAGTGGCGGAGCCAGGAATAAAGTTAAAGATAGACTGAATCATTTGTTGGATTAAATTAACTTGGTATAAATATAGTCTTTTACTCTTATAGAATTTCAAATTCATACAGAAATTATACAACTGGAGTCTTGAAGATAAACAACGAAAAATAGAGAAATACAAAGTAGCCACCTCGACAATAGAAAGCGCATGCCCAAGAATATATAATTATTCTGCTATGAGTATGGAGTAGCAAAAAGTCACTTGTGTATGAAACATGTGAAAATTAGTGATATAATAGAAAAATTGTGAATGACAATGAAAATTTAGATCATATAAAATATACCACAAATAAGCTAATTTGAATCATGAGACAAATTTGAATCACGGGGTAAATGCATTCTACGTGACTTCATGCCTTGGAAGCAGTTTATGATTTTATCATCATCAATACTTTTAAAGATCTCTCGCTCAGCGTAGCACACCATCAAGCTAATTTGAGTTGTACTCTAATTGGTTGGACGAAAACTATTTGAATTACTTGCGAAATAGTTACACAAAGTTCATTTCTCCATTATAGCAAAATCTATAAATAAATCATTAATTTCTATCAATACAAAGCTATAAATATATAAATTAATTATAAGAACTAAACTATCTATATACACTGAACGTGAAAGTCTAAAGTCTAAAATACTAAATTGATAAGAAAGGAACTGGAGAAAATTACTCACTATTCACTAACTCAGCAGACAGGCAACGCCGACTAACACTCCCCTATTTCCTCTGTCCTCTCACCTTGGCTCTCGACACTCTGCAAATCTCAATCTCAGTCTCTCTCTCAACTCTCAGTCGCTCACTGCCTCACTCGCTCCGTTGCTCCATCACTCGGACTCCGCATCTCCGCCACTCCAGTCTCAGGCCACTAGGCAGGCAACAACGCACAGCGTGGCCACGCAGCCGGCCCACCACCCAGTGCTCCTCCGCGGCACCGCACCACCGCCCACACTCGCCAATGGCGGCTCGGCCCTCGCCGCCCCGGTCCGGTTCCCCCTGCCCCGGCTCGGCCCCCTCGTCGCCCTGGTTCGACTCCCCCCGCCCCGGCCCCGCGGCTCCAACCCCGGATCTGGCGTTTAGCCTCCCCTCAGCCGGCGGCTCAGTCGGCTTGCCGCTAGATCTGGCTACCCTAGCTTCGGTCCGGCACTCCGGCTCTAACGGCACCCCCTTCTGCGCGTGCGGCGCGCCCTCACCTGGTTGCCCCCAGCCGCCCCTCTGCCACTCTGCGTTGTGGCAGCGCCTCTCCTCTGGGAAGTGGGAAGTTGGGAACTAATTGCAATTGCTAGGTTTGTTAGTTGGAGTGTGTGTTTTGGTGGGCCAATGAGATAAATTTGTTGGATCTCTTAAGGGCAGTAGGCTGCCCACTTGACTAGGCTTTTTTTTTGTTTTTTGTTGAGCCTCGGCCTCTCGTGTCAACGTCACCGCTTGTAACATCCTGAAAATTTAAAATTTGAAAATATGAAGCTTTTGAAATATTTTACAATATATTTTATTGGAATTTGGATTTTATGGTGTTTTCCTGAATTTGGTGGAGGTTTCAAAATTTAAGAACTCATAAAAGACAAAAACAAATATTAGTAATGCCATAAAAAGGAATGTACAAATAATGGAGATTCGAAACTTTAAATGCGAAATCTGAAAAGATGATCCAGTATAAGAAGAGAGAAACTTGAGTTAAAACTATAAAATCCCATTTTGAAAATAAGGGCATAAATAGCAATAAAAGCGGATGAACAAAATACAAACACACCTGCATATATACATATATGTGTATACACAAATTGTGCAAGAAAGAGTTTAGCAATAGGAAATAATATATATATATATATACATACATATAACAGACATAATAATAATAATATTTTGAAGCTTAAGTTTCGAATATCATACAAAAATCAGTAAATATAAATTCAATAACCCGAATTCAGAAAATAGAAGTCCCAAATTACAAATCCAAAAGCTTCTCATTTTCTCCCATTTTATTTACTCCCTCACTTCCATGTGGGCCCAGCCCCTCTCTTTTTCCTCTTTCTGCCCGCGGGCCCTGGCCTCTCCTCCCTCTTTCCCCCTGCCGACCGAGCACGCCTCCCCTTCCTCTCTTTCTTCCTTCCTCCCCCGTGCGCCCACGCTGTTTTTCTTCTTTCCTCTGCCCGCGTCAGCTCCCTTCCTCCACGCGGCGTCCATGCGCCTGACCCGCCCACGGTCTTCTCTGTCGTCGCCCCTGGTTTTCCTCATCGCCCTGACGCCAGCAACATCACCTCGCGCCTGCGCCCAGCTGCCCCCGCCCATGCCCTGCCGTGTCTTGGCATGTCCGCGCGCCAGGCAGGCCATGCCTTGCCCACGCCATGCCATGTTACCCTGGTCGACGTCTCCGCAGTGGCCACGCCAGCTATAAAAGGGCTTGTCTTCCTTCCTCGCATCCGACACCCCTCCATTTCTCCCCTCCGCGCGCTTGCCTCCTCTCTGTTCCGCACTGGCCGCCGCACCTCCGGCGAAACCCCGGCCAATCCGGTCGCGCCACTTCGTGCCCCTACTTCCCTCTTCCTCCCTTTCGGTTTAATTGAAATTTCGTGCACCCAGGGCCACCGCGCTGCCATTCCTTCCGATTCCGGCCGAAACGGCCGCCTCCAGCGCCGCTCCCTCCTCGGCGAGTTTCCCGTCAATTCCTCGCCGGTGGAGCACCTCCTCACCGCCACGGAGTCTCCCCAAGCGCCGGCCGCGCAATTCCTCCACCCCAGCTCGCCGGCGCCTGAGGCCACCCCGCGCCGCCATGGAGCTCCGCCGCCGGCTCATCACGGCCCCTCCCCGACTCGACCACCGGCGCGGTAAGCATCTGTCCACCTTCCTCCCGCTCATGCGCGCGCTATCCCCTCCCATCTCCTTCCTGGCCGCCGGCGCATCGCTTCCACCTCACCGCCGGCCGCCCCGCGCCGTCGCCGCTCACCTCGCCGCCATTCCGGGCCGCGCCGCCTCCTCCACCGGCCTCCGCAACTCCGGGGGAATCCGTTTTGCCAGCTACCCCCGCCGCTCCGGCCGCCGGCAACGCCAGCGCCGAGCGCCGGCCTCTTCCCCTGTTTCGCCCCAGTCGCAGCTCTGCTTCAACTGAATTGATCCCACCCCCATGTCACAAAGTGGCCTCAGCTCAGTTGGCCACCAGCACCCGGCCCTACGCTCCCTTACCGAGAGGTAACGAGTTCAACTCCCACCTGGCGCATTTAATTCTTTCCTTTTTATTTCGTTTTGTTAATTACTCCAACTGAGGAAAAGCTAAGGACAATTAAGAAATAGTCTATGGAAACTAATAAAGAAAATTGAATAGGACATAAAATAAGATTATTCAAGCTTTAATATTAGATTAAATGTCACACATGAGTGAAAGATTTCATGGTATGGAATTAAATAAGTCTATATATAGGTATATAATCTATCAACCGTTACTATTTTTCTCAGACTCAAACTTTAATTAAAGATAACATTAGTGTACTGATGATAAATAAATCTTAGCAGTTAATTTAGTTAAATATCATAATTTGATACAACAAGCCAGATCCTACTTAAATGAAATTATCCCTACATTAAACCGCTCTGAATAATAAATAAAGAGACATAGAATAATGATGAGGGTTGAGTCAAAGGGCACCTTTAACTGCAAATTATGTTGGCATATCTATTAAAACCTTTTGGATCATTAGTCATTAAAGTAACCTTGCTAAATTGCATTTTAATAAACACGGTGATACAAGAACCACATAAAATAATACATCTCAAATTACCAGCAGTAAAAATTAGTTCGATAAGCTAAATATCATATACATCGCCTAAGGAACCCCTATTCATAAATGGCAACACTCGACCAATAAATTAAACCCTGGTTAGATTTATACATCTGTACATAGGTCTAAACTGACTCGTAGAACCTCATCGATAAATAAAAATAATAATAAACGAAGCTAGTAATAACAAGATTGGGTCGTCGTATCCTGCCGTCAGCTATACCAAGCCATCTCTGAACACTAAACAGAAATAAACCCATAAATATACCTTTGTCATGACCTATCCGTTGGCCCCGCATTTGACAGGTTCTCCTGCCAAATCCCACTCACTCCAACCACTTGACCCCGTCAATACTCTGACTTAATAAACATTACCCTTAGTTATAAAGTATGCCTTAACATTTAACATACCATAATTAAACAAACCTCCTTGGTAGATTTAATTAAGTAGCTATATTAATATACGAACCGTATGACAAGCCTTGATAAATAAATTTGGACTAAAAATAATGCCAAGCTTAATAATAATAACAAAGGTGTGGATAGAATGATAATGGTGCTAGTGATAAAATCTTAACACTAGCTTTAGTGCATAATAGTATTGAGCATAATCGCATATATAACAAGTTAGGACCCATATGACCGGATCCTAATTCAACTTAAATTTAGCCTAGCCATGAATGAAGATACATAAAATACGATAATGGGATTATTAGAGATTTAAATTTTAATTAATTACCGTATATGAATAAATAAGGAGCCTCTACTATTTATCTTAATCCAAATTAATAAGTAAAGACATATATAAGAGATTATTCTTAATAAAGATATCCAAGTGTTATAATACTTTTGACTAAAAGATTTATAGAATAAGTACAGATCTCATCCATCAGACCAGTTTGCCTTTACCATAACCTGAGTTGCAAGGAATGCATACCCTAGAGATAAAATTTGTACACTAAGCTCCTGCACCAACTCATAGGTCTAACCCGACCCTTGGAACTTCCTTGATAAATAACAAAATAATAAAAAGAGATTATTAATAAAAAGATCAAGTTATCATATGCTATTACCAACCTTGCCTCAAATCACAGAATCACCCATTAACTCGTAATAAAACTAAATTGAGTTTATTCGGATTTATTTGGATCTTTTGAGTTATTTGCTTTTATTTGGGTTCAGTTGTTTATCGCGTAATTAGAAAGTGGAAATCGTGAAGATTCAGTGGAACAAGCGAGGTCAAGCTCAAAGTGAAGATAGAAACCAGAAGTTCAAGAAAGCATCGTGTGAGCCCAAGACCGCGGTAAACCGCGCCAGGCGAGTCAATACTTTGATCATGTTGAACCTACATTTCTGCAAATTACTTTGCTTTAAATTATCAAATTGCATGCGGTTATTTATATGCAAATACATGTTAATTTTAGACTCTAGTTATATTCCATTGTGTGCCTTGAATTAATATTACCCCTCCGTTGGAATATTTGAAGTCGAGAACCTTGTCGCCCTAGCAAAACTTATAATAATACCCTTTCAAAAATAAGTCCGTAATTATATGCCATGCTTAGTAATGTTTAGGTACTCATGGGCGCGAAGGCGCCCAAGCATCACTTTAATCATGAGAAATTGATTTGGGCGGTCATGGTGGGAATGACTGGTATATTTTGACAGGGTTATTTTCTGCTCCCAAAACTCTTAAATTGCTTACATATCTGAGCGGATGGTTTGGGGGCTGGTATGTGGTGCGGTGGGAGCACAAATTATGGAGTGTGGTAGAACCGCTCAGATAATACTAAGGACTGAATCTTGTGATGACCTCCTGATGTAAAACAGTACAACCACAAGCCTATAATGGGTACGACCTAGCTGAATAACTTGCAAGGGTTTAGTTCAGATATCACCGAGGAAAGTGGGTGCCAGGGTGTACTGGTTTACTCACAGTGAGGCACAGGGTGTACTGTACTCGCACGGCGCAAGAGGGGGCTTCTGACTGTGGTGGTGTAACCCTTCAGCGGTGAAACCTCAGCGTGGGTGGTGTCTAGCTAGATCGGAGTAAGGTAAAGGCTTTGTGATAAATTATCTGGGTCTCATGCCTAAGGAAGCATGTTGGCAAAAAGGATAGTTCATCTCTTGTGGTGAAAGTGTACAAACTCTGCAGAGTTAAAACTATTCGAATAGCCGTGCCCACGGTCAAGGGCGGACATGGGAACTCAACTGGATATAGTTCTATTTAAAAATGTTTGGAAAATGGGAATGGAAACTTGAAGGGCGAAGGACTGCCCTGGTTTGGAATTGTCCTGGGCGTCGTCCCAGTGGTAAGTTAAGCGGCTATAACGCTGAAGAAATTGTTATATGGTGCAGATGCCATGTAACGGTGGATGGAATCTGAATCGATATTAATAATGCATTTCCTTGTACATTATGATTTGTTCCAAAATTGCTAAGTCATAGGACTTTTTAATTAATTGTATTCAAAAGCACTCTACGCAAAATAAAATAGCCCGAGCCTCTCCTTTGTTAAGCCATGCATACTATTTATTTGCATTCTGTGTATTGGCTCGCGGAGCACGGGGTCGGAGTGCTCATGCTCGCTTTTGCGACAAAAATTCAGAATCAGGAAATCAAATCACCTCGCCTCAGCAACAAGAGTGGATAAGCTGGCCAAGAAGATGAAGATGTCAAGGGCTAGGTCGCGAACCTCCAGTTGGCTGCCTGTGGGCATGTCCTGAAGGTCCCACCTGTGTGCTTCGTTCTTCCGCTGCTGCAATTTATTGATTTCGGCCTAATCGGCCCATGAGTAAGTCTACTATTGAATTTTACACTTCCGCATGATATGTATTTTGATATTCATTACTGTAACTGTGAGCACTATCTACTGATCCAGGGAATAGTGCAGTAATCACAGAGGAATCCGGATGTTAATATCTGGGGCCCTACAGACATGGTATCAGAGCATATCGACTGCAGGTCGTGACCTAGTTAGCATGGTCGTTAGTTCATGACTAGAATTATTTCTTTAAAATACTAATTCCAAAAATATAAGTTATATTGCTCATTCTCATCTATCTTAGATGATTCCCCCTTGTTCATATGCTGCCCAAACCATTTTGGATCTGAAGCTCTCTTACCCAAATTCAAAGTGATGAAAATCCAGTACTTCTCTTGTAAACTTTCTATGAAAACGCACTTAAGGCCAAGAGTCATGGTGCTTAACCTTGAAGCTTAATATCAACGATTGTTTTATTTTTGGAGTAAACAATAGGGTGAAAATTGAAAGAAAAAAAAATTTGGTGGAGCCTAACGGAAAGAATTAGAATGACCGGATGGATGAATTAAGTTATTCTTGAAGAAATAGGAAATATGAAAATAATTGTGGGAGTACAACATTGATAAATAACATAATTCTTGGGAGATATTTACAATAGTGGAATAATGGAATATGATCAATTGCTAGATAAATTGATAGAGTTTTGAGAAATTGGAGAGATGACAACAATTATCAAAGTGTAGGCTTGATTAATAACATTATTCCTGAAAGATGTTCATAATAATGAATTAATTTGGAGGTTGTCACTGAAGATTTAGGTGGTTACCCGAGGGGTAATTATGATGTTGAATACAATCTGGGATTATTAGGAAGTCCTGTTACACATAACATTGGTGGATTTAAAAGTGATAATGATGGACAATCATTAGAATTCAGAATTGAGGAGAAGACAGACAATAAAGATTCAGGTTGATCATTGGAGAAGCAAACTATTGATTTGGATCAATGACACCAGACTGGATTATTAGGAGGTCACGATACGAAAGTCATCAGTGGATCTAAATAAAGAAAGCTAGATCTTTATAGGATTGGAAAGCTGATAAAATAGGCAATTGACGATCTGAGATTGGATTTATAAAGATGTGGAGAAATTCAGGCACATATAAGAATTTGGTAACTTCGATTCAATTAATAGAATTTTAAATGGAAGAATTATATTGGTGGATTTAAAGTGAAGGTGTTGGATTTTCAATGGGTTGTAGAGTTAATAAGTTGACCAATAGTGGATCCGAGATTTTGATTATACAGTCATAGTAAAAATATGATATTTAATCCACAAGTATATATGATTGAAGGTCAAAGATTTATGATGGACTTAGATAATCATGACTAGATTAATGAAATGATGGATGATACAATAGGAAGAGCATGATTGGTGGATCAAATAAAATAAATAATCTTCTTCGCTGTTTGGAGTCTTAGATGGCAGTAATGCCATGAACAACTAATGAAGAAAGATAGCCTAAGTGCAGTTTGCAAAAGTGGAAGTTAAATTATAAAGGCCATTGAATTCTAAGCCTTATGTACAAAAAAAATCATATGGGAGTGAATTGATTCAGTGATGAATAGTTGAGTGTTGGAAGAAATTAGGATATCTTTAAAAAAAATTCTGTTTTGCCACAAGGATCATTTATTAAAAAAAAGGGTGAGTGCTAAAACCAATGAAACTACCCCAAATACTTTCCACTTCTTTCTATTAATTACAAAGGGAAAATTTTGTTCCTCTTCTCGTACCCTCGCTCTAAAAATTTAAGGTGGAATGTCGAAGATGGTCATGAAGACAAGGTAGTCTCATTCTAAACGAATTAGGCAAATGAACCCTGTGCATCTTATGTGTTCTCCCCGAGTAGACGTTGTATTGTTGTAAGATTTTATTTGGCCCTGTGCACTGCCTCTTGCCCTCGGGCGTCCTATTTTGCAGTCACGGGAAAAGCTTGCTTTTAAAATTTGTGCGGTTCTGTATCACCCCAGCTTCCGGGGTATTTTCCTTTAAAGTTAAATGGGTTAGAACACCTTATCTCCGCGATTTAATCCTCATCTCATGCTATTCCCTCTCACCTTTTCTGAAAACCCCATCGGATCCAAAGGAACGAAATAACAAGTAACCCAAAACCAGTGCAATCAAGAAGAAGTGAAGACTCTGCAACTATCCAATATTTGAGGAGAACAACATCACTGTGAAGAAGACCACCCGCCAATCTCGTGACGACCAAGACAGCTATAGTACAATGGATGATTAATGACAATCGTCATTTATTTAAGGGGGGTAGCACTACGAGATATAATGTCGGCAAAATCAAAGAGCAAGCACCCTGAAGACGACGACCTCTCCAAAAGGATAAAGATCTCCTCCCTTCTGCCTCCTTTAAGTGCAGGTCCTCTCCCCTTCTGTTTACCCCTACGGCACAGGCCATTGCTACCCATCTATCAATATGAAATTTTACAACCATATGTCCAATAGACGATGCAACTACTCCATTCTACGACGTGAAGACAACAACGTCAAAGAGCAAGTATTTGGAAGTCTCTAGAAGAACATGGTTTCTCTCTTCCCTTTTGACTTCTCCAAGTGATAACGCCTAATGTGTAGATCTTCATTTCCCTGTGGAGTTCAGGAACTATACGTCGAGCAGCACCCGGAAACCCATTGCTAGCTAGTATAACCCCACCTCCTTTCTTTCAACTCCACCGGAATCTCGGGGTCGAGATTCTTTTTAAGGGGGGTAGATTTGTAACATCCTGAAAATTTAAAATTTGAAAATATGAAGCTTTTGAAATATTTTACAATATATTTTATTGGAATTTGGATTTTATGGTGTTTTCCTGAATTTGGTGGAGGTTTCAAAATTTAAGAACTCATAAAAGACAAAAACAAATATTAGTAATGCCATAAAAAGGAATGTACAAATAATGGAGATTCGAAACTTTAAATGCGAAATCTGAAAAGATGATCCAGTATAAGAAGAGAGAAACTTGAGTTAAAACTATAAAATCCCATTTTGAAAATAAGGGCATAAATAGCAATAAAAGCGGATGAACAAAATACAAACACACCTGCATATATACATATATGTGTATACACAAATTGTGCAAGAAAGAGTTTAGCAATAGGAAATAATATATATATATACATACATATAACAGACATAATAATAATAATAATATTTTGAAGCTTAAGTTTCGAATATCATACAAAAATCAGTAAATATAAATTCAATAACCCGAATTCAGAAAATAGAAGTCCCAAATTACAAATCCAAAAGCTTCTCATTTTCTCCCATTTTATTTACTCCCTCACTTCCATGTGGGCCCAGCCCCTCTCTTTTTCCTCTTTCTGCCCGCGGGCCCTGGCCTCTCCTCCCTCTTTCCCCCTGCCGACCGAGCACGCCTCCCCTTCCTCTCTTTCTTCCTTCCTCCCCCGTGCGCCCACGCTGTTTTTCTTCTTTCCTCTGCCCGCGTCAGCTCCCTTCCTCCACGCGGCGTCCATGCGCCTGACCCGCCCACGGTCTTCTCTGTCGTCGCCCCTGGTTTTCCTCATCGCCCTGACGCCAGCAACATCACCTCGCGCCTGCGCCCAGCTGCCCCCGCCCATGCCCTGCCGTGTCTTGGCATGTCCGCGCGCCAGGCAGGCCATGCCTTGCCCACGCCATGCCATGTTACCCTGGTCGACGTCTCCGCAGTGGCCACGCCAGCTATAAAAGGGCTTGTCTTCCTTCCTCGCATCCGACACCCCTCCATTTCTCCCCTCCGCGCGCTTGCCTCCTCTCTGTTCCGCACTGGCCGCCGCACCTCCGGCGAAACCCCGGCCAATCCGGTCGCGCCACTTCGTGCCCCTACTTCCCTCTTCCTCCCTTTCGGTTTAATTGAAATTTCGTGCACCCAGGGCCACCGCGCTGCCATTCCTTCCGATTCCGGCCGAAACGGCCGCCTCCAGCGCCGCTCCCTCCTCGGCGAGTTTCCCGTCAATTCCTCGCCGGTGGAGCACCTCCTCACCGCCACGGAGTCTCCCCAAGCGCCGGCCGCGCAATTCCTCCACCCCAGCTCGCCGGCGCCTGAGGCCACCCCGCGCCGCCATGGAGCTCCGCCGCCGGCTCATCACGGCCCCTCCCCGACTCGACCACCGGCGCGGTAAGCATCTGTCCACCTTCCTCCCGCTCATGCGCGCGCTATCCCCTCCCATCTCCTTCCTGGCCGCCGGCGCATCGCTTCCACCTCACCGCCGGCCGCCCCGCGCCGTCGCCGCTCACCTCGCCGCCATTCCGGGCCGCGCCGCCTCCTCCACCGGCCTCCGCAACTCCGGGGGAATCCGTTTTGCCAGCTACCCCCGCCGCTCCGGCCGCCGGCAACGCCAGCGCCGAGCGCCGGCCTCTTCCCCTGTTTCGCCCCAGTCGCAGCTCTGCTTCAACTGAATTGATCCCACCCCCATGTCACAAAGTGGCCTCAGCTCAGTTGGCCACCAGCACCCGGCCCTACGCTCCCTTACCGAGAGGTAACGAGTTCAACTCCCACCTGGCGCATTTAATTCTTTCCTTTTTATTTCGTTTTGTTAATTACTCCAACTGAGGAAAAGCTAAGGACAATTAAGAAATAGTCTATGGAAACTAATAAAGAAAATTGAATAGGACATAAAATAAGATTATTCAAGCTTTAATATTAGATTAAATGTCACACATGAGTGAAAGATTTCATGGTATGGAATTAAATAAGTCTATATATAGGTATATAATCTATCAACCGTTACTATTTTTCTCAGACTCAAACTTTAATTAAAGATAACATTAGTGTACTGATGATAAATAAATCTTAGCAGTTAATTTAGTTAAATATCATAATTTGATACAACAAGCCAGATCCTACTTAAATGAAATTATCCCTACATTAAACCGCTCTGAATAATAAATAAAGAGACATAGAATAATGATGAGGGTTGAGTCAAAGGGCACCTTTAACTGCAAATTATGTTGGCATATCTATTAAAACCTTTTGGATCATTAGTCATTAAAGTAACCTTGCTAAATTGCATTTTAATAAACACGGTGATACAAGAACCACATAAAATAATACATCTCAAATTACCAGCAGTAAAAATTAGTTCGATAAGCTAAATATCATATACATCGCCTAAGGAACCCCTATTCATAAATGGCAACACTCGACCAATAAATTAAACCCTGGTTAGATTTATACATCTGTACATAGGTCTAAACTGACTCGTAGAACCTCATCGATAAATAAAAATAATAATAAACGAAGCTAGTAATAACAAGATTGGGTCGTCGTATCCTGCCGTCAGCTATACCAAGCCATCTCTGAACACTAAACAGAAATAAACCCATAAATATACCTTTGTCATGACCTATCCGTTGGCCCCGCATTTGACAGGTTCTCCTGCCAAATCCCACTCACTCCAACCACTTGACCCCGTCAATACTCTGACTTAATAAACATTACCCTTAGTTATAAAGTATGCCTTAACATTTAACATACCATAATTAAACAAACCTCCTTGGTAGATTTAATTAAGTAGCTATATTAATATACGAACCGTATGACAAGCCTTGATAAATAAATTTGGACTAAAAATAATGCCAAGCTTAATAATAATAACAAAGGTGTGGATAGAATGATAATGGTGCTAGTGATAAAATCTTAACACTAGCTTTAGTGCATAATAGTATTGAGCATAATCGCATATATAACAAGTTAGGACCCATATGACCGGATCCTAATTCAACTTAAATTTAGCCTAGCCATGAATGAAGATACATAAAATACGATAATGGGATTATTAGAGATTTAAATTTTAATTAATTACCGTATATGAATAAATAAGGAGCCTCTACTATTTATCTTAATCCAAATTAATAAGTAAAGACATATATAAGAGATTATTCTTAATAAAGATATCCAAGTGTTATAATACTTTTGACTAAAAGATTTATAGAATAAGTACAGATCTCATCCATCAGACCAGTTTGCCTTTACCATAACCTGAGTTGCAAGGAATGCATACCCTAGAGATAAAATTTGTACACTAAGCTCCTGCACCAACTCATAGGTCTAACCCGACCCTTGGAACTTCCTTGATAAATAACAAAATAATAAAAAGAGATTATTAATAAAAAGATCAAGTTATCATATGCTATTACCAACCTTGCCTCAAATCACAGAATCACCCATTAACTCGTAATAAAACTAAATTGAGTTTATTCGGATTTATTTGGATCTTTTGAGTTATTTGCTTTTATTTGGGTTCAGTTGTTTATCGCGTAATTAGAAAGTGGAAATCGTGAAGATTCAGTGGAACAAGCGAGGTCAAGCTCAAAGTGAAGATAGAAACCAGAAGTTCAAGAAAGCATCGTGTGAGCCCAAGACCGCGGTAAACCGCGCCAGGCGAGTCAATACTTTGATCATGTTGAACCTACATTTCTGCAAATTACTTTGCTTTAAATTATCAAATTGCATGCGGTTATTTATATGCAAATACATGTTAATTTTAGACTCTAGTTATATTCCATTGTGTGCCTTGAATTAATATTACCCCTCCGTTGGAATATTTGAAGTCGAGAACCTTGTCGCCCTAGCAAAACTTATAATAATACCCTTTCAAAAATAAGTCCGTAATTATATGCCATGCTTAGTAATGTTTAGGTACTCATGGGCGCGAAGGCGCCCAAGCATCACTTTAATCATGAGAAATTGATTTGGGCGGTCATGGTGGGAATGACTGGTATATTTTGACAGGGTTATTTTCTGCTCCCAAAACTCTTAAATTGCTTACATATCTGAGCGGATGGTTTGGGGGCTGGTATGTGGTGCGGTGGGAGCACAAATTATGGAGTGTGGTAGAACCGCTCAGATAATACTAAGGACTGAATCTTGTGATGACCTCCTGATGTAAAACAGTACAACCACAAGCCTATAATGGGTACGACCTAGCTGAATAACTTGCAAGGGTTTAGTTCAGATATCACCGAGGAAAGTGGGTGCCAGGGTGTACTGGTTTACTCACAGTGAGGCACAGGGTGTACTGTACTCGCACGGCGCAAGAGGGGGCTTCTGACTGTGGTGGTGTAACCCTTCAGCGGTGAAACCTCAGCGTGGGTGGTGTCTAGCTAGATCGGAGTAAGGTAAAGGCTTTGTGATAAATTATCTGGGTCTCATGCCTAAGGAAGCATGTTGGCAAAAAGGATAGTTCATCTCTTGTGGTGAAAGTGTACAAACTCTGCAGAGTTAAAACTATTCGAATAGCCGTGCCCACGGTCAAGGGCGGACATGGGAACTCAACTGGATATAGTTCTATTTAAAAATGTTTGGAAAATGGGAATGGAAACTTGAAGGGCGAAGGACTGCCCTGGTTTGGAATTGTCCTGGGCGTCGTCCCAGTGGTAAGTTAAGCGGCTATAACGCTGAAGAAATTGCTATATGGTGCAGATGCCATGTAACGGTGGATGGAATCTGAATCGATATTAATAATGCATTTCCTTGTACATTATGATTTGTTCCAAAATTGCTAAGTCATAGGACTTTTTAATTAATTGTATTCAAAAGCACTCTACGCAAAATAAAATAGCCCGAGCCTCTCCTTTGTTAAGCCATGCATACTATTTATTTGCATTCTGTGTATTGGCTCGCGGAGCACGGGGTCGGAGTGCTCATGCTCGCTTTTGCGACAAAAATTCAGAATCAGGAAATCAAATCACCTCGCCTCAGCAACAAGAGTGGATAAGCTGGCCAAGAAGATGAAGATGTCAAGGGCTAGGTCGCGAACCTCCAGTTGGCTGCCTGTGGGCATGTCCTGAAGGTCCCACCTGTGTGCTTCGTTCTTCCGCTGCTGCAATTTATTGATTTCGGCCTAATCGGCCCATGAGTAAGTCTACTATTGAATTTTACACTTCCGCATGATATGTATTTTGATATTCATTACTGTAACTGTGAGCACTATCTACTGATCCAGGGAATAGTGCAGTAATCACAGAGGAATCCGGATGTTAATATCTGGGGCCCTACACCGCTGGTCGCTGGCCGCTGGCCGCCGCGTGCGCACGGGGTGCTGAGGGGGGGGGGGTTGCCGCCGCCGGGGGAGGTGAGGCTGAAGCCTTACTAAGCCCCCTGCTGGCTTCGCCCCGGTAGAAGATGGCACGAGAAATGGGTGACAATGTGGGAGAGTAGTCATATGAAATGGAATGTAAAGATTGCTTAAAGGTGCCAATCAGCTGAAATTGACATAGGCTACTGACTGCTGTTTCTTAAAATCAATTTTTTGCGCTTATTAAGTTCGTCATTTTGTTGAACATTTGTTTTTTTTGTGCCTGTTGCAACTAAATTGGCCATTCATGATATAAAATGGCATTGAGAAAAGCAGGGCGCTCAACCAACCAACCAACCAGAGACTGAAACATTTGACTTTGCCACTACCACTACCATATGTACAGCATTGATCTCATCCAAAACAATAGCACAGCAGTAAGTAAACCACAAAGGCCTAGAAGAGATAACTCAGCCAAAAGGAATCTGTCTAACAAAGCCATCACGTCCCAAACATACCAAGTAGAGTCTTGATCATGGATCCAATAACAGGGATTGCTAGACAGTCAAAAGAGATTGTATCAAACAGCAGTCAGTCTCTTCCTCAAAGAATACACAGCAGTCTGGCTGTCACATTGCTTGAATTAACTTTTATCCTGCAGCACATCATGAAGTTATCGGCATTCATCAGCATAAAATCCACATATCTGTCAGTTTTTCCGAGATAATTCTATGAGCCTTTAAAACAAATGAATTGCAGTCGTCCAAACTCCAATAACATATAGAACATGCATGCGCCTCGTGTGCAGCTTGAGGTGCCTTTGCCTCATTGTGCCTAATAGCATGCACCTCAGTGTAAGGTTCCCCGGATTGCATGGTTGCCGGGTTGGCGTAGTCATATTCTTTTAACTGTGATATGAGAGTGTTGAGCTTGGAATTCTAAATATACCTGTATGGGTTGATAGTAAAACTGACCAGTGTGTCAAACTGTATCGAGCCATAGCACAGAACATTATCAAGAATAATGTTGTTGTGCCTGCTGTCCAACTAATATAAGCGGTTGGTGAGAAATGCTGAGGATAACAAATAGCAAAGAAAAGACAGTGCTACAACAGTTTCGGTGGGTTTTTACCTGCTCGGAAGCATCAGCGAATCGTATGGGCAAGGTAATGTTTCCCCTGGCACGTCCAAGGATATCACGAACTTCAAACTACAAGGACCAAAGCAATAATCCCTCCTGACACGTCGCCTTGGCCAGCTTACCGGCGAAACAGCCATCGCCCACAGCTCCGTCGCACCACCCACAGTAACAGCGCCGCCGCCCACTGTTTTCCCCTGCCCATCGCGTTGCCCAGTCCGAACGGCACAAAAGGTCTGCTGCCTCTACAGTGAGCAGCCACACTGGTCATGTGCTACAGTTCACGCTCTGTCGCCGCCGCCTGACACCAATGCGACCGCACGGTCGCCGCCCGTTGCCAGCCCGTCCGCGCCGGCTATAAAAGCCCGTACGGACTTCCATTCGCTCCGCACCGTTTCCCTCAGCCTTCCACACCCCCGAATCGGGTTTTCACCCCTCGTAGCTCATCGGCGAACCCATTCTTCTCCAACTCCAGCCATCCGGCAAGCCGTCGATTGAAGCTACTACGAGCTGATTCCGTCAAGCCGGAGCACCATTAGGACAGCGCGAAGTCACACCCACCCTCGCCCGGGCTTCTCCCCAGCTCCTCTTCGCCGGCACCGTGCGCTCCCTCTGCTCGCCGCCGCCGCACGTCGCTAGACCGTCACCACCTTCCGTGAGCTTCCCGTGCCCCCGAGGTAGTCTTCTAACCTCACCACGATACTCTCCTAGCCTGCAATTGAGCTCTAACACCGTGTGCAGTTGCGCCCACTTTTCTCCTGTACCGCCACCACCGTTGGTCGTCGCCGACCGCCACCACCGCCAAATTGGCCAGTGGGATCGAGCCTAGGCGTGCGCACGGGCATGAGCATTCCATTTTTGGAATGATCATGACCGGCCGCTGCTTCCTCCGCCGGAGGCGGGTTCGCCGTTCTTCGGCCGAAGGAAGGGCCACTGTAGCGAAGGGGGAAAGAGGAGTTAATTAAATTAAGACATCATTAATTAACGTTAAGATATGCCATTAATGCTTATACCGGTTAATTAGACAAAACCTCTCACTGACATGTGGGCCATGCCCCTTTAATTTAAACAGTAATTGACCCCACCTGTCATAGACACAGAGAAAAAAAATAAAAATAAAAGAAAATTTTAAAAACCGGAAGTGGGACCCACGTGTCAGAATTTAAGTATTTTTCGGATTTATTTAAACAGAGAAATTTAAAAGGGCATAACTTATTCATTTTAACTCCAAATTGAGTGAAACAAATTTCTAAATTTATCTAAATTCAACCTCTATCCAATAGAACCAAAACCATAATTTTTTAAGCTCATTTGAATTTTTTGTGAGAATTTATTTGGTTTGCTAATTTTTATCCAAACTTTCATGCAACGGAAAATAGCGTATGAAGCCTAGGTGGAAGAAGCCGAAGCCGAAGCAACCCTCAACAATCAGGACCAAGACAATTATGACCAAGGCGAGTCAGTACTTTGATCATGTTGAACCTACATTTTTGCAAATTAATTCCATTTGGAATTATCAAATTGCATGCTGTTATTTCATGCGCAAATTTATGTTTGATTTCGAGCTGCTAGTTATATACCCATTAATGATCTTGTTAGTATTACTCACATTTTGAACCATTGAATATATGAGGCTTGTCACCTTAGAGAAAACTAAAATATTAGAACTTTCGAAAAAACAAGTCTATAGCTAGACACAATGCTTAGAAATGCTTAGATATTCGGGGGCACCTAAAGGCCCCAAGCAACACTTTTTATCATGAGGAAATGATTTTGGGAGGTCATGGTGGAATTAATAGGTGTACCTTGACATGATTATTTTATGCTTCCGAAAACCCCAAATTACGCATAAATATCTGGACGGATGGTATGGGAGCTGGTACGTGGTGCAATGGAAGCACAGTTTTTGCGATGTGGTAGAACCGCCCAGGTAATCATAAGGATCAAATCTTGTCATGATATCCTATGTAAAACAGTACAACCACAAGTCTGCAAAATGCAACCTGGCTAAGTAAAACTATCGAAACCCCCGGACTCATCTCACCGGTAGTGGAAAGGTGGGGAATAATGCAAGGGTGACGTAACCAGTCGTGCCAGCGTTGTGGAGAGTGGAATCCGAATGCGCTAGTATCCGTGGTTACATCCCGTGCAACGTATGGGACCCGCCACAAGTGCGAGCAGCCTATAGGGTGAGATGACAAAAGGGACTAGATACTTTAAAAAATTAGCGTGATAGTCTAATCTACCACATGACCAAGGAATCATGTGGGGCAACGAGTGGATTGTCTCTTGTGGATAAAGTGTGTAAGCTCTGTAGAGTCAAAACTATTCGAATAGCCATGCCCACGGTCAAGGGCGGACATGGGAACTTAACTAGATATAGTTCTATATCAAAATGCTTTGTAGGTGGGTTGGAAAAGTAGAGGGCAGCGGAAAGCCTTGGTTGAGTTGACCTGGGTGTCGTTCTAGTGATAAGGTAAGCGGTTATAACGCTGAAAAGTTAGTATATGGTGCGGATGCCATGTTATGGTGGATGGAATTTGTATCGCTATTACTATAGTCTTTCTCACAAATTATGTTATGAGTTCAAACTGCTAGGTCCTAGGAACTTTCTAAGTAATATATTTAAAGGCAATTTATGGCAAAAGGAAATAACCCGAGCCTATCCTTGATAAGCCCTGTATGTTATCTATTGCATACTGTGTATTAGCTCGCGAAGCACGATGGATTGTGCTCACACTCGCATTACCAAAATAAAAAACAGGAACCCAGGACCACTACGCTTATGAAGATGCTCCTACCAAAGATGAAGGAAATAATGAAGGAAATTAGGACGCTTCTACGTTTTTGGGTCCTAGACAAGTGGGCTTGATCGAGATTGTGTGCACATATATTACTTAGGAATAGATAGTATATGTTGTTCACATTATCCCTCAGTCGCTTGCCTGTGGATTATGGTCTTACTATTGCTTTTGCTTCCGTTGTTATATTTGTGATGTAGACATTTGGCCGGTTAGGCCCCTTATGTAAACTGTCACCCAACACGGTGTATTTCAAACTTGGTTATGTAATATATTATGGTTTATTATGTTTTGTGTGATGTATGAAATGATGCAGCAATGTAACTGTGAGCACTATCTACTGATCTAGAGAATAGTGCGGTGTTTCACAGGGGATTCTGAATTGAAAAATCCGGGTCCGACATCCAGCGTTAGCCTGACCACCTCATGTGACATCCTAAACCGTCTGGATCTCAGATCTCCCCATCCTAGTCCCAGTGCTCCTTGTCACCAAACATGATCGTCTCCATGCCATTCTGCATATGTAAAGACCAAAGAAACGTTTCCCAGCACAAGTTCTTTTCAATTTGACTGTCATTAGCACACAACCTCACACCATCCTTGTCCATCCATAGATAAGAACAAAACCATCCACGACCATCAACCAGGTCATTTACGACCACACATTCCATTGCTTACCACAATCAGCTCCAGACAACTTGTTACGACCGCTAGCTCAAAAGTACTCAAAAAGCACAAGTACTTGAAAAATACTATCGCTCCGCGCCAAACACTCGGCAAAACATCCATCACTACCGACTACAGAGCCATCGAGCACCGAGTGCCTGGTCTACGACTACCGATCATCAACCAATCACTGCAACATCTATCATCGAGCACCGAGTATCACCGACAACCGCTATGACCAGATCAGTCAACCACAGACCCAACACGAGTACTCAAGGTACTCGAAGATCATAGGAATTAAAGTACTTGTACCAACCAAGAAGTCTACGATTATCGACCGCGAAGTATACAACAACCAATCGCAAAGCTTTCGACTAAACCCAAAGACAATGACAGCATACCATAACGTTCACAACCATCAACCGCAAAGTCTATAACTATGAAAACAAGACTGCGAAGTCTATGACTATAACAGCAGTCCGCCAAGTCTACGACCATCGACTGCAAAGCCTTCGATTATCGACCAGTAAAATCTATGACTATCGAGTACCGACCAGGTACTGTAGCTATGACTATGAAAAAGTACTGTAGTTATGATCATGAAAGGTGCTATAGCTATAATTACCTTTAGTGGTCGTTCTGTTATGGTCAAACTGTCGTAGTCGATATTCCGTGGTCGACGTCAGACATGGTCGAAGTATAACGTAGTCGTAGTCGAATGTGATCATAAACGACTTTGAGTCGTAACCAACGTAGTCGAAATCTGACGTGATCGAAGTCTGTCGTAATCGAAACCTGCTGTGGTCGAAGTCTGACATGATCAAAAGCCGTCGTGGTCGAAATCGGCCATGGTCGTTCAGCCGTGCGATCCTCTAATGCCACTCGAGTGCCATCCGATGTTTCGATGTAACTCAAAAGCCGTCCGATACTCCAGAGCTACTCAAATAACGTTCAATGCCACTTGAACCTGATCGAAATAGTCCGAAACTACTCGAAGCAACCAAAAACACTCGGAGAAGACAAAAAACATTCGGTGCAAACTGAAACCACTTAAACTTGAAACCTTCGACCGTGATCGACCAAAAATTTTACAAACGTAAAATCTAAACCAATCCAACTGCCAATTATTCATCATCATCTTATTTACAACCATTGACATGGTCTAACATTAGTCATATATATTGCCGACCAGCACGCGTGCACAATGAAATTAAAGGAGTGAAGCGAACGTCCATCAAATTTTAAACAAACAGCAAACAAATTAAAATCTACAAAATTAAACACTGCAGTATATGTGTATACATATCAAACTAATGTATACATGTGTACAACCGTATGTGGGTACGAACAACCGTACGTGTGTACATACACAATCAACGAATTACCAATCCCACCCGTATAAAATCCCTAGCTACTTCATACGTCTCAAAAACATCAAACAAGAAAGAAAAAGGACAGAAAACATAATTAACAAAACAAATTAAAACCCATACACGTATACAAATATATATCTCTCATGCAGACCTAATTAAGGACGATTAATCTTTCGTGTACTCTAGCACGTCGACCATGAGTTGCATCAGCTTCACTTGCACCTGCAGCCGCACGATGTAGTCGGTGGCGCGGAAGAGGAGCTCGTCGAGGTCGAGGCGCCGGCCGTCGTCTGCCTCCTCGCCGTCGCCGCTCGGCACGAGCCGCCTCAGCGCCTCCATCTTTCTCCTCACTTCCACGCAGCGCCTGGTGCTCGCCTTGCCGTTCCCGGTCGCCTTGTTCCTCGACGTCGGCAGCGGTCTTCTAGGAGCCACGGCGGGGACGAAGCGCCGTCTTGTCCTCCTCGCCGTCGACGTTTTGCAACAGCTGCTCGTTTGAGCAGCCATGGTGAACCTTTCTCGCAACGGATACTTGAATTGCAGCAACGAGCTTTACACACAGAGAGAGAGAGAGATGATGATGATGGTAGTGGCAAAGTACGTTAGAGAGAGGGGCAATGGTTGTTTATATAGTTGGATGGTGGTTGGAGCTAGGTTGGAAGGGGGCAGATATGTAGGGGAATTAGGTGGCATGCATTGGCATATTGCACATATCTAGATTAAATTAAATATTGTTGTAATCAAGCTTGCATGAGACATAGCTAGATAATACGTGGATATGCTTTATATGATACATGTGAGAGAGAGAGAGAGAGAGAGAGAGAGCGAGCAAATGCAGGCATGTTGGCATGCATGGGAGGCATTGCTTGAGGGTGAGGGCATGTTCTCCTAACTCAAGACCACATGCCACCACATGATTCCTAAAACCTAGGGGAGCAATCACAGCGGATATGAACAGATATCATCCATTATATATCATATTCTATATTTTTTCTTAGAATCGAAGTCGGACATGAATAATGTCAGATACTTATTTATCCATTCTATATTCATTCTATAAACCTTCAAACGGTCGGTCGGACGGACGGAAATTATTCATTTCTTTTGCATCCCTACACAAGACATTGGAAAGTAGGATACAATCAGAGCGAATACAGATAGATTAATCACCAAGATATCGAATGAAGAGCATTCAATATTCCCCGTTTGTTTAAATGTGGTAATCCACATATATGTTTTCTTGTTCCTACACAAAGTCATCACAACATGCTTTTTTATGTCACTTAACATACAGATATATATGGACAGACATCACTCATCCCGTATTATATTCCATAAATTTTCTTTAGAGTCAGAGTCGGCCGGACATGTATAGTATAGGATATTCATTTACCCCTTCCGTATTCGCTCTACGAATCTTCCGTCAGCCAATCGGATAAAAATTACCCGCTCCGTTTGCGCCCTACTAAAACCAACCAACATGTCTAGCTTATCCATCCAAGCACAGGCCAGCAGACACCTACCTCTCTCCCCTTTCAATCTCCTCATCAAAACACCCTGTATCCCTCTACCCATGCATGATCCCAAGCTGGCTCCTTGCATGCATTTGTGACGTGTCATGGGCCCCACACACACCACCACCACACCTGCCACCTCAGCAAAAGTGCAGCAGGGAAAAGTCTCCTGCACCATGCATGTGCACATAGTTGGTGCAGCACGACATGATGATGTATCCTATGTTAGTTAATTATATGCTGGATATATTAATATAGATTAATATACTTTTAATGTGCCACCATGTTGCCCTATGGGGAGCTGATCATGATAGGCACCGATGTGTTAGTAATTAGAGTAGACTAATGCAATGCACTGCACATGTGTATCTCCATGATTTGGGCCTTGATTTTCCCTGCCATGTTCTCCTTCCTCCTCATGGCATATATTCTTTGGTACATTGATGTGCAAGGAACCTGCCCGTTCTTGACATGCGTATCTGTCAAACAAACGTGCTGACGACACGTATCATTACAGCCAGCCGTCGATCGACGCCGCGATTCGCGGTGTAGTGAGCATGCGGTTTCTACGAAGGTTCTTGAGAGACTATGGGGTAATATAGTTCATTAATTATGTTGGTGCATCCATATGTGTATATATGACGGTAGTCCAGTAACCAGGATTAGCTACGCAGCTAGGCATGTGATCGGTTGTGATTAATTGGACCGTACAGGGATAAATAATCCCGCTCATTTCGGCTTCAGCTTCTGACTTCTGGCTTATTTTTTACAATTCATAAATTTCGTCTTTTTCTGAAGTTGTCCGTGATGAGCTAGCATATTTTTTCTATTTTTAAAATTTTTAAATTTAATTACTCCAAATAAGTCACCTTCAGCTACAGTGAAATTTCAACCGTTACAATGCAATTTCAGCTATAAACCATATCTTTTCAGCCCAATCAAGCAGAGGCTAAGTTTTGTGTACGGAGGAACAAAGGTCTAAATGCTTGGCTTAGGGATGCTTTGAATGGATGGGCCTTAGCTTCTGAGTTTGACGAAGTCTATGCAGTCTTTTCAACACGCGTTTTTGCTGCGATATTGTACTGCAATGCGCGTGGTCGGTTCAAGTTTACTTAATTATATGCTTGATGGTAGTATCGGTCCCAACATCCATGAATTTCGTTATGAATATATACATCCAACCAGTTACCATCGGCTTCTTGAACCCCTACCAACCGCTAGTACAAAACACGGTGTGTTAGGAGCTGACGAGGAAGGTTCGCGTTATCGGTTTTTGGCTGCTCACCGGCGGGAGCGGAGAAATCTTCGACGGTTTTGGATTCCAAATTTTGAACTCAAAATTCAAAATGAGCTGATGGTTATATTGAACAATACCGTAGGACCGGAATGGCAACAGATGGATAAATGATGCCTTCAAATTTTTTTTTCAAATATTCATCAATTTTTCACTCAAATAGCTATAAGAAGTTATATAGATCAAGAATCTAAAATTTCAAAAATCTTGGTGCTACGGTAATTTTAGGCTGCGAACAGTGAAAAAACAAAATTATTTCAAATCCGAAAATCTATAAAAACCTTTGATCTATAGATCTAAAAGACATGAAACTTGGACCAAAACTAGACCATAACTTTAGGAACATATCCCAACCAGACATCTTGAAAGAACTTGAGAGAATTGAAATTTTTTGGTTCATGAAGCTATGTTGCACCAAAATCAGGCCAAAAACTAAAATTAAGTTTACTCTCAAACCAAAGCTCTAATCACTCAAAATTTACTATGCACCTTCTCTAGAATATCAGAAACTTATTCCAACCAACGATCAAGAATATTCTTGTCAAAGTTCTGACCTTTTTCATTACAAAAATGTTGCGCCAAAAGGGTTAAAAATAAAAATGGTAAATATGAGTTGTGCGTAGGTGAATAATGGCCATGATAGGTTTAGATGTATTTTCACATATCACAGCAAATTAAAACACAAAAAAATTGAGATAAAAACAAGTAGATCAAGAAATCACTCCTAGAGCCAAAAAAAAGCAAAAACAAGATTTCTTCATAAACTTGTTATGTAAATGTCTAGATAGGTGAAGATTGATTTATAAAGATTATCTCTATCTCTTACATGTACTTAGCACAGCAAGATCAAGAAGGGAAAAGATAGGAGAAAAATCAACCAAATAAATCAACATAAGAGATATTCATGTAGATGAACAAAACTTGATGTATTGCTACTTGAGAATGAATGTTTTATAGTCACTACACCTGGAGGATAAGAGAGCACACTATAGCACTCAATTTCTCTCAAATCCTAACCCTAAAACACATGAATCCTTAGTCTTAAGAAAGGCTGGTTGATAAGAAGTCTCTGTCCTAACCTGTTAAATAGATAAACTAACTAGCCCCATCTAATACTTACTGGATACTATGCACTTAGCATAATGGGGAAAACCCGATAACCCCACGCATATGGGTTTTAGCGCACACATTACTTTTATGCACGCTTTTCAAAACACATAAGCCTGAGTCCGCTAAGTCAATCTTTATCCAACTTGATCTTATCAACTTCTTCTTGACGTAAACCGCTCTCCCAAGCGTTGTGGTTTTGCTTCAAGCTAATTTCTGATATTTTTATCAACTTACCAAAATATCCTTTCTTGAACTGGTCTTCATATTCCATTGCAAGCAATCGCCATTGTTTACCACATGTGAGTGCATCACTGGCTTGCCACGCGTCGACAAGTTTCTTCCATTTTTGTAATAGAGTGAAGAAGCTACTTAGAGAAGCTAAATGCACTACTAGGGATGTGTTCAACAATGACGCTTTGCTTTCGTCACTGAAGACACCAAATTCGTCACTCAGGCTGTTTTGTGACGATGTTATGACGATATGGGCTTCGTCATGGAAAGCGCGTCACATTTGGCCTACCGTGACGAAACGACAATTTTCGTCATCGATGTGCACTCTTTCTATGACGAAAAGGTCACCGTCGTAGAAGTGGTTTCTTTCTATGACGATTTATTTTCGTCATTGAAAGAACACCTTTTTCGTCATAACCTGCCGTCTGTCAGGCGGTTAGACGGCGTCTGCCACGCTGGCTGCTGACGTGGCGTGCCACGTGGCAGCTGATGTGGCGTGGCACGTGGCAGCTGACGTAACGTGCCACGTTGCAGCTGACGTGTTTGGCGGCGTGGCAGCTGACGTGTCCTGTGACGTGGCTGTTGACGTGGATTGTCCACATGTCCACTCGTTTTCGTCACAGAAGTGGTTACAGATTCGTCACAGAATTAGTTTCAAATTCGTCACAGAAAGCTCACAGAATCATCACAGGTGCACCATGCTGATTTCATTAGAAAATGCAAATAATATTCAAAGGACCAAAAGCTTCCATAAATTAACAGATCCAGTATTCCAGTGACCATACAACTTAATCAGCAATACTAAACTTGGTTCACATTAACATCACATGCAAATAATAAAAAGTTCACTACTAAACTCGGTTCACATACTTGACATCACATTCCACCAGCAACATAAGTTATTGCATACACAAAATCACCAGCACGGACCAGCAGCTACAAGCAGCGCTCATGTCGAAAAAGCATTGTTGAGGGACAAGATACGCTTGAGCAACGCATTGTTCTCCTCCATTGCCTTGTTGTTTGTCTCTGTCAGCTTCTTGTACTCCTCCACCTCCTTTTGTGTCCTCGCCAGCTTTTCCTCAGCTTCTTCACTTCTCTTCTTGAGATCTTCGAGTTCACCTTGTACAGCAGCCCTAGCTTCAGCTGTTAGTTGTTCCCGAAGCTCGCTTTCATTTGATGATGATGATTTGGAGGGTGCCATTGGTTTGTTGCCAACACTCTTTAGAAAAATGTGTGAGCTGTTCTGGGACAGCACCTGGGACACAACCTGCACACTGGAAACTACTGGCTCTCCTTCAGCAATAGGTTGTGCCCTCAAAGCTTCCATATTTGACTGAAACAGCAATGACCCATCATTAGTTGATACTTATTGCATTAATTCGAGGAGGAAATATCACACAAGATGTATTTTACAAGATTAAAACCTATGCTGATCTGTAACCACAGTTGTAATATAAATAGGTCGATTCATAAAACATCCTGAAAGAATAAGTGTTTGAACTTTGCAGAAAATAGATAATGTCTTTTGCAAGCATTACAAGCTCAAAAAGGACCATGAGGCTGCTACTTTCCACAGAAAGCTACCAGAATAACGTTAGCAGCTAGAGACATAGCTAAAGTTTCAGAAACTGCACACTGGTTTGACAAGTACAATGAAAAGCTGATAAGATGCAAATGCTCTACACAGAAACTGCTGCAATGAAATGCAATGTGCTCTACACTGGTTTGCAACGCTGGCTAGCTATCTCTTGTTAATACAAACAGGTTTGCACATTGCAATGCTAGCAAGCAATGTCCTGTTTACCTGTTTATAGAAACAGGGTTTGCACATCTACAGAATGTCAAAGTAAAAAAAAACAGGAGTACAGTAGAGTAGTGCTCCTAATCTATTGGGTGGGGGCACTCCTACTTGGGAACTCACAAACCAATCCTCTGCAAGGTCAAAATGCTTGTCTGAAGCTTTGCTTAGCAGCTGTAGCAGCAGCACGCAATAGTGTTTACTGTCCAAGAGTAGTGAAAGCTGATTTCATCCATGGATGCCTTTCTCTGCTTGTTTTTCATCCCATCTTTCATGAGCATCTGTCCACAGCTAGCATCTAAGTACTAATTAATGGACTACTCCCAGTGGTTAATTTAATCCTGGAGATGTATTGACTTTACTAAGTATTTGTATTTTGAAGGTGTCCCAGGCCTATCTATGTTGAGCCTATGAACTAAGTAGCATTTTAGTTAAGAATAGACACCCAAATTTGCCTCCATAAGCACTTTAACTTAGATGGTCAGGTGTACAGTTACGCCCTCAACCAACTAAGATAGGTTTCTTATCAATAAGAAAAAGAACTAAGGTAGGTTTAGTTCCTAGGACTGCAAGTACAAGCACATGCATATAGCAGATGAACTTATATGCTCAACAGGCTGAGACAAAAAAAATAGGCTGACAGTAACTATATAAGACTGGAAGCCATCCCATATAGCTCCGGCTGGGGTTAGAACACAGGTTCTGTTCTTCAAGCTAACTGGCCTAACATTCATATTGAATATGCATACTCCCTCAGTCCCGAAATAATTGCAATTCTAGGAACTGGCACAGCAAGCAATGACAGACAGGAAATTGCAAAAATACATGAGGCCAAAAAGGTATGCAATCCATGTCGGGACTTACGACTGCTTCTCTTGCTGGTTCACTCAGACCATGTTTGGAGCTGGTATGACAGGTCTTGAATGCCTCCACCGCATCAAGTTCTTCATTTTGTTCTAAGCTGGGTTCTGCATTGCTTCTCTTCTGTTTCTGTTTAGTAGATAATCAATTGCAACAAAGTTTTCTCAGATGAAATGCAAAATAAGTTGTTTAGTGCATGTATGTACAAGGTACTCTTTACTTACATATGCATGTAAGTGTGCCACATAGCTGCGAGAACCCGTAGCCTGATGATACTTGACTTTACGGCGATTCTGCTTGTTCTTTTCACTTGATTCCTACAATAAAATGAACATGTCAGATGACATCATAGGTTTTAAATGAGAATATCATTTGGAAACTAAATGAGATAGAACATATGACAAGATACCCATACCATGTTCTTTGGATCAGACCACTTTGCAACTAGTGCCCTCCACTGTGCATCAGTCATGCAAGCAACAGGAGAAGTTGTCCTAATCTCATTTGCAGGCACACCATTGAAGTATTTCTTCTTGAGCCGATAACGCATTTGTCGCACCCCAGAGCGCAGCATATCGGTGCAAGCTTCCTCTGTTGGCTTGTCCTCTCTGTTAATGGCCAAGCGCCCCTAGTCACATGACAATTCCACATTTAGTTAGTCATTTCAGGTTAAGCAGATGTACAAGTTAACCATAGAAACAGTAATGCACTTACAGAGAGCTTTCCTACAAAGTTGTTGTAATATTGTTCGTCTTTCTTGTAATCTTTCCAATGAGGTAGGACAGGAACCTTATCCCGAATGATAACACCAGCCTCAGATGCAAACTTTGCAGCTTGAACAGGTTCATGTGGCCTTCTTTTGCCTTCAGTAACAGCTATGGGCATCCTCCTTCCCATAGCTTTTGTCATCCTGTCCAGCAGTGTTCCCTTGGTGGGTGGCCTGGGTCTCCTTGGGGCTCGCTGTGCAGGAGCTAGAAAATAGAAATTGCATTTAAATGCTTTAGGTTCATGCAAATCAGCAAAAGAAATGACATTTGAATGACAAAGAAACTACAACTTGCCTTCATTGTCTTCCTCTCCAGCTAAATTGTCTTCATCAGCACCTGTACTGTCATGAGCTGCTCCACTGTCTTCCTCTGCAGTAGTGTCCTCACCACCACCTCCATTGCCTTCCTCTGCAGCAGTACTGTACTCACCACCACCTCCATTGCCTTCCTCTGCAGCTGTATAAGACCATTGTGGTATTTCATCATGATCATCTGTAGGATCCTCTACATTCTGCCCATCTCTCGCTGAAGGTTGAAGCCTTTTTGATTGTCTTCTTTGGGGTTGCAGCTGTGATCCTTCACATGCCCT
Organism: Dendrocalamus latiflorus; assembly: GCA_017311315.1. Classification (NCBI taxonomy): domain Eukaryota; kingdom Viridiplantae; phylum Streptophyta; class Magnoliopsida; order Poales; family Poaceae; genus Dendrocalamus; species Dendrocalamus latiflorus. The sequence continues at coordinate 19,134,762 of CM029619.1, read as the reverse complement.
CACTCTCTTACTATTCCTAACTCCTGGCGGCATGTTGGGATTTGTCTTCCTCTTATTTGAAGTGTGGACTGGCAGCCTATACCCTGGAGGATACTGAGGGAAAAAAACAAGTAAGTCATGTGCATTAATAAGCAAGACCATATATTACAAACAGGTATGAACGAAAGAAGGTGCATCTAGAAGCAAGGGCATATATTAAAGAACAGATTAAAAACATTCAAATGCAATTCAAATATTCCCCATCTAGTATTTTGAAGATAGAAGAAGCACCTTTATTGCTAGGGGCTGTGGCTGGTCATCCGATTCAGTGTCATCATCATCACTATCTCCTTGATCATCATCGTCAAGGAGATACTCCGATGAATCCAAATCTTCACTACTTGTTTTCTTGTTTGCTGATTTTTTCCCGTCTGATGCAGATTGTGGTATAGAATTATTAAAATCAGTAGATAGTGTTTTCAATCCGAGGTCTTGCATCTTCTTTAAATTGTCGGCCACGCGTGCATCCCGGATTCTCTCATAAACAGTTTTTGGAGGTTCTTACAAGAACAAGCAAATTGTGTCTATTAGAAAATAAAAAGGAGTGAACTAAGAGCTAAGAGGTAGTACTACTAGATACTAGATAGATAAGAGGTAGGAGCTAGTAGTGCCTGCTGAAGAGCTAAGGGATAAGAGGTGATAGGATATAGGCAACAAGTAAGAGGTCACAGCTAAGAGCTAAGAGCTACAACTTTTTGTGTACTGAAGGACAAATACTCAAAATGGTATATATATACTTATCAATGCAAATTAGATTGTATATTAGCACACAAAACTTTATAGTGACCAAACATTTACAGGATAATGGCAAATAAATGCTAGGTAACATTAGTTATCGATGAACTTGATCACTTGGAGACGGTTGCACCCTACATATCAATGTCAACAGATGACAAATGGATCATGCTAACCTGGTTATTTAACATGGGACACTGAGTTTAAGAGTAACAGATACTCACAGAGCAACTTCTAGAGCTACCAGGATCTGAACACATGCTAACCAATTGCAAACAACAAGGCTTGATTTAATCTAACGAAACTAAATAGCAAACCATTACGATATAGATCAAACCAAATATTGGGGCTTGCAGATCCATGAGCACTAACAAAATTAGCTCAGGAGCTATCTTTTGACATAGATTGGGGGGAACAAAATCTTGAGTGTCTAACAGAATACTGAAAGGAGATTGACAACAGCAACTCAATTGTCAGAAATGCTGCCCAAAGTTAAGACTTAAAACAGAACTTATTCATTTTTTTTTCTATAGTTGCGCCAATCCTTCATTAAAAAAATTCTGAAACTTTGTGAGTATACTATAGCCTCCAAACCTATAGGTTTGTAAACTACTGATTTCTAATTTGAATTCATCCTTATCAGGTAAAACCGGTAGGGGTAAACACCCTCTAAACTTAGCTGAAATCACCTGATCATAGATTTCCACCCCTTAAAAACAAAATCATATAAGGACGCAGAGAAAAAACAATACAAAAATGGCACGGACACTATCCGCCTCCATATTTATCTAGCTCCGCCACTGGCACAGACAACTCCCAACTAGCAATTAAAGTGTACTACTACTTCAACATACAACAGCATACATGAATAGATAAAAGACAGAAGATTTTTTTCTTACCTTGTTCTTGTTGTGCAGGTCTCTTCCTACCTTGACCCCTTGTTGCCACCATTGCGGTTCTGGCTAAGATGTGGATGTAGACCAGGTGCTCGTCGACGGGGAAGTAGCTACAGCGCGGCGAGGACCCACAATCCGGCGGTGGTTAGGGTTAGGTTGGGGCGAGAAATAGGTGGATGGGGCGAGATAGGTGCATGGGGTGATGAGCGAGAGGGGGATGCGGCGATTGATTTCGGCGACGGCGCAGCTCGACGGCGAGGAAGCTGGTGGTCGACGGCGGTGTGTTCCGGCGGTGGCGGCTAGGGTTGGGAAATGGGGGGAAGAGAGGACGAGTGGCCGAGGGGGTGAGGAGGGAGTGGGGAAATGGATAAATACGTGACAATTTTGGTGGATTTTTTTTGCGGGATGGCGCCCTCCAAATGATTTTTGGCGCGGCCCGAGAGGTTGCGGTTTTCTTTTTTTGTTTTTGGCGATGCGGGATCTTATGAGTTAACTAAAATTGCGCTCGAGATCTACTGAACCCACTTGAATAGCGCAATGGAAAGGCACATTGAGTTGGATCTTGAGCTCCTGGGTTCGAAACCTATGGAAGCCATTTTTTTGGTTTTGCCAACTATTTTTGTGTTTTATTTTTTATTTCTCTATGTTTATATTTTTTGCCAGATTTGTAAATAGTATAATATTTCTTACTGATTTACCTAATTTACATTTTAGTTTCAAATGTTTTTGACATAGTGGTACTATACATCCCCCGCTACCATGAACATCTCTCACAAGGCTATATGTGAGACATGTATGCCCTTGTGAGGATGTGCATGACCACTTTCTCAGAATCAATTGAAACTTTTTTTGTCGTCATTATACACCAAAATGAGGTATCCCTCCAAGTTTGAGATTTTTCTAGGTACCCTAGGGTATTTTAACATTTATCCTTCACTAATCCAAACAAAATTACAATAATAGGTAAACTTGGTCCGAAAATTGCACAGATGCACACAACATCATAGTTTGGTTCCATAAACATGCCATTAAAGTTTCAAATGATTCTGATAAAGTGGTACTATACATCCCCTAGAAGCATCAACATGTCTCACTTAGTCACAAGGCTATATGTGAGACATGTATGCCCTTGTGAGGATGTGCATGACCACTTTCTCAGAATCAATTGAAACTTTTTTGTCGTCATTATACACCAAAATGAGGTATCCATCCAAGTTTGAGATTTTTCTAGCTACCCTAGGGTATTTTAACATTTATCCTTCACTAATCCAAAAAAAATTACAATAATAGGTAAACTTGGTCCGAAAATTGCACAGATGCACACAACATCATAGTTTGGTTCCATAAACATGCCATTAAAGTTTCAAATGATTCTGATAAAGTGGTACTATACATCCCCTAGAAGCATCAACATGTCTCACTTAGTCACAAGGCTATATGTGAGACAAGTATGCCCTAGTGAGGATGTGCATGACCACTTTCTCAGAATCAATTGAAACTGTTTTTGTCGTCATTATACACCAAAATGAGGTATCCATCCAAGTTTGAGATTTTTCTAGGTACCCTAGGGTATTTTAACATTTATGCTTCACTAATCCAAAAAAATTACAATAATAGGTAAACTTGGTCCGAAAATTGCACAGATGCACACAACATCATAGTTTGGTTCCATAAACATGCCATTAAAGTTTCAAATGATTTTGATAAAGTGGTACTATACATCCCCTAGAAGCATCAACATGTCTCACTTAGTCACAAGGCTATATGTGAGACATGTATGCCCTTGTGAGGATGTGCATGACCACTTTCTCAGAATCAATTGAAACTTTTTTTGTCGTCATTATACACCAAAATGAGGTATCCATCCAAGTTTGAGATTTTTCTAGCTACCCTAGGGTATTTTAACATTTATCCTTCACTAATCCAAACCAAATTACAATAATAGGTAAACTTGGTCCGAAAATTGCACAGATGCACACAACATCATAGTTTGGTTCCATAAACATGCCATTAAAGTTTCAAATGATTCTGATAAAGTGGTACTATACATCCCCTAGAAGCATCAACATGTCTCACTTAGTCACAAGGCTATATGTGAGACAAGTATGCCCTAGTGAGGATGTGCATGACCACTTTCTCAGAATCAATTGAAACTTTTTTTGTCGTCATTATACACAAAAATGAGGTATACATCCAAGTTTGAGATTTTTCTAGGTACCCTAGGGTATTTTAACATTTATCCTTCACTAATCCAAAAAAATTACAATAATAGGTAAACTTGGTCCGAAAATTGCACAGATGGACACAACATCATAGTTTGGTTCCATAAACATGCCATTAAAGTTTCAAATGATTCTGATAAAGTGGTACTATACATCCCCTAGAAGCATCAACATGTCTCACTTAGTCACAAGGCTATATGTGAGACATGTATGCCCTTGTGAGGATGTGCATGACCACTTTCTCAGAATCAATTGAAACTTTTTTTTTGTCGTCATTGTACACCAAAATGAGGTATCCATCCAAGTTTGAGATTTTTCTAGGTACCCTAGGGTATTTTAACATTTATCCTTCACTAATCCAAAAAAAATTACAATAATAGGTAAACTTGGTCCGAAAATTGCACAGATGCACACAACATCATAGTTTGGTTCCATAAACATGCCATTAAAGTTTCAAATGATTCTGATAAAGTGGTACTATACATCCCCTAGAAGCATCAACATGTCTCACTTGGTCACAAGGCTATATGTGAGACAAGTATGCCCTAGTGAGGATGTGCATGACCACTTTCTCAGAATCAATTGAAACTTTTTTGTCGTCATTATACACCAAAATGAGGTATCCATCCAAGTTTGAGATTTTTCTAGCTACCCTAGGGTAGTTTAACATTTATCCTTCACTAATCTAAAAAAATTACAATAATAGGTAAACTTGGTCCGAAAATTGCACAGATGCACACAACATCATAGTTTGGTTCCATAAACATCCCATTAAAGTTTCAAATGATTTTGACATAGTAGTGTCCATCTAAGGTTTTAGTTTTTTGTAGCTAGCTAGAGGTATTGTAGCTTTTATCCTTTAGTCATTCAACAAATAAGTACAATAATGTTGGCAGAACCAAAACAAATTGGCTCATATCAGCCCAACTGGTTCGACTCCACCCTTCCTCCTGCAGCTCCCCTCTTTGGTCCTCGCCGGCGCTCTCCTCCCCCACCAGCACCACCGCGCCCCAATCGCCCAATCCGCGTGCATCCGTCCGCCATGCCTCCTCCCCGTCTCCCTACCTCTGGGCGTCGTGAGGCCGCGGCGGCGGACGGGGCACGACGCCGGCTGGGGCCCCTGCCTGGTGACGCGAGGCCGCGGCGGGGCGTGCTGCCTCTGGCCGTCGGGAGGCCACGGCGGACGGGGCACGACGCCGGCTGGGGCCGTTGCCTGGCGACGCGAGGCCGCGGCGGGGCGCGCCGCCTCTAGGCGTCCGGAGGCCGCGGCGAACTGGGCGCGACGCTGACCGGGGATGCGGGGGTTCTGGATCTCGCCGGCTAAGCGGCGGACAGCCCCGTGCTCGCGTTGTAGAAGCCGCGGCCACACCTTCTTCGACCCACAGACGGCAGCTGCAACCGTCCTCGACTGCCTTGCAGCAACCTCGCCGTCCAGCAGCCCTCGCCGAGGTCCTCCCTCCGTCGGTGCCTCGAACGCCTGCTTCAGCCCCGCCGTCGCCCTCGCCGAGCATGCCACCAGGTCTGTTTTCTTGGCTTCGTCCTGGAGCTGGAGGACCTCGGTGCTGAGATTCACAACAACATGTACCAGCCTGCAGAAAAGGGTTCACAACAAGCTCACTGTTTCTGGCCTTAAGTATATCATTCCGATAACTGATAAACTAACCACAATCTGTTATACATTCAATTCTGCAATCCTAAACAGTTGAATGCCATCACAGGCATATCTAAATAAAAATAGAGAAAGCAAAAAAAGAATAAATACAAAAAATGTCACTGCTCCATACTAGAAATCATCATCTTCATCGTATAGGGACATGTCATCATTGTTGTCATTGCCACCATCACTACAGTACTGCAGTACTGTCTCATCTTCCTCCTCATCCTCACTATCTTCACGAGTAATAGGTTGCTTCTTGCTTCTTATAAGGTCTTCTAAATTTCCTTCAATTATACTGACTTCTCCACCTTGAATATTGTGCCTAACCTCATTATCATCACCTAGTTGCACTACGTGCTCAGTATCAGAACAGTAATCATCCTGATGCACATCATGACTGGCCTCATCTTTTTCAGCCACATCATAAATATTCCTATGTTCAAATTTCTGCACAACTCGCCAATCTTTACCTAAAGATGTGTCTTGCAGGTAAAACATCTTTTTCGATTGAGTTGCTAAGATGAAAGGATCAGTCTTGTACCATAATGACTGCACATTGACGGATTTGAAATGTCCGTCATCTCGAAGGCCTCTCGTCTTTCCTTCTTGGTTGAACCAATCGCATCAAAATAGAACCACCGTCCGACGGACTTGAAGATTCGAGTTATATTCCAACTCAATTACCTCTTTAAGGACACCATAAAAATCCATGTCTTTGCCATTATGTGAACCTTCAGTCATTACACCACTATTTTGTGTCAGCAGGAACTTCTCACGATCCACGGTGCTATACCGCACTCCATTAACCTTGCAAGCTGCACAAGTCTTAACCCGCAGATCAGGTCCACATGACAGTGCCCACAGTCCTTCGCTAACCGATTCTGGATTCTCCTTGCGTTTGTTCTCAATCTGTTGCAACAAAAGTACTCAGTTCACCAATTACATATGGATAATAATGAATTTACTAAACCTAGAATCACAATGTGTAGTGACTTACATGGCTCCTAAACCACTTTGCAAATCCTTGTTCAACCATTCTATCAACATCATGTGCACCTTGCTGCACTAGATTGTCCTTGTACAAGCTGCAGGGCAAAGTTTAGTCATAAGAAAAATTCGAAAATTTAGAAATAACATAAAAACTAAATCTCAAACATCTAAACGATACTTACTCCAAATATTCCTCAACTTCTTCACAATTATTTAGCACATACCAAACTAACTTATTGAAGACAACATCATCAATGTAGTCACTCCTATCAGATCCAACAAGAGTAACACCATGCTTAAAAACAGAGATGTCATCAGGTAATGGCATCTCTCCACCACTACCATCATCATGGTTAAATCTATTGTCAATATCATCCATGTACCTAGAACAGAAAGTCAAGGTGTTACTTGCCATATATGCCTCAGCAATTGATCCTTCCGGCCTAGCCCTATTCCTTACAAAATTCTTCAAAGTGCCTAGCCGCCTTTCTATTGGGTACATCCATCCATACTAAACAGGTCCTCTAAGCAGTGCCTCATCAGGAAGATGGACAGCCAAGTGTACCATGACATCAAAGAAGGCAGGTGGAAAGATTTTCTCAAGCTTGCATAGGATCAATGGAATTTCTTCTTTCAGCCGTTTCACAACATCTATCCTTAGATTTCTACTGCATAGTTCCCTGAAGAAGGTCCCGAGCTCTACAACTGCTTCATATACATCCTTCCTCACCAGTTCTCTTAGGCCAGCAGGTATGATTCTTTGCAGGAGTATGTGGCACGAATGTGTTTTCAGCTTTCCCTGCACCTTCGAACCATCTTCACTTATGTATCTTGCTAGGTTAGCCGCATATCCATCAGGAAACTTGATTCCTTTGAGAAACTTGCAAAACTCGATTTTCTGATCCTTCCCCAAGACATACGGAGCAGGTGGAGTTGTGACTGAGTTGCCATCCTGCTGTAAGTGCAATTCAGGTCTTATGCCCATATCATGCAAATCTAGCCTAGCATTGGTTGTGTCCTTGGTCTTGCCCTGTACATTGAGTAATGTGCCAAGAATGTTTTCACATATGTTTTTCTCTATGTGCATCACATCGAGATTATGCGGAAGCTTCAAATCTTTCCAATACGGCAATCTCCACAACCCAACTTTGCGGCTATAAATCCCTGGACCCTCATTGCGCTTCCTTTTATTTCCAGTAATTTCAGGATACTTCCCTGGCCTAACATCTTTCACCTTCTCTAGCTCCTCTTGGAGCTCCTCCAAAGTGAACTTGCCTGGCTGATCTTTGTTTTCACGCTTACCATCGAAAGCCAAGTTTCTCCGCCATGCATGTGTCCTTGGAAGGTAACGACGATGTCCAATGTAACATAGCTTACCCCTTATTGCCCGAGACAACGGATCCTTGTCGCAATGAATACATGCATAATACCCTTTTGTTGTTCGCCCTGATAACGTGCTCAACGCTAGAAAATCATGTATACACCACAGCACGGCAGCACGAAGGTCAAACTTCCGACCAGTACATGCATCGTACGTACTGACACCCTTCCATAGATCGAGCAGCTCTTCAATTAGGGGCTCAAGGAACAAATCAAAATCCTTTCCTGGAGATTTTGGACCTGGGATGAGTAAAGACATAAAGCAGTTTGCTGGATTCACGCATTCCCATGGTGGGAGATTCAGCGGTGTCAGAAGCACTGGCCACATACTGTACTGGGTACTCATGTTGCCAAATGGATTGAATCCATCGGTGGCTAAGGCAAGCCTCAGGTTCCTCGGATCAGCTGCAAAGGTTGGTTCCCTCCTGTCGAACTCCTTCCATGCTTCCCCATCAGCTGGATGGCTCATTACATTGTCGACTGGCATCCTCACTTTCTTGTGCCATTGTGTTTCCTCAGAAGTTCGCTTTGCAGCAAAAATTCTTTTCAACCTTGGCAAAAGTGGAAAATGCCTCAATACCTTGTGTGGAACCTGCTTGGTCCCAGTGTCATCTTGCCATCTAGACGCCTTGCATACTGGGCACACATTCTCTTTAGCATACCTCTTACGAAACAACACACAATTGTTCTTGCATACATGGATGTTTTCGAATCCAAGGCCCAATTCTCGAAGATATTTCTTGGCCTCATCATATGATTTTGGCAACTCACTCTGAGGGTATCCTGACGACAGCAACTTCATAATTGTGGAAAATCCTGTATTGGGGATTCGATAGCGAGACTTGATATACAACATCCTCACCAGAAAAGAGAATTTTGAATGGCTAGATCGCGGGCTAAGTGACTTCTTCGCATCTTCAAGGACTCTTGCAAACCTTGGTTGTTCTCCATCAGCCTCTGCCGCAGCATACAGATCTCCTATCATCTCTGGTACTCCGTGATCCTCATCATAATCATCATCGGCCACATCCACATGTATCCCAAAGTCATGATCACCTCCTTCGACCTCCTGCTCCAAATTGTCAACTACTGCAGTATCTACCGACTCCCCATGGTGAATCCACCTGGTGTATGTAGCTGACATTCCATAAATGTGTATATGGTCACTTACATCATCCTGAGGCCACAAACTTTGATTAAGACAGTTGCGGCACGGACAAAGTATGTGGCTGTCTTCGGGGTATCTTTCACTAACAAATTTCATGAACTCTTCAACTCCTTTCACATATGCATCTGTGAATTGTCTCCCGAAAATCCAGCTTCTATCCATCTGTTTTGACAATAAAATAAACCTTGTTCTCAGTCCTTAAATTAGAGTAAAATCAACAAAATTCAATAACATATCAAACACATGCATATTATATGTAACAATATTAAAAATCAATTCAAACCTTGTACTATGCCCGCGTAAGTCGCGTCGCCGCAGCTCTGTCCCACGCGCGCGCAAAGCACGCACTGATTTGCAAGAGAAAGGAAAGAAAATGAGAGCTGCTGGCAACTCAATTCGGGCAAGAAAGGGTGGGGGCCACGGCAGAAGCAGAACTTTAGATAAGCCGATGCGAGCAGCCTCGCACTCGAACTTTCGGTTCTGGCTACAGCTACCTACCTCCTCGGGTCCGACATCCCTAGGAGGCAATCCAGGGGATTCTTCGACGATCGTAGCCCTGGCTGTCGTTTCACTTGAAGAGAATAGCATGCCATCATTTCCTCCACTGAGCATTCCTGATATCTCAGGAGCAGTGCTCCAAAATATGGTGAAGGGAGACAATGAATTATTACAGAAACTGGTGAGCGAAGAGTTGGGAAAATGTGTTCTTTGAATTATTGCTTACTGTTTGTTATATGGTTATGCGTCTATGTTTTGTTGTCTTACTGTTGGTGAATTGCTGCAATTGTTAGGATAAATCTGCAGCAAATGGTCATCAATTACAAGCATCATCTTTTGACAATGGCCTGCATGTGGATGAGGTAAACCCAACAAGGGCCATGAAGCTTGGACAGAGACAAGAAGGGGTATAAAACTGTTGTAAATATTTTTTCTTATAAACTGAAATATGATGTTGGATACTAGGCTTTACAAATATATATGTATTGGCATTCATTTTGTAGGACGGTAAGGAACTTGCTTTGTGCTCACTAACCGGCTATCCAGCTCCAACATGCCCAAGTGCAACAGGTAATAATTATTGCATATTGTACTAAATTTGGAGTGATTATAAATTTAGGAAAATGTCACTTAGTCTTTCTACTCTTTTCTTTTCTTACCCAGATTCTCGCAAATGATTAGGTGATCGATGAAGTTAGTCTTCTGCTGGAGGAAGGATATAGTAATGATGCCAGTCTAGATTAATTGTGATAGATAATATGTGATGAGATAGATGTTGACTTTATTTTGTGGGCGTAATGTTGCCAAAATGATTTAGTAACTAGCTTTTTCTATTAAAAACTTTAGCTAAGTTTGGGAAATCAAATTACGGGACTCTAGCAGGAAGGTACCAAGAAATTTTATGTGGCTTTTGCTACCTAGACTTCTTTATTATGGAGGAAACATTAGTATTCACATGTATGAAAGTAGTGTGACATGTAATATGACATGGGCATGTCTTATGGATCATCTACGAGAAAGTTCAAGTTTTCTTTTTCTCCTATTCTGAATGTTCATATTGCTTGAGGTGGAGCTGTGTGTACTCAGTTTTACTTCTGGTACGTATTCATTGATCTTTGAGATGAGTACCACGGATAAAATTGATAGACAATGATGAATTCAGGAATGAAAATGGCCTGATAGACAATGATAGACCTGCAACAGGTGATTCTATTCGAAAATCATGCGAGGATTTCATGTTCAGATATACTGATGCAACAATGCATGAAATTAGCTGAATGTATCTAAGAAAGCTTGTGTTTTCTCTTCAGACATGACTATAATGTGCTATCTTCATGAACAATATAATGATTACGTAAAGGATAATCGATGGACGTAACGAGTACGACCAATATCTTCAGATATAACGAGTACGACCAATTAGGCCTTAGCTCTAATCCGATGGACGTAAAAGATAGAAAATAACATACGCCGATGAATTGATGATGCCTGAACGTGTGCTGCTGCTGCGGACCTGCAGTCTCACTATCTCGGGGACGATCGCAAACTTGGGACGGGTCTTGAACCCCGGAGGCCGGACGGACTGACGGACGATCGGAGGTGCGGCCTTGCCCTCGCGGCAGGGCACGTGCTGGCGTGCCGTGCGGCGGCGGCAAGAACAGCAGCGCGCCGCCCTCCGGCCACGACTCGCGAGTTGGACTACGTACGTACATGGGCTTGGGCCATATGAAACAGAATGACAATTATCATGTTTTAAAACAACAAATACAAAAACATGCTTACCTATACCACGAACGGTTGCGTGCTCTAGTGGTAACGCTCCAACTTACCTAGCGGCAAGTCGCAGGTTCGATCCTCCGCTGGGAGGAAATTTTTTGCCAAAAAAAGGGAGGGAGAAGGCAGCTGTCCCGCATTGGGACCCGCCTGTGGGACCACGGCGCCACGTCATCACGGTGGGACCCGCTGGTGGACCCCGCTGGCCACGTCATCGAGTTGGGATCCGCTGGTGGGACCACGGCGCCACGTCATTGAGGCTGGGACCCGCTGGTGGGACCGCATGCCCACGTCATCAAGGTTGGGACCAGCTGGTGGGACCGCATCGCCACGTCATCGAGGTCGGACCCGCTGGTGGGACCACGGCGCCACGTCCTCGAGGTGGTGCACGAGCCAAAAATCTATGACGATTTAGTTTTGTTGTTTTATGACGCTCCGTTCGTTTTCGTCATTATTCTTCGTGCCAAAACTCCGTCACTTGTGACTAATGACGAAACTGTAAGTTTCGTCATTGAAAGCGATAGTTCTGTGACGAAAATAGTAAACGTCACGAGTGAATCGTCATTGATGAACACATTTCTAGTAGTGATGTTTATATTAGCTTCTGACTTATCTAAACAGAAACTAGAAATAGAAATCAATACAAGTATGTGCATATACAACAAGTGCATCCACCGCTAGTGTTTCATAACCAGACCGACCCCAAGTTCTTATACGTTTTGGGCCAGAAATTTTGTGGCCTTTTGAATTTCAAAATTTCCAAAAGTGTGTAGGCCATGTTCTTTTCAGCTTCTAAAAGCTACTTTTCGGCTTTTCTACAGTAACTAGCTTTTAAACGGAGTATTTTTCAAGATACTGTCTATTAGTTAATTGTAGTACATATTTTACTGACTTCATTTATATCGGCAAAAACTGCATGTGAGTTTCTGTTACTCTGTAATATCTCGTACAAACAGCCCAAAAGTCACAAGCCGCAGCAAAAAAGAACAACCCGTAGATTCACACTTTAGGGTACAAACTACAAATACTAATTTTTTGTTTACCTATAGGTTTGGCCAAAAAACCAGCAGACCAACCCTGCCCACCGCTACTACAAAGCACAATGTACTGGCAGCTGACAAGCAAGGTTATTACATGTTCCATGCCTCCCTTCCTTCGCAGAGAGTTAAAAGACATTGTCAAGATTCCTCCCAGTCGTCACTCGTCACTCTCTCCATCAAACTTCTAACTGTGCCAAGCCAAGTCATAACACCCACTCTTCTTTGCGGTATTTTTGTCTGGTCCTTTCCTCCCGTTTGCAAACTAGTCTGCCACCACCACGGTTGTCACGGCGTCGCCTTGGCGTCGCCTAGGCGACGCCTTGGCGTCCAGGCGCCGGGGAGGAGACGCCGAGGAGGATCGCCTCGCCTTGGCCAGGTACGCCGTCTGCCTCTCTCTTCTCCGGCCGCGCCGCCTCCCTCCCGCCGCGCCGCCTCCCTCCCTCCCGCACTCCCCCCTCCCGCCGTCTCCCTCCTGTGCTCCCGGCGCCCCCCGCCCTCCCGCCGTCTCCCTCCCTCACTCCAGCCTGCTCCTGCCGCTCCCGCCGTCGAGGGGAGGGGAGGGGACGGGGGGAGGCGTCGGGGGGAGGAGGCGCCGGGGGGAGGAGGTGGCAGGGGAAGGCATCGGGGAGGGGAGGCGTCAGGGAGATCGGCGCCGGGGAGGGGAGAGAGACGAGTGGGAGTCGGGAGAGAGAGAGAGAGAGTCAGGTGAGTGAGAGTCGGGAGAGACGAGTGGGATTATATGGGGGAGAGCTGAAGAGTGCTTCATTGCTTTGAGTCGTATTACTCGTATACAGCTTCGTAGCCTTCGTGTACGCCCGTATACAGCGTCGCCGCGCGCACGCCTAGGCGTCGCCATGCCCTCGCCTAGGCGTCCTGGCGCCTACGAGGCGCCGTGGTCGCCGACTACGCCGTGACAACCATGGCCACCACACATTTTTGTGGAACCAACCACAGTAACTGGCACCATAACAAACTGCTTCTCAAAACGATTTTCTAAGCTTAAAATCATATGTATTATCCACATCAACGACTATGTTGTCTCGAAAAACACAGATAAAAATCATTAGCTTGTCATCCAACCAATACCCCGTGGAAAATGAAACCCATACAATTAGCGAGTGTTCCAACTATTTGTACTATCCTATTTTCAAGCAACATATATTTTTAGGCAAAACATGACTTTAAAAAAAGATTGAGTTGGTGCTTGGTTGTGTTACACTGTTACTGTTCTACGCAGCCTCCTTTCCTCACTGATGAGTGGATCTGGAAACATGCATGCACAAAGATATTTGATGACTGTTACTGTTCTAGGCAGCAAAAGTAATTTTAAAAAAGCAAAAAAGAAAAATAAAGATATTTTCTAGTTACAACATCGCCACTGTGTGCGCGCGACGCAAGAAGCCATGGCCGCCGCGGCTGTTCCGCCGCCGCCTCTCCTCGCTTCCCACGCCACCGTCCGAGCCGTGGCCTCCCGCGTAGTCGCCGCCGCCGCCGCCAGCCGGGCCCGCCACGCCGGCGACCACCCGCCGCAGGTCGCGGCCCTTCGGCGCGGCGACTGGGTCAAGCTGATCTGCGGTGCCAGCTTCGAGGTAGCATACATCGCGAACGACCCGCTCCCTTACACTTTGCTGCTGTACCTCCGCCCTAATCAGGTTGGGATTTACGGGCTAGTAAGTCAGCCAGTAAAGGTTTGCATGTGAAACTAACGATAAGATATGGAGGTGTCAGCTCAGCTCACAAAGAAAGCCGGATTAATTTGGTTTGTCAAGTGTAGTTCTTGGATATGATTGATTCCTTTCTTAGGGTCATTAATTTTTAAGTTTAGCACAATGAAACTAGCAATAGTGACGACGATGTAAACGAAAATTGCGAAATGTTTGGGATGTGATTTTCATGTTGTTCTCGTGCGGATTGCTTATGTAGGACGCTGCCGATGTCAGGAATCTCTCCCTTGTCTACACGCTTGCTGGAGGTACGCTTGTTGATTGAACTGAAAACACTCCTTTGGAGCGTATCTGTAGCATTTCAGATCGATACTGTAACAGTACGAATGGTAAATAACAGGCTTATTTAGTCAATCAAGAATTGAGCTTTGAATTACTTGTAGCGAGAACCTTCCTGAACAAATTGAAAGAAAAAACAAACATAACGGAATACAAGGACATTTTTTTTTGCTTATATGACTGTTTCATATATTCAGCTGCAAATTAATTCCTTTTCCCCTTATTGTCAAAACATGGGCTAGATCTGAATATAAGTTACACTCCATGGAGAATAGAGTAAAATGAAAGCGAAGTACACTAATGCTTCACATAATGATATGCTAAAACTATGCAGATTGCTAGGTTCAACTCCATGGAGAAACTTCTGTAATGCATGAAGATTTAAAAGGGCTTCGCAGCACTAAAATTAGTGGATAGTTCAACCAAGTATTTCACATGTTGATTACGTGAAACGAGCCAAGGAAGACTGATTTTGACAGGATAGTTAGACTAAGAACAAAAGGGTGAGGTGGAAAAATTATGTGTACTTGCTGAAATAGCTATCTGCACCCTGCAGTGATTCCCTTTCATATAGGACGGACTACACATAGAAATCATGGATCAATTTTGTGTATGCAGTGGATTGCATTGATTGTGCAGCAGATGCATCTGTGGTGGGTGCAGTGAATGAAGGTATTGATATAGCAGCCTCAATTGTACCAGCAGTTCAAAGGCCATGGGTGATGGTTAGTGTTAATGATGATTGCAAAGATCTTCATTTCCGTAAAGCCGGTAAATAATATGTCTTTAGAAAAGTGTCTATTCTATTTTAGTTGAATCTAGGAAATTCATTCATGCTCCTTCATTTGAATGTCTTTGATTATCGTCAATTGAGAATTGCGAGTTGATTTTGTAATTTTCCACACTATTATATCTTGGTAATAAATGTACTTGGTTCCCTGCTTTCAGTAGCTTGACTTGCTGCATGTTTAGTTAACAGTAGGATTTCTTAACTAGAGAATTCTTTCCCTCTGAAGACTTGAACTCTGCCCTATTTTTAGAATTTGATCCTGAGGATTGTCCACCCAATTGCTCAAAGCCATGTGAAAAAGTTTGTCCTGCTGATGCAATATCACTAGAGAGGGTTGTGGTTGGAGGGAAGAGTGCTCAATCTGATCCTTTACATGGTAAACTTGAGGTATTAATTGGTTGGCTACTTTAAAAAGCTTTTGTTTATTATCTTCGTGAGCTTCTGTCTTTTAGTTTTATCAATGAGCTCTGCCTTCTGTAGGGTGGTGTAATTACGGACCGGTGCTATGGCTGCGGTCGATGCTTGTCAGTTTGCCCATATGACAGAATAAGTGAGCACTGTTTTTCTTCTTTCTTGCTTTCTTTGTTCTTATTTTGCCATCATTAGAGATTTAGAGTAATCTACATGACCTAGTAAAATAAGCAAGACCTTTATTTGTGCATAGCCTTCTTTACATGCATATGCAATACCATGTATTTAATTGTAATCTGATTCGTCCTGCAACTTTGTGTATCTTATAGAAGCTGCAAGCTTTGCTTGAAACCATTTCAGGAGCTATGTCCTATGTTCGAGATCCTACTACGACTGCTGAACTATTGAAAAGGAATGATGTTGATGCAATAGAGATACATACCACTGGAAAGTATGTTTCCTTTTTCTTGGGGGATTTTTAGATAAGCTATGTTTCCATTTTCTCCATTACTTCGTGCACTTCATGTGATATTTTTCTGCCACTGTAGGGGAACTGATATGTTCAGTACGATCTGGAGCAGCTTGGGCAATTCAATCAATAACGTGAAGCTAGTTGCAGTAAGTTTTGCACTTGGTTTCATTGTGCATATTTACTTGTTCCAATGCTGACAAGTGTCACCATGTTCCCTTTTATTTTAAAAAAGAATTCGTTCATTTTTCATCATAATTAATATGAAAGTTCACACCTTTCAGATTAGCCTGCCTGATGTCGGTGAATCAACAGTTGATTTCATGAATGCGATATACACAATAATGCAGTCCCATCTTCAAGGCCATAATCTTTGGCAGGTTTGTTCTCAAGAGAACAAATTCTTCAATTGTAACTTTCTTGTTTTGTTTGTATATTGTCAGATGTAGCGTTGCTCATGACCTTACTTTAATAAATTGAGATTTTCTTTTGTTGCTTGTTTTCTTCAAACTGGAGAGTTGGGATTATCTTAAATATGTAGTTTTTAATCTTCCTTTATTTTTGTAGTAGTGTTACTTTGTTAGTTCTCTTGACACGACAGGAACATGGTCATGCATACGATATATGCTACTATTGATCCTCTAAGCATATGCATGCATATATTCTGGGCTTGTTTCAGTTATTTTTCTTTTTGCAAGCAGTTGGATGGCCGGCCCATGAGTGGCGACATTGGTCGAGGTGCAACAAGGGAAACAGTTTCTTTTGCTGTTCATTTGGCTTCAATATCAGATAGACCTCATGGTAAACGAACTCAAATCTTTGGGAAATAAGAACTGGCTGTGGCTCTGATAGTCTTTGCATTCTCTAAGTATTTGCTACTACTATGGTTTTGAAGGCTTCTATCAGTTGGCTGGTGGCACCAATTCGTACACTGTAGATTGTCTAAAGAAAGTTGGTCTTTTCCAGGCTACAACCTTTCCTGGTAATTTGTTTTCTTTGTTCCTTTTCTTGTTCAATTCTGAGTTCAAAGAACTCTTCTTATACTTCATTCACTTGATATATATAGCTCTGGTTGTTAACTGAATTGTCTGTCACAAAGGAGTTTATTTTGATTCAAAATGATTTGGCTCTACTGGAAAATTTGCCATTCTGAAATGATTTCAGGGATAGCAACCTCTGAAACGATTGATTATCAGCAAGCTTTAATTGGAGGGATAGCTTATGGCGGCTATGCTCGCAAGGTTTGATCTTGAACTGATGATTTAGCATTTTAGCTTCATCTCTTTTTTTAGAGAGGAATAATTTTGAAATATTCAGCAAGTACCTGCTAGAATGAAAAGGCTACATGGTTGTAGGTACATCCCAAATCCCTGCCGTTCCTTTTGGTTGATGTCTTTGGGATGCGGTAGCTGTTAAGTTGCTGCTGAGTAGTCATTTGCAGGCCTAGGAACAGTGAACAGCCTATGGGGTTGTGGGTTTGTGTCACCATGTGGTCTATGTCCAATAGACATGACCCTTCTCTGCCTTTTAACAAAGTAGGATGGCGCCACACATGTGAAAAAGCTTTTAACCATTATTTCCTTTATATATATATATGTTTAAATTATATATATATATATATATATATATATATATATATATATATATATATATATATATATATATATATATATAATTTAAACATATATATATGTAAGCCACACATGTTTAAATTATATCTATGGTGAGAGTAAAAAAATGAGATTTTTTTGGCAAATGGTAAATAAATAAAGGAAAAGGAAACGACAGATGCTATTCACAATGAACTTATTTTTTCTAACACGTTGCAAGTTTGAAATTTGAAGTTTAAAAGGTGTTACAACGCTCCATAGACTGCATCTAGAATACTTTGGAAGATTTTCATGTTAATTTAGTGCTTAAGAAATCTTCCATTTCACATGTGATAACTAATGTTTTCTGTTATCACAGGAACCTGCAACAAATATTTCAATTGAATTAATAACTAATGTGCAGTCTTGAGACTGTGAAATGTGAATGCGCAGGAATTACAATCCTGGTTGCTTAAGCAGCGCGTGGAAAGGTGTAGGGATCCTGGTGGAATTTCCCAGGGACCTAGAGTTATCACTTTTGGTGTAGGCTGCGAATCACCATCCTTAAAATATAAATGAGGACACTGCAACTAGTGGCTTGGTGGCTTAAAATATAAATATAAATATAAATGAGGACAGAGGCTCGTGCTGAGCCAGCTCCAAAGGGCTCACCAACACACTGCAACTAGTAACTTCCACGATTTTCACGTAGTGGCTTGATCATAACTCTCTCTACTTTTCCTATTTACGTATGGATTTGTGTTCCGTGGTTGATAGATGCTAGCTTAAACTTATGGCAATCCTAGTTTTGTATACTTGTGCGTTTGCGATTTGTAAGAAAGATATTTGTCTCACAGTTCTTTTTTGCTAAGTTGCAGGTTGTTGGAAGAGTTCTCCGCAAAATACCGGCACAGTTTGGTCGTGTACGCATTGAGGATCACCCAGATTATCTCCTGGAGGCACTGCAAGAAGCCCTGTCATTAGTAGGCCCTGTTAAGGGTTATCCAGCCTTGTCAAGTCTCTCAGACGAGTGAATGGCATTGCTGGGTGTAGCATCTCTCAGATGTTCTTTTGCAGATGTACGAAGTAGATGATTTTGATCTCCTGTTGCTGTAGCTAATTTTTCCATCTGTGATTGGATGTCCTAATCTTCTAAATAGTGTTGTACATTTTCCATGTAAAAATTCCCAGGGAAAGGCGTGGCGAATCTACAGCCTACACATGTAAAACTATTCCATACTCTCTGATCCCGGCGTCTACTACAGAATGAAATTACTGAACGTAATGCGATTTTTGCTTATCTTTTTTTTTTAAGAAACTGCTAGTCTATCAACAAAATCACCGCATGTTTTAAGTTTCAACACCATCTCATACCTATGAAGTTAATTGGGCTATTTTTTTTATCACAAAACAACAAAATAAAAAAGATGATCTTTGGATAAGGATCCAATACCTTTGAGCTATTCCCATCATGGCTGGCGGTCGCTCTAGATGCTTACATGACGCGGACTTGTGTTGCCGTGGGCCGTGGTGGTGCAGGCTTGTATTCCTTTTTCCCCACTTTTATGAATACAAGCAACTTGCGTGACGATTTGCTTTTAAATTGGTTGACTACCTTTTTTACCGAAATAAGGCGCAAGTTGCTGGTTTTCCACATTATCTTAGATAAATGGGTTTTATTTCGTACTTTTGGTACATATAAAGCTTTAGTAACTATTCGCTCAGTTACGGCCGGTTCTTTTGGATTTTATACCTATGACTTTTAGTTTTTACTAACTATCTTTCAAATGTTATATATTTTTAAAATAGGGTCTACAAATCGATTATAGTAGTCACTATACCGACTTCATCCATATCAGCTAAAATCGTATATAATTGTCTCTGTATTTGTACCCTCTCTCGTAAACAAACATAATTCAAAAATTATAAGTTAAAAAGTCATAAACTACATCCAAAAATCATCTGTAAACATAATAGATGATGCAGCGCTGTTAGTTTTTTATGTCATTGACATGTGGACTCTGGATCCACATATCAGTAGGATATCACAAGACAAATCATTAATTGCACTTAAGGGTGGGACAAATCACCCTGATCAACTCGGCTTCGGCTTCTGGCTTATTTTTCACTATTCATAAGTTTCGTCTTTTTCTGAACTTTTGGTTTTTTGTTGAGCTTTTTTGCCGATTCTTTTTTTTCCCGTATTTGTTTGTATTATACGTAATGGGCTAACATAGTTTTTATATTTTTAATCTTTTTAAATTTAATTATGCTAAATAAGTCTCTATCAGCTACAGTGCTTTTTTCAGCCAGCTACAGTGTTTTCAGCCATAAGCCATGAGCTTTTCAGCCGAACCGATCACCACCATAATCAATTATTCTTTTTGAGAGATTTGATCATTTGCCTCATGCATCAATGTGCAATTTGATGAGTTGCCCATTTTAGATCATTGATACATGGACTTTAGACTTACATGTCAGTGAGATATCACATGATAAATCATCAATTGAACTCAAGGGGTGGAGCAAATGATCAACTCTTTCATTTTTTTAGGAGATTTGATCATTTGTCTCATGCATCAACGTGTAATTTGATGATTTATCCTATTATGCTATTGATATGTAAGCTTTGGATCTATACGTCGATAAGACATGACAGGATAAACCATCAATTGTTCTTAAAGTAGAGCAAATGGGCAATTATTCTTTATTCTTTGGCAAAATTCATCATATACCCTCCTCATAGTTCAGAATCTAGAATATACCCTCCTACACATCCAAATTCATAATATACCCTCCTCCAATCTATTTGCTTTACAAAACACCCTCTTTATACCCTCCAATGTATTATACTGTATTTTGGCACCAGTCACCTGCCGCCGCTTGAATCCGCCGCGCCGCCGCCGCCTTGAATCCGCCGCGCCGCCTCGCCTGGAAGCCGCGGCGCCGTCGCCTCCAAGCCCACGCGCCGCCTCGCCTCGAAGCCGACGGGCCGCCTCGCCTCGATGCCGCCGCGTCGCCTCGGCCCAGAGCCGCCGCGCCGCCGCCTTGAGGCCGCCACGCCGCCGGAGCCGCTTCGCCGCCTCGAACCGCCGGGTAAATCCGTCGCGCCGCCTCGCCTGGAAGCCGCGGCGCCGTCGCCTCCAAGCCCACGCGCCGCCTCGCCTCGATGCCGCCGCGACGCCTCGGCCCAGAGCCGCCGCGCCGCCGCCTTGAGGCCGCCGCGCCGCCGGAGCCGCTTCGCCGCCTCGAACCGCCGGGGTAACCCTAGCCACCCTAGCCCGATGGGAATGGTGTAACGGGGAAGGTTCAAGGGAATATGATGGGTGGGGGTAAAATGGGTACATTGGTGCCAAAATACAGTATAATACATTGGAGGGTATAAAAAGGGTGTTTTGTAAAGTAAATAGATTGGAGGAGGGTATATTATGAATTTGGATGTGTAGGAGGGTATATTCTAGATTCTGAACTATGAGGAGGGTATACGATGAATTTTGCCTTATTCTTTACATATGCTAGTAGCAAAGACTATAATCATTACGATATTACGGAAGACCCACCTCCACAAACCTACCGCCGCCCAAGAAGTCAAGAACAGGAGGAAGAGAGGATCAGGAGAGCACCCGAGAAGCAAGAAGGGAGGGGAGGAGGTGACCATGGCCGGCGGGGAGGGGGAGAGGTGGGTGGGCGCGGCGGTGGACTTCTCGGAGGGGAGCCGGGCGGCGCTGCGGTGGGCGGCGGACAACCTGCTCCGCACCGGCGACCACCTGCTGCTGCTGCACGTGCTCAAGGACCCCGACTACGAGCAGGGCGAAACCCTCCTCTGGGAGGCCACAGGCTCGCGTGCGTAAACCACTCCTGCTGCTACTTGTTACTGTCCTTGATCTTTCTTGGTGCGTGAATTCCTCGATCCGTGGAAATTTTCCATATGCATGAGTTGGGTCGTCACAAAGAAAGATCCTTCCCATGATCCATGGCCTGTATAAGCCGGTTACTCTGCGCATGCAGTGCCTTGCTTCTTGGGCTTTGGCTTTTCTGCTTGACATGAGCCAATGATCGCCTATCTTGGCTTACTGGAGCTTCTCCCTTGTGCTTTCCTTGGAGGAGGATGATATTCAACTTTAGGGTTCTCTGGGGAGGAGAAGTTGAGATATATTGGGTTAGGGTTGAACATTAAAGGGGAAACTGATTTATTTAGGGCATATCATATCTTACAATGATTTTTTAATGAGTTTACTACTGCTAATATTTAACTACTTGTAAACAGCCATCAGAGTTTTAGGCTACTAGTTTACTACCGATGCTTGCGGGTAAACTTACTTGACACCATTTGTGCAGCCAAATCTGTCATTAACCAGTGGCTTTGATGTACTAGCTGGGCAAGAAATTTTCTCCACTTGCATATTGCAATTACTGAGTGATGATTCACTTCAATGTAAAGAACAAGTTAGTGGCAGAAACAGGACCTAGTGTACTTACCACTTCTTGAACATTGAATTATCCTTCACAGCAATTATGTGCCTCTGAATTACGGAAATTGAAATTCAGAATCTTTACCTGTGGCTTGCTATGCTTCCAGTTTAAGCTTCATTGATCTATTCCAGCAAATAGGGTTCATTTTCATATGCAACAATACACCATTGATGTTTCATAGCATCAAGACAGATGCCAAAGAATTTGCAATTAAATGTAATATGTGTTTGCGCTAAACAGTGTGAATATGGAAACATCGATGATTGAGGTTGTTTGTTCCTGTTCGTAGAGAATATTGACCATGAATGACATGCCTGATAATCCAGTTCACCCTGTTTGCATGTGAAAGATTATAGTCAGTTGCCCCTTATTTATCTAAAGTTGTCCAGCCGACTGATTACTATCCTCATTGCTTTGGTTTGTGAATTCTCATAGCATTGATTCCACTCTCGGAATTCTCCGACCCTACAATTGCAAAGAAATATGGGGCAAAGCCTGATGCCGAAACATTGGACTTGCTCAACACTGTAGCCAGGCAGAAGGAGGTGATCACTCCAAACCATCATGTGTCATCTGACATCTCCTTGCAACATATGCTCTAATTAGGTTTCTGCTTCTCTTTTGGCAGGTTGTGGTGGTTGTGAAAGTCCTGTGGGGAGATCCCCGTGAGAAGCTATGCCAAGCTATCAATGACATCCCCATGAGCTGCTTGGTTATAGGAAGCAGGGGCCTTGGCAAGCTCAAAAGGTTGCACCAAACTGCCCCTAGAACTTTTCTTGAGGCATATTGTCTAAACTTATACCAGTGCTAATCTTTGCATTTCTGCCTGCAGGGTGCTCTTAGGTAGCGTTAGCGATTACGTTGTCAACAACGCTACCTGCCCAGTCACGGTTGTCAAGATCGCGAGCACTGATGGCTGATCTTATCGTCAAATACCCGCATGTGTTCTGGTGTGTGGACTGTGGAGTAGTATATCCAGCTAGCTGAAACATATTGAATTATGCAGTGTTATTGTAATAATATACAATTAGGCTGCTGAAGATCCTGTTGTACCTTGTGCATGTGCTCTGTGTACTTATCTTCCGGCTGGCTGCACCATGCTGTTAGCTGTATGAGTGATGTTTATACAGCTTCTAGAGTCTTGAATAAATGGATTTTGGTGTTCTTCTTGACAGCCTTTATTGCCTGGCTAGAATGTCTGATACGAAATGTGGATGCTAGCGACTTGAGCATAATCTATTTCTTCACACTGAATATCTTACTAGTGTACGCTTCAAGCAAGATCAATGAGCAAGTCCAGCAAATTGGCTTTTCGGAGGTACCTCTGCTTGTTCAGCTAAAGGGCTTTTCAGAGGTACCTTTCTTGGAGGATGTTTGGGTTTGGATAGCAAGAGGGGTTTGCCTAGGGAGCAATATGAGCAGAAAGATGCTCTCATCGGTCTTGATTCATGCCTGCATGTATGCACATACATATGCAGTTTTTTTCCTTCTCATTTTGGCTTTTTTTTTATTCAATCTGCGGACATAGATCTAGCTCGAAACTATATCCAGAAATAGCCCCTTTTTCAGTGCAAGCACAAATAGCTCTTTTAATGCTTTGTGGCGCTGAGATAATGTCACGTCAGCACCTCATGTCGGCCGATGTTCAGCACCGACGCTGAGATTATATCCACGTCAGCACCGCCTCCACGTCGGGTGACGTTTAGCACCGGTGATCATGGCGCAGCTGTGCTTATTTCAGCTTAAACTTCAAGCTTCTAGTTTTTTAATTTTTGTTTTTTTTCTAACTTATTGGTTTATTTTTGGATTTTTTCTTTATTCCTTTGCATTGTTTGTAATGATATAACCATTTTTCCTTTTAAAATTTTTTAAATTTAATTATATTAAAAAGACTACCAATAGCCACAGTGCAAAAAAAAAACAAACTAGAAGCTTGAGCTTTATAACGCCAAATGAGCGCCCCTAAAACGGGTCAGGGCCATTCGTATTAGCAGGGCCGGCTCTATAATTTCATTGGCCCTTGGGCAAGCAAGAAGATAAGGGCCCGTTGAACTAGTTTTACATATTGTATAAATAACAAATTACTTTGCAGTACACATTTAGTTCATGAAACATAATAATAGTGTAATAAAAAACTAAAAAAAGCAACCATTATAATTACCTCAAATAAAATGTAATGCTTCAGTGTCTTGTAAAAAACCGCCTATGGGCATTTCTTGATGCAAAATCTTCAAGGACGGTATCGAGATTAATGTCGTCCAAAACATCCTTCTCAATGCCGCACATAGCTAAGCCATTCAATCTTTCCTGTGACATTGTTGACCTCAAATAATTTTTCAAAAGTTTCAATTTGGAGAAACTTCTTTCGGCTGATGCTACTGTCACTGGAATAGTTAAGAGAATCCGATATGCAATGGAGACATTTGGATAGCAATCTGCAGCTTTAACAAACTGAAGAATCTCAACTGCTGACATCAATTCTTCTGGCAAAGAGACTCGCAACACTTTTAGTTCAGAGAAAAAATCATCCAACTCTACATCAGACTTGTTGTTATGAGAAAAAGATTCTACAAAAGTAGTGCAACACTTCCGTAGATCATTATCATCCAAAGATTTCAGATTTTCTGAGTTGAATAAGAAACCAAATATTTTCTCAAATTTCTTTAGCTGTTCAAATCGACTAGCCAATGAAGCAATTGCATGATCAACAATAACTAGAAAGTACTCATATTTGAAGGCTTCTATAGCTGAATGTTGCAATTCTTCAGTTTCATCATTTTGTTCATCAAAATGCTTCTTTATTTTACCTTGACGTTTTGTAGGAAATTTTGGCTCTATGTCCATACTAGATGCAATGGATTTTGCAGTCTCAATACTAGCATCAAAGCCTTCTTCTCTGTACTTCTGGAAATATGAGATCACCCCTTCAATTTGTTTGAGAGTAGTATCTAAGCACACAATCTTAGATTGTAACTTTTTACTCACCATGTTGATAGTAGATAAAATATCATCCCATATAACCATACCAACTATAAATTCAAATTTCTCAAGTGCATTTACCAATGATTGAGCATCACTTACTGTTTTTGGATCATCAGTAGAAGTTCTTTCCACTTCCTTCAAAGCTGATATTATTTGTGGGGTTTGATACCTGATAGGTTGCACACTCTTTATTCGACTCTCCCAACGAGTATCAGACAAGGGTTTGACAGTAAACCTCTCGACATTATCAGTCAAAATTTTTCACCTTTTAGTAGAGCGTTCAAACAAACAATATATCTGTTGTATAACACCAAAGAATGAAATAGCTGTCTTGCAAGAATTTGCCATGTCACAAAGAGTGAGATTCAGACTATGACATGCACACGGCATATATAATGCTCTTGGATTAATTTCAAGCACACGTGTCTGCACACCTTGATGTTTTCCCTTCATATTGGAACCATTGTCATAACCTTGACCTCTCACATCATCAATATCCAAATCAAGAGACCGCAGTGCATCCAACAAAACATTAAAAAGCCCCAATCCGGAGGTGTCATCAACCTGTAAGAACTCCAAGAAAAATTCCTCTACTCTTGGAATGGTCCTTGACATATTAACACAACGCACAATTAGTGTCATTTGTTCTTCATGGCTCACATCCGGGGTACAATCCAAGATAATGGAGAAATACTTGGCATCTTTGATAATCTTTAAGATATGATTTTTCACAGCATCAGTAAGAATAGCAATTAACTCATTCTGGATATTATGGCCAAGATAATGATGATGAATTTCATTACTTTGAATGCGCCTAATATGTTCTTGCATCACAGGATCAAATTCAGCAATCATTTCAACTGTGGCTAGAAAATTACCATTGTTACGTTGATAAATTTTCTCATTTGATCCTCGAAAGGCTAGATTTTGTTTAGCAAGAAACTTCACAGCAGAAACTATTCTTACCAGGACCTGTCTCCATCGCTCCTTTTCCTTTGCAATTTCCCGTTGCATCTCATCATCAATTGTTTGATTTTTGCTTAATCTAAGCCGAACCTCATTCCATGTACTCATGTTTGTCAAATGCTCCACACTGTTCTCATGTGTTTTGAGTTTCTCACTTAGATGCTTCCAATCACTTACTCCATCAGATGCTAACCAAGACTTGTTCTGATTTGATTTGAACAACTTGCAACAAAAACAATAAACTTTGTCCACATGTTTAGAATAAACCAACCACTTTCTGTCAACAAACTCACCATTAGATAATTTCCTGGAGTAGTAAGCATAAGAAAAATGTCTGCCACTAGGATCAGAAGGGAATTGTAGATCCATTTCTCTCACAGGCCCTTTCTCAATTAAGATGTCCCTTTTGCTATTGTCAAGACAACCCCATGTTCTAGGATCAAAAATTGTCAAAATGGAATCTTCTTGTTCATCAATATGTGTAGTTTCAGTATCATCTCCCGGAGCCTCGGTACGATCATTGGCATTAGCTTCAGCATCTAAATTTTGCTCTTCATTGGCATCGACTTCTGCAACACGTTCATGCCCCTGATCTTGACTGGCTTCAGCATTACTTGACACTGCAAAAAACTTATGTAGAGCACCCCTCTGTGATTCGACGAACTGTTCTTCTTGCTTTCTTTTTTTTCTTTTCTGAGCACCGGACAAATGCTTCTTAGGTAACATCTATCATATTCAAATAAAAACATTGAATTAGAAATTTATAACCCTAATAATTAAATTGGAAAAATACTAATCTAATAATCTATTAAATTGGAAAAATACTAATTTAATAATCTATTATCTATCGGGGGTCTCGTTGCTGCATACCGACATACCGTGACTCGGGAGAAGCAAATTTGGATGGCGTCCTTGGCAGCTTGGCTCCTTGCTATCGCTTCTCGCTTGCCGGTCGTCGGCCGCCGGGTAACTGATTGAGGACCGAGGCAGGCAAGGTAGCGCACTAGCGCGTCGATGGCGATTGCCGATTTGCCGTGTGGGTAGGGCAGTGTCGCGGCGGCAGCCGGCAGGAAAGATACGAAACGAAACGACGCCTGATGCCTGGCCTCCTCCGCTCGATGCCTCGATGGATCGATCAGCAGGGCCTATCGATCAGCAGCAGCCCAGCAGGTTACGTACGTTGGGTTGGGCTGCTTTTCTATGGGCCTTCAAATGCTAATTAATTTTTTGTACCAAATAGAAAACTATATATACTAATTATCTATATGATCTTGGGCACCCAACCTCCATGGGCCCCCGGCGATCGCACTGGTTGCCCCCTAGAGCCGGCCCTGCGTATTAGCGCTGAAAAGAAAGGCTATGTTTAAAAATAGTTTTTGTATTGATCTATATCTAAAATAAATTTTTAAAAAGGCTAATTTATATAAAAAATTATTCCATATGCAGATGGTACCAACTAACAACTAAGAGCATCTCCAGCAGGGCCCCTATTTGAGCCCCTAAAACTAAATTTGAGGGCTTGAGGTAAAAACAGAGGTCCAGCAGGGCCCCTACTAGAGCCCTCAAATTTGAGGGACCCCTCAAATCCCTCCTCCAGCCCTCATTCCTGGGGGGTCTGGAGGGAGCCCCTATTTTTCTGTTTTGACGGTTTTCACTCGCGGGCATCGACAGTTCCGCGCCGCCGCCCGCCTTCGCCCGGTTCCTCTTCCCCTCCGACGGCCTGCCCCCGCCCAGATCTCGCCACCGCCCGACAGCCCGCCCCTGCCCGGCTGCTCGTCTTCCCGCTCCCCGCTCCTCCGTCGACTCTAGGCCAGCGGTGGAGGAGAAAAGAGGCGCCGGTGGCCGAAGGGGTGGGGGAAAGAAGGGAGGTGTGCGCGAGCATGAGCAAGGTGGTAGAAGCTCACCTGAGCTACCGGGGCGGCCGGAAGGAGGCCGGGTTGAGCCGGCGACGAGCACGGGCAACGGCGCGGGGAGGCGACCGTGGCGGGGGAGCTCGCGTGGCGGAGGACGCCGGTCGGCGGTGGGGGAGGCTGCAGGGTGCCGGGGTGCGGCTCCCACCGAGCGGAATCGGTCTGGGGTCGACCGATGGGGAGGCGGCGGTGGAAACCGCGGCGGCCAGCCGGGGATGAGGAAGAGTCAGCCGGGGGTTGAAGGTGGGCGAGGGCGTCGTCGAAGAGGGCGAGGAGGTCGGAGGAGTGGGTGGCCGGCGGGAGGCGCGCGGCGAGGAGGGGAGCGTGGAGAGCGCGGCGGAGAGGGAGGGGCCCGAGCGGGGAGGGGAGCGTGGAGAGCGCGGAGAGCGTGGCGGAGAGGAGCGTGGAGAGCGCGGCGGAGAGGGAGGGGCCCGAGCGGAGGCGGAGAGGGAGGGGCCCGAGCGGAGGCGGAGGGCGGGCGAGGCGAGGCGCGCGGCTGCGGTGGGGCGTGGGAGCGGGTGGGCTGAGAGGAGAGGAGGAGGCGCG
Source organism: Dendrocalamus latiflorus (assembly GCA_017311315.1). Classification (NCBI taxonomy): domain Eukaryota; kingdom Viridiplantae; phylum Streptophyta; class Magnoliopsida; order Poales; family Poaceae; genus Dendrocalamus; species Dendrocalamus latiflorus. The sequence goes on along the minus strand of CM029619.1, from coordinate 19,106,225 downwards.
GGTGGAGGAGAGGAGGAGGCGCGGTGGACGAGCGGAGAGCGCACGGGTGGAGGAGAGGAGGGGTAGAGAAATTTGAGAATGACGAGTGGGCTCTACATGTCATTCTCAGTTGGAATGAATTTGAGGGCTCTGATTTGAGGGCTTCTGCTGGAGTTCAACTCAAAAAACAGGGCCCTCAAAAGTAGGGGGAGCCCTCAAATCAAAAGTAGAGGCTCTGATTTGAGGGCTCCTGCTGGAGATGCTCTAACACAGGAGATACTCGGTAACAACATATGTTCATGCATCCTGAGAGGAGATGATTACATGGGTTGCAATTTGCAGGTCAGCAAAATTTCTTCCACCCTGTTAGCATGGAGTGTAATTTGTAGCTTTTTTTTTTGGCAAACAAACTGCATTCTTTTCAATTGTCTGTGATGGAATTGGTAGGACTATCTCGTATGAACCTTGACAAATTGATCAGGGGAATGCCTCGGTACTTTGATGATCACTGGTCACAACAGGCTAGTTGCGACACCAGCCACCAGGATGTACATGGATAAGCATATTAAACATACATTACAATGGATAAATGGGATGAAAATTGTTGGGAAACCACATCAAAGAGATGAATATGATCTCAAACACCATAAAGAAGGGGTGAAAAACCTCACCCTGCATATAAAGAAGCAATGCAATGCAAATTCGAGACTTGATAATTACCTGCAAGCAAGTAAAAAGGTGAGCAGTCATAGGGCCTGTTCTTTACCTCACAAGCTGATGACTTTTGGCTTTTACTACAGTATCTAACTTTGAAACGGAGTATTTTCTCAAGACGGGATCTACAAGTTAAACAATCTACACGTTAAAAGTCCAATATCTGTACCAGCTAAAATCGCAAGTGAGTATCTGTTTTTCCGTAATCTGTACCGTAAACAGTGAAAATTCAAAAATTTCAGCCAAAAGACAAAAGCCGCATCCGAAAAGAACAGGTCCATAGGAAACACAGGTTCATCACAATCCACAATACACTGATATGTTAAACATGGGGCGAAATGTCATTAACATCAACAGCGTAGCATCACTACCACAACTTACACTAACCATGCCTCTCTCAGTCATCACGACAGCAAACTTCTGTCTGCAAGTTAAACCTAAAACATTCCAGATCCATCCATTCATCCATACGGATGGCAAATGCACAGCGGAACCACATTTAACCTATCGAAGCAGTTCACAACGGCCCAAGAAAGTCACCAGCCAGCGTAGCCAGGAGCTGGAACTGGCGATCAGCTTCCATCCAGCGGAACCCCATCACCTTGAAACGCACAACAGTGTCCTTCTCCAGCTTCGAGTGGTCCTTCATGAACATCGGGTTCTCCCCACCGATGTACTTGTAGTCGCTCATCGTCTTCTCTGACAGAAAGATGCTTTCTATTGGTCCAGATTTGAGGAACACACCATGCTTGAGGATCTTCTCCACAGAGCCAACTAAGATCTCACCCTTCATAGGCTTTTGTGTGATGCAGGTGAACTTGACCGGGAACAGAACGTCTCCAGTCAGTTCACGTACTTTCCCTTCAGATATTGCCCTCAGCTCATTGACGGCGATGTAGTAGCCATGCTCCTTGGAGGCCTTCCTGTTTGCTATGTCCTCCAGAAGACGCACAATGATTGCCTTGCGGAGCAAGAGACCCTTGGGATTCAGCTGGCTAGGTGAGATCAACACATTCCAAGACATCTCCGCCTGAAGGAAAACCATAGTTGATTACCTGCCAGAACCATTTATACAAGATATCAGAGTGGTGCATCAATCCTTCACTGAAAATTACAGAGACGCATGTTTAAGAGATTACTGGGCAAAACTAAAAATGGCATTCCTTCTATTATCAACAACAATAACAACAAAGTTGTTTGTCCCAAACAAATTAGGATAGATGGTAGGAATGGTACCTCCTTAAAGTTAAAGAAACGAGCGCCTCGTAATAAAACTTACAAAACTAAACCCCTAAACCCTATAGCAACAACAACTACAATAAAGCATTTTGTCCCAAACAAATTAGGGCAGACTAGCAATGAAACCTTCTCAAGGTTAAAGAAACGAGAGCCTTGTAATACAACCTACAAGACTAGAACCATAAGCCCTACATTATGCCATCTGAACCGAGAGCCTAAAACACCGTCCCTAAATCTTCTTCTCATGTCATGGCTCTAGCATGTGAATCGCTAACTTTCATGCGCTGCTATCCAAAACCAACTCTTTGGATACATTCTAATCCCTCAAGTCTCTTTTAACTGTTTCTCTCACGTCAGTTTTGGTCAACCTCCGTCTCTTCTTATGTTTTCGATACGTCTTAAAATTACACTACATACCAATGCCTTAGAAGGCATCCGTTAAAGATGTCCAAATCATCTTAAATGATGTTGAACAAGCATCTCTTCAATTGGTGTTACTCCCACTCTATCACATATATCATCATTACAGATTCAATCCTGCCTTGTGTGACCAGAGATCCACCGCATTATCCTTATTTCCGTTACACTTATGTTCTGTATATGTTGTCTTTTAGTTATCCAACATTCTACTCTATATAGAATTGTAAGTCTGATTGTCGTCCTATAAAACTTATTTTTTTAACTTTTGAGAGACTTTTTTATTACACAAGACACCCGATGCTTGCCACCATTTCACACACCCTGCTCTTATTTTGTTGCTCACGTCTTTCTCAATCTCACTGTCCCACTGCAACATTGATCCCAAATATTGAAAAGTGTCCTTCCAAGGCACTAATTGTCCATTCAGACTAGCATATCCATCATCTGCCCTAGCACCGCTGAAATCACACCTCATATATTCAGTTCTAGTTCTACTAAGTTTAAAACCCTTCGATTCTAAAGTCTTTCTCCACAACTCCAATTTTCTATCGACATTTATCCTACTCTCATCAACTAACACTATATTATCAGCGAAAAGCATACACCAAGAGATATCTCCTTGTATGTCCCGTGTGGCATCATGCATCACTAGAACAAAAATGTATGAGCTCAATGTTGACCCGCGGTGTAGTCCTATCCTAATAGGAAAGTCATTAGTACTACTACCACATGCTCTGACATTAGTCACAACATCATACATATTCTTAATTAGGGTAACATACTTTGTTGTAGCTTTTTTCTTTTGAAACACCCACCACATAACATAACCTTTCTTAGTGCGTTATCATAAGCTTTCTCTAAGTCGATAAACACCATATAAAGATTCTTCTTTTACTCCCTATAAGTCTCCATCAACTGTCGTGCCGAGAAAACAGCCTCCATGGTCGACCTTCAGGGCATAAAACCAAATTGGCATTCCTTCTATTACCAAGGACATATAATTGCATATTTACAATTGATACCTATGTTGCCCGGATACCCCGATACGGATACGGATACGCGATACGGCGATACCGCGATTCGCCATTTTCCCAAAAACACCGATACGGCGATACGTTTATATATATGTAATAAATATAAAATAAACCAAAAATTAATGAATTCTTATAAAGAATTGAGAAACCGAGATCCAAGAAAAGGTGCACATCTACTACACTGGTTCATGAAAAGGTGCACATCTATTTAATTAATTGGCTATAACATCATACATTCATACATACATACACTGGTTCATGAAATGGCACACTAAATTTCAACTGTCAAGTGCTAACTACGAAGGCAACTAACCACCTATACAGCTAAAGTGTGTCAAATGGGGATCATATCATCATTCTGTTTTCTCGGTCTCTGGACAGACTAATCACATGATGTCAAGTGCGCTATGATCCGAACACCTCCATGAATTAAGATCAGAGCAATATGCTTCTCTAGAAGCACCAACCCAAGGAAGAACACATGTGAAGGGAGAACTGGGGAATACAAACATAAATGTACAGACCTAACCATAAGAAAGAGACATACGAAGTGAGGAGCGCTGGCAGCCGGTAGCACCCAAGTCGAGTGACGAGCTACAAGCGGCAGTGGCACCAGAATGGGGAGAGGAGCGACGGCCTTGGGCCAGAGTGAAGAGGCAAAGCAGCCGCAGCAGCTAGAAGCGCCGGAAGTGGGGAGCAGCGACGGGAGGGAAGGGGGTCAGGCGTGGAGGGGACTGTAAATCAGTGAATCACTAACAAACACATACAAAAATATGCCATACATACACAGATATACCCTAATCAACAAATCAGAGAAGGGATAGGGCTCACTGTGGAGGGGAGGCCACGGTCGGGCCGCGTGGAGGGGAAGCCGCGGCCGAGCAGCGCCGTGGAGGGGAGGGTGCAGCCGGGCGGCGGCGTGGAGGCGAACGGGCGTGGAGGCGAAAGGCGTGGAGACGACGGGCGAGCAGAGGCGGTGGGCGATCGGAGGCGACGGGCGAGGCGGCGGGCGAGCGGAGGCGACGGGAGAGCGGAGGTGACGGGCGAGGCGGCGGGCAAGCGGAGGCGGCGGGCGAGCGGAGGCGATGGGCGAGCGAGCCGAGGCGCTGGTCGTGGAGGCGATGCGTGGAGGCGGCGGGGTGGGATGGCCGAATAATGGTTTGGATCTGGTGTGGTGGGTGGGCATATTATGGTAAAAGTATCTTAGAAGTATCAGAATTTTTTTAAAATAATTATTAAATTCGGATACGTGCAGGATACGTATCGGCGTATATTGAGGTAGTATCCGTATCCTATACAGTATCTGATACCGGTACGTGACTTTTGTGAAGTATCCGCACAACGTAGATTGATACTACATTTAAAGCTCAATTTTATGGTTTTTACTTCTATATTATACATTTTCAGGAATTTATTACCTATTGCTATGCATTGTCATATGAAAACTTCGCATAATTCTCAAAGCAAGCTATAGTAAGGTAAATAAGTAACTCCCAAATAGCTATATAATAGTTACGGGACTCTGATTTAGCATTTGTCAGATTTAAGTTCCTTTTTGATAATTTGCCACCACTGAGCTCAAATATCTAGGATTTGCCACTATGGTCGTATTCCAGTATTTTTTTTTCTTTTTTTGGCCTAAAATCCACTCTAAAATGCCGCATTTGCCCCTCCCTATTGGCTCTGTGGAGCCTAGAGATGGCAATGGGTACCCGATACCCGAATACCCGACGGGTTTTACCCGATAAAGAGACGGGTATGGAAAATTTTATGTACCCATGGGTACGTTATTGGGCGAAATTCTCTACCCGCCGGGTAGGCGGGTGCGGGTGTGGGTATATACTACCCAAACCCGCCTACCCGCGGGTAATGAATACCCGCATTAGACAACTAGACATCCCACTCAAATGTTAATTTTATTATCTACTTGTTGTTGATTGTTTATTTGTTTGTCATATGTTGATCTGGTCATGTCAAGTTTGTTTATGTGATGTACTAATTTTGATCATTAGACGCTTTTGTGCTTGGCATGTATGATTAATGAATGTCTAAATTGATGATATTCTTATATGTTGAACCGGGTATGCTTGCGGGTACGGGTTACCCGTCGGTAGTAATACCCGCGCGGGTACGGGTACGGGTAAATTTTCCTACCCGCGTGCGGATACGGGTAACCCGACGGGTAAATTTACACCTAGCGGGTACGGGTATGGAATGGCAATACCCGATGGGTATTTACCCGTTGCCATCTCTAGTGGAGCCAGACCTGGTCGCACGAAGGGCTCGAGCCCAACCATCCACAAGTTCCGCTCCCCTCTGTTTCCCACGCCGGCTCCGGCGCCCGCGAACCTTGCCGACCCAGCCGCCTCCTCGGATCTCCCGAGCCACGCTGCTTCAAGATGCGGCGCCGCCGCCTGGTACACCGCCACCTCCACGCCGGCGCTGCCTCGACCTCCGCCGCCACTCGCCAGCACTCTCTTCGGCTCGACCTCCCTCGTCGTGCGGCCGCGCAGATGAGCCACCGCCTCCGCACCCAAGCTCCACAGGCAACGCTACCGCGAGCGCCGTCGTGCGCTCCAGGATGCTTCCCAGGCTCCCCAAAATCTTGGGAATACACGAACCCCAAAACCTTGGGAAAACAAGCTGCTGCTATTAAAACAACAATCAAATCAGATCCGCAACGAACTGGATGGATCCGAGTATCTAGGGAGGAAGGAAAGGAAGGAAGATTTTGGATTTGATTGCTCGCAGCAAGGAGGTGAAACCAACACACCCATAGATCAACCCAAGCAAGCTACGTTAGGGCTTCCGGTAAAAGCATCAAGAACAGAACCTGGCCGGAGGGGGACGGATCGCCGTCGCCGGCGACCTTCTCGAAGCTTCGAGAGGGGGGAGGAGCGGAGACGGAGAGAATGTGAGAGGACGGAGGGGTTTTAGTTGGTTTTGTGGTTAGCAGCTGGCTCACTTTTTCATGGGTCGTGTTGGGTACCCCGAGCAGTACTGGCCGTGCCGGCACAGGCCCCATCCAGGTATGGTCATTTAGGTATGACAAATACACGAGTTATATCGTGCTGGTCTATAGATCAAGCTCTGAGTTCAGGCATAGCTTATGATCGTGCCATACTGGCACGGACATGGTCCCAACATAATTAGCCCATTAAACTAAAAAAGCAAAAATCAAAAAATTATAGAAATTTAAAGAAAATTTGTACAAAATTACAAAAAATATAGAAAATTATAAAAAAATTGTAAACATTGTTCATCATTAAGATAATTATTTTCAATAATATAATTTGCTTTATTAACATGTTAAATTATATGGCATGGTCGCCTCATTAAAAACTTACCAAGTAAAAAATTCAACTTGAGAAAACATTAATAAAGAAAAAAGAGTACAGTCTATAAAGCTCACTAGTGACTACATTTGAAAAAATATTGAAAATCCTATTTATTGCTATCTAGATACAAATTCTTAACTGATTTTTCTAAGTCTCTATTCTCTGCAATATGTTAGAGTCTTGATTCAATTTATTCCCAGTCTTTAACGGTCAAAAGGATTTCGACCATCTCATTCGAGAGACTTGTTTGCCACTCCTCGATTATTCTTCTAAATAGACTGAAGGCTGACTCCGAGGAGACCGTAGAGACAGGAACAGTCAACACATCCCCGTGCTAATATGGATAGCACTGGATATTTACTTTTTGGGTTTGCCACCACGAGAGGATATTCAACTCTTTCTTGAAGCTGACGTTATCGCTATTGAGATAGCTTGATAGGTCTCCGATGCTTTGTCGCCTTTCCAAACGCACGAACCCAAACTTATTTTCGTATTTCTCGTATACCTCATATAATTTATCCTTAACTACTCTATAGTATGTACAATAATTTAAACCAGTAGCATCACTTAAAAGTTGTAATACATTTGTAAATCCTTTGAGTTTGGCCCTAAGATCTATAATAAAGGCGAATGCATATAAAATAGAAATTTCCCTTCAATATTTTAAAAACTTAGTTTTCACGGCAACTACAACATCTCGTAGTATAGGATCATTTTCAAAAGACTTTAGGTGAGTGGAAATTTCAAAAATATTGTGAACAACTACAGGAGAGGTAGGGTAGTATACTCCAGAAAGATAGTGTAGCTTTATGAAAAAGTTCTAAAAAGAAAATATTTTTTCACCAACAACCCAATCGGCCTTAGTAAGTTCGGAATCTCTAACTTGGGTTTTACTGGAGGAGCTACAAGATCGATGAACTTGGGTGTGAAGGAAGACATATAAGGTGCTTTTATATGGCAATATGTGTTTAAGCATAAGGTAAGTAGAGTTCCATCTAACAGGCATGTCTAAGCCAAATTTTCTAGGACAGACGTTAATTGCTATGCAAAATCTCTTATATACGGCTATTCATTGGTTAGAATGATTAATATATGAAATTGCATTTCTAAAATAATCAAGACAAGCATTTAATCTTTTCAAACCAGATTTAACAATAAGATTAATAATATAGCAAGCACAACATTGATGCAGTACGAAAGATTGTGCATAAGTATTGAATAAAGGAGTAAGAATTCCCATAACCTTAGTGTTTGCAGCTGCATTATCTAAAGTTATAAAAAAAATCTTATCCATGAGGCCAAAATCTTCTACAATTTTAATAATGCTCTGGATTGTAGATGCACTCGTTGAAACAGTAGAAGATAGATCCAACAACGCTTCTTCTAACTGTATAGTTTGTTGTGGATGTTCACCTTCCGTGGATGGATGTGACACTTGAAAGGATTGCATATCCTCCATCGTGAGGCCGAATTCGGAGAGTTGGAAAACGTAGTTCTCTATTGAATCAACTATAAATTTATATAGTAAAGTACAATTAACTTATTATTGATTCAACAAATAATAGCAAAAAATTGAAATAAGGCAGTGCTATTAGTCTATTACCTCTTCTACAGCTCTTCGAAGGTTTTCCAAATTTTCTGAATTTTGCATGAATTTCTCACTAATTTGGCCGCTGATTGTCCTCCGTCGCTTACCCCACCAATTCCTCCCTTTGGCACCATCTACACGCCTCCCTGGAGCTACCCCAATCATCACTGGCGCTCCTCACTCCAAGTCGTTGGCGGTGTCGACCTCCCTGTGCCGATGAAGGCTACCGGTGTCGGAGCTCCTCGCCGCATTCCAGCCACCATGGCTCGCGTGGTAAGCATACTGTCACCTCTCTCATGCTCATGCGCTCGCCAACTTTCCCCCTCTTTCACCACAGCAACGTTGCCCCGTGGCCACCTCGCCGCCGGGCGCTCAAGCCGACGCCGGCGACTCCCGCCGTCACCACGACCCGTGCTGACACCACCAGAAGTTTCCCCACCCCCGGCAGAACTCATTTTGCCGGCTATGCTAGCCTCCCCAGCCACCGCCTGCCACCAGCGAGCCCAGCACCGTGCGCCACCCGCTTCCTCTGTTTTGCCCCAGCCCATGCCTCGCCTCATCTAAATTGCCACCCTCTTTCATTCACAAATGGGCAAATGCCCAGATGGTCACCAGCAGCAGCTTAAGGCTCCCACCGCGAAGAACCCGAGTTTGAATCCCCTCCCTGCACATTTTGTTTTCATTTTTATTTTCTTTTTCTTTAATCCATTTCAATTAAGGAAAATTAGAAAATAAACCATGGAAGCTGATAAATTTAATTAGGATGTAAACAAGATAAATTAAGATTTAATATTGTATTAATTGTCATATATTGGTAGCTAATGTGCCTTGATTATGTATTTTAAAACTAATTATTAATTAAAAGGCATTAATAAAAGAAGGCTTTGGTTAAGTATCCAAATTTAATAAACATCCCAATTAAAAAGGCATCCAAGTTAAAGTTAAGGGAAACAAATTGGATATTATGTTTAACTATAAAAGCATGGCTTTAAATTAAAGATTACTCTTAATTAAACATATATATGCCCTAACCTTTAACATGCCTCCATTAAATAAATCTTAGTTATAGATTTAATTAAATAACAATATTGAAATATGACCATGTATAACAAGCTCGGCTCAATGAAATAAAATCTAATTAAGATTAAATTATGCTAGATGCTAAGTAAAAGAATAAAATATAAATGTTAGTTGATTCCCAGAGTACCTTCAATTAAAAGATCATAACTAGGTATTAAAATATAATGGCCTTAGGATCATCAGACAATGGAATAATTTCGCCAATGAATAATCTGAAGAACAATGTAATAATATGACCAATAGTCGCCAATGAGTAGTAAATAAATATACTAAAATTACTATTAAACATCAATAAGATAATTAAATACTCACATGCTTCAATGGATTATTAAACTAATCATTGGGTGAATACCTCGAATAATTGGTAAATAGAACCCCATAAAATACCACAACTCAAGTTGCGAGGGATACATACCCTAAAGATTAATTTAATAAACTAAACTCCTACACCGGTTCATAGGTCTAACCTAACTCATGAAATTTCCTTGATAAATATAAAATAATAAAGGAAGTTATTATGGTAAAAGATCAAGTTATGGTATTCTGCTGTCGGCTATACCTAGCTATCCTTGAACCGAAAGAGGAACATTTCCGTGAATATTCCTTCACTGCAAACCTTCCTTGGCACCCGTCTCGACGGATTTCCCTTAGCCATTTATCACTTCGCTCCAACCCCTCTGACTTCGTCAATATTCCATGTCCAATCAACCCAACCCCGAATCACCCACGCAATTATAATAAAAATTAATCAAGTTCAATTGAATTTTTTGGATTTATTGAGTTATTTGCCTTTATTTGGATTCAGTTGTTTAGCACGTAATTAGAAATTGGAGCCACGAAGAATCAGTGGATCAAGCGAGATCAAGATAGAGGTGAAGATAAAGACCAGAAGCTCAAGCCCATCGAATGAGAAAGCTTTGAGTGAGCTTAAGACCGTGGTAAACCGCGCAAGGCAGGTCAATACTTTGATCATGTTGAACCAACATTTTCAACAAATTACTTTTGTTTAAATTATCAAATTGCATGTTGTTATTTCATATGCAAATATATGTTTGTTTTAATATTCTAGTTATATGCCCATTATTTGACTTGTTAGTATTATACCTCCTTTGAAATATTTGAATATTTGAGCCTTGTCACCCTAGCAAAACTATAATAGTAACCTTTTAAAAATAAGTTTACAATTATACACCATGGCTTAGTACTGCTTAGATACTCGGGGTACTAAAATGGCCTAAGCATCACTTTTAATCCTGAAAAACTGATTTGGGAAATCATGGTGGAAATGACTGGTATATTTTGACATGATTATTTTATACTCCTAAAAACCCCAACTTGCTTAAATATCTAGGCAGATGGTTGGGGGCTGGTGTGTGGATTGTGGTAGAACCGCCTAGATACCACTAAGGATTGAATCTTGTCATGACCTCCTATGTAAAACAATACAACCACAAGTCTGCAAAGTGTAACTTGGCTAAGTAAATCTATCGAAACCCCCAGATACATATCACCGGTAGTGGAATGTAGTGGAATATTGCAAGGGCAAGAAGAGGCCTAAAGGGACACCGAGAGGAAGGTGAAATTTTCAGCCGTGCTAGAGTTGTGGAGAGTGGAGTCCAAATGCGCTAGTATCCGTGGTTACATCCCGCGCAACGTGTGGGACCCACCGCAAGTAGGAGCAGCCTATAGGGTGAGATGACAAAAGGGGCCAGATATTTTGAAAAGTTACTATGACGGTCTACTCAACATATGACTAAGAAATCATGTGGAGCAACGAGCGAATTGTCTTTTGTGGGTAAAGTGTACAAACTCTACAGAGTGAAAACTATTCGAATAGTCGTGTCCACGATCAAGGGCGGACATGGGAACTTAACCAGATATAGTTCTATTTCAAAAACTTTGTGGGTGGAATTGGAAAAGTGTAGGACAGTGGAAAGCCCTGATTTGTGTTGCCCTAGGTGGCGCCCAAGTGATAATAGAAGCGGTTATAACGCTGAAAGGTTAGCATATAGTGCAGAAACCATGTAAAGGTGAATGGAATCTGGATCATTATTATTATTGCATTCTTTCACACATTATGTTTTAGTTCAAACTGTTAGGTCTCAGGAAATTTCTATGTATCATATTTTAAGAGTAATTTATGCCAAATAAAATATCCCGAGCCTTTTCTTGATAATCCATGCATGTTATCTATTTGGCATTCTATGTATTGGCTCGCGGAGCACGGTGGTTTGTGCTCACCCTCGCTCTCACAATTAATCCAGAATAAGGAGTTAGATCGCTACGCTTCAGCAATACAACTGGTCATGAGGATGAAGAAGATGAAGATGTCAAAAACTAGGTCGTGAACCCCAAGTTGGCTGCCTGTGGGGACGTCCTGAGGGTCCCACCCATGTGTTTCGTTTCCACCGCTGCATTTTATTGATTTCGGCCTGCTAGGCCCATGAGTAAGTCTGCTATTATATTTACGCTTCTGCATGATATGTATTTTGATGTACAGTACTGTATCTGTGAGCACTATCTACTGATCCAGGGAATAGTGTGGTGGAATCACAGAGGATCCCGGATTGTAAAATTTGGGTCTGACAACCCGACGCTCCCTTCTTCCCTAGCTTGGCAACGACATTGAAGCGGGGCCGCATTGACGTCGCCCCTCCCCTAGCTTCACCCCTCCACTAGCCCTACTACGCGTGATCAATGCCGCTGCTCAGCGTTACTCCTCAGCCACCCAAGCGTGCACCTTTAATGCACCAACAACCACCTCCCCTCCTTCCACCTATAAGAAGGCCTGAGCTTCCGAGTGCCTCCCCTCATCCCTCTTCTTCTTTCCCCCTCAAACCGAGCACGGCCGAGCCACCCCGCGCTCGCGCCAACCACTGCCACCCCTTGATTGTTCCACCTCTCCGACGAATCATGTGACAAGCCAAGTGCATCAAGGTGTGCCCCCGGACATCTTCTACCTCCCCCTCCATTTAATTAGAGTCCCATCGCCGGACCACGCCGCGCCTACTCCTTCACTTCCGGCCGACCACCGCCATTTCCACTGCCATCGCTCCTCCGGCACCCCTCTTTCCAATTTGGAGCTCCAGGACCTTCTCTACGCCGCCCCAGAGCTGCTCCAACCAACAGCCGAGCCTCCCGGCCACCCAAGCCTGCCGCCACCGGGAGCCCTCTTGTGCGGCCGCCCGTGCCCGTCGCCAACCCGGCTCCACCAACTACGCTGGTGAGTTCCCCTTGGCCCTATCTTGTCCATGCTCATCCTATTTTGCTCTCCCTTCCTCACAGGCCGTTGTCGCCCCTATGGCCTCCTCTTTCCAGCCACCGAGAGCCTCCCTCGGTCCGCCTAGAGCTGCGCCGCTACCTCCACAGGCTCCCTTGGCCTCCTGGGGACTTGTTTTGGTTGCCGCTGGCATCTCCCCAGCCACCTCTCGCCGGCGACCGCCGCCTGGCCATGCGCCCCCAGCCTCCTCTGCTTCGGCTGTCTGCTCCAGGCGAATGGGTCTCCCCTCCTCTGTTTCCCTTCTTGCATGGCCATTCCTCTTTCTTTGCATGACTAGTGGACCCGACTTGATAATTAATAATTACCCATTGCTTGATTGCATGTCTAAATCTCCTTTCATCCTATGACTACATGGTTTAAGATTTATACAAAAGAACAATGTGATAAAATATGATGTGCAAATAATAATAATAATAATAATTTAATTATAAAATTATAACAAGGGTTCATGCAATTTTAAAACTAAACTTTGGATAATTAAATGCCAATCAAGAGTAATAAATGAATCATTTTGTAAAAATTAGTAAAGCAAGATTATGCCATGAATTATTTCTCCATTTAAAAATAATTCATGTAAAATAGCAGTAATTATCATAACTTTATTAAAAAAAGAATATCACAACTAAAATATTTAATTATGCACATTTAATCTTGCCAATTAGTAATCATCCAATCATTATCTCATGATTTAAATTTGCCTATAATAATAAAAAATAACTGCTAAAGCAAGAAATAACTTTAATTCATAACTTATCCTCCCAATGAATCTCAATCATTAATCTTTATTAACAAATTTGTTAATCAGCCAACTAATCAACTTTGTGCATGATAACAAGTGATTAAAGGACCAACTCTATACCTTCATTGAATTATTGAATTGATGGTTCAATTATTTGGCAATTGTGATCCCAGATAATATCTCATCTAGAAATATCAAGATTTAACCTACTAAAGGATGTACCCATTACACGTGAAACCATACCTCCATGATCACTCAGTTCAACGCTCGGCAAATAATACCCAGTGCCCCGGGAAATCTCTCATATCTATTCGTATGTCTACTCTAACTTATGAAACTTCCTTGATAAAAATAAGTCAATAAAAAGAAAATTATGAAGTAAAAGATCGAGCCTTAGCATTTCCCAATTGGCTATGTTTGGCCACCTTCTTTTCCAAAGTAAAATATTCCTGTGGGTATTCCTTAACTCGCTAAATCCTCTTTCAAATCCTCAATCAGAGCCAAACTTAATCAAGCACAATTAAATCTATTTGAACTTTTGAAGTTATTTGGATTTATTTGGTCTTTCGTTTGTTTGCCGTATATTAGAATCTGAAGTCTCAAAGAAGCGACAAGTTCGAGCGAGATCAAGATTCGAGTAAAAGACAAAGACGCAAAGATTCAAGACTACTGACTGAGCAGGCTTTGAACTAGATCAATGATGTGGTAAACCAAGCAAGGAGAGTCATCACTTTGTTCATATTGATCCTACACTTTATGCAAAATTATATTCCTTTAAAATTATCAAGTTGCATGCCTAATTTACAATACAAATGTATGTCAAAACTTAAGGTAGCTACATGCCTTCCCTGTGTAAAACAGTACAACCACAAGCTGAAAAACTGTAGGCTTGGCTGAATAATTTACTAGACTCTTTAGTCATCTCACGGAAGACCGGTGCAGGAGGATAATAAAAATCCGACTTGAATGGAACACCAAGTAAAGGTGATGTTGCCAGGGCTAGCGTATATGAAAAGTGGAGTCCGACTGCGCTAATCTATAGTAGAACATCCTGCACAACTTGTGGGACCTTCTTCGTAAAGGATAAGCTCGTATGAGTGAGATGCTAGGAGGCGAGGTATTATAAAGGTCTCATGACAATCTCTCGATCTACATGACCAAGTAATCATGTGGGCCCATCAGGTTGACTATCTCTTGTGGGTAAAGATGTACAATCTCTGCAGTGTATAAACTGTTCGAACAGCCATGCCCACGGTCAAGGGAGGACTTGGGAACTTTCTCGAGATAGTTCTATTTCAAAAACCTGTATGGGCAGGATGAAAACTCATTGGGCAAAGGTAACCCCGACTTTGGCTTTTCCTATAGGAGAATGTACTTCAGTGGTGAAAACTAGTATTTGGTGGAGGTAGTTATGCACCGAAAAAGGTGGATATAACCTGCACTGCTATCATTATTGCATTCTAACCATCAACTTTATAAAATTTGTTTTAGTTAAAATTGCTAAGTCTTAAGAATTTTCCAACTTATTGTACTTTTAAAACAATTCTTTTTAGCAACTAAAAGAATCTCAAGTCTCCCTTTGACTGCTTTGCATCTAATATTATTGCATCTTGTGTGGTAGCTTGCTGAGTACTGTTGTACTCATTCTTATTTAATTACCATCAGTCGGTCAGGAAGGAAAAGAGCGACAAGTCCTGCTGTGTGTTAAAGAAGTCGACAGAGCTGGAAGACGATGAGGCCTAGAACTAGGTCACGAACCCCAGTTGGCTGCCTATGGGCAAGTCCTGAGGGTCCCATCTGTATGAAGTTTCTGTTGCTGCATTTTATTGATTTCGACCTGATTGACTCATGAGTAAGTTATTACTGTATTATCTATGCTTCCGCATGATATGTTTTTGATATATAGTAATGTATCTGTGAGTATTATCTACTGATACAGGGAATAGTATGGTAGAATCATAGAGGATCTAGGTTTGCTAAACCCGGGGTCCGACATGCAGTGATCACACCACTGATAAGTAACAAGTTGACCCACCTGTACCAATACAGAACATTTGCACGAAAATGGTAAGCATAACAAATTGGTTAGCCAGGGATTTTTGCATTATTGTTTTTTATTTTTATCCATATTATAATCTATAAGCCCATGCTTAGCAAATCAGGTACCGAATGTGTCCTAGGCAGACTAGTGAACAATCCAATGAACATTGTTACTTCCATAACTGGAGGACAGCTGTTCTAGTCTCGAAATTCCTTTCGCTATTTTTGACAAGCTAAAACTTTTTCTGTTTCTCTATTCTAATTTGGATGAGACAAACAAAGCACATTATAAACATAAGCGTGCCAAGGAATATGAATACAGTTTCTGCAGCCACCAATCAGGGTTCACACTCTGCAGCTCTGCTGGTTGATGTCTTCCACGAGAGGACGAATCCTGCAATGGTCTGGTAGTGCTCCTTAGCTGACCCTGCAGATAAAATCTAAAGGAAAAAAAAAAGGAATCGCAGACTGAACAAGCCACAGGCATCTGAACGTGCATAACCCATTCCTGATGCTGGTTCAACAGATAATGTGCCCCAAATGTTCATAAATATGTGAGTACCGATCTGTAAATAAGAAAAATTAAATGTAGTGATATAATATTAAATTGTGAATGTCCATAAACATTAAAAATGAAATAAAAACATACCATTAAGTCACTGAATCTGATTACGACATAATTTCACTCTACGAGTTTTCATGTCTTGAAAGCGCTGAATGATTCTTTTGTTATCAAGACTTCTAAATATCTCTCGCTCAGTGTAGCACACCATCAAGTCATTGAGCCATTCATCTGATACCTTGTTGCACAAATCTATTTTAGCAACCAGTAACAATTGATTAAACAAATTGGCTAATCAGCTTAATATCTAATGGCTACTGTCGAGTATCAATTAAACAATAATTTACATCAGTTAAATAATAACTCGTTAGTCACTTACTTAGTGCGACAGTCAAGACAGTGCCCTCGGTCACGCACTCACGCAGTCAGCCAGTCACGTCGGCACGCCTCACGGAGACACGGATGACGGATTGACGGAGAATCACAGGCAGGCGACGGGCACTCGGGCAGACAGCTCATGCCTCATGAGTGACCAGTGTCTCCAGAAATCAAAGACAAGTCACCAATTCACCAAACGCATTCGGGCATTCGGCAAAACGGCAAATGGGCCAATGGGGAATAGCTCTTCGCCTCTTCGTCAGCGTCGTCGCTCGTCGTCTCGTTGGCATCGTCGCTCGTCGCCTCGTTCGCCGACCGCCGCTCTGCTCTGCCACTCCCGCTCGGCCTCGCTAGCCCCGCTTCGCCACTCGGCCTCGCCCGCGCTCGGCCGCCACCGAGTAGCCGACCGCCTCCCCCTCGGCCCCTTCGCTCCGCCCTCCACCTCCGCGTCGAGCCGCCCTCCGTGTCGGGCCGCCGACCGCCCCGAGCGTCCCCCTCCGTGGCTCTGCGCCGAGTCACCGACCGGCGACCGCCTCCCTCTCCCAGCTCCACGACTCATGACGTCGTCGCCGTGAGAGGTGAGACCGTGACCGTGACCGTGACTCCGACCTCCCGCCTCCAGTTCTTCACCCTCCGGCCGACCGGGTCTTCTTCAACCACCGTGGGAGGAGGGGGTTCTCGAGCACCCACAAGCACCCACGATAGATTCGACACTGGTTTAGCCCTCTGTTTCATCAGAAGCTACTGATCAAGGCTGTGCTCATTTAGGCTACTTATCAAGAAATCGTTGGAGAACGCAAAACAACACCTTCTTGGAGGCAGCATTGCGCCTCGGATCAAACGCCGGGAAATCGCGATGCCTGGGGATCGTCTCGCGCAACAAGGTTCAAATTTTGGTTTTCAATCTAAAATTTATATATGTTAACCTTCAAGGCTTAAAATTTTAAATCATATAATTTAGATTTGTAGACTTGTTGGATCAAGTTATGAAATATTTGAAATATTATAAAGACAAATATTTGAACTATCGTAAGACTTGCGCAGCTTTGTTCCTTCGTTTGGGGGCTGCCATCAGGATTTATGAATAGGATTTTTCCTGTAGATCCTGTTTGGTGCATAGGAGTTTTTATGGTTCCGTTGATTCCTGTAGAACGAAATAGTTTTTCAAATGTAAAAAATCCTCTTGTTCCAATCAAGGTCTAAATTTCTGTAACGTTTAATGTGAAATCCTTGCATTCTAAAGATGTCCTTGGCTTATAGAAAGAGTAAATTGTACATTACACCATCCAATGGGCTTGTTCTTTTAGGCTTTTAAAAGTTGCTTTTCAACTTTTCTACAGTAACTAGTTTTTAAACGGAGTATTTTTTTAAGATAGAGTTTACTAGTTAATTGTAGTATATACTGTACCAACTTCATTTATATCGGCAAAAACTGCATGTAAGTTTCTGTTACTCTGTAATCTCTCGTACAAACAGCCCAAAAGTCAAAAGCTGCAGCCAAAAGCCATAAGTTTCAGCAAAAATAAAAACAGGCCCATATAGTTCTAGTTGCTAGGGGTGAAAACGGGTCGGGTTAATTCCGACCGATCTAGCATCGAATCCGATTGGTACCGAATCCGACTAGTACCGAATCCAGAGAAAAAAATATGGGTTAGGATATGGTAACAGCAATATCCGTCCGAATCCGAATATCCGTCCGAATTCGATACATCTTCAAGTTTGATTTCAGGTTAGTGCTACTATTTGACATTTCATTTTCTTTTGCAATGGTAAAATAAAATCTTCCACATCAGCTATTAAATAGTAACATCAAGTCAGTGCGTCCTACTCCATTTACTGCACTGTATGCATTCCTTACAAACAAGTAGGGGTGCAAACGAAATGGGTTAATCCCGACTGATCCGACACCGAATCCGATTGGTACCGAATCCGGAGAAAAAATATGGGTTAGGATATGGTAACAGCAATATCCGTCCGAATCCGATCCGTTTTCACCCCTACTAATTGCCAATCTTGAGGGGCGGAGCTCCGCCCGATGAGCTTGGGCCGCTACCAGGCTCGCCGGTGACGAATTCGTGAACTTCCGGATGCTGGACCGTGGATGAGCCGTGGACTTTCGGGTGTGTCCAGGCTCTAAAAAGCTGTCTTTTTTTAGTCTTTTTTTTTGCTGAGGGGATATATTAGTCTTTTTTTTTGCTGAATTTGTCTTTTGGATGAGATTAGTACATGACAATATATCTGTACACACTACACAGTGTTGTTCAGATGCATGCTAGCTAGAGTGGGGAAAAAAGTTCCAAGCCAATCGTTTGCCTGGAAGAGTTCCTGCTTGTGTTGTGCACAATCTTTCACAAATCCAATAAAATTTTGCCTTTCCTTTTCCAAAAGCAAAAGGATAGATATCCAGGCCCCGAGTAATAGCAACATTAAAAATGAGTACACAACTGTAACGTCCTTGTTTTTGATAACAGAAACATCATCACCTTCCGTAACAACTCAAGAGTTCAGTTACGGACAGAAAAACTATTATACCTGCTCACGAACATTTCAAAAGTTAGTTTAACTAAAATAAGACCTAACGGTCAACTTTAATAATTTTAAGGACGTCCAAGCCCAAAATTTACTTACACTCAGAAGATCCAAAGAAATTTTTTACAGGAATACTTGAGTACGGTCGTAACCTTAAGATAAAAACTTGTAACATCCTTTCTTTTGATCTCTGTGTTGGTGAAAAATAAAGTAAGATTGAGTACAACCAACCGTGCTCAACAAGTCACATGCGAAAATGCTATATAACTATTTGATAGTATTTTCATGAGATGAGGATATAGTGGTTTTAGTATAGTATTTATGGATGCAGTTTTTTTTGTAAACATAGTTAAACACAATAACTTCTTAAGGAATTGGGGTTTGAAAACTTGATTACTTGACTTCAACATTTCCAAATCATTTCCAAATTTACTTATGCTTCACTAGTGGAATCACCCATTAAACACAATTTCATTTACCGGAAACATAGCGTATTCGAATACCATTAATCATAACTCTATAGAATTGCCCAACTTTACTCACCAGATCTCTTAATTCCCGCAACAGAGTTAAGAAAACAATACTTTTTACTGCTCAATTCTTTATATAGCCTCTACCCAATAGGTATTGTTTTCCAACAAACTCAAGTGGTCCACGGCCTCGCCTGATTTGATGCGGATCTACTGTTGTTACGTATGGTTATACCCCCTCCCATACCACAAAAACTCGCTCAGTCTTCCTCCACCATTTGTAGATATTCAATCAAACTCGAGCAGCTACTAAACCAGATTTGATGAATCAACGCTTATGGTTGAGTGATCATTATACTCTTTACTTAGCATAAGGTTCTAGTTCTTATATTTTACCCAGACAACTTCCATCCACAAATCCTTATTTCAGTGCCCATCCACACTATTTCGGTGCCCATCCGCACCGCCATCTTTTCAGTCCAAACCTCTACCCTAGGATAAGGTCATGAGACCCGACCATCCCGTGGCTTCCCATGATGTCTCATTATCCTAGAAGCTCTTTTAAAAATTCTACCAGCAAAATGCCAAAACTCTTAGTAGTGTAAAATTGTTGAGTTACTGGTCTACCATGATTAATATATTTAGTATTATTATGTCTTGTCAAGGTGAATATGGTCATCAAATTAAACAGGGCTTTTTTAGGTGGTAGGACATAACTAATATCATGTCATTCTAAACATTTCATGTACAAGAAATAATAGTGCGCCATAATAAAAATACTAATAATTAAATAATTAAAGGGATGTAGGTTCAATATGATCAAAAAAGCACGTGACTTGCCTCCTTGTCCAAAGTTTCTGTGGTCTTCAGGTTGGATACTCAAATCTTCTTTAACTGCTCTTGTAGTTCTTCTATTGACCAACTCGCTGGTTTGAATACTAGCGCGAAAGATAAATGCAAATGAATTCCTACTTTGCAAAATGCAAGCTGGGAACAAAACACAAATAAATAATCAAATGACAAAAGGAAAATAGGTTTGGGTAGTCAGGGTTTAGGTCGCACTTGGTTTGGCTGAATGGAGTTGGGATTGGGCTAGATAGATCCGAGAGGGTTGAAGAAGTATACAAGTGTTATTTGGATTTCTACGAATAGTTGCGGGTATGGACAGTATTGGGTTTTAAGTCAGAATATCATCTTGGTGGTTTATAGCTTCATCAAAGTTTAGGATGATGAAACAAAGTTAGGAATAGTGTAGACAGACTCAAGATGATCAAAATAGGTGTATATATATATATATATATATATATATATATATATATATATATATATATATATATATATATATGTGTGTGTGTGTGTGTGTGTGTGTGTGTGTGTGTGTGTGTGTGTGTGTGTGTGTGTGTGTGTGTGTGTGTGTGTGTGTGTGTGTGTGTGTGTGTGTTTAGGGTTTCGATGAATAGTAATAGCTGGAACAGTATTGGACATAAGTTTGAATCGATATCAGGGTTGGCTAGAAAAGGGACTTCACGGCTCAAAATGGTTAAGACAGATATATATATAGGTTTCGGTGAACAATGAAGGTTTGGATCGTGTTGGGTTTAGAGTTTGAAGCGATGTTTTAGTTGTTGAGTTTTATCAGTGCTAATATGGGAAAACGAAGCTGGAAAAAGGGTAGATAGGCTCGAAGCGGACAAAATGGACACATGTATATATTTTAGGGTTTGGACGAACAGTAGCGAATATTCACTGTTATTGTGGGCTCACACTATTCATATCGGGTTTTTATTGTTCATGATGAATTCGGTTGCTACAGTACGGTACAATAATGAATAGTGAACTGACCAACCCGATCTACTATTAAAACCAACCTTTTACTATTTCGGCTTGGCTCGGTTGCTGTTCATCACCTTCTACCTCTCGACAGCCACTGTAGCACCAAAACAGGGCAAATTTGTGGTGGCCATTCCTGGTGCTATGGTGGTTCCTGAAGAAAACTGATGGCATGGACGGGTTTGGGGGACTTAGGGGAATCCATTTTAGGGCTCGGTGATAGTTGGCAGGCTATGGTTGGGCGACGGCAAGGTAGGGAGTTATCGGGACAATCTCATGGCACATGGGCTATTAGATTGCTAAGACGATGACAGCACGGCGGTTTGAGTTTCCTTAGGGTGGGGTAGGGTTCATGGTATAGCTGGCTCGGGCTGTGGTGGCTTGGGTTGGTGCGTCCACGGCGCAGTGGTCCCAGCAGATGGAGAAAGCGGTGGCTGACCGAGAGACCATGTGGAGGTGTCCCCATGTTTGTGATGAGTAATTGACTCGTGTTCTGGGAAGTTTGAGTTTGATTTGGTTGGTTCGCGCCAAGTCGGTGCATGGCGCGGTCTAGTACGGTTGGACTTGGTCGAACGCGGTCGGACGTGCTTAGGACGCTTGTTCTTATTCTTGATCGGTCGTTCGAGCTATTTCGTGCTTGAGTATGTTTTACTAATGCTAATGTTGATTATGTTGTTTCGAGCGGTGCTATGTGACGGTTTGCTTGTCTGTGTGACTACAGGACTTTGAAGCTAGGTCATAGTGAGGCGTGGGAGGACCGGGACTAGGCACAGGAGGTGTTGAGGTCCAGAAGGTCGAAAATGTCGAAGATGATCGAGGATGCTGAGGTGGTTGCGAGTCGGGAGACAAGGAACCGGAGCTGGAGCTGCCGGAGGTGGACACGACAGGCAACGGCGAGGTGGACTGGGACTAGGCTCAGGGAGGAGCTGAGGTCCAGACGGTCAGGATGTCGGGTGCGGTTATGCGAGGACAGGAAGCTTTCGGGAAGGTGCAGCAGGGGCATTTTGGTAAAATACGCAAGGCTGCAAAATGGAAGCGGATTCGGGTGAAAATAACGGGTTGGAGACCCGTTAGTGGATGGCAGAAGAGAGGTTAGGGTTTGGAATGGAGTGGCTATTTTCCCTCCATTTCCGGTGTTGACTTTTGCCTCTTTTGTGGGTGAGTTTGGGAGTGGAAGAAGGCTGACTCTTCTTGATTTTCTCTTTGTGGTGTGTGTGCTCATGTGAGCTCTTCTGTTTAGTTGAGGGGAGCTGGCAGTGCAGATACACAAGTAGGAGATGGAGGAGTGTGCTCTGCGTGTGTTCTTCTCTGTAGTGAGATGACTGACATTTCCTGATTCCCAATTGCGTATGGGGCTGTAGTGTGTTGGCTGTAGAAACACTCTTTGTAAGCATTCATGGTAATGAATCCATTTGAGAGTTTTAGTCTTGCTTGTCTCTCTCTGTGATGGATTTCAGTTTCAGTTATCTCTCTGCTTCTTTTTTATTTTTAGTGAATCTTGTTTGAGTAGCTAACTTTTGGTTGCTCTATGATGGGAAAATACTCAAGGCCATTTGGCCATTCCATTTCCAAGAGCAAATGGAAGATTCAATGGTTTTTCCTCTCCCTGAGTAATGCGCCAGAGCTTCCTCTGCCTCAAGATATCTAGGGTTTGGAGGCAGAGCCCAATTCATTCTCTTGATTTCTCTTTAGAAGATGGTTTCAGATTTGCGTGTTCTTGCCTTGAGGTCATTCCCTGGTGTATTTCAAAGTCTCATGAGCAAAAGATGGGAGAATGACTAGCAATTTAGAAATTTGTCTCTTTTTCAGCTCAGGATCTGATTTCTGTTCAAATCTCAATTTCTTTTGCTCCTTGTCTACTTTTTTCTTCTCTTGAAGTCAAATTGTTATTTTGTTTGAAGGCCAAAACAATCAACCCGAGAAGAGCAGCAAATTTTTCATGAAATCTTTTGTTTTCGACTCATCCTGAGAACTTACTGCAGTCACTTTCGGTTTTCAGTTCAGCGAGCTGTATTTACTGTGCCGATATGTTTCAGTTTGCTGTTTTCAGCTGCTCCTTTAATTTACTTAGTACTGTGTTTTACTGCTGCAGTTTGGGTGATCAAAATACAGCAATCATAACCGATTAAATCAACGCAGTCAGCTTTTTCGGCCAGCATTTCTTCATTCTGTTTTCGGCTGCAAATTTAGTGTGTTTTCGGCTGCAGTTCTATTTTCTTTCAGTCGGTTTTCAGGCAGCTGGTGCTCAGTCTTTCTTTCGGCCAATTGCAGTTAAACCAGCTGCTGTTTTCAGTCTCTAGGTCTTGGCTGGAAATGCTTTTCCTTTACGGCTGCTTGTTTTCAGTTAGTGCAAGCCAAATGCATTTCCTCTCTATTGTGGCAGCGGCTGCAGTTTTCAGTTTGTGTTTTCAATCTCTGTCTGTTTTCAGTTTCTTTTCCGATTGCTCCTGTCCAAGTATTTTTGTTCTCTCTCGATTTGGTTTGAAGTCCTATGTGTCAAATATTCTTTATTCTCATATTGCCTTGATCCCTAGAGAAGTCTTCCAACCGAACCACTTGATGCTTGTTCGGCTTGCAGCAAGCAATTGACAATTTTTCTGTTTTCTGTCTACAGTACTTCTTTAGGCTGTCAGAATGCAGATTTCAGTCTTTGTGTCTCTCCCTGCTTGTTGTTGTCTCTTTTGCTTTACTTCTTTTTGCTGTTTCTTTGCTTTTGGTTTCCTTTCGGTTTAGATCTTCTTCAGTGTCCAGTGAGCGTTTGTTTTCTTGCTTGGGGCGATTTTGAAGGCACCATTCACCCCCCCTTTGTTGCCATATCCGATCGTACACCGACGGGCTATGGTGTTAGGGAAGCTAAGGTAAGGCTGGCGATGGGGTTGAGGGGCCATGGAGAGGCTACAAACCAAAGCAATCAAAGCATAGAGGAGGCGGTAACAAGAATTGGTAGGAGGGTACCAAGGTCAGTAGTGAAATCTAGATGGAGACGAGGAAGAGAGGAGTTGGGGTGTGGCCTGGGGCTAATTGGATGCTAATGCAAGTCCTAGGAGGGATTGCGGGCTTAAATACGCGCTCCGACGTGGTTCGACACAGTGCGACCTCAGTGTGGAAGACGGCATGTGGCCGAGGCAAGGGTGGTGCAGGGAGCTTCGGCGTGGTTCGTTAAACGTGGTAAGGACGTCAGCAGTACTGGTGGCATCTCAGCTAGTGCGCCTTCTCGACTAGCAAGGCACAGCGGTCAAAAGAAGCGAGCAGTCAGGACGGCAGTGAGAGTGGAGGAAGAACAGAGAGGAGTTGGTGAGTGAATTTGGTCTTGGCTGCTTCAGCGCATGGTTGAAAGCATCTAGGTCTCTAAAAATGGTTTTGGTAATTAATGAATTTATGTGAATATGGGACTAACGTGTTTGATAAGTGTTTAAAAGGTTAAGGCCTTAAGTAGATGACAAGACGCATGCTAAGGATCATTGTGAAGATCAAAAGTGGCTCAAGGTAAAGGTATACTTAGACTAGAACCCTCTTTTTATTTTTACCGGTCTTAGGAGAAAGGGTGGAAGACCGGATTATAAGCTAAATATCGTACCATAAGGAGAGATCATGGCAAGTAGCTTGATAGCATAATTCTTGTGCCATTTGTATCAAATTAGGATAATGCATTCTTTGAAAATCAAATTTAAAAGACAAATCTGTGCTCTGTCTGAAAAAACAGGAGTACCGGAGTTTTAACGGTGGAACTGTCGCAGAGCGGAAGTTTCGTAGGCTTGAGTAGTACTTTCGGTGCCCGAAAGCTCCGGCTATCCGAGCGGAACCTTTTTCCAGAGAGCACCCCCGGATGTGCTCGGTGCTCTGTCCGGACAACCGGAAGTACCTGCGTGTAAATCGTGGTAATTCCGCTTGTCGAAAGCTCCGGTTATCCGAGCGGAGCCTTTTTTCCAAAGAGCACCCTATGGGTGATTTTAGAGTTTGCGAAATCCGGAAGTACCGGAGTTTCAATGCCGGAACTACCATTCGAGCAGTAGTTCCGTTGTCCGAAGTGGTACTTCCGGAGCACGGAAGCTCTGGAGGCAAGGGCGGAACCTTTTTTCTAGAGAGCGCCAACTTTTGGTTCCGCCCAAGCGGTAGTACCGCGCCGACTTTCCGGAACTACTACAAAATGGAACTACTTTCAAAGGCTAGTTCAGAAGCTCTGACATAGCCGTTACTGTCGCGCCAGAGCCGAAGCGGAAGTACCGGCCTTTGGCCTGCAATACTTCCGCTCGCCCTGAATTTTTTTGGAATTTCTCTCTAACGGCTAGATTTGGTTGGTAAGGGTATAAATACCCGTACCACTGCTCAGGGATAGTAAGTAGAGACCTCATTGAACATCCTTGAGCATTCACTCCACACCTCATTTACTCCATGTGCATTCATTTGAGGTGGTTGAGCCAAAAAGTGCATTGCATCCAATAGGTTGATCTTTTGGCACTTAATTGTTATCAAGTGAAGCCTGAGATCTTTTACATTTGGTGTTTGATGGCACCTGGACGACTTGGTGAAGATTGCCCGATGATCTTCTCGAGAAGCTTGTGAGTTGACCCGGCGTGTGTAAAGGTTAGAGCTCAATACCCAGAGCGGGGAAGAGCTACCACTAATGATTTAAGATGGAAAGCTTAATTTGTGGAGCAAGTCCAATTCATTTGAGCTAATCTCAACGTGGATTAAGGAAAACTGGTATGTTTCCAAACACCACGGTAAAACATCAAATGTACTTGTTGCTCTCTTGTTTCCTTGAGCACTTGTTTATTAAACTCCTTGTGATCATTTATTTGTGCTAGTACTATTGTAGATTCTCAACTTGATTATAATTGTGTAGGTCTCAAGTACATTATACTCTTGTAATATTAAAATTGCAAAGAATTAATTAAGAGGCAAGAAAATTTAAAAACCTCCTATTCACCCCCTCTAGTCGGTTATCCTTGATCCTACAATGGTCAGGGGTATGTCAGAGTGAGGCAATCGAGGTGTATGGGTGTCTGACGATTGACCAAGAACCGACTGCGACAGAGGAAAAAATCACTGCATCCTCTGATATTTTGTCGGACGGGAAATAGTGACTACCGGCGGGATTTTGCACAGATGGTTGTAGGGCGTGGTGGGGCAGCGAGGGAAGTCGCTAGGGGATGGAGAAGGCACTGGAAAGAGCTAAGAATCGAATAAAATCAAAACTCAAGGAATTCAAATCGTTTTAGGATTTTTTGGGTTGTTTCAACAACGTTTACATCTCCATTATAATTCTTACAACCGGCTTCCAACCTAGCAGGGCATTCCAACCTGAGAAACAACCGCCACGATTTTTCAACTGCCACAATTTTGAATAAGTCTTAGTACTTCATTGATTTCCTAATTAGAGCCTCTTCAAAGAGAGAAAAACATACCTATGTAGTACAGCCAAATGCAGCCTTACTTTGATGACCCTTTTAATGACCCAATTTATAACTGGATGTGCAAGATCACTACACGTGGTGATGGACAAGCTCCAATATTTATATAACAAAATTGACTTACAATGTGTTCTTCATAGGTTGCACATATCTGCAATGCCGGAAGGAAATGTGTAAATCCTAGGCATCACTCCGTTGTGAATTGTTCATGTGGCCTATGGTGTTAAATTGATGCTAGGCTACAGATCGTCTACAAAGGATAGAGTAGGAGTGGGATAAACTCAATTATCATTCCTACAATGTGGACAATTTGGGAACAAGAGTGAATGTATCTACAATGGTAAATTGTAAGTAACATTCCACTTTGCGAGTAACAAATGCTATCAAAGAAGAAGACGCCTAGTGGGCAAGAGCTGGAGCAAATCATATTGTAAGGTCATTGATGATGTTAACATAGATAGGGATAAATGTAGGTCGTTTGTGATGTCTAGCATCTAGCTAGGTAGTTGGTTGTTTAATGGTACTAGTCACGTATGTAATCTCACTGTTGACATAATTTCATCGTTAACAGTGGATCATGGCCAAGTTGTAATGCCTTT
This sequence comes from Dendrocalamus latiflorus, assembly GCA_017311315.1. Taxonomy (NCBI): domain Eukaryota; kingdom Viridiplantae; phylum Streptophyta; class Magnoliopsida; order Poales; family Poaceae; genus Dendrocalamus; species Dendrocalamus latiflorus. Next base: position 19,078,992 of record CM029619.1, on the reverse strand, counting down.
ATTTTCTTCTATTATACGAAGAGATGTGTTTCTTCAAAGTATTCTTGAAAAACAAGCATATAAATAGAGATGGATTCTTACGGAATGATGCATAAAGATTAGGGCTCTCTGTTTTTTGCCCTTTCAGACTCAGCCACTGATTATGCTAATCTCCAAGCATTGTAGTGTGCCATGCATGGCAAGTTTATTACCAACACCGCCAGGTCAACCCCCTTCCTTCCATCCATCGTTGATGTGTATTCTCCTGAGGTGCACCTAGCAATTTTTCCTGACCAGAAAGGCAGTAGTCGCATCCACGTGGAGTCATCGATTCACTAGTAAACCCACATCTAGGCTCCTTTTGGTCCGCATCACCTAGCTTCATGTCTTCCCGCACCCTCGAAAACGCACACCCGATTTCTTCTAGTAGATTTTAAACCGCGGGTCACGAGAACCTCTCCACTGAGGAAGACGATGATGGCGGTGAAGACAAGGAAGCATCACAACACGAGCATGTGGATTCACGAGTTGTGGTACCCGAATCCTAGCTCCTAGCCATGAGGTGGCCGGCGGGTGAGGAAAGGGAAAAGGGAGAGGGGTGTGTGGAACGGCGAGGGGATGGCGGTGCCGCGGGGTAGAGGGATGTAGCTCACCACCGTCCTCCTCCTACTGCTGCATCTCGCGGTGGTGATCATGGGGTAGGGTTCGGATCAACTATTGATTCTCGTGTGGTTTCTTCGAGATCTTCTCTCTTAGCCCTCCCGATTTGTGTTGATGTGTAAGATCAAGGAGGCCAACTAGAGGGAGGTGAATAGGCGGTCTTCAAAATTCTCTTGTAATTATTATCAATTTTTATTTGGTTAAAACCAAGTATATAATGCGAAAACTTAACTCAAATTGGTTTAGCACAAATAACACCTAAATCAATTATGTTCACATAAGTGCACCAACAATTCTAAGGCTATGTTAAGGTTTGCAATCTTAGAATGACAAACAATCAATTTAATTCTATGAATGTAAATTGAGCACAAGAAAATAAACTACAATTGATATGGTTCCTTTTTACCATAGTGTTCGGAGAATTGCCGGTCTCTCCTAGTCCACGTTGAGGTAAGTCCAAATAAATTGGACCAGCTACACAAATTAAGCCAAACATCTAAACCACTAGTGGTAGCTCTTTTTCACTCTGGTTAGGTAAGCTCCAACCTTCACAACTTACCGGGTCTTCTTACAAACTTCTTTGAGAAGATCACCACACACTATGCCTCCAACATCGTCTAAGAGTTGGCAACCTCCAAGAGTAATAAGTTAAGCCCCTTGCTTGACTCTAACCATGTGCAATGAATACACAAACTCAAGTGGATATTAAATCCACCACTAGATGCAACATATGCAATTTAGACTCTTTCTCTTTGCTTACAAGGTATAACACATACACAATTGAGAGGAGGACCTCACACTAGCTCAAGAAAGTGTCAAAGGATGCAACAAGCGTTGCTCCAACTAGTCACAATGGGGTATATATACTCACACCACAAAAACTAGCCATTGGAAGCAAAAACCCTAAAAATCAAGATTTTTAATAGTACTGTAGGCAAAAGTCCAAAAGTACCACTCCCCTCGCAACGGTCTGAAAACTAGCTATTATCAACAAAATCAAAAGTACCACCGCACAAAGTCCGGTATTACCGATCATCAAAAATACCACTCCACACATGCGAAACTACTGATTTTCAAGGAAGGAGAAAACCTTTCAAAAGGTGTCTCTCTAGAAAAAATCCACTTGAATTATCGGAGCTTCCGAGATCCGGTAGTACCGCTCACACACAGCCGGTAGTACCGCCTTCCGGTCGTACCACACAACACATGCCGGTAGTTCCGATTTTCGGTAGTACCATGCCACACAGGCTGGTAGTCCTGATTTTCCTAACAAGTGCATATACTTCAACAAATCTTGTAAAATATATTTGCAAATTATAGTATCATGCATGCAAGGATCAACCATGATTCTCAACAAGTTGTAAAACACATTTGCACACTTTTGGAACCATGATATAAGGTATAGATACATAGACTCTTCTCGTTTATAAAACATATTCACAAACCTAAGCCACATGTTGCAAGAATTATTATGAGCTTCAACTATTTGCAAAATATATTTGCAAATATAAGCCTCATACCATAAGAAGTAGGAAACATGGACTTCAAACACTTGCAAAACACATTTGTAATGTATAGTTCAATGTTATAAGGATTCAACGCATGAGTTTCAACCATTTGCAAAACATTTACAAATATAAGCATCATGCTACAGAGAGCTGGAGCAAGTGAGGTTGAGCTATCAACATATGATGAGACTCAAGCTACTAGACAAAACCCCTCTTAATAATATGGTATCCTAACTAGCAACCCAACCTTCCAACCAAACACCAAGACCGGTAAAAGATTAGAAACACATCCTTGGCCCTAGCTAGTCATACATTTGCCTTGAGCAACCTCTTGAAGCTTGATGACACACATCTTTACTTCAAATCCAAGTCATTGTCTTGATATGCATCAACTTATGATGCATCCTTTACTTGGACTACATCAACACATAATAGATCTTCGCTTAACTTGATGATCAACTCATGATTATCTTCTCTTGGACATGCATCAACTCATGATGCATCATCTTCTTGATGACCTTCAACATATGAAGCCATCTTCTATCCCGTATCTTGACTTGATAATCTTCAACATATAAAATCATCCCAAGTTATTCTCATTTGTGAAACCCAACTTATTCATCTAACTCATGAAAAATATTAGTCCACAAATAAATTATCATCAATTACCAAAACTTCACCATTAAATCATAATGGAGGGACTAGATTTCACAATCTTTGCTTCTTGGTAATTCATGATAATCTCAACAAATAATGAGATAAAATATTGATTTGCAAGTATACAATATACACACAACACTTGTATACTCTAGGATAAGCTTTCAAAACAATTAACTCATTTAAATGGAAGTGTTTGTCTTTGAGGTTAATTGCTAGTAAAGCTTACATATCCAGTTGTCATTAATCATCTAACCATTAACATATAATGGAGAAGCTAGATGATAACCCGATTGCATTTGACTAAGTTTAAATCAATCATGAGTATATATGAACTACACAAGCTATATATACTCAAGAGGCATGTTTCAATCGTAAAGATCCTTAATATGTGGTAAAAGAGAAATATGGATCAATACTAATGAAACCATAAAACATAGAGTGAACTCCCCCTAAATATGTACATACAAAAATATATAAAGGAAACATGCACATATTCGAGTTTGACCATCGGTGAAGTTCAATCTGTATTTTAGATCCGAAGAATGCATTAAGATATAAGAATATGATGTAGAATATATATCTTTATGATTTGCATTTCTTCATCCAAATGAGACAAGCAATATCATAATAAATAAACATGTTAGTCTCACAGATGCATTTGTCATTATATCTAAAACCATTTTTCATTATCATCAAAACCATTTATCATTAATTGCATCCAAAATGAGGCTAGGCAATATTATAGTTGATAAGCAAGTTAGTCTCACAATTATATTTGTCATTATTTCTAAAACTATTTTTCATTGTCACCAAAACCATTTGTCATTAATTACATCCAAAATAAGACTAGGCAATATTATAGTTGATAAGCAAGTTAGTATCGCAATTGTATTTGTCATTATTGCCAAAACTAACTTAATGGAGCTTAAACTTACAAGATGCTCTCTTGCGAAAATAATCTTTTTTCATGGCATACCAACTGTTGTACACCCGTAGATTCTGGCCATTGTACATACGTACCACCTCATGTAGCCCTAAACCACATGAACACACTCTCAAATGCATCAACAACGATGAGAAGCACTCCAATAAAAACCGCTCAAAGAATAACCAAATTCACCTGGAAGGAGGGCCAGATCAGATTTACCTAGGTAACCGATAGCCCATAAGCACCTTGCCTCTCCCAGCTGGAATCGACAGCAGCAAGATCCAACCCACGTTTGAAGTACCAAGTGGGCGATGCTTAGGTCACCTTCATCGCAATCTCTAGGGTTCACGGGAGAGAAGAGGCCACGCATGAGTGGAAGCGTACGAGAGGGAGACAAGGAGAGAGCTTAAACCTAGTCGTGGGGACTCAGTCTGCCACGTTGGCAGCCGATGTGGCAAAATACAGCTTTAACCCAGTTGTGAGGACCAAACATAAATGGTTTTAGAAGTTGAAGAATGCTTTTTCCGGTTTTGAACATTAAGGACCAAAATCGATCAACCATCAAATATCAGGGACAAAAAGTAAACTTTTTTCATTAGTTATTAATCAATGATGATGCAATGATGTTTATTGCGCAACTTTGTTCTTTTGTTCGGGGCTGCTAGTAGGATTTATTAAGGGTGTGTTTGGTTGCCTGAATCTCCTTCGTCCTGGATGAGTGGATCCGTATAATCTGAGAAAGAGCCTGTTTGGTTGCCTGTATGAGCGGATACAGCTTGTATGAGCGGATGCAAAAATACGCCCTCATCCTGGATGGGTGGATACGCTCAAAATGAGCTTCACTAGCCATCCTGGATGAGTGGATGCAATGTATCTTATGCGGTCCCACGTGTCAGCCTCTCAGGTTTGGTAGACTGCATCCGCTCATACAGGCAACCAAACAGCATCTCAGTTTTTTTGTATCCGCTCATACAGCCTCACCAAACATCTTCTTTTTCTGAAATACGATTCCACTCAGCCTGCATCCACTCATCCAGGATATACGATGCAACCTCCATCCACGAACCAAACACACCCTAATAGGATTTTGCTTTAGGTCCTGTTTGGTGTACATGAATTTTTAGGGAAAATTGCTCCCATGCCACAAAGTTAGGTGATATACTCTCATTTGCCACAAAGTTAAGTAGCTTTGTTATTATGCCACAAAGTTGGGTATTTTATCCTTTATTTTGCCATTTTCTCCATTTTAATTTTATTTTGCATTCTCAGGGATGTCAAAAGACCCTTTTGCCCTCGTCCCCCTCCCACTCCGGCGCTGGCTCGGCCACCTCCTCCGCCGAGGTCCTCGGCCGCCAGCGACGCGCGCGCCGCCGGCCGCTCGGGCAGCGCGACGCGGGGCGGAGAGGCGGAGCACGGGGAGGCGGAGCACGGGGAGGCGGAGAGGTCGGAGGCGGAGAGGCCGAGCAGGAGAGCGTCGTCGCGCCGCCGCCCGACGCCGCCGGGGTCCCCGCCTTTGCTCCGCACCGCCTCGGAGGGCGTGAAGTGCACGGGCGCCGCCTCCCCGTGCTCCGCCTCTCCGCCCCGCGTCGCGCTGCCCGAGCGGCCGGCGGCGCGCGCGTCGCTGGCGGCCGAGGACCTCGGCGGAGGAGGTGGCCGAGCCAGCGCCGGAGTGGGAGGGGGACGAGGGCAAAAGGGTCTTTTGACATCTCTGAAAATGCAAAATAAAATTAAAATGGAGAAAATGGCAAAACAAAGGATAAAATACCCAACTTTGTGGCATAATAACAAAGCCACTTAACTTTGTGGCAAATGAGAGTATGTCACCTAACTTTGTGGCATGGGAGCAATTTTCCCAATTTTTATGGTTCCATTGATTCCAGTATGGGTGCATTTGGTTGGCGGAATCCTCTGAGTATTCAGTAATCCTATGAGCTTACCTACTAGTAATATGAACCATGAATCCAAGATTACCTTGGGAACCAGATTACCATAAATTCCAAGAATCACTTTTCCCTAGAAAACGGTGTCTACCTTGGATTAATAACAAAAAGGAATCTTTGCTATTGTACTTTTATCATTTACTTCAATTTCTCATAATCAAATTTTGAACTTTCTGAAGTCAAAATCTAAATTACAAAATATTTTTTCAAAACATGAATTTTGATACCAAAATATCAAAATTGGAATAATGAATTTGAAAATCTTAAATTTAGGCAATTTAAATTTCAAAATACAAAATTTAAAGTTTGGATTTTGAATTCTAGGTTTGAAAATTTCAAGTTCAAAAGTTTTAAATTTTATAAATTTTAATATTTCGAAGTTCCAAACCCAAACTTTAAAATTTAAAATTTCAAAAATCCAAATTTAAACTTTTGAATCATAAGAATTGAATTTTTTAATGTTGTAATTTTAAATTGGGATAATTTAAATTGTAAAATTCAAATTTTAGTTTTTAATTTAAAATTTATAAATGTTAGCCTTCGAGGTTTGAAATTTCAAATCATATAATTTAGATTAGTGGACTTGTTGGGTCAAGTTATGAAATATTTGAACTATTATGAAGACAATTATATTATTTCTTTCAAACTAACCAAACATTGGAATCTTAAATTACTAGTAATGTGTTATCGGCAATCAAATTGAGGGGGATATTGTATTACAGGGGAATGTGAAATTATGTATACCAAACACACCCTAGAAGGAAATAGTTTTTAAAATCTAAACAAATCCCCGTGTTCCACTCAAGGTCTAAATTTCTATAACCTTTAATGTGAAATTATTGCATTATAAATATGTCCTTAGCTTATAAAAAGAGTAAATTGTACATTGCACCATCCAATATAACTCTAGTTGCACAAACCACTAGGGCAATCTTCAGGGGCGGAGCCCACACGGCGAGCAGTGGTGGATTGAATGGGGGGGGGCAAGGGGATTGGCGCCCCCTACCTGTGTTCGGAGAGTGGGTACCCCCCGTAGCCCCCTAGGGCCGTCGGGGGGGGGGGCACCGCCATGCCATTGGGGCAGTCGCCAGTCGTCGGTCGAGAGAAATGTAGAAGAAAGTGTGAACAAGACATGGGCTGCTGGCTGCATATAAAAGAAGTTTTGAATTCATTATTCATGCTGGGCCAACCATGCAATATACCCAGTAGAGCCCACCAAATATCGAAGCCCACAATTGAACCAATTTGGCCGGAAGCAAGTCAAACAACAATAACCAACCAGGAACCAATCCCCATTCCCTAATCGAATTGATCTCCAAAATTCCCCATCTCTGCATCGATAGCCAGCAAGGGGCAGGGGCATCTAGTGCGGCTGTGTAGGCATGCGGCAGTGGGGGGGCCTCGTCGGAGACTCAAGGAACTAAGGAAGTTGGCTACGACCTGTGGGCTGCCAGCGCTGGTGCCCGGCAGGAAGCTTGGGAGATTGGGAGAACCAGATAGCAGAGAAGATCAGAAGTAGAAGGCATCGAGAAGCTTACTAGCGGCATACTGCAGTGCTGCGTGCTGTCAGAGTGACAAGGCTGGACCGCTAGAGAACCGCCGCCTACCGAGCGCCTGACAGCCCGAGCCTCCGCTCGCCTGTCGGAGTCTCGATCTCTTAGAGATTTAAGATCTCATCTTCAGACTTCAAGATCTCAGGTCTTTAGCCAGTGCCCAGCGCCCCTTTTGCTTGTATTTGTATACTTGTATTCACTCACTCTCACTGACTCACTCGGTCTCGGTCTCTTCGTCTCTAGAGAGGAGGCTATTTGCTTGCAATGCATTCACTTGGGAGTGGGGAGGCCAGATGGATGTAAATCCAATAATATATCTCAAGTCTTAATTGTATTCAACTCTGTGCTGTGGACCGAGTCACCGGAGTGTCAAGTGTGGACTGCAGACTGTGAAGCCATAAGGTATAAATTTAAAACACAAATATAGTTTTTAATTTGTGCAATGATGTTTGCGCAAATTTATTTGGTAATGTGGTTTCATATATTGTCATTTATCAATTTGTAGAGTTGCAAGAAATGGAGAAACGAACATTGCAAGAAATGTAGTTTCATATGCTGATGACTTTGACATGGCTGACTGTTTGCTGTTAAGAAATTAGTTTCAAACCTTTGTTCTCAATGTCAGGAGAAGTGTAGAATTCCATGGATATGGTGATATTGCAAAGCTAGCTCAAAAGATGGTTCAAACAGGAAAAAAAATAGAACTTTTCCATTAATCAATCGCTCATCGAGCTAACATTGATCCTTCCGGTGGCAACGACATCGGTTGAGAGAGTCTTTTTGGCAATAAATATTATCAAGATAGATTTGCGTAATAAAGTAGCAGATGAGTAGTTCAGTGACTTGATGACATTACACTGAGAGAGATTTTTAGAAGCCTCGATGATGATATAATTAGAAAATGCTTTCAAAATATGAAATCTCATAAAATGATATTGCCTCGTACTTCTACTACTACTCAATCCTAACTAGTGATATGTTGTATACCTTTTTCAATCTTTATAACTATTGATAATATCAATTTTTGATTTTATCACTAATTTTGCTAATTCTGTTATACTTACATATATTTATGGGTTTTAGGAGGCACACTACCCATTACTAAGGTACAATCTTCATTGTATTTTGCATTTTTAGTATGCCCTTATTCTAATTATGTATGATTTTAGTTGTAAAAGATAGTTTAATTTATGTTTCATGCGTATATCTCTAGTTGATCATGTCCCACTAGCTCTTCCTAAAATTTAGTTCTGGATCTACCACTAAGTGTTGGGTTGTGGACGAGTCGTGGATTTCCAGGTGCTAGACCGTGGACGAGCTGTGGACTTTCAAATGTGCTCAGGCTCCAAAAAACTCTAGCTCCGCCATTGGCAATATCTTTATCTTTACTATTATAAAAGAATGAGTTGGTGGTTGGTCCATTCTTCTTCAGCCACTCTATTCTCTTAACTTCTTACCATTCTCTATTTTTCAACCGATCAGAGCAACTCTCTTTTATAGCACGATTCTCTATATATTTAATAAGTTTTGTTGCAACGCACGAGTACCTAACTAGTTTGCACATACACTTGGGAAAAACTTGAAACTCACTCTTTTTATTGGGCTGACTAGATAGTTTACGGGCGGTGGACGGTGTATATAGGATTAAAAAAAGCTTGACTTGGAATGTTGATGAGAGATATACTAGTCTCTCTCTCTCTTTTTTTTAATTGTACTGAATTTGTCTTTTGGATGAGATCAGTACATGACAATATATCGGTACACATTACACAGTGTTGTTGAGATGCTCTTCGCAATGTCTTGAATGTGTTGTGCACAATCTTTCACAAATCCGATGAAGTTTTGGCTTTGCTTTTTTTCCAAAAGCAAAAGGAAAAAGATAGATATCCAGGCCACGAGTAATAGCAACGTAAAAGTGAGTACACAACGTTTATATCTCCATTATAATTCTTACAACCGGTTTCCAACCTAGCAAGGCATTCCAACCCTGAGAAACAACCGCTGCGATTTTGAAAAAGTCTTGGTTTCCTAACTAGAGCTCTTTAAAGAGACAAAAACATAGCTATGAAGTGGAGCCAAACGAAGATTTACTTTGATGAGTCCTTTTGATGACATAATTTATAATTGGATGTGCAAAATCACTACATGTGGCGATAGACAAGCTTCAATATTTATATAACAAAATTGACTTACAATGTGTCCTTGGTAGGTTGCACATAATCACCAGAACCTAATGACCCGCGGAATGCCTGACCGGAGGCTCGCCCACGTCAGCCCCCTGCGCTCGGCCGGCCGGCGCGTGGCGCAGGAATTTGCGTACGGCCGGCCGAGGCACTTTCCTCCAGTTTTCCGGAAATCACGTATAGGTCCTTTTTTCTCGCGAATAGGTCCCTGCAAGTTTTTTCTTACAAAAAATTTTTTTGGATGGCGCCCCGCGGGTTTCCGAAATTACGTATAGGTCCTTATTTACTTACGTACAGGTCCTTACAAGTCCTCGATTTTTTCCAAATAAACCCTTTGATTTTCCCGGAATTACGCATTTATCCTTGGTTTTTTTTACGAAACCCCCCTGCGAATTATCGTCTCTTTCACTTTGGTCCGCACGGTAGCTGGCACGGCGTGCGCCGCGCTTATATGCAGCTAGTAACTACAATACCGGAAGGAAATATGTAAATCCTAGACGCCGCTTCATTGTGAATTGTTCATGTGGCCTGCGGTGTTAAATCGATGCTGGGCTACAGATTGTTTACAAAGGATAGAGTAGGAGCGGGGTCAACTGAATTATCTTTCTTACAATATGGACAATTTGGGAACAAGAGTGAATACTTCTACAATGGTAAATCTGTAAGTGACATTCCACTTTGCGAGTAACAAATGCGATCAAAGAAGACGACGCCTAGTGGGCAAGAGCTAGAGCAAATCATGTTGTAAGGTCGGTGATGATGTTACGATAGAAGGAGATAAATATAGGTCGTCTGTGATGTCTAACATCTAGCTTCATAGTTAGCTATTCAATGGTACCAGCCACATATGTAATTTCACCGTTGACATAATTTGGTCATTAAAAGCAGATCATGACCAAGTTATAATGCATTTATTTTTTTTCTATTATACAAAGAGATGTGTTTCTTCCAAGTATTCTTAAAAATAAGCATGTCAACATAGACGGATTCTTAACAAATGATTCATGGAGATTAGGGCGTTCTGTTTTTTGCCCTTTCAGACCCGAATTTTTTGTACGGATAATCCATTTTTTTATTCGAAATTACAAAAATATACCCGTGAATTTTTTTTACAAAAATAGGCTCCAGTCGCCCAATGGTTGGACGACTGGAGCCTTTCGCCCAACCCAGCAGCGACAACTGGAAAATCGCCCAACCGTTGGGCGATTAATTGCAATCGCCCCACCGTTGGGCGACTTTCATCCAGTCGCCCTCCCATTGGGCGACTGTATGAAAGTCGCCCAATGGTTGGACGACTGCACTCAGGCCCCCGAGAGAAAAAGAGAGGAAAGAGTCTATCTTTGCCGAAATTTGGAAAGTGCATCAAACCTTCGCCAAAAATAGTGAAATTGGTGGAGCTGTTTTTCATACATCCAATAGCCTCTAGAACAAAATTTGAGCAATTTCGGCCACGGGATCAAAAGTTATAGCAGTTTCAGTCTGTTTCCGACACACCTTCAGTAAAACGAGCATAACTTTTGCATACGGTGTCCGTTTTTGACGTTCTTGTACTCGTTGGAAAGCTAACGACGAGCCCGATCCAATAAAAACGACCCGCTTGCACCAGTCGCCCTCCAAGACCTCAAAAATTGGCCATCTTTGGTTCTAAACCTGCGTCGCAAGTTTTTGATTTCTGTTTTTGCCCTTTTTCTTGGTCTTCCTTTCGGAATTTGGATTATGCTTCAACTGAAAAGTTGTAGATCTCGTCGAAACCTTTCAAATGAGGATATATAAGCCATATAGAACTTTGCTATTTTATCTTTTCAGATTAGTTGTTTATATTGTATCGGTATATAAAACGATCGGTACATACGGTTTTGTCGGCCCCTGAGTGCAGTCGCCCGACCATTGGGCGACTGCATGAAAGTCACCCAATGGGAGGGCGACTGGATGCAGTCGCCCAATGGGAGAGCGACAGGAACTTTGTCGCCCCCTGGTTGGGCGATAGGCTCCAGTCGCTCTCTTATTGGGCGACTTGAGCCTATTTTTGTAAAAAAAAATTTCGCAAGTATATTTCTGTAATTTTGAATAAAAAATAGATTATTCGTACCGAAAATTGTTTCAGACCCAGCCACTCGTTACTCCAAGCATCTGCAGCGTGCCATGCATGGCAAGTTTATTACTGGTGCACCTAGCAATTCCGCCTGACCAGAAAGGCCGTAGTCGCATCCACGTGGAGTCATCCGATTCGCTAGTAGACCCACATCTGGGCTCCCATTGGTCCACGTCACCAGGTCCACGTCTTCCCGCACACCCGATTTCTTCTTGCTGCTTTTAAACCGCGGATCGCGAGCGCCTCTCCACTGACGAAGACGGCGGCGGCGGCGGCGAAGACGAGGAAGCATCACAACGCGGCGGGGTAGAGGAATGCAGCTCGCCGCCGTCCTCCTCCTGCTGCTGCTGCATCTCACGGCGGTGATCGCGGGGTAGGGTTCGGATCAACCGCCGATTCTCGTGTGGTTTCTTCGAGATCTTCTCTCTTTGCCCTCCCGATTTGCGTTGATGCTCTCTTGCAAAAAAAAAAAAAAATCTTTTTTCATTTTTTGATCCCTTTTCTCCCGAATTTATCTGTTTTTATCGACTGATTTTTCTCAGGCGAATCGGCTTAAGATCTGTGTGTTTGAGTTCATTTTGCTTGACAAATAATGCATTGGATTCGACTGAAATTTTTCGTCGATTTTTTGTTGGTGTGGATCAGGAAGAGCTACTACGACGTGCTGCAAGTGCCCAAGGGCGCGTCGGAGGATCAGATCAAGCGGTCGTACCGCAAGCTTGCCCTCAAGTACCACCCCGACAAGAACCCCAACAACGAGGATGCCAACAAGCGCTTCACCGAGATCAACAATGGTATTAGGGATAAAAGGAGTTAAATTTAATCAATTGAGCTGATAAATTTGTGTTCTTGAAGAGAATTAATGTGTAAAGGTGTTGTTGTCTTGCAGCGTATGAGGTCTTGACGGATCAGGAGAAGAGGAAGATCTATGACCGGTATGGCGAGGAGGGGCTTAAGCAGTTCCAAGGCGGGAGAGGCGGGGGCGGCGGGATGAACATTCAGGATATCTTTAGCAGGTGAGGCAAAATCTTGTTTACACATGATATAGAAAATTGCCAACATACTAGTTAAATAGTTGCTCATCATGTAGGATGACATTCTAAACATAGTGATTAACGTGATTCATATGAACCTACTGAATGTACAAAGACAGAACTTAATTGAGATGCAACTAGTGAAATGCTACCTCATATTTGAATTGGAGTTTTGCCTGATATGCCCATGTTGTATGATTATATCAGAAAGCGTACTGTTCTCATTCTGTATGATGTGGCAGTGTCTATGATAGATTGATAGGTATACCAAACCTTGCTAGCGCTGGTATTTCATCATTTCTCAAAGAAATTGTGAGTAATATTTTTATAAAATTGGGGTACGCTAGTGGAATGATTGTCTCTCTTGCACATCATGCATTCAAAGCTATAGCCCTAATGAGCAACATACCCCATGTCTGACCAACTAAAGCACGGATTTTAAAACTTTTATGGTTGACTTACGGATGTCTTTTATCTTCTGTTATCTTTTTCCCTATTTGTTAAAACAATTCGGTAGTAATTTAGCTGGATGCAACTCAATCCTAATAATTTATTTGCTTCTAGTTCTTAGTGATCGCTTTGCTTCTTTTTTTTATAAACTTCTTCAGCTTTTTCGGAGGTGGTGGTGGGACAGAAGAGGAGGAAGAACAGATCATAAAAGGTGATGATGTGATTGTTGAACTGGATGCTTCACTAGAGGACTTGTACATGGGTGGTTCATTAAAGGTAACAAAGTTTGTTTAGCTTATGAACAAGAAAAATATGGCAAGTTAACCCAAATGATTCCATAGACAATACACAAATGCTGCACCATGTTATTATATTATATATATACCTTATCGCTTTATTTGGAAGCATGCTTCTTGAGTGTTCATGAAGTAGGCTGCACTATGACACACGTAATGGATAAATATACCTCCAAATTTACTTTGCTATTTTCATGTGCATGATAGGTTTGGAGAGAGAAAAATGTCATAAAGCCAGCGCCAGGAAAGAGGCAATGCAACTGCAGGAACGAAGTTTACCATCGTCAAATTGGTCCTGGAATGTATCAACAAATGACTGAGCAGGTATTTTTTTCTAATTGCACCATATTATGTTACTCTGCAGTTGACATAATTTTACATACTGAAAATTATACCACTTAATATGTTTATTATGTGGCCAAAATATCTTTAAATTTTAATATTTTCATGATTTATGTACACAATGAAAGGGTGTGTTTGTCTTCTTTAGGTCTGTGACCAATGTGCAAATGTGGAGTATGTACGAGAAGGTGATTTTTTGACTGTTGATATTGAGAAGGGAATGCAAGATGGACAGGTATAAAGCAACTGTTCAATTTGCTTTCCAGTTCTTAACCTTGGGTGCGATGTTCTATGAGTTCTTAGTGTGTGTGTGTTTTGTCAACACTAGACTAGATTATTTTAACTTTAGCTGGTGCAAATATAACACATGCTGTTGTCTACTTCTAATCATGCGCTCCATCAAGATGCTAAACTAAACCAATTATTTTAAAAAAATCATTTCACCACTTTGTTGCCTAAAATTAGAGAATGGCAATTCTTCAGGCAAACTGTCTGGTTTATTGCTTGCCAGTGTCAATTAGTGGCTTGCAACAGTTTACTGCTTGCCAATGCCAATGAATGTTGCTTGTGAACTGGTACATTTCATACTACTAGCAGTTCTTAGAACTTGGGCCTATGTAGAGTTATCTAAAGGGAAACCTCCAGATAAGACGACACTACAATGTAAATGTACTTGTCTAACCCTCATGAGAGCTACTTCAAGGGTTATCATAGGAATATTGTTTTAGTCTATTTTCGTTATTTCATGCCTGAACAGTATGTTCAAATAGAACATTGGGTACATGCAGGTATCACTTTTGATGTGAACTATTGAATTTATCTGGTAGCCTGTAAAGAAGGCTGCTGTAATATTAACATATCACCACATGGTCAGAGACATTTAGAATTTGGCGGCAAATAGAACATTGGGTACATGCATGAAGATGTAATGTACTAATGTGTCCATTAATATCTGTTCTACTTTACTGTTTGGATGTTTGATTTGGCGGCGCCATCTGATATTTGCAGGAGGTTTTATTTTTTGAGGAGGGGGAGCCTAAGATCGATGGAGAACCTGGAGACTTGAAGGTTTGCTTTGCCCTTTGTCTGTTTGGTTGAAATTTACTATGGGGGATAATTGATTTGACTAATTTCATCCTCGAATAAATGGTGTCATGAGCAGTTTAGGATTCGGACAGCACCACATGGACGCTTCAGAAGAGAAGGCAATGACCTGCACACAACAGTTACAATCTCCCTGGTACTAACCCTCTCTTGTACCTGTGCTAATTAAAATTCCTTAAGGTTAATTATCCAGAGAAAATTAGTGCAATTTGTGTTGCAACTTGCAACCTTGGTTGAAAAACATGGTCATATTATAAAGACCAAAGAAGTTAGTTTTCTCAAGACTGCTGACTGGATGTGTTCGACGCTATCCATCTTTGTAAATTGGTTAGTCACTACTTCAGCTATAACCTTTTGATCCATCCTGTATCAAACAAACAAAACCTCGAAGGGATTATTGCACATTTTCACTGCAAAAGTGATCATTTTAAGTTTTTAACATTTAGGCCCTGTTTGGAATGTATGATTCCTGCAGGAATTTCATAGGAAACGCTATGTTTTTCTTCTTACAAAATTACCGTGTTCCAAACTTGCATTACTATCATTTAGTTATTTCTACTGTTGAGTATTCATCATCATCTGAACCCAACTTCCAGCTTCCACCAATTCTCTCTTCCCCAGAAGGTGCATTGGAGACAGGGACTTACTGTTACTCCACTGTTCCTTTTATGTACGTGTGTGTTTCATTGGCTTAGTTCTAGATGTCTGATCACCTTTTGCTGTTGCAGCTGCAAGCTCTGGTTGGTTTCGAGAAGACCATCAAGCATCTCGACGACCATCTGGTGGAAATTGGCTCCAAGGTAAGCCACGAAGTCAGCAAGATTTGCATCCTGTAGTCATTTCTCATCTGCAACCAGTCAGCTCAACTTCATCACAAATTTTTAGGGTGTCACTAAACCCAAGGAGGTTAGGAAGTTCAAAGGGGAAGGCATGCCATTGTACCAAAGCAACAAGAAAGGCGATCTGTATGTAACATTCGAGGTGTTGTTCCCAAAAACCCTAACCGACGACCAGAAGGACAAGCTGAAGGATGTTCTTGCATAACTGCTGCTGGTTTCTCGCTCGTATGCTGCAGCTGTTGTTTGAGGTGGGCGACTACCTCAAGGAAATTTCCAACTAGCTTGCATGTGAAGAAGCAGCAGTGTTGTTGCCTTTCTGGGTGTGATTTTACATTGGTAATACTAGCAGCTCAGTTTTTTAGCTCTTTTTTGTTTTTATGCCCTTAACAGCTGAGTGTAGTATTAGAAAGTACAACGAACTGTATCGAAATATTTGTACCGCTGGAATACATTGATCATAGAATTGTGGCTTATACTCACAGCACCTCAGTTGGTGTCTTGTTCAGTCAGCAGTAGTAAATTTTACACAATTGAGTAGTGATGCGTATGTATGTTTGATTTAGGTTTAGTTTGTGAGTTGTGCTGTGCGGTGCTTATTTTTAAAGCTGATGAAAAATCTAAACAGTCTATTTGGCAACTCCACCAAACAAGATTATCGTGATCCACCGTAACGCCAAACTGATCGAGCCTTAGAGCATTTTTACATGTTCAGTCCGGATGCAAGTCTGATACAACTTTTGCAGGAGCGACTTTTTAAAACAATTTATTCTTTATTCTAAATTATAGTAATGTGCCTCTGTTTTTTCATTTTATACCAATAATCCTCTGTCGCTCCACCGTTGAGCGACTTGAATTAGTCACCCAACAGTTGCACGCTAAGTGTCAAAGTCGCCCACTGGTTGAGCGACTAGTCCCTTTGGCGACTAGTCGCTCAACTGTTAAGCGATTTATTTCCTAATCGCTCAACCGTTGGGCGATAGCTCTTAGTCGTTGAACTATTTGGCTACTACTTGCTACCAAATTGTCTAACGGTTGAGTGATGGAAGAGTTATATGGACAAGCACACTTGACCCCCTCATGATCTCTTTCACCATTTCTCTCGGGAGAAAACAAGAGGAACTTAGAGAGGAGAAAAGAAGAGGGAGAGGAGAGGGGGAGTAAAAAGAGGGAGAAGGTCGCGAGAGGGGGGGGGAGAAAGAGAGAAGAGAGAACGAGGGGGAAGAGGAGCTTGGGAGAGGGAGAGAAAGAAAAGAGAAGAGCTAGTGAGGTAAGAGAGAAAGACGAAGAAAGTTCGTTGATAAGAAGAGAAAGTCTTCGTATGAAGATAATAGTCCCATCCGTTCTTATTCTCATCCGAATGTAGACAATGTGTCGTTACTTATTGGTTTAGCACGTATTTAGTGAATGTATGTTAATAAATGATAATATTTATAATGATAAATCAGTTATATCTGAGCCCATAAGATTAAAAGTGCATTACGGTGTTAATATGATTCGTGAAGGTCCATACGGTGTTTACCTTATTGGTTTTCTGCAAGTCAGTTTGGTACACCCGGACTCGGAGAATGCTTTAATCGAAGATGTTCTGTGCTGGCTCACATGCAGCTTCTCCTTGAACCCTAAGAAGCAAAGGAGGTTCAGTTCTTTCAAGGTGTCTTACGACAACTTTTCTAATATGTTCCAAGTGCTATAGGACAGAAACCCGGATATATACATTGCTATAAAGGATAAGCCATCCAGAAGACTGCTAAGTTTTATTGTTTTGCAGAGGGCCTTGTTAGCCTTCGGTGCTTTCATCGACGCCTCCAGGAACATGTTGCCTGTGATCTCAGTTGACGAGATGTTTCTAATTGGCAAATACAAGGGGCAGATCCTGACAGCAATTGGCATTGATGGCAACTATCAGATTCTGCCCTTGACCATCGCATTCATCGAAAGTGAAAATTTTGACAACTGGTTATGGTTCCTTCGACATCTGAAGGAAGGAGTAGTTGGGACACGTCCTGACATCTGTATAATCTATGATCGTCACCTTGAAATGATGAAGGCTATAAGAAAACTATAGCAAGACCCCAAGAGGTGTTCCCTTGGCCAAACATTAGGAACAGATGGTAAATTCGCCATCTGGGGGGGCCAACTTCTTCAAGCAGTTCATGCAGCAACCATTGATGAAGCTGTTAAAGAGGCTAGCTATGCAGACCAACAGCGTAAATTTAATGCGTTGTGGGAGATGTTGGAGAAGCTCATCAAGAGGAACAAGTGTCTGCCTATTCCTAGGGCAGCACAACCCGAACATCTTGCACCATTGCTAGAGCTTGACCCTCCCTATGTGACGCAGAGGATCTTGAGGAACATCAAGTGTTCTCCCATTGGATTGAGGCTGAGTCATTGGAGAAGTGGTCCTTGTTACATGATGCGAATGGTGCAAGATATAGCATAATAACCACTAATCTTATGAAGATGTATAACTGGGTTCTTAGGGGCCTCCGTGCTCAGCCTCTCGTCGCTGTTGTGGAAGGCGTTCTGCAAGGTAAAATCAAATATTTTAAAGAAAGGCATGAAATGCAGCACTTCATGTAGCCAATCCATATACACCGTACTGCTCGAAGATTATAGCGTGTATGCAGGCCAAGACCAAGAAGGGTCAGTTGCACATAGTCTTTGTGATGAGCAATACGGAGCATCGTTTTAATGTGCTCCTTTGGGACATAGCCGGATTTGGGATGGCTCCAACATGTAACAAGCCAAAGCTCTTTCACAAGCTATGCTCTCATGTTCTCGCCGCATGTGGGACTATCAATATAGACCTATCGAACTTCATGTCGTAGTACTTCATGAAGGAGAGGGTGTTGCAGGCATGATGTGGTGAGCTAAGAGGCTTCAGGATTGTGAACAACTTCGCCACATCGGATATTGCATAGTGGACTTGGATTCTGGATCTTAACTTATTGATGGGTGGAAAGGGCCGTTGCTAGAGTCATCGCATTAGGAACGATATGAACGAAGGGGAAGCTAGAGCGGTGAGTAGACGTTGCGGTCGCTGTGGCTAGGAAGGCCACACTGTGAGAAGTTGAAAGGCACCTGCTGACAAGTAAGAACACCAGCGTGAAGTGCAGCATCACTTCTTGTTGTGTGTGTAATGGTACTAAGATTATAAATGCTATCATGTTGTAACTTGTATCTCAGTCGGTACTTTGCTTGTTGTGTGCAATGTAGAACTAATTGCAATTATAAACTTTAACTTCATCTGTAGTGCCAATCCATCATTGTTACCTATCTCTGCAAATTAGAATGTGATCTCGCTCTGTAAAGCATGGCGTGACCATACTCTACACAGCAGAACATGACTTCTCTCTGCAAAGCAGGAAGTGACAAGGGTTCAAAAACCCAACGGTAACCGGTTCTACCGGTGGCAACCGGTAGAATAAAAACCTATGGTTTTTTATTTATTCAAATTTAAAATTTTGAATGTAAAATTTAGTTTCCCTAATGATGTTTACATTGTTTAACAATAATAGAATGTATTAGAAAGATACATGCACCTCCAGTGCTTGACTTCATGCTTTTTGCCATGAATGTATTAGGAATTTTGATGTTTTTTTTGTTTTTAGCACTTTTTATGGTATTCAGCGGTTTCTCCAACTTTTACCAGTTTTCTCTGGTTTTTTGGGCAGTAACCGGCCAATTTTTTGGTTACTGGTTTCAAATTCAAATTTTGACACTTGAAATTTGTTCAGTTTTTTTGGCTACTAGCTGGTAACTGTTATTGGCCGTCTAGCGGTATTCCCCTCGGTTCCAGGTTTTGGAACCTTGGACGTGACCACTCTCTACAAAACAGGACATGACCTCGATCTGCAAAGCACAAAGAGACTACTCGACTGCCACAACTTCCTCCTCGAAGGGCACGGTGCACTAATGCGAAACATATCCGTGCCTCACCGCAATGGAACTGCTACAACTGCATCCGCTCCTACTATAAATATAACGCTAATTGGCTAGGAACTCTACACCAACAACACTTCCTAAATAACATGGACAAGGAGAATGAATGGAAGCACATCCACATGCTCTTGAAGGACTGGAGGCTCCCCGAGGAAGCACGTCCACGTGCTCTTGAAGGACTGGGAGGCTCCCCGGTAGACCGTCGCTCACCACAAGGCGTTTAGTCAACGGCCTTACACCACTCACCTCCTCAACCGTCACCTCCAAAGCTCGTTGATTTAAGGAGGTTGACTCGCAGTACGCCCAATGATTCTAAGTCGAGTCGTGCCCCCTCCTATACCCGCTAAACGCCCTCCAGAAGGGCCCTTGACGAGGGTGGCGCCACCTCTTTGCTGGTATCAAGATGCCTGCAAGTGCGTCAAATCAACCGACGAGTGGACCATTAGGCAACGTTATTGGTGTTGTCCAAACTACTGCGCAGACTACCCTGACAGCAGGTTTGACATGTCGATCACAAAATGTTATTGCTAGTCTAACTGATTTCGTACCCTTGAGAATCTACGAAAATCACAAACGAAGCACGTACCTTATCTGCTCTTTTATTTGCAGAAAAAATAACTATCTATAAACAAGATTTGCTAAATGTATTACTTACAAAATTGTCATTTATTCACCATAATTATTTCCCTCAGATTAATAAATTATTGTTGTTGTTGTCGTCGTCGTCGAGGTGTCGCTCCACCATTAAGCAACTAGGAAGAGTCGCTCAATAGTTAGACGACTAAGACTAATCGTTCAACCGGTAGGTGACTTGTACACTTGGCGTACAACCGTTGGACGACTAGTCCAAGTCGCTCAACAGTGGAACGACAGAGAATTATTAATATAAAATAAAAAAAAGAAATATTACTATAATTCGAAATAAAAATATATTATTTAAAAAATTACTTTTCTTGTCGCCCTTAGTATAAGAAGAAAATGTTCTCTTCTAAAAAAATGTTGCAGTCTAGCCGCCCTTACTACCAAACAAGATTGTTGCCTTCAATGCCTTGATCTCTAGCATCTATTTTGAAGCTTGAAGACGTTTCCTATAGGAGTTCGCATGACGTTCAAGGACATTGGAAGAAATATGCGTACAAAAATGAAGATCTTAGGTACAATTGCAGATGTAAGCCGCATGGGGTTTTTTTTGAGTCAACATGTGCTGTTTACAAATTATGATGCCATCCCAGTTTGGCTTACCAAATTCTGAAAGCTCAACACCGCCAGTCTAAAATTCCATATTGCTTTTTTACTTGCAGCCAGAGGTCTCAAGCCAGTAGTTGCTCCAAACGCATCAGTACAGCAGGATTAAATTTCTTGACTAGTGTTTTGCCACAAGTAAAGAAAGCTCGGCACAATAACTTAACTGGAAACCTATCAGCGTCATACAACACCAAAAGCATCACAACCAAAGATTGCAGACGCGCAAAACAGAAAGCAAGACCTAGTTGAAGTGGATTTTTT
The DNA here is from genome assembly GCA_017311315.1 of Dendrocalamus latiflorus. NCBI lineage: Eukaryota > Viridiplantae > Streptophyta > Magnoliopsida > Poales > Poaceae > Dendrocalamus > Dendrocalamus latiflorus. The sequence goes on along the minus strand of CM029619.1, from coordinate 19,057,976 downwards.
AATATACATGGCACACAGACTAACACGACACGAAAGGCAAAGTTAAAGAAAGCTGCGAAGTGCATCAACCACTTCAGTAGCACACTAGCACTACGATGGGATTGAGTTGCATCGAACTGATGACCATCAGACAGTTACAGGTACATCTTCGTATAACCAGCGGGACCTGCGTGTAGAAAGCTTTTTCAGTGAAGTACACTGTTGTAACAATGTAGACCGTAGCAACTTCATAAATTGCCAAATTAAGTATAAACCTTGATAAGCTCATCATGCAGTATACCACACATTACTTAGAATGGTCACCGTATTAACTGCTCTCAATAGTGCAAAATTTCTAAGAATTTATGGAATTCTTTTTTAGTGTTTCTCAATACTGAAAGGTAACCTTGAACCTACTCAAAAGAAAAGGAGAACCTTAGAAGTCATGACTAACCTTAGAACCTACTCAAAAGAAAAGGAGAACCTTAGAAGTCATGACTAACCTTAGAACCTACTCAAAAGAAAAGGAGAACCTTAGAAGTCATGACTCATGACAAGTAGCATGCCATTTACTATTTACAGGAAAATAAACAGCAATGTATGGTTCTAAATTCTTAGGGGTATAGGATTTATTAGTGTCATTGTCAACAATTGGCATAGATCTATTTTCACAACATGATGCTCTCCAAATTAAAAGAGATCGCCAACAATGTAAGAACGTTCAACAAGGCCATGTAAGAACAATTGTCCAACTGTTCAATTCAATAAGCCCCTATGTCAAACTATTAGGATCAATAGTGCCCAATATTGAAGACATTACCATGGTATTTACATCACTAACTTCGAATCAAGTGCGGCCGCAACGTTTGCCTCTCCAGGGTCCTGTTTTCATAATATATAGCTCAGCATATCATATAAAGCAAAGCACATGATATCGAAATTGGAGCCCAAAGTACCTCCATTCCCCCCATTTGATGTAGTCTGGTGATTCACAGGCCTTGTATTCATCAACTAGGCTCTCTATTATTTCTCGAGACTCATCAAACTCAGAGAGATCATTGTCCTGCATGATGTGGTCAAAGTCAAACAGATCGGCATGTTGCACAAAAGAACGGATAAGTTCGCCACAAAATTATACATAGTACTCAACGGCATTTCATCTAAGAAACTATATTGCTTAAGCAAAGTAATATTGCCACGATTTCCAGCCTGATATATATAAAACTGCCGGTGAGTGTTTCAGTTGCTTGGTGTCAAACAGGTTTTTGATCTTGACAAAGGCATCAACACTTCCAGGTGTAAAACTGTAAACTACTTGATTAAACTACCAGCAAACTAAGTTACCAGTGCAAAATATGCATAAATCTCATGCGCCTGATAATAATTCAAAACAACTTAAACACCAGCAAATTCAAAACAACTTAGACACAAACAAAAGGACGAAATGGATAAAACAGTGTGTTCTTACTGCAAACATCGGGAACTTTCTGTAGTTGTCAAGAAAGGCTTGCTTTTTCCTTAGCTTTTCATACTGTCCCAGGCATTTGCTGAATAAGTGACGGATACTAGTATGATTCGCTAACATCAAACCACTAACCTGTGGCACAACATTAGTTATTAGAATACTAGATTTGATTTTTTAAAAAAAGAACAGAAATCACATCACAAGAGAGAGAGAGAGATCACTTTACCCTGTGAGTGGTTTGAACATATGGAGATTTTCTTGACAAGGCAACCTGTAGCAGTTGAAATGATAATAAATTAAAACGTAAAAAAACAACTTTAAATTATTCTAATTGTGTAATAACCTGAATGCTTGCAGGTCCCCACTCTATGAAGTTAACAAGCTTCCTTTCACGTATCCTTTGTAGGCTCTCGTGGACCTACAACCATGAGATGACTAAAGATAAGCACAGAACGAGCACATAATTCCACAGGGTACGAAAGGATGAAAAATTCAATGCTAAAAAGCATCATTCCACTCCACTTAACAGCTATTGACCAATAAGTACCATGCTAGAATGTACAACAATCCTTTTACGAAATGGAGTGGAAGTTTGTGTCATTTTCAACCCTTACAGGCTACATAAGAGCTTATAAGGGAAAAGTGGATACACTTGTGCTTAACTGCTTATTGCTCAACATCTTAATGAAAAGATACAGAGCTGGCACTTCTCAATGTTGTTAAGAAACTTTCGATATTGAAGTGGACAGACAAGGTCTGCTGTGTAAAAGTAACACAGTAAGTGCAATATACAGCCAAAAACATAAAAGTAGAGTTTCTTTGACTGTGTTCTATGTGAATGCATTGTATGACACTTTTCCATGTTTTATCTTGGATTCTTGATTCAAATGGAACAGCATATTTCCGACTTAAGATGTAACTCATGAGTTATGATGCTTCAGTACTTGGCAAATCTCATTTAATTAATCAAGTTAGCATAGACAAGCATTGCACTAGTAAATCCATTTGACACAACTGTACCTGTGTTGGGTCCACCTCTCCTTGAATGATGTTAAGTATGGAGATGTATTTAGCCTGGCTAGCTTCCTTTGTTCGGGCGTATGATGACACCATTATATTCTTTGTCTGCAAGATACATAAGATAAACATTCAAATTCATCAAGATAAGAAAGTTACGCGAGCATCCTAGAGGGGTAAGTAATACCTGCAGAAGTCGTCTCATAACATCTAATACTGTCGTCTTGCGTATCATGTTAACCTGTCATAGAGGGGATCCTTAAATCATGAATTGAATTTCTTTAGCATTTGTCACAAAAAAAGGAGGAAAACTAAAATGTAGTAAGTTTTGCTAAAAATCCACTACCATCCCAAATTACAGGCAACCAACAGTAACTACAAAGTCAGTAACAATTTACAAAAACGCAAAATCAAACATGTCACATAACCAATGTGACAACTGAGGCAAATGTGATCAAAATTACCTGGCGTTCAACGGTTAATGGAGTATAACCTGTCATAAGAAAATGACACCTTGGAGTAGGGATCAAGGAGGCAAGAAGGCCAACCAGATCATTGTTCATATATCCAGGATACCTCAAAGTGGTTGTGCTTGCAGACATAACCGTGGAGACCAAAGAGTTTGTTTGTACAAAAGTAGGATTTGCCAAATGAAGACGTTCAACAGCAATTCTATTAAGAGCCGTATTGTCAAGAACAACTACACAGTCAGCGTTCAGTGTCAGCCGCTTCAGAGTTAAGAGCGAGTTGTATGGTTGGACAACGACATCACTCGTTTCCATCTGATTTGGAAAGACACTATATGTCTGCACAAGCTTTTTACTATATCGATCATTTAGGGTCTCCAACAGATAAGAACCCATACCTGAACAAGGGCAACATGGACCAAATTAGACAGCTATTAGCAGAATTGGCACGTCAACTTTCATGATTGCAAAGACAACATCCCATATACAGTGAACCACATGGTAGACACCAAGAAACACTCTTACCATAGATAATGATTAACAGAAAATTAAGAGATGGAATAACACAATGAAAAGAAAGGAAAACAAAATATGAGAGCTAGTTAAATAACCTGAACCAGTTCCACCAGCAATAGAGTGACATAAAACAAAACCCTCAAGGCTATCACTTCCATCTGCTTCTCTATCTACCATGTCCATGATATCATCAACGACTTGTTCACCCTATAGTGTGAGGACAAAAAGCATTGATATAAAAGGTGTACTAATTGCTGAAATGCAAAATGCACAATTGGCTTAATGACGCGACATACTAGAAAGCCTATAATATTGGTCATCATTGACGAAATGACGAACCTATAGTAATGATTACCAGTCTAGTAGATGAAAACCAAGGAATATAGATGCAACTGTACCTGATGATATCCACTAGCCCAGTTGTTTCCAGCACCACCACCATGTTCAGACAGAAATATATTCTCATGATTGTACAGGTTCCTGTACTCGCTGTTCTGTATTCCATTGATCACTCTCGGCTCTAGATCCATAAGAAGAGCCCTGGGTATGTAGTGCTGGTCATCAGCCTGGTAGAAGAAAACATCTTTCCTGTCTCCTCCCTGCAGAGAAACTTGAGCCTTTAGAGCTCTCTATGTAACCCAGCTACCACCATAGGCAAGATACATGCTGGCAATTGATCGTATACCCTCCATTTAGATGGAAATCGAGGATTTACCCTCCTGACCCACGTGTCAGTGACTTATGATGACCCTACGTGCCATTGAGATGTGGAGGATAAATCCTCAATTTCCCAACTAAAGGGAGGGTATATGATCCAATCTCCCAGATACATGGAAATGACAGATGTTGCATCCATTTTAGACAATAACAAAAGCGATGTAGTGCTTGGATACAACACGCACCTCCTGGTATAATAAAGCGTATGCAGGTCGAATTCGGATCAAACTATTTCTCCAGTTTCTCATATGCAGTTCTCATTCACGTTTGCACAATTCAAATGAAAAGCAGCCATAGCTCACTTACTAAACCCTGAAACCTAGACCGGGGGCCCCCCGGGGGGGGGGGGGGGGGGGGCGGGGTTGCCATATCCACGAACAACACAAATTCATCCACAAATCAGACCAACCACGGTGCTGATCCCGAGTAATCCCCGGCGGAAATGGCCGACTCAGCGAGTCACAGGAGCAGGCGGATGGGTCGAGCAGAGAGAGGGAGAGCGAGCGACGGACCTGTGTGGCGAAGTCCTCGAGGAGGCCGTCCTTGCCGATGCCGTGCTCGAGGCAGAGCTGCTTCCAGAACTCCATCCCGATCTGGTTCCCGCATTGCCCCACCTGTATCGTTATGATCTCGCGCGGCATCCTCCCTCCCTCCGGCGGCGGCTAGGGTTAGTAGGGCGGGCGGCGGAGCTCGGCCGGCAGCTAGGGTTTTGGGTTGCACACAAGCGTTCACACACCCGCACCCACCCGCCAACTACGAGTAGAGTGGAGTGGAGTGGAGTGGAGTGGTGGGGAAGGTGACGAGACGAGGCGGAGAGAGTTGGGAGCGGAGATTGGAACTGGAAAATGCAAGGAGGGGACAGATGGGCGTAATTTTCGCATTTTCCGGGGTTTTAGGCCACGCCAAGGAAAGGTCGTTTCTTCGCATTTTTTATTTTGCACCTGTCAAAAAGGAACACGCTAACATTGAGGTGTCACCCGATTAAACTGAAATAAATTGATTTATGATTAAAATTATATTATAATTAGTTACAATTATACTGTAATTGATGGTGACTTATTTAGTATAAATAAATTTTAAAAAATTTAAAAATAAAAAACAACATGTTCGCCCATCACAGACAATGCAAACAAATACAGAAAAAAGAACCAGCAAGAAAGTTAAAAAAGCCAAAAAAAACTAAAAAAGATGAAATTTATGAATAGTAAAAAATAAGCCAGAACAGAAGTTTAATCCGAAATAAACAAGGCCTCTGTAGGATTCCGAGGGGATCCTATGTTCTAGATAGAACCTTTATCTACTTTCAGATTCCAATATGAATTTAACCATTTTCTCTTAAATTTCTGCAAAATTCCTATACTCCTGTATAATTTTCATAGTTGTAGTCTTGTAGCCGTCCTTACAACCTATAGGATTTTCGTACTTCAAACTGGAGCAATGCATTTGACAAGCCAGCTTAAGACAGAATTCTGGGATTCCAAATGGAGATAGTGCCGGCTTTGTTTGGTTGGTGCCTTAAGCCCCATAACCTGTAAAAAAATGGTGCCTGAGGTAATCTAGTATTACAGTGATTTTTATCTAATTAAACAAGTCTGAAGATAGAATGTTTGGTTTGTAGCCTATGCTGAGACCAACGAAGAAAGACAGACTCATACTACCGTATACAAAGCTGGTGGGATTCGCCGCCCCTCGCCCCTGCCACGTCGCCCCTGGCGGCCCCCAGCGCTCCGTCGCCCGCCGCGTGCCCGCGGGATTTTCGTACGGCCGGGTGAGCTTTTTTGCGATAAGGTCCCTGCACTTTCCGGTAATTGCTTTTACGCCCCTGGTTCTCGCAGAAAGGTCCCTGGATTCTTGCAGAAAAAACCCTACACATTTTTTTGCTGGTAGCAGCCCGCGGTTTTATGTAATTACGAACAGGCCCTTATTCCTTCCGAAAAGGCCCTTGATTTTTCCCGGAGAACCCCTGCGCTCTCCTTTTATCCCGAAAAGACCCTTGATTTTTCCCAGGAAAACCCCGCGCTTTCTTTTTTCTACGAATTTTCGTCTCTTTTACTTCGGTTCACGTGATGGCGTGGCGTGGCGCCACGCCTACGTTGCTAGTAGGATCAATGACAGGAACGGTGGGTCATGCGCCTTGCGCTGCTCTCGCCGGATCTGCAACCAAACTTTGGTGGTGATCATTTAGGTTTATTTTTGATGGCTTATGGCTGAAAAGCACTGTAGCTGGCTAAAAAAACACTGTAGCTGACAGAGGCTTATTTAGCATAATTAAATTTTAAAAAATTAAAAAATATAAAAAATATGTTAGCCAATTACATATAATACAAACAAATACGGGAAAAAAGAACCGGCAAAAAAGCTCAACAAAAAGCTAAAAGTTCAGAAAAAGACGAAATTTATGAATAGTAAAAAATAAACCGGAAGCTAAAAGCTGAAGCCCAACCGATCACCCCATGGTTCCTTGTCCCGAGTCCCGACAAGCTCCCGGCTTGTCCCGGGCAGGCAGCTGCGCCGAGGGCAGCAAGCAAACATGCCCTGCGTTTGACGAGTCAGCCGATAAAAGGTCCACCTGCATTCGAGCCACTCCAGTCGGCCTCAATACTAGTATATAGGCCCCGTTTGGCACAGCTCTAGCTCCGAGATCTATGCTGGATCTGTAGTTTGTTGACTAAATTAAAGTGATTTAAATATTTTTATTTAATATATAATATAAATGAAATGAGTCATGTAAATGCACTTAACATGCCTGCAACTCTAGATCCAGGATTTCCTAGAGCTACAGATGACCAGCTCTAGGAAATCTACAGATTTTCTAGAGCTAGAGCTCTGCCAAACGAGGCCATAGACGTATCGACTGGCACTCCGTAAAACACACCGAGATCACGTTGGCAGCTCCCCTATCATCTCGAAAAACGTATAATCCAAAATCTAGAGCACTTCTTTTTTATCTCTCCCACGTACAATCAAAAATCTAGAGCACTTCTTTTTTATCTCTTCCACAGACATCAGACCAACAGCCAAATAGTACGAGTAGAAGGACAGCAAAACTACATAAGCACATACAACACTTGACCGTCGAGGTTCGAGCTGGAGCACACAGCTCTGCATGTTCTCTCGAACTACAGCAAAATAAAGGGATTTCCATACTCGTAACTGTACCGCGAAACCATTACTCCAGAAACACGCTCTTCACCGACGAACTTTTTGAAACACTCCAGAAATTTTCAAAGTTTTTGTGAATTTTCCTGAATTTTTGAGTGATTTTTGAGTTCTTTCCTTTTTTTGGAAAGTCCCTCCAATTTCCGCTTTCCCTTCTCGGCTTCGCGCTTTCTCCGTTCATTAGCACATTCCTTCTTTTCCGCCTTCCTTTCTCCCTGGCGCCTTCCCACCCTTCTTCGCCCTCCTTTCATGTTGGCGCCCCTCCTTCCCCGCCTTCTCCCTCCGCCTGCACCCGCGCCCGAGAGAGCACCGCGCCCACTGTTTCGCTCCGCCCGCGCCACTCCGTCGCCAGCCGGTCGAAAACTAGCGACGTCCCCTCGGCACGTGTCGCCCGACTCTTTCCCTTGGCCCCACCTGGTAGTCGCCGCCACCTCTCCCTCCTCCGCGCGAGAGCGCACCCCGCCCATGTCTACCGCTCAACTGCTCTCGCATGGCTATCGCGCACGCATTAACTAGCCCCATCGCCCGGTCAGCTCGTCGTCGCTCAGACAACCCCTCATTTTATGAATGCACATGATGCGAATGCATATACCTATTGTCATTATCATTGTCATTCTTATCAGTATTATCATTGGGAGGGTGGCATCGCTGCTCATCCCATTCTATTACCATTTGTCATCATTAGATAAACATCATCATGTCATATAAACATTGCAATTCCATATAAGCATCATCATATCATGTAAACATCGTATATTTCATAAACACTACGGTCTACCACTCTACCATGCACTTGCCTGTTGACCAAGCGGAGCGGAGCGACGTGTAGACGACATCGACTCAGGACCTTCACCTGAACAAGCAATTAATTTGACTCAACACATCGTATAGAAATTAGAGCTTAAGCGAGCGACGACAATTCTACGCGCATAACCCGACTTTGGCATAAAATGCCAAGGGTTAAGGACCCATCGCGCAGGTACCAAACCCTCATTTTATTTTATTTTATTTTATTTTTCTTTTCTTTTTCTCCTCTTTTCTTTTCTCTCTTTTTTTCCTTCCTTTTCCTTCTCTTTTTTTCTCTCTTTCTCTTCTCTTTTTTCCTCTTCCCTTCATCTGATGCGGCCGATACGGCCCTACCCATTCCTCATCGCCTCATTTCTTTCGGTCGAACGCCCCGGGTGACTCCCAGGCGATGGCGGCGCGCGGTCAGGCTCGAGCATCGCCGCCCCGGAGCTCACCGCCGATGGCTCCTTCGCCGCCCCCACCTTCTCCTCCACGGCTCTCCCTCATTCCTTCTCTCTCTCCTGACATTTTGCAGCGTGGAGGGGACCTCAGCGTGTTGGCATGTAGTGCACTACCGGCGACCCCTCCCAGTCCGGCCGGCCGGGGCCAGATCCAGCCGTCACCCTGCCATTGGCTGCCTCCCCCTCGCTCTTCGCCTCGGATCCGGCCAACCAGGACCGGATCCGCCGCCTCCCCTATGCGCGCACGATGGTGGGGCGCGGGGCACCACCACTCGTCACCATCAGCCATCACCCCCAGGCTTCGGCCGCTCCCTACAGGTTTGAGCTCGCCAGCCAAGGCTTGCAGCTGATCGGCCAGCCCTACTACAAGGACAGTCATCTTCCCTCCCCCTTTCTACTTACATTTTGATTTAGCTTCTTCATTTTGCTTACCTCTATACTCGGGCACACACACACACGGTTTGGGGAAACCTATGGGTGGTCGCCGCAAACGGACTTGGCAGGGACATGCGCCGGGGAGCATGCACCCCCGACCAAGGGCACACGGCACCCTTTTTGGGCTCTCCGCTTGTCTCGTGCCATGAGTAGGGAGGGTAAGAGTTGGAGGCCTACTTGAGGATGGCTAGAAGTGAAGGCAGTCGTTGACGAATGTTGTGGGGGTGTGGACGGCGAGTGCAACAGCGTCCCCTTGTCGTTGCCGATGATGTTGGCTTGCTTTCGTAGTCTTGGCTCCTCTCCTTCGTCCTCTCCTTCCCTAACTCTTGTCCAGCTTCGTCTTCCTCACTGCCTCTTTTTGTGGTGGCTCTAGCTGGTATGGTTGTGCTTGGCTGAGGGGCTCACTCTCGGTTGGCTTTGTGGATGAGCGCCACTTGCTCTTGCCATGGGTGAGAGGGAAGGAAGGAGAATGCTGGGAATGTGGCTTCTGTGGCAGGAGTGACCGCGGTTTGGGTCAAATGGCCATGACTCTGTGTGTGTGTGTGTGTGCATTGCCATTTATGCCCTTCCCTTTTAGCCTGGGCTAAGTATGTGCCTCATGGACCTTTTAGTCCAAAGGCAGTTCTACACTGTTTGGTGCTTTGTTTCTACTCTGGTAGGTAAGTCAGTAAAAGGTAAGAATATAATTTCCTGCCAGATGATGAGAACCCAAACGCGAGACGGACCGTCCCTAGACGGTTTGGGAACCTCTGAGAGCGCTACTTTTATTCGGCTTTCTAAAAGCCGATGGATCTGACGGCAAAATTCTTCTTTATCCCATTTATTCTCCCTTGGATTGTTTCCATTATTCGCATTACTTCTCTTTTGCAATTTAGTGGTATTACAAAAGTCCCTCAAAAGTTAAAGGCTAAGTTCTATAGGATGGCGATCAGACCCACAATGCTATATGGAGCAGAATGTTGGGCGACTAAAAGACAACATATACAGAAAATGAGTGTACTGGAGATGAGGATGCTGTGGTGGATCTGTAGTCATACAAGGCGGGATCGCATCTGCAAGAATGATATACGTGATAGGGTGAGGGTAGCACCAATTGAAGAGAAGCTTGTCCAACATCGCTTGAGATGGTTTGGACATCTCCAACGACGGCCTCCTGAGGCACTAGTACGTAGTGGAATTTTAAGATGTACTGAAAATATAAGAAGAGTCAGAGGTCAGCCAAAACTGACGTGGGAGGAAGCAGTTAAAAGAGACTTGAGGGATTGGAATGTATCCAAAGAATTAACTTTGGATAGGAGCGTATGGAAGTTAGCGATCCACGTACCGAAATCATAAGAAAGTTAGGGGTAGTGTTTCAGGCTCTTGGCTTATATAGCAGATTGTACGGCTTAGGGTTTTAGCATTGTAGGTTTTATTTCAAGGTTTTCATCTCTTTGATCTTGAGAAGGTTTCATTCCTAGCCTACCCAACTTGTTTGGGATAAAAAACTTTGTTGTTGTTGTTATATTCATTGCTTCTGTAGGCTGGGCTTGTGGCAAGTTTGGATCCTCTTGTGAAGGAGTTCCTCAATGCTGTGGATGGCAAGCGGAAGGAAGTCCTGGCTAAAATGGAAGATGATGCTGCTAAGCTCAGTGGGTCTGCTGCCAAGTACCAAACTTGCACCTTTCCCTCCACTGTGTACTTGTGCTCTCAGATTGTAATGTAGGTAATGGCATTGTCAGTACGTGAATTCTACCTTTCTGCTTCTAAACCAGGCATGGAAAGATCTATGTGAACTCTGCAAAGAAGATCATGGAGAAAGGCTCTGAATATGCTAAGAAGGAAACGGAGAGGCTTCAACGCATGTTGGAGAAGGTGGGCAACAAAAGTGTCCACACCTCATTCAATTTGTAGATCATATTACTTAATCTAGAAACTAATTTCCATATTTCATCATATATTCGTATGGCAGTCGATCAGTCCTTCCAAAGCTGATGAATTCGTCATCAAGAAGAACATTCTTTTGACATTCTCCTCTTAAAGGTGACGTCCTACACGCCCTGACCGGCCATTGGGGGTATAGCCAGAAGTGTTGGTCACACCTGCCATGAAAGGAAAGCGGAAAAGAAAAGAAAGGAAAAGTGGATATCAGCGAGAGATGGTCATGGAAGTTCAGCGGCGATAGAACTAGTTGCGTTTTCTGTTGAACAAACATGCATTCAACTGCCTCGTGCGGCCCATTTGTCTTCGCTATTTACTTTTGTGGTTACAAGGATCGACTTAGAACCAGGGTTCGAAAATCCCAGCCACCGGTTACCGTTTTTACTGATGGAGACCGGTAACCGAAAAAACCGGCCGGCATCAATTTTTTATTTTCGAATTTTGGCCGATTTTTCTGGTTACCAGTTTTAAAATATCTCAAAATTTAAATTTTGATTTTCAAATTGTGACCGGTTTTCCGGTAACCAGCCGGTAACCGTCCGGTTACCATTATCGGCTGCCGACCGGGATTTCTTCCGATTCTGACTTTTGGAATCTTGCTTAGAACTCAAATAGTTTACTTACGAACAGAAGGGGTTTTTGTAACCATCGTCTGGTGACACCGTACTTCGTTTCTCAAACCAATAATTTGGCATTTCAGCTTCTATATGGTTTGTTTTGCTCTTATCCTGTGGAAAGACGGAGTTCTGTTGTCTTATCCCATTTTGTTTGGTCCTTCTCGTTTCTTTGCAACACGGGGATCGGTCAATCACGTTTCTTTGCAACACGGGAGATCACCCGTTTGGCTTGACCTGAGAAACAAGAGGTTTGCCGTGTCTGTTTAAACCCATTCTGATGTACTCAGCATGCCAGTTGGTATATACTAATAAATTCTGCTGGTTCATAAGATATGCCAACATTGATCCTATCAAGTACTTCTAACGCCAGAGTTCAATACTGCAATTTGGACAGTCATACTTGGGCTGTATCTTGAATGTTGAGCTGTAAATGAACAGGTGAGATGTCACCTATATCCATCAACACCTCCCTGGCCTCTGGGATCATGCGTATGAGAGTATCAGTTCATATTATTTTGAGCAGAAAGCTAATCAAACAACATTGCAGTACTGCATCCCAGTGGTTAATTTTACTCAAATGTTACAATGCCGCGATTCTGCAAAGCAGATGTTAAACTGCAGTATATCAAACAGCCATCAAAATCACAACGTTAAGCATGAGTAATAATCTCCCATAATTAACATGAGAATGGCATGGTACGTGTGCTGCTATCTATTTTAATCCATACTCGTGATCTTCTTGCTTAAACTTGGGGCCACTCAGACCATCATCCGAGGCGCAATCGTTGATGTAATCTATACCGTGCTCCAGTCGCTCATAACTGTTTTCAGGCCCAGGTCGCCCTTAACTGTTTTCAGGCCTCTGGTTGCCAGCTTCATCATTGATTGATTTCCTGCAAGACGATCTTTCCGCCCCTTCCAAACCCTCTAGATGTTCATGCTCATATTCATCTTCGTGCTCGTGAGCATGTTCTTGTTCTTGTCTGCCACCGAATGACAGGTCATATGCTTGGGGCCCCTGCACCCTCATTTGCACCGACCTCAGTAGTGCTGTTCGCCTCAGGTCTGCACCTTGACACATGTCATTTGGCGAAGATGGGAACCGGCCTTCATTTTCGGAGCCACGGCGAGCGTGAGAGCAGACAACCGCCGAGAGGGAGCAGCTGGGCAGAGGATATGGGTTTGGGGATGAGAAACCAGCTTGTGGTTTCTGGAATCGGTGAGGAGATGACACTGGACTAGTTGAAGGGCTGACCATTGCATCGGTTTGACTTCCATTGGGGTTTAATTGAGTGTCATAGTACCGGTAGTCATCTGAGTCTTCTGACATTGGTGAGTACTGGGAGATTATTTCATCCCTGAAAGGAGGCAAATATGAACATGAAATACAGACCATAAGTATACTAGTATGATTGTACAGAAGTAGAAGTACTAAATCAAATTAAATAAAACCTGCAATCAATTTTGTAAGTTATAAAGAATTAAAGATAGACAGTGGCAATAATAACTAACAAGAATTGATTCTTGATACTTCCTAAGTGCAGTAAGACAAAATGATAATTGTATAAGAGAGAACGTTGAAGGCGTATACCTCATTAGATATTCTATCATCAAACAGTGTTTCCTTGACTACAGTTCCCAAATGGCTTACCAACTGCCAAGCAGATGTCGTGGACATCAACATTTGTTGGCATCCCTTAAGTAATATTCTTAAGGATTTTGTTAAACATCATCCGGATGTTTTCTTCCTAACTATCATCCAGATTTAGGATCATTGGATTAGAGATCCAATGGCCATGAATTCTTCCCCCTCCCCCTTACATGTGGGTGTAACCATTGAAGCAATCATGTGAGAGATCAGACTGTCTCCAGATTACTTACTGAGCATAGAGACAGAAGACTTTGTCCAGATTATGCAGTGCAAAAGCATTAGAACCACTGGAATACATTTACATTTAACATAGTTCCAATATGTTTCATCATAGCATGGAAATCAGCATGGAGTTCTAAGGAAATCATAGTACGATGTAGTGGTGCCTGGGCTATATTGCAAACATAACTTTCAGTTAAGCTAGAGGAAAATATGGGATGGAAATTGCAATTTGTTCCTCTCTCAGGTCATATCATACGTGTGCATGTAATTCGACAAAAATGGGATGGAAATGGCAATTTTTTCCCCACAGGTAATTCAACTTGACAATAACATCACTACAACAAAGACAACTATTCTAAATTTAATACCAACCATACTGACATCCATACAAAAAACAATACAAAATTTTGTTGTCCAGTAATTGAAGAAAATATTCAAAACAGAAGCCACATTCCTTACTGACACTGATACCCCCTGCAGTCATCTAAATTCTAAGGAAATCTAAGAAAATCGACCACCTTTCTCGAAAGATAAAAAAAAGGAAATTAGGGTGTTTACGATTTTACATAAAAATGTATAGATAAGATGTGAATGATAGATCTTTTTTTGAAGGCAAAAGGTGGAACATGTTATGACTGAAATAAAAATGGAACAGCAACTATGTTTTCCTCCCTTCACAAATTAGATTAGCCATTAATTTTGGTCAATAACAATAATCCTACTAGGGCACACAAACCTGAAGCAAGAGGCACTCTCCGACCTCGCGGGAGACTCCATGATATTGTCAGCAAGTGAATCTCCAACAGACAGCCCGTTCAGGCTGGATGCCATTATCTGCAAATTGCAATAGCTCAGCCAATAATTAGCTGACAAACGAGCAATAAACAGGGGGGGGGGGGGGGGTGCTAGTAATCCAAGCGTTTGGCAAGAAAGTAAAACATCGGAATTGGGAACTCGTAATTTACACGAATTGCGTTCTAACTCAGAGCAAGTAATAGTCTAATACACCAAGAATTGGAAACAGAGCAGCACCAATTTTACAGAGTGGGAGGAAAGGAACAAAAAATATACGACAATTCAGCACCCAAAACTACGAAACCGCCCGAGAATTCGAGTCAAAGGAGCACTAAACGAAACAAAGAAAGATAGAAGATTAATAGAAAGAAACGTGCATAGCACCAAAATCGAGCCCCTAAACCGGAAAGAGACTGAAAAAGATCCCACGAAACCGAATCAAGGACGCTCATTTCGCTTCGATTCAAAGAATTAAGGATCAAAGAGTTACTAATCAACACAATGAGAGAGAAAACCATGATAATAGCTCGTTCTATTCGGATTAAAGGAAGCGAGAAACCGCCCGGAATTCGTACAAAGGAGCCATTCTTCCACCCAATCCGGATCCAAATCAAGAACTACCCCGCCATGGAGAAGGGCGTGACGATTGACCTCGCTGAGGTACCGCTTGTGGGAGTGGAGGTTGTCGACGTACACGTCTTCCTCCGGATCCCTCCCGCGCTTCCCGCCGCCGCCGGAGGACGGCGGCGACATTGCTGCCTCGCTGCTGCCGCCCACCATCTGCGGTACGGTGTCACGAGGTGTCGGGAATGGCTAGTTCTTGGGGGCGGGGAGAGCCGGAGAGTGGAAGGGAAAGTGAGAGGAGAGGAGCTTCTCTGCCTCGTGTGGAGTCCAGAGCATCCAAGTAGTATACCTTCCTTTCCTGTACTAGGTTCCTATCAAAAGCATCGTTTGTCTCGGAACGGTAGGGATAATTGATCATTCGATTTACATTAAGATTTGTATATCTATCTACCTCCATCACCGGTGAAGATATGGCGAGGCTCCCGTTATCTTCTTCTCCGGTCATCGACGACGGCTTCTTCAACGAAAACCCTAAGTTAGGATTAGAATTCACCAGTTATAGTTAGGGTTTAACGATAGCCACCGAGTTTAGAGGGATGCCAGAGTGGTGACAGACTGAGGTGGCATCGCCTCACATGTAGGATTGGAGGGGGGCGGTGGAGATCTGTGGGGAAGAGAAGACCAAGAGAATATTAGGAGGCGGCGGGAGGCGGTGGCCGATCCGGTGGCAAAGGGGTAGGGGAGATGGAGGTCGGTAGTGGCATTGACGAGGGAGGAGGAAGCGAACGATGGTGATAGCGACAGAGACAGGGAAGAAGGAGATGGATGATGATAGAGGAGGGAGGGGTTCGTCGGTGAGGCGGCTAGGTGGGGGCTCCGGAGGCAAGAGGTGGGCGACACTGTGAGATGGGATCGATCAGAATGTAGAGCAATGGGATCTGGGAAGGGAAGTAGTAGTAGTTATGGGAGGGAATGTGGACTGTTGGATCAAAAGACTGATTTTTTATGAAGAAATTGTCAAATGACGAGTAGACATGCCCTTGATTATTTGCCCTAAAGTTAGAGAGTCATTGATAAAACACCCTCTATTACATGGTAATAGATATTTTGCCCCCAAAGTTCATGCGCCAATTGATCATTTGCCATTTTTTTGAATTTTAACCTTTTTTAATCAGATCTTAAACCTGAGATAAAAGGGGGATTGGATCATATACCCTCCCCTTAGTTGGGGAATTCAGGATTTACCCTCCCACCTCAATGACATGTGGGGTCATCATAAGTCACTGACGTGTGGGCCAGGAGGGTAAATCCTGAATTCCCATATAAGGGGAGGGTATATGATCAATAAAACCGAGATAAAATGACCATCTTGCCCCTAGGACCCGTTTGGGGTAGCGCTATGTGGCTCGGTTGGGCCCTAATGTCGAACCCGACCGAGCCATTTTCTCCATCTCGCTCTCTCCATCCCTTTTCCTCTTCCGACCCCGACGACCAAGAAGACGATGCAACGACACATCTACAGAGGTGATGGCACAACCACAGCTTTGTCAGAGGTAACATCCCTTTTCTAATCCGTTTCTCTTCTTTGTAGCTTCCTTCTCTAGTTTGCTTTGAATGTTTTGGTTGATTCATAAAACCATAGGTTGTTTCATGGATCTAGATTGTGTTTGATGGATTGAAAGTAGCGCACACGATGGACCCTGAGGGGTACATAAACTCCCCTTTATAGTGTGTTTTATTGGTTGGTTTTGTGTTCAATGCGGATAGAAACGAGTGTAGTAGTACACCCCTAACTCAATTTTTTCCACTCTCCATTAGGGTTGATTCGAAGAGGGTGTTTACAATAGCTATTAGAGTTTCACCATACATTACGTAGTTTGATGATGGAAACTAGCGTGTAGTTGATCGTTAGGATCTGGAATAGGTTGTTAGTGGTGGGTGCACATTTTGTATGCTGGTCAAATAATTGCATCGGAGGCCTCCCCACCATTTTCTAGGATCACAAACGAGCGCGCCCAAAACTGGTTAAGAGCAAGGTCATCAAGCACGTCTCTAGGTGTCTCTTTCAAAAACCCCGCAGATGAGGAAGTGTCCCAACGCCTAGTAAGATATGTTAAACTACATAGTTGTTAATACCTTTTGAACTTCATGGGTTCAAAAATAGCATGATTGCCTCTTACAGTAATCATTGACTACCAAATCTTCTCGAGGCTCTTTTCAAGAATATAGGGAGAGAGATGTACTATCACATGCCTTGGAAAACAAAGAGCACCCAGGTCACACACGAGGCTTGGGGGTTTACGTATCTTGGAGGCACGGATTTCCAAATTACTCCGAGACATATTTTGCAGTGCCACTAGCAGCTACAGGGCAACGTATGTGGATTCTACGTTTGCCGCCATATAAAGAAAATCACGGACACTAAGATGAATGATCCAGAGGTTTGTCAACCTTCCAATAATTATTATTTTCTGATTATATATATGTGTATATATATATATACACACACATGCTAATTAATGACTTAACATTGCTCCTAGTGACAGCAGGTGGACTTCGACGAAAGTGCATATGATCTTGACAAACTCATCGAAATTTGTGGAAACCTCTCCCAAATCTTACTAGCAGAGGTCATAAACAAGACTAGAGAGTTCCACCCCGGCAATGGTGATAATTAGATGTTGAAACGTTGGATTCAATTGTACAAATCACTCAATTATGTTTAATCAAACAATTCATTCAATTTAATTCATTTGTAAGATCTATGTAACGATTGTCATGCTATATATATATGTGATCTGGTGGTGTTGTTTCACTCACCTGTATTATTTATGTAATGATTGTCCTGTGCTATATATGTGATCTTGCTTGTTTTTAGAGGGAATGGCTAGCATATCCTGAGGCTAACCGAAAAAGGGCAAATAAAATCGATGTTGAAACATCTATCACAGACGATTCAGTGTTCCAAACTGTCTGTGATATGAACGATATCATAGACAGTTTTTGTTATTAACCGTCTGTGATATGAACGGTTAATAACAAAAATCGTCCGTGATAGTCGAGTATCACAGATGGATTTTATAAATCTGTGATAGTCGAGTATCATAGATGGTTTTTCTAAAAAAACTGTCTGTATTGTAAATTATCACAGACGGCGTGGGAGCCGTTTGTAATAACCACATATTATCACTGACACATAAACACAGACGGTTCAGGAACCGTCTGTGATGACGGTTCCGAACCATCTGTGATAACACTGTCTGTAGTAGTGATACTATTATACTCTTTAAAAATATGGTTTAGTTAAAATGATAAGTCTCATGCTTTCTACATATTCTATTTCAGATGTAGCCTTCTGCAAATAAAAGAAACTCAAGCCTTGCTTTGTTCAGCCTTGCATCTATTATAATTGCATTATGTGCGGTAGCTTATTGAGTACCTTCTTACTTACTGTTGCCCAATTACAATTATTTAGTAAGTAAGAAGGAGAAAGAAAAGCTCTACGATCATCTAAAGGCATTAACAAGACTGAAAGATGAAGAGATCAAGAACTAAGTCATGAGCCCTAATTGATTGCCTGTGGGCATATGAAAGCATCTAGGTCCCTAAAAATGGTTTTGGTAATTAATGAATTTATGTGAATATGGGACTAACATGTTTAATGAGCATGCGAAGGTCTAGTTCATATGTGAGCAACAAGATGCAAGCCAAAGGATATATGTGAAGACCCAAAGTGGCCCAAGGCAAAGGTATACTTAGAATAGGTTCTCTTTTATTTTTACCGGTCTTAAGGAGAAAAGGTGGAAGACCGGATTATAGGGTAGATAATCGTACCATAAAGAGGGATCATGGCAAGTAGCTTGATAGCAAATTGTATGTGCCATTTGGATCAAATTAGATGCATGCATTCATCAAAAATCAGTTTTAAAATCAAAAGTACGCTCTGTCTGGAAGAGCGGTAGTACCACAGATTTGAACGTCGGAACTACCGAAGAACGGTAGTTCCGCGCCTAGAAGCGGTAGTACCGGCGACTGGAAGCTCCGAATTTCGAGCGGAGCCTTTTTTTTCCAGAGAGCACCCCCGGATGCATCTGAGTTTTTGTGGCAACGGAAGTACCGGCGCTTTCAACGTTGGAATTACCGCAGAGAGCGGTAGTTCCGCATTTTGGAGCGGTACTTTCGGAGTCCGGAAGCTCCGGAGGATGAGCGGAACCTTTTTTCAGAGAGCTCCTCCGAATGAAATCTAGAATTTCGCGGAACGGAAGTACCGGCGGTTTCAACGCCAGAACTACCGCAGGTTGCGGTAGTTCCGCTATCCAGAGCGGTACTTCCGGAGTCCGGAAGCTCCGGACTCAGAGCGGAGCCTTTTTTCCAGAGAGCGCCAAATTTGGGACTTTTGGATTTCGGCTTAAACGGTAGTACCGCACCGACTTTGCAGAACTACCGGAGAGTGGTAGTACCGCAAGTTTCAACGGCGGTAGTACCGCGCCGCCAAATCCAACGGTCACTACAGAGCTCTGACATAGCCGTTCTGTCGCAAAGATTTGGTAGCGGTAGTTCCGACCCTATAAGGGTGGTAGTACCGCTCATCCTGAATTTTTCAAGAAATTGTGCCAAATGGCTAGTTTTGGTTGGTGGAGGCTATAAATACCCCCACACTGCTCAAGGACAAATGTTAGAGACCCATTGAACATTCTTTGAGCCCTAGAGCATTCATTCCACCCTTATTCTTACTTTGTGCATTAAATTTGAGGTGGTTGAGCAAATAGTGCTTGCATTCATTAGTTGATCCATTTGGCACTCATTTGCAGTCAAGCGAAGCCCTGGTTTATTACTCTTAGTACATGCCGGCACTTGGACGATTGGGCGGAAGTTTGATCGGTGATCTTCTCAAGAAGATTGTGAGAAGACCCGACATTCTTGTGAAGGTCGGAGCTCACCTACCCGGAGCGGGGAAGAGCTACCACTAACGATCGAGGTGCTTCGGCTTAATTCGTGGAGCCGGTCCGATTCGTTCGGGCTAACCTCAACGTGGACTAGGGGAAACCGGCAAGTTTTCGAACATCATGGTAAAAAGATCGATTGTGTACATTTCTCTCTTGCCTTCTTCTAGCTCTTACTTGTTTACATTATTGTGATCATTTACTTGTGCTAGAGCTAGTTTTGTTATTTAGTTGACTAGACTTGTGTAGAATTAATTACTTTACACACTTGTCATTAGAATTGTAAAAGAATTAATTGAGTAGACTAGAAGAATTTAAAAACCTCCTATTCACCCCCTCTAGTCGGTATCCTTGATCCTACAGCATATCCTGAGGGTCCCATCCATGTGTTATTTCTATTTTCATTGCCGCTCTTTAAAGGTTTTAGCCTAATTGGCCCATGTATAAGTCAAGGACCGTTAGGCCTATTTATGTATTGTCTACTACAATTATATTAGTTTTCTTTTATGAGATTTGTATTTAATGTTCAATAATGTATTTGTCTGCACTACCTACTAATCCAGGGAATAGTGTGGTGATGCACAGAGGATTTCGGATGGCAAATCTAGAGTTTGACAAGGGGCTCTCATTGTACACACCATAACTACGAGAAAATCATTAATAAAGAGAGGCTGTTGGAACTAAATCTTGTATTCTTGATCATCGACAACACGACAACCATCCTCTAACACGTTATCAGCATGATAGTGTTCTCGGTAAGGTTTCCTGGTATGTTTCTCATGATCAATCTATTGAAATTCCTAGAGTACATTGATCTACTATTGTTCTCGATGTGAAAAGGACCTAGTAAAGTGGAATGCCGAGGACTATTATGGCATAAGTAGTCTTCATAATGTGGATCCACGCACTAAAGAATCTAAACAAAAGGTTCAGAGAATAATAGATTTGCAAAACCTTACAAATGAACTGCTAGATTCATTTACACGAATCATAAGAGCGTTACTAAATATATACCAGCAATAAATGCACCTGAAAGAGTAGAACCATCATGAGTTTTGAGTTCTGCATCTAACTCCACCACTCTTAGTAAAAAGAGGGCGAGATCTCTTGGTTCAAAAGATCTCAAACCGTGGAGAAGTCTGCAAAAGGGACATACTAAACAGGGGGAGAAACTCTATGAACTGAACACAAATGACAAACATCCAATGGATGTCACACCTCGTGCAAGAGCAAGGAAAGTGGTGCCCATTCAGGAGCACAGGGGGAGACACCTAGTGTAAGGGAGAGTGCACCCTCTAACACTAAGGCAACGGAATATTCATACTCTTCTAATTTGGGAAATATTAAAGAGCTGAATGATTCGAATGAAATGTCAATTGACTTAGATAAAGAGTTTGCCACAAACTATGTGAAAACAGGAGAAATCTTTTATAGGCAAGTATGTGCTAACAGCAGCTGATTCACATCTAAAATTGCTTTCCATATTGAGAATTCGGATCTGGAACCAAAGACGATTGCTAAAATCAAGAATTATAATAATTGGGATAAATAGAAAGAAGCAATCTAGAATGAGTTAAACTTGCTAAACAAAATAAAAGTCTTTGGACCTTTGGTCAAGACACCTCTTGATATCATTCCCGTTGAACACAAGTGGGTATTAATAAGAAAGAGGAATGAAAAAATAAACTAGTTAGGTATAAAGCGAGATTAGTCACCCAAGGGTTCACACAAAGACCCAGCAGTGATTTTGATAAAACTTACTCTCTTGTGATGGATGGCATAGCATTCCGTTATTTAATATCATTGGCAGTAGGAATGAACTTAGATATGGAACTCATGGATATTGTGACTGCATATTTGTATGAGTCACTTGATTTTGAAATATACATGAAGATTCTAGAGAGACTAATGGTTCCATGTATGAGCGATAATGAGAATTGTAACATGTATAGTGTCAAATTACAAAGTTCGTTATCTAGATTGAAGCAATTAGGTCATGTATAGTACAACTGAGTAAATGAATTCCTTCTATAGAAGGGATACATGAGCAATGGGGTGTGTTCGTGTGTGTTCATAAAGAAATCAAAGAATGGATTTTGTATCATATTTGTGTATCTTGATGATTTGAACATCATTGGAAATATAGAGAATATTCTCGAAGCTAACATATACCTAAAGATGGAATTCGAGATGAAGGATTTTGGCAAAACCAAATATTGTCTTGGCTTATTGATTGAAAATATGTCTAGTGGCATATTTTTGCACCAAACCACTTACACTAAGAAAGTGCTGGAGAGATTCTATCTTGATAAATCTCATCCAACAATTACACCCATGATCATTAGGACATTAGATGTGGAGAAAGATTCATATGGATCTAAATGAGAGAATAAGGATAAAGATTCATATGGACCTAAATGAGAGAATAAGGATATATTAGGGCCAAAAACTTCATACTTGAGTGCTATTGGAGCATTATTATACTTTGCCAAATTTACTAGGCTTGATATTACTTTTGCAGTAAGTAGTCTAACAAGATATAGTTCTAAGCCTACCAAAAGGCATGCGAACGGAATAAAAGGAATCCTCGTATACCTACAAGGTACAAGTGATCTTGGGCTTTATTATCCTAAGGGTCAAGATACAAAGATAATTGGTTACTCAAATGCTGGCTATTTGCTTGATCCCATAATGCCATATCACGAATTGGATATGTGTTTCTAAGCGATGTTACAGCTATTTCATGAAAATCCATAAAACAGTCGATTGTTGCTATATCGACAAATCATTCGGAGATTATTGCTCTACATGAAACGATATGTGAGTGTATATGGCTTAGAAGACTAATCTATCATATCCAAGAATCATATGGTGTAAAGGTGGTAAATCTCCCATAGTCCTCTATGAGCATAATGCAACTTGCGTTGCACAAATGAAGAATAGCTATGTTAAGACGAATTTGATAGAGCATTTTCTCCCTAAGCATTCTACCCATATGAGCAGCAGGAGAATGGAAATATAGAACTACGGAAAATCCAAACAAGTTAAAATCTTGTCGATTTATTGACAAAGGCTTTGCCAGCTTCTATGTTTGAAAAGTATGTTCATGGCATAGGCATGAGGAGACATAATGTGTTGCTGTCCTCACGAGGAGGCATCACGTACAACGACAAAAACGCGAGTTACGTACTCTTTCTATTTTACCCTTTTTCCACTGGATTTTTCAGAAGGATTTTTTAATGAAGCATATACAAGTGTGTTTGGCAAAGCGTCCATAGAGTGTTGAGAAAAAAAATAATGTTGACACATTACTAAAACTGGCCTATTATGAGCTTTGGCCTCACGAAGGCTTGTTAGCGTATGTCAGACCCTGGGTTTAACCAACCCAAAATCCTCTGTGAAGATAGTGCACTATTCCCTGGATCAGTAGATAGTGCTCACAGATTACATTACTGGATCATTTCATACACGGTACAGTCCATATTATTACAATACCAGAGTGCGTGCGGCCCATATAGGGACACGAATTACAAAAGGGGCCGTCAGGCCAAATAAGTTCAGTACACGAGTAACATAACAGCGGAAGCAAGATAGGAGGACTCATCACCCTACAGGAAAGCGACCGGATAACCCAGGTGCGATTAATATTATCCAGCGAACTGGCTAATCTTAAACGCACCTAATTTATTAGCTTGGTCGACCAGACTGTGGGGAGAGGCTGGAATCTATTCTAACTATCACCATCTTCATGTCCTTCTTCGGCTTGGTCCTGGTAGAACTCGTACTGCCCTTGATTTGCAAGCTCTGGGAAAGGGGGGGTAGCGAGCGAGTATGAGCACAACAACCGTGCTTTGCGAGCCAACATACAGAATGCAAATACTAGTATGCAAGGTTGATTCAAGGAGGGCTTAGGTTCTTTTATTTGCGCAAAGCTACAGTTGCAAATATTATACTTACAAACCACTAGTTCTAGCATTTGTTAAGACCAATTTGATAAAGTTAAATTGTGCAGTATGTATAGAACAGTGTTGGCTCCATCCACCAGTTACATGGTTCCAACCACCAATGCTAAATTTTAGATATTCAATGTCACTGGAGTACTTCCCTCCAGGAAAAATTCAAAACTTGGAGTACCTCCCTCCAACAATTATTCTTCCCAACCCCAAAGTTTTTGAAAATAGAACTAGCTCGAGTAAGTTCCCATGTCCGCCCCTAACCGTGGGCACGGCTATTCGAATAGTTTACGCTCTGCAGAGGTTGTACACTTTACCCACAAGAAATAAATTATCCTAATAGCCTACACGCTTCCTTAGGCATGAGGCCCAGATAATCTATCACATAGCCTTTACCTTACCCTGATTTAGCTAAATAACACCCGCTGAGGTTTCACCGCTAACGGGCTAAATCCACCACAGTCAGAGGCCCCCTCTTGCGCCATCTGGGTACAGTCTTTCCCTGTCCCTAACTCTCAATGGTGTTATCTAACTAAGTCCTGGCAAGTTAATCAGCTAGGTCATACCCATATAGACATGTGGTCGTACTGTTTTACATAAGGAGGTCGTCACAAGATTCAGTCCTTAATTTGTCCGAGCGGTTCTGTCCACAACCCAGGTTCTCGTGCGACATCAGCACCAA
This sequence comes from Dendrocalamus latiflorus, assembly GCA_017311315.1. Classification (NCBI taxonomy): domain Eukaryota; kingdom Viridiplantae; phylum Streptophyta; class Magnoliopsida; order Poales; family Poaceae; genus Dendrocalamus; species Dendrocalamus latiflorus. The sequence goes on along the minus strand of CM029619.1, from coordinate 19,033,627 downwards.
TCCTACTTACCATCCGCCCAGACATGTGTAGCAGGTTTTGAGGGTTTTGAGAAGCATAGAAATAGTTGTAACAAAATACTCAGTCACTTACATCCCATGACTAGCCCAAATCAAGTTTGTATGTTTTTGGAATATTAATGATTAGGACAACTAGTGCCCTGGACTTGACCAGACTAGCATAGCTTAAATTGACTTATAGCTAATTTCGTTAACATTATTATCTATGGTGACAAGGGATAATTGTTTCAAGTTATCAAGGGGTGGCATATTAGATTTTTCTAGAACATCAAATGGGTGTATAGCTACCTTACAACTTTAACATATACGTTTACATAAAATAGCGCATGCAGTTTGAGTAGTTAAAGGAAAATAACTTTGCAAGAATTTAGGAGCAAAATGATCAAATGCTGACTCGCCTTGGTCGTAGGCAGGAGGTTCTTGCTGGTCTTGCGGTAAGTCTTCCTGGGGCTCAGGAGCAGCTTCGAACTCTACTCGATCGCGAAGAACCGGTGCAACATACAATAGCAAAAGGACTAATAAGCATAAAATAATGAGCAAATGAACTCCAAATTGAACCAAACCGAAACCAACAGAAAGATAATGAATTTAGAAAATTTTAGAAACAAGTTTCACTCCAATCGGAGCTACGACGAGAAAGAACGAGCCCTTCAAAGTCTTAATTTCAGGAAAATCCCAAAAATAACAGGGGAGAGAGAGTCCTTCCTCTGACATGCGGGTCCCACGGGTTTTTATTTTAAATTTTCATTTTTATTTTTCGTTAATCGTCCAGAGGCTGACGGGTGGGACCGAGGTACTGTGCACACAGTAAAGGGGGCCCACTCGTCAGTGGTTCATTCTTTAATACCCGGTTATTAACAAATTTTAATTCGTTCTGCGGGTCCCACTGGTCAGTCAAACGTTCCATTTTAAACCCGCCCGGGCCCACTGGTCAGCGGTTCCTCGGCGACGACTAACCCCAATGGTTAGTGGCTAACCGGGGATTAGGCGGGAGCAGAGCTCCTCTTCGGCCGAGCGGCGGCGAGCCTCGCCGGCGGGAGAGAGAGGGCCACGGCGGCGCAGGGCGATGCCCAAAATGGCCAGCTCGACCCCGTGCGCACCGGCTGGAGGCTCGAATCGGCGGAGGGAGCTGGGTGAACGACGGCGGCGGGGTGAGCGACGGCGGGACCAGGGGAGGCGTGCGACGGCAAATCCTGCGACGAGAGAGCAAACAAGGAGCAGGGGAGCTTCTTTGGGCATCCAGAAACTCACCGGAACAGGGAGAAGAGCTTGGGGAGGTCCGTAGAGGGCTGGCGGCGAGGAGCTCGAATAGCGGAGGTGGTCGGCCGGTGTTGGGGAAGACGAGGCAGCGGGGCTTCCAACCGAGGGCACAGGCGGCTTCCTGAGGTGGCGAGGACGCTCTGGTGGCGGGGAATCGGCCGAGGGTCCTCTGGAGCGGCGGCAGCAGAGGGTGGCCGGAGATGGGGAAGACCCGACCGCCGACAAGCTGCAAAAGGGCAGAGGCCGATTAGGCGAGCCAGGAGCTTCTCAAGGGGGAATGGAACTCGGGGAAAGAGGTAGTGCCGGTCGGGGTCCTTCAGAAGACGCTGGCGGCGGTGGCGGCCCGAAGAGCGGCCGACGGCGGGGGTTTTGCTCGGGATTTTTGGCAGTGGGGAGGGTGCGGCTGATGGGCGCAAGCACGTGCTTTTATAGCCAACGAGGAGGGGTGCGAGAATGTGGGAGTAAATGCGGCCGAAGCTCCTCCCTCGAAGCGCAATCGATTGCGGCTTGCGTGGAGGGCTATCGCCGAGCTAGGCGGGGGAGGGAAATGGGCTGGCATTAGGCGCACTCATGGCCACGGGTGAGGAGTAAAGACGCGCGGGGGAGAGATAATGCGGCTGGGTGGCTTGAGGGCGGAGCACGGCAGCGCGGTGGCGATGACACGCGGGGCGGCCGGTCCAATCGACGGCGACGGCCACTCATGGCGGCACTTGAAGTCGGGGTGGCGTCCAGCCGGCATACGGCCATTGATGACGCGGTATTGAAGGCGGGGTCGCCGATCTCCGGCAGCTGGCCGCCATGGCGAGGGGGAGGGCGACGCGCGGGGAGGCTACGGTGCGGGGCGCAGGCCTAGCGCCGCTGGAGCGTCTGGAGGCGCGGCGGTGCTACCACGAGGCCTTGGCGCTACCGGGGAAGGGGAAAACTGGGGGCTGCTCGCCTGGTTTGGCGGGCAGAGGCGGGGAGCGTGGGGAGCAGGGCGTCGGGAGGAGGAAGAAGGAGGGGAGCCGCGTTGGGCTGGGCTGGCCGGGGAAAAAGAAAGAGGCGAGCGGGCCGGGCCGGGGAAATGGAATAAGAGGGAGGGGAGAAAAGGGCTGGCCCACCCGGGAGAAAATTTTAGGGTTAAAATCCATGGGCTGAAAAGAAGAAACTCAAGGCAACAAAAGAGAAATTTTCAAATTTTAAAAACTAACTTTAGAAATTTTAAATTCCAGAATATACTTTTAGCCAAATTAAATTATTTTAAGCAATAAAATGGCAGATCCAAAAATAGGATGTTACAGCGTACTACATTGCTTATTGAATTATGAAGGAGATCCTCTCCCTGTATAAGGGGAGGGTAGAGACTCTTATTGTATACACCACGTTTACAGACAAACCATTAATAAATGGGAGTGTCTATTTGTCATTCGATTGTTTTTTCCTTGTAAATTAGTCAGATTTTGAATCATGTGACAAAACAACTAGGAAATTTAATCAAACAAAATTTGACTGTGCTTCTGAGCATACAAAACAAGTAGTGATATTTGACCTAACAAATTAGTTAAGCCTATTAAGAAAAAGATTCAGAAAAGCAAACAAAACATCTTGGGAAATTTAATTTAAAAACCCAACTATCCTTCTAAATGAACAAAACCATTATGAATACTTAACCTAACAAATTAGGTAATCCTATTAAGAAAATATTTAGAGAATGTAACAAAACAACTAAGAAATTTAATCAAACAAAACTTAACTATGCTTTTGAGCATACAAAACCAGTAGTGATACTTGACCTAACAAATTAGTTAAGCCTATTAATAAAAAGATTCAAAAAAGCAATGTATGCTGCCTCTTTAATTAACAAATAAACATTGGGCTGTGATAGTACTCTGTATTAAGATATGCTTCGAAGAAAAAGTTTAGAAAACCAAACAAAACATCTTGGGAAATTTAATCAAACATAGCATTCAAACCAAACAAAACATTCGGGAAAAGCCATAAGCGGAAAATAATGGAGCCATGTATATAGCGGTTGATCTCAAGTGAACTCATTTAAGGGAAGCTCTTGATCCAGCAGACATGCTAGCATTTTGCACCATCTACTCACACTTGGCGAACTGAATTGTACACCAATTAGAACTGGAAGAGTTTCACGAGTAGTAGATTGATTCATGAATAGGTACAGACACGTTAGCTGCACATGCAATTATGTGGGTGTAGTGTGCTATATTGTACATACAGAACAACATATATAGCATGCGATATATATGTAGCGAAACAAGTATATGTGTGAGACATGGCGTCACGCATGCATGCGATGACGAAGCCTTACGCAATGCATACATAGCGAGCTTATTGCTAGCTGCTACGCACGCATGCGCAGTTTTACCTTTATCAGATTGGACTGCACTAAACGGATTCGGGCGCCTAACCAATAACAAAATTGCGGACCCGATCAGAACACGAATCCTAAAGCAAAATGGACGGTCTAAAATCTGACTGATTTAAATTAAAGAAACACCCGACTGAGCTTTAGCACTTTCGTGAATAAATAGAGACTATCCGGGCTACATCTTTTTCGCTGGTGTGCGGCAACACGGCCCATCCTCTCACAATAGCGTTTTACTTACGGTTACAAGATAACTCGTGCAGTAGCCTAACCATGGCTAAATTTTCACTATTTAACTTGTGTCTAAATTTTCGCTACGAGGGCTACATCAGACGGCGAACAAAACGTTGCATTAGTTGCGGTAACACCACCGAGCTCTCTCGCCACCTCCAGCCTTAGCCTCTCCATCGCCGGCGCCGGGAGCCGCATCGGCACCACGACGCCCTCCTCGCCGGCCTCGTTCCTCCCGGCCACGTGGAACGTGGCCAGCGTGGCCGTCGCCGGCCCACCGTACACTGCGCGGCCCCACCCGACGTCAACGTCCGGCAGCCCGGACCGCGTGATGTCCGACACGACGTACGTGCGCGACACCGAGAACCGCGGCCGCCCGCGCGCCGCCATCAGGTCGGCGACCGACTGCAGGTGACCCTCCTCCGTGGCGCGCCCCTTGGCTGCCACCACCAGCCGCAGCGCGTGGCCGAACGGCCGCCGGCGCAGCTCCCCCGCCGCCGACTCGGCCACCGCGAACGCGAACGCGTTGCCGTAGAACCCCTCCGGCAGCGGCGGTCTCCTCCCGCGCGCGTTCACCACGAACTGCACGCGCACGATGTCCCCGGCGTCGTACCGGAGGGCGTTGGCGCGGCACCGCCACATGAACGCCGCGATTAGCTCGAACGGCGAGCTCCGGGCGCGCAGCGCCGGCGGCGCGAGGGCCCGTAGCGCGGCGACCTCGCGACGGCCGAAGAAGAAAGGCCGGTGCACGAGCGGGTCCCCGGGGGAGACCTTGTCCCTGCCGGCGTTGGGCACCGGCTCGTATTCCGGGTGGCAGCGCGTGTCGACGCGCGGCGGCCGGCGCGCGGAGAGGAGCTCCCGCGCCCACACCGGCCGCACAGTGGGCGCGCCGGGCACCCCGCGCGCGAACTCACTCACCGCCGTCAGAAACTGCACCACGCCGGCGGCGTCCGCCAAGCAGTGGCATATCTGGAACCCCCACACGAACCCGCCGCACCGCATGCGCGTCACCTGGACGTAGAGCAGCGGCCGCCCGACGACGGCGGCGCCGGCGTGCACGCCGTCCGGCTCGCAGAGCAGCTTCTCGTGGTGCGGCACCGGCGGGCCCGTCACCGCGCCGAGCTCCTCCTCCAGAGCCGCGTCCGCGTCCGCCGCGACGAACACGGCGCCCTCGCCGGTGCACTCCACGAGGAGCTTCCTCCCGGGGCTGGCCTCCCGGATGCGGCCGGCGAGGGGGTAGTAGTGCACCAGCGCCTCCGCCAGCGCGGCCCGGAGCACGGCGGCCGGGTCTGCGCCGTCCTTAGCAGCGCTGCGGCGGTACAAGAAGATGCCGGAGCGGTAGAACCGGAGGCCCTGCTGGTCGTCGATGTCGGACAGCGGTTTGAACTCGTACGGCGTCGGCCGCGCCGGTGCCACGAGCTCCGTCGCCCTCCGCCGCACCGACATCGCCTGCATGGCCATGTTCATACAACAGTCGTGCAAACTTAATTTCTTAGTGAGTTGTGAGTGACCGAGTGTTTCTGTGTGGTGATCACCGATCAGATGTATGTATATATATATAGGTGCATGGGCATGGCCATGGTGGGGGTAGGTAGGTGGCTATACGTGCTTAGGACCGCGGTGATAAGCTGATGAGCGCATCTACTCGGTCAGTTCTTTTCGGTTTTTAAAAACTATTTTTTAACTTTTCTATAGTAACTAACTTTTAAATATAATATCTTTTTAAGATAGGGTTTACTAGTTAATTGTAGTACATACTGTACTGACTGCATTTATATCGGTAAAAACCACATGTGAGTTTCTGTTACTCTGTAATCTTTCGCACGAACAGTCCAAAAGCCAAAAGCCATAAGCTTCAGGTCTTGTTTTTTTCGGCTTCTAAAAGCGACTTTTGGTTTTTGCTATAGTACCTAACTTTTAAATGAAGTATTTTCTCAAGACGGGATCTACAAATTAATTGTAGTATACGTTAAAAGCTTAACATCTGTATCAACAAAAATCGCAAGCGGTATCTCCCTCTCCGTAATCTCTGTCACAAACAGCTAAAATTTAAAATTTTCAACCAAAAGCCGCAGCTAAAAAGAACAGACCTATACCCATCGGTCATCGACGGGGACAAGAATGGTGGGCGGCTAGCTGGTGTTCCATTTCCATTCATGGACTTCTTCTGTTTGTATAACCCACTGTCAATTATAGGAGAATATATAGTCGTTTTACATATTATTACACATCTGGTCGTTTTACATATTATTACGTATCTAATGATGTAGATCACATTAAACAGATACACGGTTGGAGATTAGTTCCTCACGTAAAGAAGACTATATTCATACGTGAAGGCTATATTCATGTAAGACGATTTCTTAAGGTACGGTTCTAACTAGAACAGAACGGGTTGACACGGGCATGCTTTGCTGGACAATTGTTATGTTGGGCTCCGTCTGGCATTTTGAACCAACCTGCTTTATGTCCCGCTTATTTCGGATTGAACTTTTGGCTTTCGGTTTATTTTTGACTATTAATAAATTGTGTATTAATTAACCGAGCAGGTCTGGACCAGAATCAGACGGGGAAGGGGGTGGCGTTTCGCCGAAGTTATTCAGCCACCGTGACTCTTCGTGCTGTTGATGACTTGACTGGGCCACAGTTAATGTGAATTCTGAAATTGAAGATTCCACGTCAAAATGCGTGGCTGCCCTTCCTGGAATAACGACCCGCTTCTGGTCAGCTTTGCCAGAATGCGCCGCAACAACGTGCTCGCGTACGGGAGACGGCAGCGGTGGTCTGCCAAAGCTATTCTCACCACCACCACTGACCACAGCTTCTTACACAAGAAACAAAAGGCAGAGAGTTTTCAGCAAGGTTTTAGAAAACCGGAACCTAGCCCGGCCACCAAGATTCCGGACCCAAAACCATTCCGGTGACCAGATCCAGTTCATAGGTAAGAACCCCCACTGCCCCACAGATCGAGAGTTTCAGATTAGAGCCTAATATACACATTTCAACTAATGTTAACCGGTGACCAGATCCTGTTCATAGGTAAGAACCCCCACAGATTCCTAACTAAGAGCCTGTTTGGGACTGCTCTGCTCCAGTTTTTCCAGCTCTGCTCCACCAACTCCACCATGGAGCAGCTCCGCTGTGGAGTTCCTGGAGCAGGTGGTCCTGTTTGGCACGCAGCTAGCTCCAGCTCCAGGAATGTAAGGTTTCCCTGAGAAAGGTCTAATGTGCCCCTGAATGATGTTTGGTGTATGTTTTGATGTCTGCGAAGCATATATAACTGAATTTTTTTTGTTGCCAATTGAAATATGATGTACAATATTATAATCGCAATTAATTTATTCGAGAAAACCAAAAAACAAATATTTTGGTCAAAAAATTCCATCCTTTTGTCCCATAAATTGCAACGTGCATGATAGATAATTAACAAAGTCCATCATTCGAATACAAATTAACAAAATTTATCCATCTTGTAGGAGGTTACCCTGAAAGTGCGCTTTTTTGGTTCTTGAAGCCTTAGCAAGTGATCCTGAAGACAGTGAGAGAAAAAAAAAACCATTACCGGTTTTGCTGTGGCATTGGATTCTTGAAGGATACCTTATCAGTAAGTTTTTTTTTCCCGGAGCTGTTTCTTGAAATATCCTTTTTCTTTACATATTGTTGGATGGTATCAAGTGCAGAATCTGCAGACTGTTGCAGGCCAGCGCAACATTTTTGTTGTGTGTTATTTTTCTGAATTAGATGAGAAGATATGCTTTCTTTTTCTCTTTCTAATAAAAATATGTTCTTTTTTATTCCCCTTTTGTTCAATCTTTGATAGGAAAAATGAGGAGCACCAGATCATGCAGCGCTTTCCAGCAAACTTGCCAAGCTTTATGATTTACTAGCCATGGAGGAAGAACAAAAAACTCCGAGCTTTCTTGATGTGCCCAAGGATATCCCCATTGCCGGCAAGTCCCTCACCATCAGGATCAATGCCGGATGCAGCAGCAGCTCCGACCTGTCCAACCCCAACTCGCCGGCCATCTCCATCACGCCGCACCTCTACTCGCCGTCGCCGCCGTCGTCCGCGTTCGTGTCGGCGCTGCAGTCTCCGTACATCTCGCCTCGAGTCCTCGAGCCGCCGGCGCCGGCGCAGCCACAGCTGCATCAAGAAAGCAAGGTCGCAAGTATCATCACTACTGCGGCGCCGTCGCCGGCATCTCGCTCCAACGGGTTCCACTCGGAGGACACCGACGCGCCGAGCGCGTCCCGCACGCCGCCGTCGGAGCGTTTTTTTCGGACGGGAGAAACAGGCGGACGAGGAAGACGCGCCGTGCGGAAGAAAGAAAGAAAAAAGAACGAAGGGGTATGTTTGTGTAATCAATGGCATAGGTGGGTAATTTTCCCTCAACTCCATGAGGAGGTATGAATCTCTAGTTTCTGTAGTACCCCTTGAGGAGCTCCACAAAAAACGTGGAGTTGGCCCTCAACTCCACCTTTTTCTTGGAGCAGAGTTATTGGAGCTGGATCTGTTTGGCTAGACAAACTGGGAGCAGAGCTGAAAAACCTGGAGCAGAGCAGTCCCAAACAGGCCCTAAATGTGCCAGTTCGGCCTTGCTCATTACTTCTAGCTTCTAACTTCTTACTTTCATTTTTTCTCGCGATATGGCTTTTTGGAGGGCTTTTTTTTGCCTTTTCTCTTGTTCCCCTTATTCCTTTTAATTGTCCATGATGATATAAATTTTTTCTTTTTAGTTTTTAAATTTAATTACACCCAGAGAAAGCCAAATTCAGGGTTACATCCACTTGACGAGTTTTCATCTCACATACAAAATTTTAGAAAAAGATATTAATTTGAGTAAGTTCCCATGCCCGCCGTTGACCATGGGCATGACTGTTCGAACAGTTTATACTCTACAGTAATTGTACATTTTATCCACAAGAGATACTTAATTTGTTATATTTCACATATTTTTTTAGACATGTGAATAAAAGAAATCATCATAAGGCTTTTATAATGCATCACCCAGTGTAAATTACACCCGATAAGCTTTCATCTTAGTGGGGTTTCCACTACATCAAGACCCTCTCTTGCACCACACGGAGGGTTACACTAGCGACACGACTCGTGGATCACTCCAATGATACAATCCGCACTGGTGGATATAAATTAGTTAGGTAGCTCGTGCCCATTATAGACTTATGGTTCTACTATTTTATATTGAGAGGTAATCACATAATTTGATTCTTAAAGTTATCTGGGCGGTTCTTACCACAAACCACAATTTCACATGCTAAATCCATGCCAACCATCTTACCATCCGCCCAGATATGGTAGCAGCAAGTTTTAGGGTTTTGAGAAGCACAAAACTAAATTATCCAAATATACCAGTCATTTCCCTTCAATAACTACACAAAACAAGTTTCATGATTAAAAGATGATAAGGCAAATTAATGCTCTGGTACTTAAGTAAGGCTAAACATAATGCTTAAGTACAATTTATAGCTAGTAAAGTTACCATTAAGTTTTTTTAGTGGCAAGGATTATGTAATTCATGTGTCCAAAAGATGGTGTAATAATAATACGATATCAATTAGGTATGTATCTGCAATCTTAAATTTAACATACAATTGTATAATAAATAAAGCATGCAATTTAATAGTTTAAACAAATATAATTTGTATAGAAATATAGGTTCAATATGAACAAAGCATTAACTCGCCTGGCTCATAAGCGGGTCAGTCTTGAAACTCCTGAGTTGTCTCGAACTGCGTCTCTTTTGTGTCCTCATACTCTACTCGGGCGATTGCATCGGAAAGCAAATAAACACACAAGCAAAACAAATAAATACAAAAAAATTCAAATAAACTCCAAATTAAACAACTCCACTGCTATTAGATAGATCTTAAATTTAGATAAATTTAAAAATAAATTTCATTAAATTTGGAGTTCAAATGAGTTCAAATGGGCTCTCCAAAATTTAAACACACGAGCAAAACAAATAAATACAAAAAATAAAATAAAGTCCAAATTAAACAACTCCACATGTCACAGAGTTAACGAGTTAATGCGTGAGGGCCCGCATGTCAGCGAGGATTAACAAAAACTAAACGTGGTCATTAAACTTAAACTAATTACATATCTAATCCTAATTTTCATGCTACAGTAGCTCTTCCTCCTGTCGAGCAAGGTGCAGCTCGCTGCCAGCGTGAGGGGCCACAGCGGCCGAAGGGAAGGGCCAAAATGGAACCCCCAACTCAGTCCGAACCTCTAGGCGAGGTGGCGGGGCTCAATTTGGAGCACGGGACGACCAGCGATGAGCTCAGCGGTGGTGAAGCACTGGATCATGGAACCACGGCTAGCTACGGCTCTAGAAGCCAATTACTTGCTAGGAGAGCATCCAAAGGCGGAGAGGAGCTTACCAGAGCAAAGGCGAAGCTTGGGGAAGGAAGGAGCGGACTATCGACGTTGACCTAGATCACGGTAAGATGGACAACACGGATGACTCGTCGAAGAGGAAGGGGAGGTCAGCGTGGCTCAGGTCATCTTCAGGACTCCAAGGTGAAGCTCAAGGTGCGGGGAATCAAATGGAGGCGTGGTGGTTCACTATCGGCGACGGCTCAGACGACAAAAGGGGAGGAAGGAGGTGGTGGTGCTCAAGGCAATTGGAGGCGGCAGGGAGCAATTGGGGGCAGGAGGGGATGGTGCGCGTGCTTTATAATCCTGAGAGGCATGATGCCAAGAGCAGGAAAGAGAGGGGGAGTCTGGGCAAAGACGATGCGATACTGGCGAGGCACAGTGGCACACAGGGGCAAGTGGGTGGCAACGCACTACTATGGCACAGTAGATAGGCAGCGCACACGGCGGGGACAAGCCAGGGTGCGCACAATGCAAGCAGGGGCATGCATGGCGTAGGGAGGGTGGCATAGGCCGGCTTGGGCCAAGCCAAAGGCCAGCTAGGCTGGGCTAGAGGCTAGTGGGCCAAGGGAGAGAGGAGGATGGGCTGGGCCAAGCCCAAAGGTGGTTTTGTATTTTGAAATTCGCTTTGAATTTGAATTCAAACTTTGAATTTTTACTCAAGCACAAAGAATTCCCATAATGGGATGTTACACAGCCACCATTATTGGTCCAAGAAACACATTGCAACACTATGTTCAAGCGGAAAATTGTTACTGGGAATTGGAATTGGATATGGATGGGACCAATTTACAATCAAATCAATGATTCGGGCATGAGTCACATTTACAGGTGAGAGCAGGAGAGCAATTTTTAGTCACAGGGTGTCACCCTTTTCCTGATAGCAGACATGGGGGAGTGCTAACATGATCATGTGGGCTGTGGAAATGCTAGACCAAACCAATACTTACAGGGAAGGCCATATATATCACATGACATGAACGGTTCCTACACTTCGAAGGATATGCCTTTCATGTGGAGGAAGCAAGCAGCCAAGCACCAAAAGATTATCTCCAGGAGGACAAACACCAAGGTGCCCCAACGTTTGGAATGGAAGATGGTCGGGAGAAGAGATTCGGTCGCATCAACCTGGAAAGCAGTTTTATTATACAGGGTCTGTTCTTTTTGGTTGCGACTTTATGGCTTTTAGCTGAAAGTTTTGAATTTTGGCTGTTTACGGTACAGATTACGGAGAGATCGATACTCACTTGCGATTTTGGCTGGTACAGATGTTGGGCTTTTAACGTTTACTACGTTTAACTTGTAGATCCCGTCTTGAGAAAATACTCCGTTTAAAAGTTAGGTACTGTAACGGCTGTCAAAAGCCGTCCGGCTTGTGCCCTGCCGAACAGGGCCACAATCGGGTGTTGAGGGGTAACAGCTTTGGCAGATTATTTCCTGAGCCGACAACGCATAACCAACATGTAAGATTATTACTGCTAGTAAGATATCAGGGTGTAATAAATTGGTATGAAATAGATAATCTACAACAAATATGGCAGGAGGCATCGGCATATAAGATATATACCAGGTTGTTCTCAGGTGACTACCAATAGAACCCTTGAACAAGTGTAAGACGGAACAGCTCACAAGCAGCCAGAACATACTATAAGCGCATTCATGCACATCCACTGGAAGAGAATCAATGGCTTCTTGATATGAATAGCATCGACCTGCATGAGATATAGGCTTTATACAACAGTACATCTGAACGCGGACAGCAATAGCAGGCAATGGCTTCATAATGATCTTGTTTGTTAGATTAGAATGCATGACCTTGTACAATAACAAACATAAACACCACAAAAGTCGCAACTGTTACAAAAAAAGTGATAGCAGGAAGAATGTACAGTTCTTGGCTGCAGTATCCAGAACCGGTTGAGCAATCAAAATGTTACAAACAAATAAACAATTGTCAGAACCAAAGAATAGAAAACTTACTATGCAGTACAGCAGCAACAGCAGGAATCCAGATACTCCACCAGTGAGCAGCATGTAGCTCACTGTATACAAAGGCTTGCTGAAAAGCATACCTAAAAACCAACATGCATGCGTCAGACCCAGAAATGGAAGGCCTTATTCAAACCATGAACTGCTGCATGCCATGTTCTTGTGAAAATGCAACGTTACCTGATAATTGTAGTAAAAATCTGTTGTGGACGCATTTGTAGGCAAAGTATATAAGCGTCGTCCATGGCAATCAAGCAATAGCAGCTCAGCAGCAGCAGGTGATTCATTGGCTGGATGTGCTACAGGGTTGGAGTCGACAACGGCGGTCAGTGCAGCAGGGTCCAAACCAGAGACAGAGTCGGCATGCTCCTGAGATGAGTATTCGGAAAGGGAGGATATATTTGGAAGGACTACTTATTATTAGTATGGTATATCTATATTAGGTACTCTATATTGAGAAGAGTTCTCTAGTATTAGTATGATATGGTTTCCTTGTTAGGATGGAACCCTTTTATATAAGATGTGACCAATTGTTTGGAGAAGGCAATAAAGAATATTATTCCAGCTAAACCGGCCAGAACTCTTCTCAATATATGAAAGATTCTGCCGCAGAAGCAAGGTTAGAAAAGTCTTGAAATGTCAATTTGTTTTGTAATTCCATTTTACCCAATAGTCAAGGGCTCCTAAAGATAAGCGTATCATTCAAAGAAAATACTGGAAATTCAAAAATTCTATTGTATTGTAGACTCAATGCATGAAATAGCTAGTCTACAGCGGGCTGTGCGATGCGGCGGCATGCTGACCGTCAACGAGGCGGAACGGCAGGGCGGGCGGGATGCTCATCGGCGGTGATGGACGGCGAGGTGGTGATGAAAGCGACGGTGATTAGGGAAAGACGGTGGCATGAAAGATGGTGACGATGTGACCTCCGGTGGATCGATGGCGAAGCAAGACGAGCGGCTCAGGACGACAGAAGCGAGGCGCGGGCTCAGCTTTTATACATGGACGCTGAGGAGACCACGAGCGGAACGGGCGATAGCGTCATGGTGGACACAGATGCTGACACTGACATGGAGACGACAGCGGACGAAGTCCAAGCAGGACACGGCGGTGAGCTCTGTGAGAACGATGAACAGCGCACGAGCCCTTGGATGGATGACATGTGGCTTGGGAATGATCGAATGGCTGGCGCAAATGGCACAGATGGATAGTGCTTGCAAATCTGGATGCTTAACACATGTTGCTTGACAAGATCCAGTGGTCGAGGCAAACTCAGGCCGAATAGTCAACGTGTGTCAGTGACCAGATCGAACTGCTTGCATGGATTGGGTCAAAGGGAAAAGGTGGGCCGGCCAGAGAGAGATTGGGCCGGGGGGAGAAGGTAGGCTGGCTTTATGTATTTGGCCCAAAGGCCTTTAGGGATTTCTTAAGATTTTCTAATTCTAGACATTCAACTAAATTCATTTGAGTTCCAGAAAATAACAAATGAATCTGGAAAAATCCCAGAAAATTCTAGAAAAGAAAAACCTTGAGACTCAAGGAACTCAAATAAAATAATTTAAGCAAATGTTCATGTTTATTTTAGTCATATTAAATCCTTTTAATTAATAAAAATTTATTTTAAGCTTGAATTAAATCTAGAAAAAATTCAAATGGTAAATTTTCTTTTAAAAGCTTCGAATAAACTCTGGAAAACAGGATGTTACAGTAGTTCTGTACCGCTAGTCCAAGATCCTACTACGGGCTTGTAGAGAAGATTTGGGAGTTCGATTATGTAATTTTCAAGATCTCTCTATTTTGGTGTCGTCGGGTCCAACTCCCACAGAGTGTAAAGGTCGACAAATACGGTGTTAGTACTATGGACCTCTAACGCATAGGATACAAAGATGAACCATTTGCACTCGTGAGGTAAGCTGTTCAAGTTTTTTGTGTAATCGACATGGCAAATAAGAAGTGCCACGTAGTTTTTCATAGAAAAAGAAGGATTGTCGAAGTTGAGAATGTCGTGGATGAGGAAGGGCACAATCAATTTGATGAGTTGCCTTCATTCGGAGACAACGTCAGGCTCGAGGAAGAATAAATCGATGAAGCAAGTTATATGTGTGTTGACCATTGTGAAGGGCTTTATTTAAAAGGAAATAGCCAAGTGTAATGATCCTACACGGCGAACACCTATTTGGAAATTATTCCAATGTAATTATAAGAAACTCAGTATATAATTAAGCAATTATTCCATTGTAATTGATTTAGTAATAAAGAAATAATTATATATGTGATTGTATATGGTTGCTTTTTTCATAGGGCATGGCTAGCACTCCTAAGGCTAACCAAAAAATAGGATTTGTTGTACTATCACAAGCGGTTCCATAATATAACCATCTATGATACCAACATCATAGACGGTTCTATTATGGAAACGTCTATGATGTGGCTTATATCACTGACGGTTCAATTATGGAACTGCATGTGATATTAACATCACAGACGGTTCCATAATGGAACAACTGTCTGTAATAGTTCCTTCTATAAGTAGCACCTCACTAGAGTTTGCGCCCTTACTACTCACTTGTGTGCCCCTGTCGCCTGTCCGCCACCGCCTCCTCAAGTGCCACCTCCTTCCTAATCTCCACCTCCCACGTAGATCCGGTACACCTCCCCGTCTAGCTACCTCCTCACGCAAATCTACCTCAGCTAGCCTCCCTGTGTCTCCGTCTTCTCAAACCTCGATGACCTCGGCCTCTTCTTCCCCAACCACAATGACGTCTTCGCCACCGGTGTCCTTGATCGGCCTCTTCTTCCCCAACCATAATGTAACATCCTGAAAAATTCAAATCTAAAATATAGCATTTTTAAATTATTTTGCAATATGATTTGTTGAAATTTGGAGTTTATGGCGATTTTTCGAACTTTGGTTGAGGTTCTAAAAATTTAAGGAGCTCAAAAAGAGACAAACATGTTTAAAACATTAGGGAGTTAAAATCTAGAATAAGAATCTGAAAAGATGATCCATAAAATATAAGGAGAGAATTGTAATTAAGCATAAAATCTTATCCATGAAAATAATGGTATGAATAGCAAAGGGGCAAGCAAATTAAAGAGGTCAACATTTATATATATAGTATAAATAACAGGGGCACCTAGGTGTCTGGACACCTAGTCTCCTTACCTTTGGATTGCTTTTAGATGCGTGCTAGTGTGATTGAGACTTTCCATCCATGATTAAGACTTTCCTTCCATAATTGATTTAGCATGCCTAATATATTACATACCATACATACCATTGCTCTAGCACGTATCTAAAAGCAATCTAACGGCAGGGAGCCTAGGTGTCTGGGCACCTAGGTGTCCCATTTCAGCGTCCTATATATATATATACACACACACACACACACATATATAAATATAAATCCATACAAAATAAGAATAAGGCATCTAGGGGAATAACCAGTAAATGGGGAATAGAAATATATATGTACAAATAGAGATAATAGCAAAAGAAATTGATAATAAAAAGCAAAAAAAAAGAAGAAGAAAAGCGGTGGGGGTCAGGCCGGCCACAGCCCGGCCCAACCCCCCTTCTCCCCGTTCTTTCCTGCGCAGCCCAGCCGCCTCCCCTCGCGTCCCCTCTCCTCTGCCGCTGCGTCGTGGGCCCACTCCCACTCCCGCCACCTCTCTCTGCCTGCGGACCCCGCGCCTCGCCCGCACGCCTCTCTTTTCCTTCTGCCGCGAGCACCCACCTCCTTTTTCTTTTACCTCCTTCTTCCTCCGCCCCTCATTTCTTGTGGTGGAACTCCGTCCGCGTCGCCTCCTCCCTCTCCTTCTGTGCTCTCTGCTCTGCGCGGCGCAAAGCTGCAGCGCATGCATGGAGTGGTCAAGTGCGAAATCCCCGAGCCCCGCGCCCTGCCCGCTTCCCCGCACTGCCAACCCGTCTTCTCTGCACAAGGCTCGAGCTCCTTTTCCTCAGCACGTGCGGTATAGTGCCATCATGGCGAATCCGTCATGAAAATCTTATCCCTGCCCCCGCCGCCTGCTCCGCCGCGCGCGGACGTGACCGAGCGAGCGGCCTCCCGAGGACAGCCCTCCTCGCGCCCCTATAAGAATCCCCGCGGGCCTCCATGAACTCCTCACTCCACCCTCATTCTACTGTAGAGAGCAATCGAAGTCTAGTCCGCCGCACCCATCTCCTTCCTCAGCTCCGGCATCACCCTTCCCCGCCGACTCCCACCGTAGGAATTCGATTCCTTTCACCCACACCGTCTCCAGGGCATCGTGAACTCGCCCCCGGTCTTCCCCAAGCCTCTCGTGGACCCCAGCTCGCCGGCGTCGACGTCCCTCTCCGACTCGCTGCCCCCGCACGCCGCCGGCCCACCACCGTGTCTCTCGGCCCCCGTGGACTTCACCACCGGCATCCCCGCAGGCCAAGGAACGCGTTTTGGACAAGCACCCGAGGCCTCCGACCACCGTCCGCCGCCGGCACCGCCGCCCGACCGCAGCCCCAAGCTTCCTCTGCCTCCGCCCCGCACGCCCAACTCAATTGGCTTCTTTCTCCCATTCGGTCAGGTAACACCGGCTAGCCAAGTGGCTAGCATCATCGCTCGCTCTGACCCCAGCCACCCGGGTTCGAATCCCTCTGGCCGCAACGTTGGAGATAGGATTTTTAGACCATTTTGCCGTTAGCTACAATGAAGGAGGAGATTAGGAAAAATCTGAAAATAATTAATGAAGATGCTAAAAATTTATTAGGATAGAATGAACTTAATAAATGTTTAATCATGGATTAGTTAATAACGTGTCTGTATGATTAGTAAGCCTAAAGCATATATTTTAAATCTAATCCTAAATTAAAGGAGAAACTTAGAAACAAATATTAAGAAAGCTAATAAGATCTAAATAAGGCCTTAGAGTTTATGTATGAGTTAAATTCGGATTAGTTGCCATGATAAATAATTAGTGTGGCTTTAATATTTAAAGTGTAAATCTAATTATTTATTAAAGGCATTAGAGAGGAGTAGTGGCTTGGATAAATATTTATATTCAATAAGGATGGCCCTTAGTTAACATGTCAACATATATGCCCAATATTCATCATGCCACTATTCAACAAACCTTAGTGACATATTTTAATATAATAGCCCTAGGTCATCAAGATTCAAAATAATCTCATAGACTTAAATATTCTAAGTGAACAAGTAACCATTAGCATGGGTAATTAAGGTCACATAAAATGATACGTGCCAAGCCTTGCTCAGACGGATAGGTGTAAACTAAGATTTGAAATGAAGCTAAGCCTAACAGTAGCTAAAGTATAAGCCGGATAAAAACAGTGTCATTAACCAAATCTTAACACTAATTTTAATATATAATAATATTGAACATAATTATATGTATATAGCAAGCTGGGACCCGTATAAATAGACCCTGAATCAAGGTAAACTTAGCCTAGTAATAAATGGAGGTACATAAAATGTCATATAACAAAATGCTATAAACATAGACCATACGATTAACTCGATAAGCTAAAATTTGCGAACATTACTTATATATATATACATATCATATGCCCTGAAACATTAGCACTCAACAAAATACACCAATTCATAGGTTTAACCTAGCTCATGGAACTTCCTTGATAAATACCAAAATAAGAAAAAGATCAATTCATCATATACTACCATCAACCTTACCTCAAATAACCCCAAATCACCCATTAACTCATAATAAAACTAAATTGAGTTTATTCGGGTTTATTTGGATCTTTTGAGGTATTTGCTTTTATTTGGGTTCAGTCGTTTGCCGCGTAATTAGAAATTAGAAGTCGTGAAGATTCAATGGATCAAGCGAGATCAAGCTCGAAGTGAAGATAGAGACCAAAAGCTCAAGAGAAAGCATTGCATGAGCTCAAGACCGCGGTAAACCGTGCTAGACGAGTCAATACTTTGATCATGTTGAACCTACATTTTCTGCAAATTATTTTTGTTTAAATTATCAAATTGCATGCTGTTATTTTATATGCCAATACATGTTTAATTTAAGATTTTAGTTATATGCCCATTGTTTGCTTGATTAATATTACACCTCCTTTGGAATACTTGAATATGTAAACCTTGTCGCCCTAGCAAAATTATAATGGTAACTTTTGAAAATAAGTCCCTAATTATATGCCATGCTTAGTACTGCATAAATACTCAGGGGCACTGAAATGTCCTAAACATCATTGTCATTTGAAATCATGAGAACCTGGTTTGGGCAGTCATGGTGGGAATGACTGGTATATTTTGACATGATTATTTTATGCTCCCAAAAATCCCAACTTGCTTAAATATCTGAGCGGATGGTTTGGGGGCTGGTATGTGGTGCGGTGGGATCACAAATTGTGGAGTGTGGTAGAACCGCTTAGATAATACTAAGGACTGAATCTTGTGATGACCTCCTGATGTAAAACAGTACAACCACAAGTCTATAATGGGTACGACCTAGCTGAATAACTTGCAAGGGTTTAGTTCAGATATCACCAGTGGAAAGTGGGTGCCAGGGTGTACTGGTTTACTCACAGTGAGGCACAGGGTTTTACTGTACTCGCACGGCGCAAGAGGGGGCTTCTGACTGTGGTGGTGTAACCCTTCAGCGGTGAAACCTCAGCGGGTGGTGTCTAGCTAGATCGGACTAAGGTAAAGACTTTGTGATAAATTATCTGGGTCTCATGCCTAAGGAAGCATGATGGCTATGAAGATAATTCATCTCTTGTGGTGAAAGTGTACAACCTCTGCAGAGTGTAAAATTGTTTGAGCAGCCGTGCCCACGGTCATGGGCGGACATGGGAACTTAACTAGATATAGTTCTATTTAAAAATATGTGGAAAATGGGAATGGAAAAGTGGAGGGCAGTGGAAAGCCCTGATTTGAGTTGTCCTGGGTGTCGTCCCAGTGGTAAGTTAAGCGGCTATAACGCTGAAAGATGTTATACGGTGTGATGCCGTATGTATGGAGAAATTATGGTGATATTAGGCATATGGTGTGATGCCATATGTATGGAAAATCATGTTAATATTCCTTGAACATTATGTTTTGTTCCAAAGCTGCTAGGTCTCAGGAGATTTTATATTGTATTTCAAATAGTGGCATTTCTATTCTTACAAAATAAAATATGGGAAGAATAAATAGAGTCGTAAGAAAAGAAGATGGTTGTTTATGGTAATTGCATAAAGAAGTTGGTGGATTTATGTTGATCATAATAGGGATAATGATAGTGTGAATTCTGGGAAAAATAAATTGGTGGAGTCTAAATGAATATATAGGCTAGATAGATGATTTAAATGATCTTTGGAGAATTAGGGAGTATAAAGGTAATTGTTGGATTACAACACTAATACTTAGTATAAATTCTTGGAAGATGTTGACAATGATGGGATTAATATGATTTGATCAAATATTAGATGGATAATTTGAACCTTGGGAATTTGGAGGTATGAAAATAACTATGGGAGATTAATCTTGATCAATGATAATCTTGGTGGATATATATTAGTGAATCATAGACCTGATCAAGGATATTCTTGGTGGATATTTATTAGAGAATTCTAGATCTGATCAATGACATTTTTGGTGGATGTATACTAGCGATTCGTAGACTTGATCAATGATATTCTTGGTGGAGGTACAATAGTGAAGTAGTTAGAGATGGATTATAAGGTGATAAGTGGAAGAGCAAATTATGGTTGTGGATCAGTAACAAAAAGGATTGGACTGTTAGGGATTAGAATACAAAAGATATTGGTGGATTAAATAAGTGATATTAGATAAATAATGTCATTAGCTGCTTGGAGTTTTAGGCAGTACTTGCTCGGTGGATTATATAGATTATGATACTCGCTGTTTGAGGATTAGGCATCATTTGATTGGTGGATTGAACAATTGATGATATTCGCTGTTTGGAGTTGTAGACAGCAAACCATATAGAGAGTGTATGATTGGTGGATTAATTAAATGATGTCGCTCTCAGTTTAGAGTATTAGGCAGTAATCAATATAGAAGGAATCAGGTCGGTGGATTAGTTAAATGATGACACTCGCTGTTTGGAGTCTTAGACAGCAATCAGTAAGGGAAGTGTGTCTGTGGTGGATTAAGTCAATTATGGCAATCGCCGTGTGGAGTTTAGGTAGGAATAATAACACTATGATGTGATAACAATAATGCTACTAAAAGCGATTTTTGGCAAATAAAATAACCCGAGCCTCTCCTTTGATAAGCCATGCATACTATTTATTTGCATTCTGTGTATTGGCTCGCGGAGCACGGGGTTGGAGTGCTCACACTCGCTTTTGCGACAAAATTCAGAATCAGGAATCGGATCACCTCGCTTCAATGACACTACTGGTCATGGTGACAAAGATGATGAAGACTCAAGGGCTAGGTTGCACACCTCCAGTTGGCTGCCTGTGGGCATGTCCTGAAGGTCCCACCTGTGTGCTCGTTCTTCCGCTGCTGCAATTTATTGATTTCGGCCTAATCGGCCCATGAGTAAGTCTACTATTAAATTTTCGCTTCCGCATGATATGTACTTTGATATTCAGAACTGTAAACTGTGAGCACTATCTACTGATCCAGGGAATAGTGCGGTGGAATCACAGAAAAATCCGGATTGTAAAATCTGGGTGCCTGACACATAATGACATCTTCATTGACTTCCTCTGCTGGTATTGCTCTCTATCGATATGTGAGTGAGCAGTTTATCTATATGCTTGAGAGTTAGTCATGAGTAGTTTGTCTATGTTCTAGAATTTAGACCAACGGAAGGAACTCCTTTTAATAATATAGTTAAAAGAAAAACAAGCCCTAAACTAACATTATGGTCTAACCAGTAAATACATCAGAAAACATCCTTAAACTTCATTTATATTATTGCACTTTGAAATTTGATACATGGTTTTATAATAGTTTTCACAAACTACTTGTAGCTTTGCAAATTTAATCATACCAATATAAATAGCCATTGAGACTAAATTAAGGCATATCATTTTCTGTGGTAGGTAGAAATTCCCACGTATAACCTAAAAAAACCTTGGAAATTATCTTGTTAGTCAAGTAAAAAAGGTTTTGCACTATTGAAATTGTGAAGCTTGATTTTAATTGTGCAAATTAGTCAAGTAAAAAAAGGTTTGCACTATTGAAATTCTTATGAAATCAATGCAAAGATGAAAGTTTTAAGGGAAGATGAAATCAATTTAAAATGCTACTAATATCACATATGGTTCTTTTAAAGAGAGATGCCATCGTCATCATCAATGTCGTCGATTGGGTCTGACGCTCCGAAGACTGGGGTAACTAAGTATGGCAGAAGAGTATCTAAAATGCCAGCAGACCGAATGACCATCACAGAGGTCTCTCCGGATGGGGCCCTCTGCAACCAAAAAAAGCAGCTATAGTATTTCGGACTACATGTGGGATAATTGGAAGGGAACGGGCCCCATCACCATAGCAAACTGGAAAGGTTTGACAGAAGATGAGAGAAATGTGCTGTGGATGGAAATTTTAAACTCGTTCGAGATCCCATTAGAAGTCCAGGAACACATGCGATAGCATGCGCTCCTGAAAGATCAAGCTCCATTTAAGTTGGTTTTGGTAGACTAACATTTTCCATGAGTTGGATGAATAGGTTAGGTTCCACAAATGAGGATAATTTGGGATGACTTCATGGGTTGAAGATCATCAAGTCAAGATCGAGAAGAAGATGGCTTCATGTATTGAAGGTCATCAAAGAAGAAGACGCATTATGAGTTGATGCATGAGGAGATAATCATGTGTTGATCATCAAGTCAAGGAAGACCATCATGTATTGATAGAGTTGATGAAAAGGATGCATCATGAGCTGATGCATATCGAGACGATAACCCAAGGCAAAGGTATGACTAGTTAGGGTTAAGGATGTGTTCCTAGTCTTTTACCGATCTTGCTGTTTGTTTGAAAGACCGGATTGCTAGTATAGGTTGTCGTACTATTAAGAGGGGTCATGTCTAGTAGTTTAAGTTTCATCATGTATTGATAGCTCAAACCTCACTAGCTCTAGCTCATGTGTTGACTCTTTGCAACATGAGACTATGCATTGCAAATGTGTTTTGCATGTGCTTGAGGTCCATGTTTCCATTCGTTGGAATATGAGGCTTGTATTTGCAAATGTGTTTTGCAAATAGTTGAACCTCATATATGATCCTTGTGGCATGTGACTTAGGTTTGCGAATGTGTTTTGCAAACGTGATAAGTCTATGTATCAATTCCTTGTGTCATGATTTCAAAAGTGTGCGAATGTGTTTTGCAACTTGTTGGAAATCATGTTTGAGCCTTGTGTGCACAATATCGTAGTTTGCAAATGTGTTTTGCAAAGACTGTTGAGATATCTGCACCTCTCAGGAAGATCGGAAGTACCGGCTCTGTGTGAGCGGTACTACCGTAAGTCGGAAGTACCGACTCTGTGTGAGCGGTACTACCGGACATCAGAAGTACCGGTATGTGTTGCGCGGTACTATCAAATGTGAGTAGTCCGAGCGGCTCTATGTGAGCGGCTGGTCCGACCGACGGAAGTACCGGCTCTGTGTGAGCGGTACTACCGGAAGGCGGAAGTATCGGCATGTGTTGTGCGGTACTACCGGCCATCGGAAGCTCTAGACTCTCCTGCAGAACCTTTTTTTTTCCAAAGAGCGCCAACTTCTGGACTCAGCTCAAGCAGAAGTACTGGGTTAACTTTGCGGAACTACCATTGATCGGAAGTACCGGAAAATGAACGGCGGTACTTTCGCGCCGACTATGTAACGGCTAGTTCAGAAGCTCTGACATAGCCGTTGCTGCGTCGTCAGAGCTGGACCGGAAGTACTGGTCTTTGGCCGGCGGTACTTCTGCCCGTCCTGATTTTTCAGGATGTTGGCTCCAACGTCTAGTTTTTGGGTGTGGGGTATAAATACCCCCTTTTGGCTGGTTGGAGATGGTGTTGCTTGACCCATTGCTATGTTCTTGAGTTAGAGTGAGGCTCTCCACTCAATTGTGCATGTGTTGCACTTTGTGAGAGAGGAGAGGTGATCTAGAGTGCATGTGTTGCATCTAGAGGAGGATTTTGTATCCGAGTTGAGCTTGTGCATTCGTTGCACGTGGTGAGAGTCAAGTGAGGGACTTGACTTATTACTCTTGGAATTTGCCGACTCCTAGACGGCGTTGGAGGCGTCGTGCACGGTGATCTTCTCAAAAAAAGGTTGTGAGAAGACCCGGCAAAGTTGTGAAGGTTGAAACTCACCTACCCGGAGCGGGAAAGAGCTATCACTAGTAATTTGAGGTGGAAGGCTTAATTCGTGGAGCCGGTCCGATTAGTTCGGGCTTACGTTAACGTGGACTAGGGGAGACCGACAAGTCTTCGAACACCACGGTAAAAAGAGAACGTGTTATTTGTGGTTTGCTTTCGTGTGCTCTTTTAACATTTAAGCAATTTACTTAATTAGCATTATTTTGATTGCTTGTAAACCTAGAATTACAAACCTTGACCTAGATTAGTATTGTTGGTGCACTTAGGCGAATTTGCTTGACTTAGGCGCTATTTGAGCTAAACCAAATTTAATTTAGCTTCCGCATTGTATACTTGATTTAGGCAAATAGAAAAGCTCTTTAATTGTTAGTATTAACTTGTAGAGAATTTTTAGACTGCCTATTCACTCCCCCTCTAGTCGGCCTCCTCGATCTTATAAGTGGTATCAAAGGTTGGTCTCTTATATATTAGGCTTAACCGCCTAGAGAGTTAAAAGATGGCGACTAATGGGATTGTGCACCTAGATGAACCACCTCTATTTAATGGCACCAATTATGCAAATAGGAAAATTCGCATGACATACTATTTTAAGGCCATGAGCCCAAAAATATGGCGGATTGTAGATGTGGGCTTTTCTCCTCCATTGGATCCTCTAGCTCCAACTATTGAGGAAGAGAAATGCCTACATATCAACGCTCAAGCAACTAACGCTTTATTTAGTGCTTTGAGTATAGAGGTGTTTAACACAATGGGGTACACGGGTAAAATCCCGCAATAGAGGATAGAGAATGAGGTCACAATCTGATCGGAGGCCTCCCCACCATTTGTTAGGTTCACAAATGAGCACGCCCGAAATTGGTTAAGAGCGAGGTCATCAACCACGTCTTCGAGCGTCGCCTCTTTCAAAAACCCCGTAGACGAGGAAATTTCCCAATACTTGATAAGATATATTAAACTACCTAGATGTTAATAAGTCCATAATTTCATGGGGTCTAAAATAACATGACTGCTATTGCAGCAAGCATTGACTACCGAATCTTCCGAAGGCTCCTTCCAAGCAGTCAGGGAGAGGGATATACTGTCCATGGCCCTGGGAAACAAGGTGCACCTAGGTCACATGTGAGGCCTAGGGGTTTACATATCTTGGAGGCACGGATTCCCAAATAACTCAAACGTGTATAGGAGTAGTAAGAGATCCAAGGCCGAGCGTGAGGAAAGTATGAAACGGGACTTTGATGCAAAACTTGAGAACATAATTGCCTCATTTCGAGGAGAGATAGATGCGTTGAGAAAAGATCTAAGAGAAGTCCACCAGTCATAAGCCACCTCGATTATTACGGTACCCAGTCCCCTTCAACGTTGAAGTAGCTACGCGTCCGCGCCACTTTCTAAACATAGCGACGCTCACTTATCTATTGACAGTATCCAGATAATGTACATTTCTAAAATGTTACATAGATAGACCTGATGGATGCCTTAGCTCATTGTTATCGTTATGTAGGAGGCCACGTTGTGCATCTTCAGAATCATGGTTTTTGGCTCCATTCCCATGACACTGGGCGGGGGGTTGGCATATCCATGCCTGCCAGGACGTTAGTGCATGGTGCCCAACTAGGACCGGTTTCACAAAGGTCTAGATGGACATGATTAATAACATTTTTAAAGTCGTCCTATTAGAGAGGCTCTAAACAGAGAAATCATGACACTAGGCGATGTCGTCCATACATTCGTCCAGTGGCCCAAGAGGGATATCACCCTGGACCCTTCGTGCCATGATCTCCACACGACTATTCCTATCAAATAGAATGCTCTATGACTCTACCTCAAGCTCCACTTCAGAAGGCCAGCGCATCGGCTCCCCTAAAGGCGACGCCAAAAATGTATCGTAAGCAAGGCGCTAAGGCCCAATCAAACAAGATTAATGCACCTCCCAGGGAATGGAAGTTCATGCTCAAAGTGTCATTGGTCCCTAAGTCATAAGTAACAAGACTTGGACTGGTATACAATACTTTGCATACCTGGTACATGCAGAGGTCCAACATGAAGCAAAACTGGCACAGTGGATTCATCGTGAGATACACGAAGACGCATTTCCTCCATGACTCGAACTATTTTTCCGCGACCTTCAAAGACTTATTATTATTATTCAACCTCGATGAATTTGACACCTCACTTCTACGATGCTGAACACTATAAGTGTACTATACAATCAAGCTCTACATTCATGTAATACTGATAAATGTCATAACTCATTGCTTATGTATAGATCCATGTTCCAACAAGCCTGGTGATGGTGAGAACTTGACCCACACTTGTTTCTGAGCAATCCATCATCAATAATGGAGCATTCGTCCAAGATTACATAACGAGAGGGTTGCTTGCTCACAGTGACAAAGACTACATCATGGTACCCTTCAACCAGGGGTAAGTGCTTTACTAATTGCCATACAAATTTTATTTGTACTTTTATACGTAATATGAACTTAGGATTAATCAATATGGCGATATACATGACCAGGGGTCACTGGATTCTGATTGTGATTGTACCAAAGTGGAGCAAAATAATATAGCTTGATTCTCTACTTAGGAGCAACCATGACATCACCTGTGTCCAACAAACACTTGACAAATAAACTCATTTCCTCTTAATCCATACACAACTCTATTGTAGTCTTCCCTTCGTTTGCAATGGCCAAGGCTAATTTTTTCGAATCACACAAGTCATTCAGCGCTTACGTTGCCTAGAGAGGGAGACACAAGGAATCTAGCGTCACACTGCGACATAGGACACGATTTTCAGTACCGCTACGACACAATAATTCTATATCACACTTTGTAATAATGCCTCTAGAACTGACAATACTTATGTACGTAATTCTATTTTTGGAGTGCCATCAACAATTATAGGGTAATGTATGTGGATTCTACGTTTACCGCCATATGGAGGACATCGTGGCCACTAAGACGAATCATCCAAAGGTTTGTCAACTTTCCAATAATTATTTTGTGATTTTATATATATATATATATATATATATATATATATATATATATATATATAATCACAAAATATGCTAACAACTTTGACACTCCCAGCGACAGCGTGTGGAATTTGATATAAGTACATTTGATCTTGACAAACTAGCCGAAATTCAAGAAAAGCTCTCCCAATTCTTGATAGCGGAGATCATAAACAAGACTGTAGAGTTATACCCTAGCGATGAAGATTAGATGTTGAAACATTTGATACAATTGTAATCACTCAATTGTGCTTAATCAAACAATTCATTGAAATGTACTTTATTTAGTTGTTTAATTCATTTGGGAGATATGTGTAATGATTATCGTGTGCTATGTATGTAATATGTTTGCTTGTTTTTAAAAGGCGTGTGTAGCATTTCCTAAGACTAGCCAAAAAATAGAAAATAATATATATATATACATATATACATATATGTATGTATATATATATATATGTATGTATATATATATATATATATATATATATATATATATATATATATTCAAATATCTATCACAAATGGTTTGTAGCTATAAACCGTCTGTGCTATATGAATATCACAGATGATTTTTGGTATTAGTCGTATATGATATGTAAGATATCACAGACGGCTATATTTGAGAACCATCTGTGATATATGACATATCATAGATGGCTTTTGGCATTAAGCCTCTGTGATAATTAGCATATTATAGATAGCTATATTTAAGAACCGTCTGTGATACCTGATATATCACAGATGATTTTTTTGAAAACCGTTTGTGTTGTAATTATCATAGACGATTTGAGAACCATTTGTGATAACCACCTATTATTGCAAACACATAAATTCAGACAGATTGATAACCGTATGTGATGACCCTTTTTGTTGTAGTGTGGCCATTAGTTGGCAGTAGTACTGGCCACAGCTGATTTTCTTAATCTTATTCCAACGGCTTATTTTTGTGGTGTAGGCTATAAATACCCACCTTAGCTGTTGAGGGTAAGGTTGCTGCATCCCATTCAAATCTCATGAGCTAGTGTAAGCCTCTTCTCTCAATTGTGCATATGTTGTACCTTATGAGTAAGGAGAGAAGTTTTTAGTTGCATAAGTTGTATCTAGAGGTGAATTCCATATCTACTTGAGTTTGTGCATTCATTGCACGTGGTGAGAGACAGGGAAGTGGCTTGACTTGTTACTCTTAGAGGTTGTCGACTCTAAGACGGCCTTGGAGGCATCGTGTCCGATGATCTTCTCAAAAAAACTTGTAAGAAAGCCTAACGTGTTGTCAGTGTTGGAGCTTACCGATCTAGAGGGGGGAAAGAGTTACTACTAGTGGAAATTAAGGTGATTGGTTTAATTCCCGAAGCTGATCCAATTTATTTGGAGTTATCTCAACGTGGATTAAGAGAGATCAGCAAGTCTCTAAGCACCATAGTAAAAAGAGACCGTGTCAAATTATGGTTTATTTTCTTGTGCTAATTTGTACACTCACAATTCATATTCATATAAATTGAATTGTTTGCTTGTCGCCTTAGAATTATAAATCTTGATATAGACTTAGAGTGTTGATGCATTTAGATGAACCTAGAAGATTTATGCCTTAATTATGCAAAACCGATTTGATTTATATTTTCGCACTTAAACGCAGTTTAGTCAAATAGTGAATTTTAAAAGCATCTATTTACCCCTCTAGTCGGCCTTGTTGATCTTGCTGAAAAGCGGCAGCAGTCTTAAGAGGATGGCACGACACTAGGCGAGAGTCGTCGACGATGACACGGGAGCTAGTTAGGGCAGCAACTCCCTTTGCCCACCCGTGATTATAGCTGTGTCGTCTGGTTGGGCCGAGCTAGGTCAGCCCAGGAGCCTCCATTTCTCTCTCTTTTTGGGAATATTACAATGAAAAGGTGAAAAAGTTTGAAAATGCAAGAAATATGTGAAAATAATATTTCATAGATCTAAATATGTTCGAAGTGGCATATCATAAAAACAATATTTTGGGTGATGTTCCGAAGCATAGCACCCTTTGAGCTATGAATTGCCCCTTTTATTTTCTTCTCAGACCTGAAATATCTATGATCCCTTCTTTTCGGCTTATGTTTTTTTTATAGTAGCTAGATTTCAAACGGAGTGTTGTTTTAAGATAGGATCTATAAGTCGATTGTAGTAGACATTATAGCCTTTTATATATACTGATCAAAATCAGATGCGAGTATCTATTTCTCTATACTGTCTCTTGCGAATAGTCAAATGACATAACCCGGAACTATAACCCACGGCAAAATAAAATCAGGCACTATATAAACCCCCACCACCCCACCTCTCTCCTCCCGTTCCCCATTTCGAAATTGAATCGAATCGTGCGCTGTGCGACTCGCCCACACCACCGCCCCCACTCGCCAGCCGGGCGCCGCTAGGGTTTCGAGGAGGCGAGGGCGACGATGTCGCTGCGGCCGAGCGAGCGGGCGGAGGTGCGGCGCAGCCGCTACAAGGTGGCGGTGGACGCGGAGGAGGGCCGCCGCCGGCGCGAGGACAACATGGTGGAGATCCGCAAGAGCCGCCGCGAGGAGAGCCTTCTGAAGAAACGCCGCGACGGCCTCCCGCCCTCCGCCGCCGGCGCGCCGCAGATGGCCCACTCTTCCGCGCTCCAGCAGAAGGTCTGCCCCCCTCTCGCTCGCTCGCTCTCGTTCCTTCTCGATCTGATCGGTTTGCTAGGGTTTGTGGTTGGGGAGTCTCGATCTGACGGTTTCGGATCTGTTTCTCTCTGTACTCGTGTGCAGTTGGAGGGCTTGCCGGCGATGGTGCAGGCGGTGCTCTCGGACGACAGCACCGTACAGCTGGAGGCCACCACGCAGTTCCGGAAGCTGCTATCCATCGGTGAGATTTGAATTTTTTATTAATTGTTGACGCTTGTGGAGAATATTTGTTGCGCTAGAAGAGTTTAGGGGTGATTTTGGGTGATTTTGGACTAATAACTGTGAGGGTTTGGCCAGCTCTAGATTTGTTTGCGGTGAATTGTGATATGTTTGTTAAGAGTCCTAGTTTTCCTGTGGATTGGGTGAAATTTCTTCCCCTTGTTCCTTTTGAGATTTGGAATTCACTGAATATGTTAATTTCATATATTTGTGGAACTCTTGGATTCAGGAAATTTCGAAAAATAAAGAATCGTTATTGCTCCCAGAATTTTCTATTTTACAAATTGCATGACTTTTTTTTTTCAATTCTCTGCTGAGCTTCTGTGGCAACTGTTTGTCGATCCGTGAGATACGTGTCTCAATAATTATGGTTCCGTGAAATACTTGTTTCAATAATTACGGAGAGGATTTATGCGTTTTAGTTCATACACATTTTTGTTTTCTTTTTTTACTTTCAAGAGAACAGTTCACTTCATGGATTTTTGGACAAAGTCTAAGAAGATCTGGTTGATAACGTATTAACGTGATTACTTCTATGTGAAAATTGTGAAGGGGTCACTAGCTGATGAGTTGCTTAAATGTTTGTAGAGCGGAGTCCTCCAATTGAGGAGGTGATCAACACAGGGGTGGTGCCTCGCTTCATAGAGTTCCTCACACGTGAGGACTACCCCCAGCTCCAGGTGAACAATCTCAGTGATCCAATCACATTAATTTGATTTTTCTTGTAGTGTTAATCAGTGACAAATTTATGAAAATTTACCTTTTCCTCGGGATTTTTTGGGTGCAGTTTGAGGCTGCATGGGCACTCACTAACATTGCATCAGGCACATCA
Organism: Dendrocalamus latiflorus; assembly: GCA_017311315.1. NCBI lineage: Eukaryota > Viridiplantae > Streptophyta > Magnoliopsida > Poales > Poaceae > Dendrocalamus > Dendrocalamus latiflorus. The sequence goes on along the minus strand of CM029619.1, from coordinate 19,003,329 downwards.
GAGAACACCAAAGTTGTGGTTGAGTACGGTGCTGTGCCCATCTTTGTCAAGCTCCTCAGCTCCCCCAGCGAGGATGTCCGTGAACAGGCATGATATCAATTTACATAAGAATTTTCTTTTCTTTGAGAGACTTGTGCCAAATGATATTTAGGTTGGTATGTTCCTATTTTCTTTGCAGGCTGTATGGGCTCTGGGGAATGTCGCTGGTGACTCTCCAAAGTGCCGTGACCTGGTGCTTGGGAACGGTGGGTTATTCCCGTTATTGCAGCAGCTCAATGAGCATGCCAAGCTATCAATGCTCAGAAACGCCACATGGACACTCTCCAACTTCTGCCGTGGGAAGCCACAACCGAACTTTGAGCAGGTTTGATTCTGGGCTGGTGTCTCATTTGTCATACTGACTATAAATGTTTGATACTTAGGATGGTTTGGTTTATTTATGTGTGCTTGAGCAGGTCAAACCAGCGCTTTCAGCACTGCAGCGCCTCATCCATTCACAGGATGAGGAGGTCCTGACTGATGCTTGCTGGGCTCTCTCGTACTTGTCTGATGGAACTAATGACAAGATCCAAGCTGTGATTGAATCTGGTGTGTTCCCACGGCTTGTGGAGCTTCTCATGTAAGTGTTCTTTTTTTGGGATATTTTACCCTTGAGCTACCGAAGGACCATGGCGGATGCTTGAAGTTCTAACCCCTGTTATCCAATTTAGGCATCCTTCGGCATCAGTGCTCATTCCAGCTCTGCGCACAGTGGGTAACATTGTCACTGGGGATGATATGCAGACTCAGGTAAACTCAACTGGCGAGTTCACTTTCTTTTTGACCATGCCATTTATTTGTTTGTTGTTTTATTATTTATATATCCTGCTATTACTTTAAATGAATATGAAAACTGTAATTCGTGGTTGTTGCAATGATTAAAGAGCAGTAGTGTCTTAAGAAATTTAACTCTGCGTCTTTGTACTTGACAGACAGTTTGCTTTGTTTGCTTCAGATGATGATAAATATATAGCTGCAGTACTGTTCTGTATGTCTAGTTACGATGAAGCTTCTTTAGTCCTGCTAGCAGGGTTCGGAAAATGGTAACCGCTGGTTACCGGATTTCCCGGTGGGTACTGGGAAATAAAAAACCGCCCGGGTTTTTCCGAAGTGCATTTATATTTGTGTCTTTTGTGACTGCGTAATGCACCTCCTAGGTTGGTTTATATCTTTTTTTGTGCTAGATTACATATTGTATGAGCTAAATATGCTTCGAAACATCCCAAATTCATTTTTTTTGTTTTTTCCCGGGCTTTTAACGGGTTTTCGGTTTTTAGCGGTTTCTTCGGTTTTTTGGGCGGTCACTGGCTGGTTTTTCCGGTTATTGGCTTCAAATTCAAATTTCAAAACTTGAAATTTGACCGGGTTTTCCCTGGTTTTTCCGATTACCGGCCGGGAACTGGTACCGCCCCCGCTGGGATTTAAGCCAGTATTGGGTTTTTGATCCTTGCCTGCTAGCATTGTAGATAGTCCGTGAATATGTTTAATGGCAGTATTATTACATGAGGATGTTTTAATTTTTAAAATGTGTTTTCTAGGGGAGCATTCCCTTTAAAGGTCTCTGTTTTTCCTTCTTTCCTTTTTGGTTTTATACAAACTAAGTTGGTGTTGGGGTTATAGCTCATTTATTAGCTTGGCTGTACCTTCCTTTCATAATTCTTGTTACGTTACGCGTGGTAAAATTTCCAACTCAGGAAACCTTTTTTTATTATGCTTTTTGCCTGTTGTGTATAATCAACCCAACTGCCAAGCTGGAATATTATCCAGCGAGGAAAATACAGCAAGAACTCTAGGGTTTTTGTATTTATTATTAGGTACTACTGCTTCGATTATATTGGCACGGTTTCGTTGCCTTTGAATATGTTCTCAGGCCAAGGCTTTAGAGTACAGTGTCCAAGATATCTTCGTTTGTAATTTACTACATATGTCTATTATACATGCTTGCTTGGTATATCAAGTTATGAATGGATCTGAGCACAATAGAGGAATATGCTAGCATTTTTTTTTGGGTTTTTTTAGATGGTGAAAAGTTATTTAGTTGATATTGTCTTTGCTGTAATATCAAACCTTCAATGGTTTTGGATCTCAGTTGTCATTGTGATAACTAACACAATAGCTAGGTTATAAATTGTTCAGTGTGTCCTGTTATGCAAAGTTCTTATGTGAAACTGGTCAGCATCTTAGAAATTTCATTCCAGAAGAATATCTGAGTTATCGCAGAGGACTCTATTACCAGTGATCTATGGTTGAGTGTCTCCATGAAGTGCACATGTTTGTCTCACTTTGACTAATGCTACATGCATTTAGTATAAAGGTAGTTTGATAGTGAAGTGTTGTATTGGCAAGTGACTGTCATGTGAATCAATAGCTGTTTTCATGGGATTAATTAAATTAGGTTCATGGTACCATATTGTGTTGGAGGTAGGCCTCGAGGATGAGAAATCTGGACTCAATTTCTAAGATTAACCTGACATCTCTTATGTTATGATTAATATTTCTCCCTTACTGCAGTGTGTCATCGATCATCAAGCGCTTCCCTGTCTCTTGAACCTCTTGACCACCAATCACAAGAAAAGCATCAAGAAAGAAGCATGCTGGACTATCTCAAACATCACAGCCGGTAACGGGGAACAGATTCAGGTTGGTGTGCTTGGAAGTAGAATTAGCATATTGATATTCTCTAGAAAGAAAATCCACAAGCAAGTTAGAATTAGCACAATGATATTTTCTAGAAACAAAAGGAACAAGTGTATTGCCTAGCATATTTCACAACCCCATGCATATTGAACCTTGTTTTGAGAGGCCAACTTATATCTGTCAGCATATCAATGTTGTCATGTAGCAACATTAGTTTAACTGCATTGGATTACGTGATGGGATCATAGAGCCCTTGTAATGTTTATGTTGTTTCCTTTGTAGAGATAAGATCCACCCTGTTATAATATTGTTGTTTCTCCACAGGCTGTGATCAATGCGAACATAATTGGGCCTCTGGTGCATCTTCTTCAAACTGCTGAATTTGACATCAAGAAAGAGGCAGCTTGGGCTATTTCAAATGCCACTTCTGGTGGAACCCATGATCAGATTAAGTATGGGAACTTATATATTTGTTTCTGTTTGTGCTTCGTTATTAGTAGTATGTATTATCATTTTATTTTCTGACAGCCTTGGCAATTATATGACATATTGAGCAGGTACCTTGTTGCCCAGGGTTGCATCAAACCACTGTGTGATCTGCTCGTATGCCCAGATCCCAGAATTGTAACAGTTTGCTTGGAAGGTCTTGAGAACATCTTGAAGGTTGGGGAGGCGGAAAAGAACCTTGGAGCAGGGGATGTCAACACCTATGCGCAGATGATTGATGATGCTGAGGGACTCGACAAGATTGAGAACCTTCAGAGCCATGACAATACGGAGATATATGAGAAGGCAGTTAAGATGCTTGAGTCCTACTGGTTGGAGGAAGATGATGCCATGCCCTCAGGTGACAACCCTCAGAATGGCTTCAACTTCGGAAACCAGCAGGCTTCTGTTCCATCGGGTGGATTCAACTTTGGCTGAATGTATGCCCTCTTAGCAGTTAACTTAAATTGGATGTCATACGTTGCATATGGTTGGTTGTGGAGATGGTGTTTTCTAATTTTATATTGTTCATGCAGATACCCATTTGGAATGGTGTACCGCTGTGCCTTAGCTACTTGCTTGGGGCTAGTCAGAGTTGGGGAGTCTTGTCGTTCGAGTCATGGTTGGGTCCCGTCGGTCTGGTCTAAGGCAGTCCTTGGGCTGCATCGCCAGTGATCAATGGTCAGGCTTCAAGGTCAGCCGGTCGGATCATTTGGGTTCTGCCTCACCCTATGGTGGGAGCATGGGGGGATGGTGTCCAGAGCGCAGGTGTTGTTGGGATAGAGTCACCAGTCGAGTTCTGCCTCCTATATAGCATGATTGGATTATATTATTATCTGTTTTGAGGTTACAATGAACCTTGCAAAATAGGGTACTCATGGTTTCACGGTTGTCAGTTTTTGTCAAAGTGGCTCTGTGCTGTATTAACCTGTCGCAAGGGTATTGGCACAACTTATAAACATCAATAGCAACTGGGTTTTGGGAGTCCCATGCTGGTCTATTCATTGGTTTGTTGTATGTTTCGCAAGTTTGTCGTGTCAAAGTTTTTTTTGTGTACTTACTGTTGTTTGGAGATTGTTTCACGCATGTCTAGAAAAACTAGGTGCATTGCCTATTTTGGTGGGGAGTTTCTGGTTCGAGTAACTGGTGTCATTTATGGGAGAAAAAAAAGTTGGTTCCTAATTTTACCGTGGAACCCAGTTTATCCATGTATGATCACGTTATGAACCATATGGTGTGGAACATGAAAGAAAAATGAAAGGTTGTTTGTTATACTTTGGTATGTTTTATCTTCTCGCGATCGGTATCCCCTTTTGGATGGTCATTATGCAGCAGTGGTAAACGTTTGGGTGGTTCTTTCGGGTAAAGAATCCCCTGAGGCAAGTGGCTTCGATCTTGATCCTAACTGGTTGTGCCTGTGTTATGCCTCTGATTATTGCGTCTCATCTCTTTTGACGGTTGGGAGCCGTGTATTGAAATCGCTTTGTGTCGTACTGCCTGAGAGTGGCCCTTGCCTCTTGGGGCATAATAGCTGGAACTTGGAATATGTGATTTTGGGTGGATTTTGTTGCATAGCTCATGTGGAATTCCTACTCTGACGTACGAGTTGAGGCTGACAAAATTCCATCACAAGAGGCAAGGGGCATTTATGCTTAGCCGAATATGTTCAGACCAATGGTCATGTTGTGTTCACTGGAGTTTTCTTCTTGTGTGATATTTTAGACCATGAAGTAGCAATTCTACAGTTGCAAACTTGAGCTATCCCAGAGGAGAAAAGTGACGAAAACACGCCGTAGTGGAGAAGAGACGCACAGACATATCCTAGTGCTCTCCTTTCCGCAGCAGCAATGAAACGAGTTGCTGAAGTTGACTGAAGTTTTGTTTAAGCCACACGAAGAGAGGAAAAAAAACTTTGTTAAATTGAAAACTCTTGAGGGAATCTCGTGCTGGGACAATTATAGGGAGGCCTGCCCAGCTGTGTGCTCTGTGTCCCATCTTTTCATTGCTGTTTCCTTTGTTTTGTTGCAGCGTTACTATTGTTTGTTTCCTCTTAAAGACTGGTGCCCAGCCTAACCACAAAACTGCTCTTATATTATAGGCCTTAATCAAGCCTTTTTTGCTCTGGGGTTGATGGATGGATGCCTTGTTGCTCCATGTAGGGTGCCCATAAAGGAAGGGAGAAAAGGATTAGATGGGAAGAAGAAAAACTTCCATTGTTTATTTCCCTCCTCTTTTCCATCTGGATTGATCTTGCTGCTACTTTCTTCTAGTAATGTTTCCAGGGTGATGGTATCATATAGCTCTCCATTGTAAGAATAATACTATACATAGAAAATCATGTAAGTTTCCCAAACATTTCAAGCAAAAATTTGCACAACTTGAATCTCAGGGTGGAGATCAGGGATAGATGGTTTCTTCAGATCATGGGTAGAAAATGCACGAGTGTAGTTACTGATGATCTGTGTCTACAAATTTTCTACAGATTGTTAGTACTTCCGCTTGCTTTCAATTAAAAATCGCACTGACTTTGCAGATGACATGGTCTTAAACACCCTACTTTTCTCATTTAGTGTAAAGAAGCCATCCTTTTATTCAGCTGTTCCTGTCTCCAGACGCATATATCCTGGCAGGACCTTTTCTTGCCTCCCTGCCCTAATTCTCCCTTTCTTCTGCTCCCTGTTTAACACCTTTTTCTCGTCTCTTTTCTCATGTCCTGTCGACATCTTTAGTTCGGTTTAAGCTTGTCTTCTCCTATTAGTTGGAGTATTACTTATCGTAAGGTGCTTATATGCTTTCCTCAATAGTAATTTGCATATTTTTTAAAGTATAATAAATAGTTGATAGATGTTACTTACCTCTTTATTTGCTTTAATATTAGTGTTACTTTTATTAGAGAGGAAAGTATAGAATCACTGCCCTTACTATCATTTTTTTAGAGATATTTGAGGTGTATATTGGTCATGCATGCAAATGTGTATCTTGTGCATATGTATACATCTGCAAAGCAGTTATGTGGAATATGCCTTTTTTTTTTGGTTTTCCTTTTCCGTGGAAGCATGCATGTAAATCCAAATGATTTGTTAAGATGATCTGTGTTCTTTTCGTGCTCTAATAGCTTACGCTTTAGTTTATGCGCGAGTACAGTAAGATGTAGACGAAAGATATGCGGATAAGAAGGGTAGATTTGATGAAGTGTGAGTGTTAACAAGGCTCAATACTTGTCCGCTACTCCACATAACTATATCCTTAAACTAGCCATGGCTGCTCCGACGTTACTTGCTTATCCACCTTCGGCTGTGATCGTTTTGGCTTTAGCTTTTAGCTTCCAGTTTATTTTTCACTATTCATAAATTTCATCTTTTTCTGAACTTTTAGCTTTTTGTTGAGATTTTTTGCCGGTTCTTTTTTTCCCGTATTTGTTTGTATTATACGTAATGTGTTAACATATTTTTTAATTTTTTAAAATTTAATTATGCTAAATAAGTCTCTGTTAACTACAGTACTTTTCAGTCAGCTACAGTGCTTTTCAGCTATAAGCCATCAAAAAAGCTCAAACGATCACCATCCTTACTTAGGGCCTGTTCGGCATGGTTCCAGCTCTTGATTTTCAGCTTCAGATGCTAAATTTTCATTGGATTCATTCATCTGAGAATCTGAAACTGTCACAAGGTTGCCTTTGACTAGAAGGCTAGCTTATCTAAGAACGAAAGGATTCTATGCAAAATATCCATACTACCTGTAGCGGCAGATAAGGGAGGGCAGGAACCGGCCCCACCGGCAGCCCTATCTCTCCTTATACGTTCGTTGTTGGCTTGCCTTCCTTCCTTAGGGAGATATCACATGAAAATGACATCTTTTATAAAAACAGTGTAAATTCTATTAAAATTAAATGTGCAAGTTTTAAAAAATCTTTTAAAAATATCAGCTATAGGTAAATACATAGTTTATATCTATGTAAAATTTCAATAACAAATTTAATCCCATTTGTGAGAAACGAAATGGACAAATACAATATGTAATAGTGCGCAACAGTGGTGAACAGTAATTTATCACAAATAGAACTGAGTTTGCTATTAAAATTTTCATGGATACATACCATGTATTTACTTATAGCTGATAATGTTTTGATATTTTTTAGAACTGTATGAGCACTTTTAGAGAAATTTACATTGTTTTCACAAAAGTTATGATTTTTACCTGACAGTCATGTGTCCGTGTGTTATAACGAAATTTATTGAACGTAGAGAATCATACTATACAAAAGAGTTGTTCTGTTTAGTTAAAAAGTAAAAAATATGAGAAATCAAAAGAAATAAAACGGTTTCTTTCATGATTTTCACCTGATATCTCCTTCCACACCCCTACCGCTGGCAGGACTCGTTGGCTACTTGGCTCTTTCCCCAACCCTCCTACACCTCTCTCTGCCCCTCCCCCTCCCCCTCCCCCCCTCTTCACAGCTACTTCCTCTGCTCCCACATACGCTAGTTCAAGAAGCAGAGCAAAACCAGCACGACACCGTCAACTTCGATCAAGATCAATCCGGCGTCCACTTCTTACAAGACTGACTATCCAGAGCCACCCATGGATTCCTCTGATCAGAAGGTTCACCTCCCCCCCCCCCCCCCCCCTCCCCCTCTCGGGAGATTTTAATGCTGCTTGGTTGATGTGTTTGGGTCTTAATTTCTTCTTTCTTCAGGTGATTGGGCTCGCGGTGGTGGAGGAAGGGAGGAGGTGCTGTGTCGAATGCCGCACCACCACTACGCCCATGTGGCGCGGCGGCCCGACGGGGCGGAGGGTGAGTGCTCTTCATTCCTCTGTTTTTTTCTCTGTGTTCTGACTTGTGAGGAGGTGATCAGAGATGTTGATCATGACCTGATCATCACAGTTCTTGTACTTCTTGGTTACCTTTTTGAGTAGATAGATAGATAGATACATGAAACCTGTTCTTGATATATAGATGCATGGGGTGATCATGTGAGAGATTAATGTATCTTATGTTTCTTGGCACAACACAAAGATGTTAATTTGGAGTTGGGTGGGAGAGAAGATATGGTGATGATTGTTCTTATCATAGTTTGGATAGCTGCCCGATGGAAAATTTCAGAATCTCTATTCAGTTTGATTCCATTTGGAGGTTAGGTGAGCTGTTCCTTGCAACAGTACTAACACCCAATCCTAATTCCCATGTGTGAACTATTAAAATAAGGGGGGCAACTTTCTTTGGTTCCCGTCCTAATCCCTAATTTCAATATTTTGTATTGCTTTAGTCAATTCTTTAAGGGTATCCTTATCACCATGACAGTTTTTCCTTCCTAGTAACGGCATCAAGCCATCAAACAGCGAAACAATTCGAAAAACAGAGAGAGAAAATAATTGTGAAAAGCAATATGAATTACTAGTGCTTATTGTGATCCTAGTTTGACAAAAATTGGATGTGCACTGAACAATTCTCAATTTGATCGCAGTCGCTTTGCAATGCGTGCGGGATCAGGTACAGGAAGAAGAGGAGGCAAGAGCTAGGTCTAGAAAACAAGCAGCAGCAGCAGCAACAACAACACGATCACAGTGAGGCAACAAGTGCAGTAAAAGACTGCAGCAGCAGCAGCAGCAACAACAAAATTAGCAGCCTCCAAGTGGTGAAGAAAAGGAGGGTCCTCATGGGAGTGGAGGAGGCTGCATTCTTGCTAATGACCTTGTCCTCCTCATCTACACCCACACTACTACATGGCTAAGAACCCCACACCATTGGTGCACAATTGTACAAACATGATGCAACACAACACAAACAGACCACCCAATGATTCCAAACCAATCATACGACTTTCTTGGATTACCAGGATGAGATAGGAGGGGGAAGGCCTCTTTCAGGATGATGTTGATGTGAGGGGGCTGGATTTTTTATTTGGATCCATCCGTGCCGTTGATCTCTGATTGTGTCGTGTTCGAATCCGAAAGCGAAGGTGCCCTGGGAAATATTTGCCTAGAGGGGAAGACGCAGGTCCTTGTCTGTCTGTTGTTGATCATGGTAGGCTCCTTGTGGTTAGTAGAGGTCATTTTACCCCCCTCATGCTCATGTCTCCCCCTTTCTCTGTTTATTTCCTTGTATGTGTTTCGTTTCCCTTTTTTAATTAAGAAGGATGGGTGATCGGCATCGCCCTTCTTCATCTGTAATAAGGATCAACTGAATGAAAATGATTTATTTGTTTCATTTAAGTCAGCGCAACAAGACAGTAAATTTGCTGCTATTCACCTCTGCAGAGATGACATAAAGCTGTAATTCTTTTAGTGCCTCTTGCTTACGTTTCTTGTGCGTATAAGTGGCAAATCACAGTTACGACGATGGAAAACGAAACCTACAGTTTTTTTTTAAGTTGACACCCAGAAATACATACTACCAAATTCCAACTTTTATTTGCACTATTCAACATTCTTGCAGATGCAAACACAAATCATACAACATATGCGAAATAGGAAGATATAAGGAACGCAACCACCATAAAATTACAACTGTCATGCTGAAGTGATCACGTTTGCTATTGATTACAGAAGCTCAGCGTATGCACAAAATTCGACAAAAGAAAAGATCAATCCACTGTATCACTTTATTCAGCCCAGTGCAACCCATGTTGATTTAGGCTACTACTGCCTATCTACCATCTCTGATAGATAATCTGCCAGCATCATGATCAAAACTACATGTGTGTAACCGCCACAAAAAATACTTAAGCTATTCCAGGTCCTCGCAAAACAAACATAGCGATAACCTGTGGTTTTGGGATGTTCAAATTTTCCCCGAATATTTCATGCGTGACATAGTTTCCCTGAATAACATGTGAAAAGGTTGTGATTGATCTGTAAAAACTCTCATTCCATCTGGCCAGTCAGTTCAGCTTCCTCATCACCATCAAGCTCCTGTTCTACTCCTTTCACCTGCCAAAGAAGCGTCAAACATTAAAATTTGCTCGGCCTGCCGGCAAGAATATATGGATAGAAGATGGAAAAGTTACTCCTTTAAGCAAGCTGAACATAGAAACCGATAGCAATTGTAACTGCTTTCCTGAATACTACCAAATAACCAATATTCTAGTTGTCAAATAGAGCACCTTTTTAAATTGAGCTACAAGCGCCAGGAGGTGTTCGCAAAAACAGAAAATAAAGCACTGGGTGTTACCTCAGGCACATAATGCATGAGCATGTTTTCTATCCCAGACTTTAACGTGACTGACGAACTTGGACAGCCGCTGCAGGCACCTTGCATTTTTAGTTCTCTGAAAAGGTAGCATTAATAGCAGCACTGTACATGAGAATGAGAATGAGGGCTTGTTCTTTTCGGCTGCGGCTTATGACTTTTGGCTAAAATTTTTGAATTTTGTCTGTTTACGGTACAGATACTCACTTGCGATTTTGGCTGGTACAGATGTTGGACTTTTAACATGTAGATCGTTTAACTTGTAGACTCCGTCTTGAGAAAATACTCCGTTTAAAAGTTAGGTACTGTAGTAAAAGCCACCAGCTTTTGACTTAAAGAACAGGCCCTGAGAATGAGAGAGAGAGAGAGAGAGAGAGAGAGAGAGAGAGAGACTAAAGGATCAAATCCTTGGTATTCAATGTCACCACCATCATCTTGAGCAGCTGGTCTGATGCGAGTCTCCAACAATTCTTTTATCATAGCAACTACTTCTGAATCATCCTATGACAAAGGAAGAAAACATACAAATTTAGAATATCAAGCAGACAACATGGCACGCACTATTTTTTAATTATTCTTGATAACAAAATGTGGTGTCAGACTGTCAGTGGCTCAGTGCTACCTAACTTCTTGGTATACTCATGTAATTTACAGCATCAACACTCTGGATTTACATAGCATTATATCTTTATTATTTGATTAAGGATTAGCATTATTCAGAAGCATTGTAATGAAATGTGCACACTGGGCAGAAATCTCTGTATCGTATCAAAATACCACCAGGTGGAAGCAACAAATAATACTTCACATCTCCAATGAAACATTCAAATTGAATCAGTCAAGCATAGCAAGTCAAATGGTAATCAGAATTCAATTTTAATCCTCTTTTAAGCTACTTTTAATTACTGCAGAATATAACTTATATAAAGATTTGCAGATACATGTCACATGTGCCTATCATGTTTGCAAATACATTTACAGCTTACCTAAAACCAATACCATTTATACATTACATACGGCACTGGTAGATCAGCACTTTGCCCATAAGCAATATGAATAAAACAGCCAAAAAGCAATGCCAATGATATTCTTTTTCCAAAACTGTATATAGTTTTCAGAGAGTCTATATGATATTAAAAATGACCATGCAGAATGCTAAAGCCAGAAAAGACAAGAAATACCGTAGAAACGAGTTGGAAAAAAGTTATTGTGAATTTGTGATACCTCATGAATTGCTGTGTCCATAGAGGCTGCAGTATTTAAGTCCAGAAAAAGTGGTTGTCCAGATGAGTAGAAGTCCATTATCGCAGCAAAAATCTCAGGCTTAAGATAGTCCCATGAAGTTTCTTCTGATTTTGTTACAGTTACAAAATCAGATCCAAAGAATACTCTGGTAACTCCTGCATAAAAATTGTAACCAGTCAACACGACAACATCATTGTAAAATTTAACATTCCATTGAAAGAAAAAAAAGGAACAACTGGGATTTGAGGTTGTTGTGCTGTGGAATATTTACTGTTACAGGAATCCTTACGAACTATAGTAAGGTTTTGCTGTTATGGATCCAAAATATATGCTTCAAATAGTTAATATCCAAACGTAGTAAAACAAAACTGTGGATTATAAGCCACCACAATGCCAAACTAAGCCTTAACCATTAGAATTGATGTGTTATTTTGTACCTAGCCAATCTTCCTTGTTGAACAACGACAATGTTGCAGGCCCACAGCATGGGTGAGCATTTGCAAGAACTAAGAAGCAGCAGCTCCAGATATGTCTTCCCTTACAGAATTTAAGATAAGATTAGGATTCTTGCTTTTGGGAGGACTTTCTTTTTGCCTATGGACCATTCCACCTATGTGATTTCACATGGTATGGTTCGGCACTTTTTCATCTTTCACCCAGCTCATTGCCTGCATCAAATTATCATGTCCTTTGTCCAATTACGTGGACATAGATCCCACCACTTATTTATTGTATTCAGGTTACCCAACTTTCCCTTTGTCTCCAAATGTTTGCTTGGGCTTCCAAGAAACTATAGTTCTTACTAGGCTGCTAATTTTTTTTAGTAAGGATTTGATTATGCATGTTAGTGCACAGCTCATTATAATCCACCTTTTCAGTTACAGCTCAGAATAGTTCCTTTGAGAGCTAAAATGGGTTTTAACAACAAAAGGCCAACAAGACAAACTAAAGAAAAATTAAACACTGATAAACAGTACGAAAACCTTGCAGTCAAGCATTGATTCATTGAACAAAGTTATTTATACCAAAGCATGGAAAGGTGAAGAGCTCGTTGCTGTAAACTGGCTGTTCTTCCAAAACTCAATACATGGTAACAAGTGGCTCATTGCCAGTTAAGACTGGAAACCAATTGTATTAACAAGAGGTCTGGAGGATCAACTAATCTAATACAAAAATTGAAATATTCATAGATAAAATAATGGTGAGACGGGAAAACAATAAGACGAACAGATGACGTGGGGAACAGGTATGTTGTACCATCAATCGCGAACAGCGCCTTCGCCAAAGGAGACGTCATCGCGGTCCGAGAGTTAGGGAAATCAGAGCTCCCAACTTCCATAACCGGCTTTCCAGGATAGAACATAAGCGACTGCGGGTTGGGGGTCGCCTGCGTCTGGATGAACATGGTCCTCTTCTAGTCTTCTGCCCTGTCCATGACACCATTTTTGGCACCAAGAAACTCAAGCACATGAGCCAGGCAGCTGCGACAAAATATTCGCAACCAAATGGCTTCATCGCAAGAACAAGATCATTAAAATGGAGTCCATTGCAGCACAGATGCACAGTATAATTATGCACGAGAGTAATTACACAACCATGCTGATCTGGACTGCGATTGATCCTTGAATGAAACAAACGGATACGAACGCATTGAAGGAGAACGGGTAGGCTACGCTAACTACAACATTTGATTTTCAACCGCGTTCAATCAGAAAACATGCGTGTAAGGGGGTCAAGGATAGTTACCACTAGATACGTTGCGCAGCGGAAGAAGAGTTGGAACAGCCCGGTCCAACGTAGATGCGCATTGATGAAGAAGAAGAAGTCGATCGTTTCACGAACTGAATGTCTCCTCCTCGCGTCCTAGCAATAGCCTTGCGCTTCTCGCCGATCAGCACAGCAACGGCGCCTCCACGAAGTCCACACGTTCGGGATGGAACGCCGTGCGCTGGTATGCTAGCACCGCGCGCCCGGCTAGGGTTTCGGGATACAGCCGAGGGGAGGTGGCGGCCAGGGTTTTCAGCATGGTGTTCTCTAATACCTGCAACCCCGCCTCCACATATTTATAGAGCATGCTAATGGACTTCCACGTTGTAGGCCCATTAGAACCCTAATCCCATATGGATCAATATCCCTTTTAGCCTATAAAACCGAATTGTTTATGATTGCTTCTTGGGCACATCACTAACAATCTCTCATTTACACTAGAGACAATCATATAGGCAAGCTTTCCAATTCCAACCCCTTAAGTGTGTGACCCGTTAGGTTCATGTGTAGACAGCCATGACCCGAAAACCATTTTCAAGCCATAAGTCAATAGTGGCACCTAGCAGGGCATATTGACTCCCGAATACACATAAAGATCATATCGGCTAAACCTTAATATACACACACTTGGATCCCTTTGCCACACGATACCAGTCGAACTTAAGGCGAGATTCGTGCCACCCTTGTGATAGCTCAACCATTCACTCGATCTTGTGGTGGATTACAACTCATGACTAACCCTTTAGTCACATTGTGATTAACTCTTTAATCACCTTGGCATGGCCATGCACTTCCCTAATCCAACCACATCGAGGGACCCAGAGATATCTCTCCTGTTATGTAGGAGGGGCAAATTCCATCTTAATCTGCTTACATCCCATTCCATGTTTCATGATACACCTGAAGACCACTTTTATAGCTACCTAGTTACGAAGTAGTGTTTGGCAGCCCCAAAGCGCACCACTACACATAGTGAGAAACAATGGCGATTTCAGGTCGAAGGATCCAGTAGATATATCACTCGAGATTGCTTGATGGCACATATTAACATAACAATCCCAGCAACGTCTCGGAGTGGGCCAATCCAACACCATGTTCTCTAACATGTGTCCACGTTATTGATTTGATATTCCTATATCCATGATCCGTGAAACATGATCATCAATCAATACATGTGCTAGTCCATAAATCATTGTTATCCCATGTAATGACATAAGACTAGGGATCTTTAGAATAACATTAAATAAAACAAAGAGTTTCACGAACAGGTCACATACTTGCCAATCAATGCATACAACATTATTCAAGGAACCAAATAACACCTTATTCAAAATTTCATAAACATAGACTTGATACAATTATCTCCCACTCACACTAGAGTCAATCATGTAAGTATATAATACCCATTGCACTCGTGTGTACCTCATGCTTTGGTTGTGGGAGAGGCTTCGTCAACGGATCAGCAACATTCAAATCCGTGTGCACCTTGCAAATCTTTACTTCACCTCTATCAATGATCTCACGGATAAGGTGATAGCGCCGAAGTATATGTTTGGACTTTTGGTGTGACCTAGGCTCCTTTGCTTGCGCAATGGCTCCACTATTATCACAATAGAGATTCACTGGACTGGACACACTAGGAATCACACCCAACTCAAAAATAAATTTTCTGATCCAAACAGCTTCCTTTGCAGCTTCAGAAGCTGCAATATACTCGGCCTCAATTGTCGAATCAGCTACCGTCTCTTACTTGGAACTTTTCCAGCTCACTGCCCCTCCATTGAGGCAGAACACAAAACCAGACTGCGATCTGTTATTATCTTTATCAGTTTGGAAACTAGCATCGGTGTAACCTTTTACAACGAGCTCTTATTCACCTCTAAAAATAAGGAACATATCCTTAGTCCTTCTAAAGTACCTAAGAATATTCTTTACAGCCACCCAGTGAGCTAGACCGGGGCTAGATTGATACCTGCTCATAACACTTAGAGCATATGAAACATCTGGGCATACATGATGGATCCGATGGCTGAGGCATACGGAATCACACTCATCTTCTTTTGCTCATCAAGTGTTGAAGCACACTAAGTCTTGCTAAGACTAATGCTATGTGACATAGGCAAGAAACCTTTCTTGGAATCTTGCATATTGAACCGTTTCAATACCTTATCAATGTATGTACTTTGGCTTAATCAAATTAGCCTCTTCGATTTATCTCTATAGATCTTTATGCCCAAAATGTAAGCTGCCTCTCCGAGATCTTTCATTGAGAAACTTTTTCTCAAAGAAGACTTCATAGCTTCTAGCATTGGAATATCATTTTCGATCAATAATATGTCATCTACATACAAGACCACAAAAACAAGTGCGCTCCCACTAGCCTTCTTGTAAACACAAGGCTTTTCTTCACTCTTAATGAAGCCAAACCCTTTGACTACTTCATCAAAACAAAGATTCCAACTCCGAGATGCTTGCTTCAATCCATAAATGGACTTCTGAAGCTTGGATATTCTCCCAGCATTTTTCGGATCAACAAAACCCTCAGGCTGTGTCATGTACACATCCTCGCTTAGCTTTCCATTTAGGAAAGCCGTTTTGACATCCATCTGCCAAATCTCGTAGTCGAAATAGGCAGCAATCACTAGGAGGATCCGAATAGACTTTAGCATAGCGACGGGCGAAAACGTTTCATCATAATCAACACCTTGAATTTGCTTGAAACCTTTCGCCACCAATCGTGCCTTATAGATGTGAACATTTCCATTCATGTCTATCTTTTTCTTAAAAACCCATTTACACTCAATAGTTTTTACACCATCAGGTGGATCCACCAAGTTCCAAACTTGATTATCATGCATGGATTCTATTTCGGACCTCATGGCTCCAAGCCATTTTTCAGAGTCTGGTCCCATCATTGCTTCTATGTAGCTCTTGGGCTCATCATTGTCCAACAACAATATGTCGCGTTGTCCCGTGGTTAGGAGCGTGAACTTTTTAGTTGCGTGACGTGCCCTTGTAGACCTACGTGGGGGCGGTGCCTCCATAACCGGTTGTACAACATCTTGTACATCCTGCTGAGGTTCAATAGGAGCTGAAACATTTTCAAGTGTTTCCCGAATTTCTTCAAGTTGCACCTTGCTCCCACTAACACCCTTTGAAAAAAAACTCTTTTTCCAAAAAGGCACCGTTCCGAGCGACAAACACTTTGCCTTCTTCCCGATTGTAAAAATAATATCCTTTGGTTTCCCTAGGATACCCAACAAAGAAGCATTTATAAGATTTAGGATAAAGCTTATCAGACGTCAAATGTTTCACATAAGTCTCACAACCCCATATCTTAAGGAAAGACAATTCAGGACGTTTCCCGGTCCATTTCTCTATGGTGTCTTTTCCACTGATTTAGATGGAACTCTGTTTAGTGTAAACGCAACAGTTTCTAGAGCATATCCCCAGAAGGACAATGGAAGATCAGATTGACTCATCATAGACCGAACCATGTCTAACAAGGTCCGGTTCCTCCGTTCAGATACCCCGTTCCACTGAGGCGTGCCAGGCGGAGTCAACTGTGGAACAATTCCACACTGTTTTAGATGTTCACCAAATTCATGGCTCAAATATGCACCTCCACGATCATATCGCAGAATTTTAATTGTCTTGCCTAGCTGATTTTGTACTTCATTATGAAATTATTTGAACTTTTCAAACGATTCAGACCTCTGGCTACTGAGCTCATTGGTCCACATACATCGGTATGTACAAGTCCCAACAAGTCACTTGCCCTCTCACTATGACCGGTGAAAGGCGCCTTTGTCATCTTGCCAAGTAAACAAGCCCCGCATGTCTCAAATGATTCAAAATCAAATGAGTTGAGTAGACCATCTTTATGGAGCTTCTCTATGCGTTTCTCATTTATATGACCTAAGCGACAATGCCAAATAAAAGCGGGATTCAAATCATTAGGCCGCAACCTCTTTGCATTAATATTATTGACAGGCTTATCCTCAAGATCAAGAACATATACCCCTTTATCAATGGACAATGTGCATAGAGTATATCATTCAAATAAATAGAACAACATTTGTTCTTTATTATGAACTCATAACCACCATCTTCCTCCAAACATGAAGAAGAGTTGATGTTCTTACTCAATGCTGAAATGTAATAACAATTATTTAATTCCAAAACTAATCCTGAATGTAATGACAAGTGATAAGTGCCGACAGCCAGTACAGCAACCTTTGCTCCATTGCTGACACACACGTCCAACTCGCCTCTCGCAAAACTTCTAGTCCTTCTTAGACCCTGCAACGATTTGCAAGTATGAATCATCGATCTGGTATCAAATACCCAAGATTCACCAAAAGAAATTGCAAGATTAATTTCTATAACATTTATACCTGAAGCAGAAGTCTCGCTTCCCTTCTTCTTTTTCAGATCCTCCAAGTATTTCTTACAATTCCTAGACCAATGCCCCTTGACACGGCAGTGGTAGCATTCATCATTAGGAGAAGGGCCAGATTTGACCTTCCCATTTGGCTTTGGCTTAGAGCTAGGGTGCTCATTAGGAACCTTTCCTTTGCCTTTGCCTTTGGGTGTCCAACGCTTCCTCTTTTTATCCTCCTTCTGAACCATCATCACATGATTGGTGTTTTTCTTAATGCTTTCCTCTGCTGTCTTAAGCATCCCATGCAATTCAGTCAATAATTTCTCCATGCTATTCATATGAAAGTTCATAATGAACTGCTCATAGCTCGGAGGGAGAGATTGAAGAACAACATCCGTAGCCAGATCAGGATTAAGGGGAGAACCAAGCTTCTCCAAGCTCTCAATGTAACCAATCATCTTGATCACATGAGAACTGACTGGACTACCTTCTGCCAGCTTGCACACAAACAAGGATTTTGAAATGTTAAACCTCTCGGTCCTAGCTTGGTTCTCAAACATGTCACGCAGTCCTTCAATCATAGTGTGAGCATCTGCATTCTCATAATGCTTCTGAAACTCAGAGGACATGGTAGCAAGCATGAGACAGCTAACGTCGAGTGAATCATTGCAGTGCTTCTCATAAGCTTTGCGGGTGGCAATATTTGCACCCTCAAGGAGTTCATTGGGGTAGGGCTGCTCAAGAACGTATTCCTTTTTTTTCTTGTCTGAGAACAATTCTCATGTTGCGGTACCAATCAATAAAATTCGTCCCATTAAGTTTTTCTTTCTCAAGAACAGATCGCAAGTTAAAACCAGAATTGTTACTAGAAGCAGCCATGATCTACAACAGAAAATAAACAAGCAAAGTTCAGCACTATGTTCATGTTTGATCTTCCATTAAACAATTTAACAAAAGACACTCCCACTATATGTTTTGTAATCGTCTTCCCTCTAACGACATATAGTGGTCAAGATCCATGTTCATCTAAGTTCTAGTGAGCTTTGGCATCACCGCTAGAAACCTAGTGACATAGGTAAGCAACGCTTGCTAATCACATCTTATGTGACTCTTGTTTGTTGGGTGGCATCCAATGCCCTGGCTCCCAACACCATGCCCCAAGGCCCAAATCCAACTTGATAGCCTTGTCAAGTAAACCAACACTATGCATGTGGATGTCCGACATCCACCCTATTAGATCAAGACAGTTGATGGTACTCTGCTTTGGCAGACCTACCAAACAATGTTCGTAATTCTTATAGGCGCAGCAATTGGAAGGGTATCAAATAAATTCTTAATTTTTCTGAGGGAAGCTATTCTATCATGAAAAATACATCCTCTACAGGTATGGCATGAAAGAATAGTATGACAGAAAATAAACATCACATGCATATAATCACATTATACTGTGAATGGTATGACCTTTTGAATCGTAGTGGCCGCCATCACCATGGTTCCACGGTGATGTCCTTCCCCACACTTCCTGTCCTCTTTGTCATCATGCTTGAAGCCTCCATGGTAAAGAACTAAACTATTACAACTAATAGCTAGCAAATGAATTACATGAGGAGCGCAAGCATCACAAGTCGACACACAGGTCGTTATACAATTAAAGAACAGCCTCAACCCAGCTGTGATTAATACGACACACAGGCCGCCAAAACACACATGCAACACATATACATCTATGCCATACCATTCACATCACTCCCTGCAAAAATAAGTTAAGCGTAGAACGCATTCTACCGCCCTGACATGAATGTGTTTGTATAACAATCTATGCGTGTACGCAACGGCACTCCCTCACAGAATTACATAGATCGCATCTATGAAATCGCTATGAAAATCTCATCGGGCCGATCAAATCAACCCAAATTCGAGCCATTCAAAATGTCTCAATTTTCATTAGATCAATCACATTGATCATCGCGATCGGTATACTTGAGGAGACCGCAACACAAGACCTAGATCTGTTGGCTCGATCTACTGACTATGCGCGTAGTTAGCCCCGATGGTGATTCCAGCCGGTAGGGGCAAGTTGCGCGTACATCAAAGAAGGAGCACGAACTAATCTTTTTGGCCACATGATGCTATGAACTCATACCTATTTCAACCCCTTATGATCGATTGATCTAATCAACCCGTGCACCGAAAGATCCATCACATGAACCTAGCATAAGAACAGTAATAGATCGCATCTACTACAAAAAAACATATCATTTACAAGCGCATGATCCAGACCACATACTACGCAGCTTTGCTCTGATACCACTGAAGGAGAACGGGTAGGCTACGCTAGCTACAACATTTGATTTTCTACCGCGTTCAACCAGAAAACATGCGTGTAAGGGAGTCATGAATAGTTACCACTAGATGCGCTGCGCAGCGGAAGAAGAGTTGGAACAGCCCGGTCCAACGTAGATGCGTGTTGATGAAGAAAAAGCAGCCGATCGTTTCACGAACTGAATGTCTCCTCCTCGCGTCCTAGCAATAACCTTGCGCTTCTCGCCGATCAGCACAGCAGCAACAGCAGCGGCGCCTCCACGGAGTCCACACGTTCAGGATAGAACACCGTGCGTTGGTGTGCTAGCACCGCGCGCCCGGCTAGGGTTTCAGGATACGGCCGAGGGGAGGTGGCGGCCAGGGTTTTCAGCATAGTGTTCTCTAATACCTGCTGCCCCGCCTCCACATATTTATAGAGCATGCTAATGGGCTTCCACGTTGTAGGCCCATTAGAACCCTAATCCCATATGGATAAATATCCCTTTTAGCCTATAAAACCGAATTGTTTATGATTGCCTCTTGGGCACATCACTAACACGCATCGCTCCCCAGATCAAGAAACCTCCTTGCACTAAACTAATTCGCTAACCCGACCATAAAAATACCATCTTTGACGAATCCAACACCCCTAATACTCCAACCCGAACTCCATATTTAACCTCAAAGGCTCCAAGAAAACAAAGTGGTGAAACCTAACCTCCGAGCCGATCCCATGGGAAAGGAGCAGGGTTCTTGCGAGCCTGGCGCGCGAAAGGCGGCGACTTGAGGTGGTTGAGGGGGCGGGCCGCCGCCGCCACCGATGCGGAGGAGAGGAACCGCGGCTGGGCTCGCCGCCACGGTAGCGGTGGCCCAGCAAGCCGCCTCCAGAGGAGCTGGGACGCGAGCGATAGGACCCTCCTCCTCGCCATGGCCATTGGCTGCTACCACCACCTCTGCTTGCGTTGCGCTCCTCTTCCTCCTCTAGGTCGGCTCTGATGGTCGAACCTGAGCAGATGGGCCGGGCTCGAAACTCACGGCCCATGAGAAACTAGGGCGAGGGTAGATGGGCTTGGAGGCCTGATAGGACCAGAATTAGGGCTTTTCTGCCCGGTTTGAAGCAAAGAAACTCTGTAGTATTTCCTTTTTTAGGAATTACACTGACTCCTGTAAAATTTCTAGGGCTGCCACTGGATGCCCATTATCATTATCCAAACTCATACCTACACTATTAGATAGGATATAGATAAGAAATAAAATACCCATTTAAATTGGGTATAGGGAGGGTAATACCCACTTACCCATTTTTACCCATACTTATTCAAACATAGGGTTGAGAATGTATTTAGACTATCCATAGACTTGAATTACTTATATATTGTTATAGCTTTCTATAAAAATATATGGGAGCTACATGTGCACATATGCCCGCCAATATAAGATGGCTTCATGTGCTGAAGGCCATTAAGAGAAAGATGCATCATAAGTTAATGCGTGTCCAAGAGGAGATAATCATGTGCTAATCATCAAGTCAAATGAAGACCATCATGGTTTGATGGAGTTGAAGAAAAGGATGCATCATGAGTTGATGCATATCAAGACAATGATCTAAGGCAAAGATATGACTAGCTAGAGCTAAGGATGTGTTTTTAGTCTTTTACCAATCTTGGTGTTTGGTTGGAAGACCGGATTGCTAATATAGGTTGTCGTACTATTAAGAGGGGTCATGTCTAGTAGTTTGAATCTCATCATGTGTTGATAGCTCAATCTCAGTTACTCTAGCTCATCTTGATATAATGCTTGTATTTGCGAATGTGTTTTGCAAATAGTTGAAGCTTATATGAGAAATCCTAGTAACATGGGACAATGCATTGCAAATGTGTTTTGCAAGTGCTTGAATCCATGTTTTCATTCTTTGTTGTATGAGGCTTATATTTGCAAATGTGTTTTGCATATGGTTGAAGCCCATATATAATCCTTGTAGTATGTGACTCAGGTTTGCGAATGTATTTTGCAAAAGTGAGAAGTTCACGTACCTATTCTTTGTGTCATGATTGCAAAAGTGTGCAAATGTGTTTTGCAACTGGTTGAGAATCATGTTTGATCCTTGTGTGCATGATACTATTGTTTACAAATATATTTTGCAAAATCTGTTAAGATAGCTGCACCTGTCAGGAAAATCGGAAGTACCGGAGTTTTAACGGCGGAACTACCGTAGAGCAGTAGTACCGCAACCTTGAATGGTACTTTCGTAGCACGGAAGCGTCGAAAAATTGAGCGGAACCTTTTTTCCAAAGAGCACCCTCGGAGTCCATCTGTGCTCTATCTAGACAACTGAAAGTAGTACTTCCGCTTTCTGGAAGCTCCGTCAAAATCGAGCGGAACCTTTTTTCCATAGAGCACCCTTGGACTCACAGTTTCTCGGTGGGAAACGGAAGTACTATAGTTTCAATAGTGGAACTACCATAGAGGGGTAATATCGTAGCCTTTAACGATACTTCCAGAGCATAGAAGCCCCGAAAGATCGGGCAAAATGTTTTTTCCAGAAAGCGCCAACTCTTGGCCTCGAATCAAACGGAAGTACCGCAGCAAGTTTTTGGAACTTCCGAAGATCAAAACTAACAGATTTTCAATTGCGGTAGTTCCACGCCGACTTTCAACGACTAGTTCAGAAGCTCTGAGATAGCCGTTACTGTTGTGTCAGAACAGGTGCGGAAGTACCGGCCATTGCACTGCGGTACTTTCACTCACCTTGATTTTTTCAGGGAGTTGGCTCCAATGGCTAGTGTTCTTATGTGGGGTATAAATACCCCCTTGTGGCCGGTTGGAGATGATGTTGCTTGACCCATTTCTATTCTCTTGAGCTAATGTGATGCTCTCCGCTCAATTGTGCATGTGTTGCACTTTGTGAGCAAGGAGAGAGGATCTAGATTACATGTGTTGCATCTAAAGGTGGACTTAGTGTCCATTTGAGCTTGTGCATTTATTGCACGTGGTGAGAGTCAAGTGAGGGGCTTGACTTGTTACTCTTAGAGTTTGCTGACTCTTAGACAGCGTTGGAGGCGTCGTGCGCGGTGATCTTCTCAAAGAAGATTGTGAGAAGACCTGGCAAAGTGCAAAGGTTGGAGCTCACCTACCCGGAGTGGGAAAGAGCTACCACTAGTGGATTTGAGGTGGAAGGCATAATTCATGGAGCTGGTCCAATTAATTTGGGTTTACCTCAACGTGGACTAAGGGAGACCGACAAGTTTCCGAACACCACGGTAAAAAGAGACCGTGTCATTGTAGTTTGTTTCCTTTTGCTCAATTTATATTTAAGCAATTTACATACATAGAAATAAATTCATTGCTTGTCTTCCTAGGATTACAAACCTTGTCATAGTCTAATATTGTTGGTGCACTTAGGTGAACTTAATTGAAATAAGCTTTGTTTGTGCTTAACCAAATTGATTTAAACTTCTGTATTATATACTTGGTTTAGACAAATAGAAAAGGACTTGAATTGTTATTAACAATTAGAAGAGATTTTTAGACCGCCTATTCACCCCCTCTAGTCGAGCCTCCTTGATCTTACACACACTAGCCACCCCACTACTAGAAACTAGTGAAAGAAGGAGCAAGCTCAATCTATACTGGGTAAGAGATCCTAGATAATCTAGTAGAGAAGAGAAGTGTCTAAGAAAGACACAAGACAGAAG
This sequence comes from Dendrocalamus latiflorus, assembly GCA_017311315.1. Taxonomy (NCBI): domain Eukaryota; kingdom Viridiplantae; phylum Streptophyta; class Magnoliopsida; order Poales; family Poaceae; genus Dendrocalamus; species Dendrocalamus latiflorus. The sequence continues at coordinate 18,979,586 of CM029619.1, read as the reverse complement.
GTGTGATGAGGCGATGGGGTCCCGATCTTCCGATAGGATGATAACTATCGATTTTGGCGGAGGCGACCCTTGCGATCCGACTACAACCGAACGACGTCGCTTGCGCCTTAGCAATCGCTGAACCACACTCCAAGTTGTTATCAACCGTGCCAAGAACGCGGTTGACCTGACCACGAAGGTCTATTCCTGCATGCAACCGAAGAACACGCAAGAACAAGATAACAAGCAATCTGAAATTGCAAATATTGATATGAAGATCAAAAGGTGGGATTCCGAAGGCTGTCTTGACAGGTGGTCGTCCGACACAACTGAAGAACAGAAGTTTGCATAATAGCTAAACCTAAACTCAACAAAATCCAAGTCCTAACAAGGGAGGCGGCGGCTCCTTTATAGGGAGAACAACCAGGAGGGGCGTCCAAAGTGCATGCTCTAGGGTTACAAGGCCCATGGGCCCAATTGGTGGTGGCGCAGCACCCTTTTGACTCGGACTCAAAAACCAACGTGGATTATTTTGATGATTGCAGCCGGCTCGGATAGAATTTGAAGATGAGGTTGGATCCGTTGGAAAGTAGACTTCATAAGCTTTCCATGAAGTACAAGAACGTCCCAAACGGAGTTTGTATGAGAAAGTTACGTTCGTTTCAACTTGCACCATTGCAGCAGTCCGAATCTGATTCCAGTACGTGACCAACACGGACTCTTTTGATGATTGCGGCTGTCTCGGATAGAATTTGAAGATGGGGTTGAATCCTTTAGAAAGTAGACTTGATAAGCTTTCCATCAAGTCCAAGAACGTCTCAAACGGAGTCCGTATGAGAAAGTTACGTCCGTTTAAACTTGCACCATTGCAGCAGTCCGAGTCTGATTCCAAAACGTGTCCAACTCGAATTCGTGCTTGACTTGGTCTCAAAGTGACGTGGTGAGCTCCATTATTCCTTCCATGCATGTCCAGGACTCCATGTCCCTTTCCTTCATCCTTTCCCAAATTCCTAAGCACAATTAAATCACTTGTATTAGGTAGCGGTCTATTCTCAGTAACATATGAAGGCTGAAGAAACGAATTCACCTTTAGTTCAATCTTGATATTGGGCGCGATTGTCGTATGTGTTTGTGGCGTGGTCACATCATCCTCCCCTTCTTGATAGAAAACCGTCCTCGATTTTAGCATATGTGTAGCCTCACGTATTGCATGATCTTCATCATAAATCTCGGTACATAATAACAAACGCAACAAACTCTCATTATGTAATATCATACGTTCTTTATCACACAAAGTAAAACCTTTTTGAAACGAGCTCACCTTATAATTTAAGTGATGCGTAGGAGCTCTTGTAATTGGAACAACAAGCATAGCAAATATGGTTGTATCCATAGGGGTCGTGTCCTCATCATCCTCCCCTTCTTGAAAACAAAGCCGTCCTCGGCTTTTGATAAACTGAAAGTATGGTAACAAAGAAGCCAAGGTGTATGCATGGTATATGTATATGTCATCCGTTTTAACAGTTCTTCGTTGTTGCACAATTAATGTTATAACACAACAGCAATCATAAAAGCTCATTGTATTATTAACCCAAAAGTAATCATATATGTTAATGAACAAATCAAAATTTCTCACACAGTAATTATCGCAACTTGTTTTGCAAATGTAAGTGAAGCATTTATGCAATTCAAATTCTTGAAGTTGTAAACTTGTTGTGGTGGCACATATAGGCAAAGCTACAACTTTTGGAATCAAAAAAAGTTTATCCATATAATCAGATTTCAATTGAGCAATAGCAAATTCATCTAGTAAGGGTGAAAATATTTGCAAGTTCTTCCATACATCAATTTCATTATTCAGATTGCCAATGTTAGATGGTTCAATAAGAGAAGAACACATAGGCATTGAATGATCACTAAAATTTATTTTTCTTTCATAATGAACAAGATTGAGCATACAAGAGTTGTTGTTCAAAACAACAAGCTGCAATTCATCCATGTGGTCACAAGTTATGCATATTCGATATACAAGAAATTGATTTCCTACACCATAATCTCCAATCAAATTAAACTTATACCCAGGGGTGTAGCCACTAAACAAGAATTTTGAACATGTAAGTTCAGAAACTTTCTCCAAAGCATGTGACAATTTCATAGGAAGATCCAACATGATGTAACACAATGAATTGGCAGGAGAAATTCTAGTTAAAACTTCATTATGTCTAACCAAAGCCACATGATCATTGTATGTGATTAATTCATCACATGAATCACTCAAAACAGTAGGCAATTCAATTATTTTTTGACAAGGTGCACTCAACGTATTCTCAACACTCAAATCAATGCAGTGTGAATTCTCTACTTGAAATATGGGCATGTCAGAATTGTTTTCCACTAAGTTTTGCTCTAAAATAGCATGAACGGTGCATAATTGTTGTTCTTCACAAGCATACTCACCGTGAGTGATGATAGCACCATGATCTTTACCTTTTTGGCTCCCCTCAGATGATGTAGGTGCATCCATCTCCTCATCTTCGTTCTCAACGAATGGAATCGATGGTTCAATCAACTCATGCTCCTTTTTGACATGGTTCTCAACTGCCTGCAAGTTGTTAGTCACAGAAAAAGGCACAAACATGGGTTTGCTCTCATGTTTCTTATCATCAAGCACTCTCAATTTCTTCTCAATCTGACGTTCAACATTACATGCAAGTATAAACAAATGAGGGAGAGAATTATATTCTTTGTGAATGAGAAGGTCCTCAATTTCTTTATTAAGGCCACGTAAGAATCTATTCTCTGTAGCTTCAGCATGTTCCTCTAAGCCACAACGCAACAAAAGAGCTTTCAATTCTTCATAGTATTCACTTACAGTTCTCCTACCTTGTTCTAAACGTTGCAATCTGTTTAACAAGTCACGTGAATAATATGAAGGAACAAATGTAGATCTCATCACTCGTTTCAAAACATTCCAAGTTTTAGGTACATGTGGTAGTCTACATTGTTTCCTCCACCAAAATAATGCGAAATCAGTGAATTCACTAGTAGCAGCCCTAACTCTTTCATCATCAGGAAAATCATAGCATGCAAAATTTCCATCTAATTGTATTTCCCAATCAAGATAAGCTTCAGGGTCATATCTACCAGCAAATGGCGGAATTGTAAACTTGGCATCATCATCACATACCTCTCTTGTTAACCTACCTGTGCCTTGTTGATTTTGTCGAAGTCGACAATGGTCGTGATCATTGGATCCCTCAATTCTGTTGTTGATGGTGGTGAGGGTCTTATTAATACGATCCAACAAGTTGTTGGTCTCACAAAAATTGCTACAATGTGATCTTGAACCTGTCATGGTTAGTAGAAAACAAGGAAATACACTAGAATTATGTAAGTCCCTATAAACTACTAGGAGGTGGAGCTTCGCAAGTCACACATCTCTCGAACTCTTACCAAGCTCTTACAAGTTCTTACCAATGCAAAACAGGTGGTGCAACTGGTGGCTGGTTCGTGATAGCTTAACTCAAGTGATGAGTATAGCGATTGCAAGGTACAGCGAGACCTGTTCGGTTGTAGAAAAGTGGAGCTTGGATAGGCTATGTATTTTGTAGCAAAGGAAAACAATCAATTAATTTCAGAAATTGCACAGAATTGAATTATAGTTCGTATCTAGCACTTAGCCTATGTTGCTGATCAACCAAAGATGGAAGAAGGCTAAAATAAGTGTATGGCAATGTATGGGAGTGGTAAATACAAGATAATTCGATCGAATGCAATCTGGAATTGAAGAACACAAGGATTGTTCCAAAACTTGGAAACTGAAGATTTCTGTCCACTGGACAGCGCGTCGGTATTTCGGCCGTAACTTTTTTTCAGTTGCCTTTTTTTCAATGATTATTTTTTTCTCCGTTTTCTGATGGCTTTTTCTACAACTTTTGTTTTTGGGCCAAGGTCTGGAAACCGACCTAAAAATTCGCACAAAATTCACAAGTGCCGACTGTTGCAGATTCAATCTGGAATTTTGGGTCAACTTCCACCGCAGATATCTCTTAACTGCCTTGCTGGAATGACGTGAAATTTTACAGATAGATGGATGATAAATTTTTGAATCTAATGGCGGTGGTCTCACTCAAAAATAATCTCGGAATCAAAAGATATGGCGTGTTTGGTGGCGGCTGCAGAGAAAGGACAGATCAGCCGAAATTGGAATTAGGGTTTGGGGTGGGGAAATTTTTTTTATTTGGATTTTTCTTGGAACAAAGATATGACCAGCAACTAGACAAAGCTAAAACGGACACAAATTCAATTTAGCAAACCAAAACTAACAGATTGAAAAGCACAACGGGGTTTGGACAGCGGAAATTAACTCTTTTTGTGGGGCAATTTTTCTGGACTATGGGAAATAAAAATCAATCTACTAACTAAGGATACAAGAAATTCCTACCGGTCAACGGAAGCTCTGATACCACTTGATGAGGCGATGGGGTCCCGATCTTCCGATAGGATGATAACTATCGATTTTGGCGGAGGCGACCCTTGCGATCCGACTACAACCGAACGACGTCGCTTGCGCCTTAGCAATCGCTGAACCACACTCCAAGTTGTTATCAACCGTGCCAAGAACGCGGTTGACCTGACCACGAAGGTCTATTCCTGCATGCAACCGAAGAACACGCAAGAACAAGATAACAAGCAATCTGAAATTGCAAATATTGATATGAAGATCAAAAGGTGGGATTCCGAAGGCTGTCTTGACAGGTGGTCGTCCGACACAACTGAAGAACAGAAGTTTGCATAATAGCTAAACCTAAACTCAACAAAATCCAAGTCCTAACAAGGGAGGCGGCGGCTCCTTTATAGGGAGAACAACCAGGAGGGGCGTCCAAAGTGCATGCTCTAGGGTTACAAGGCCCATGGGCCCAATTGGTGGTGGCGCAGCACCCTTTTGACTCGGACTCAAAAACCAACGTGGATTATTTTGATGATTGCAGCCGGCTCGGATGGAATTTGAAGATGAGGTTGGATCCGTTGGAAAGTAGACTTCATAAGCTTTCCATGAAGTACAAGAACGTCCCAAACGGAGTTTGTATGAGAAAGTTACGTTCGTTTCAACTTGCACCATTGCAGCAGTCCGAATCTGATTCCAGTACGTGACCAACACGGACTCTTTTGATGATTGCGGCTGTCTCGGATAGAATTTGAAGATGGGGTTGAATCCTTTAGAAAGTAGACTTGATAAGCTTTCCATCAAGTCCAAGAACGTCTCAAACGGAGTCCGTATGAGAAAGTTACGTCCGTTTAAACTTGCACCATTGCAGCAGTCCGAGTCTGATTCCAAAACGTGTCCAACTCGAATTCGTGCTTGACTTGGTCTCAAAGTGACGTGGTGAGCTCCATTATTCCTTCCATGCATGTCCAGGACTCCATGTCCCTTTCCTTCATCCTTTCCCAAATTCCTAAGCACAATTAAATCACTTGTATTAGGTAGCGGTCTATTCTCAGTAACATATGAAGGCTGAAGAAACGAATTCACCTTTAGTTCAATCTTGATATTGGGCGCGATTGTCGTATGTGTTTGTGGCGTGGTCACATCAAGGTGTAGTTGAAGTAGGGAATTGATAAAGCTCAAGCAAGAGCCTGCGTCACACCGCTTAACAGCATGATGTAGTCAAAGCTGACCAAGTTGCATACTAAAAATTGAAAGCCATCACGGGATGCCCAAACTAAGGTCAGAGACCCAATAAGTTGACATGATCCACATGATCTCCTCCTCACATGAAAAGCCTACATCAAAGAGACAGGAAAAAACATGTGCCTTGGTACTAGGATTAGTGAAACAAGATTTAGGTATCCAGTAATGATACACTAGGTGCAAAAGAACCAATATGAGAGTTAGCATAATGCACATAAATGTTCAAGTGAGAAGATCCAACAACAAACTTATAGACACGACACGAGGGGACAACTTGATGAAGAAAGTGAGATCTACTACTTGGAAAGCAGCAAAAATTCTTCCTCGGGACAACACATGGACCAAAATCAAATTCATGAAAGACAAGTCCACAATGTCGTTTAAAACCACTAGAAGGTGGATCAAAGAAGCTATCAACAAAGCGAGTTCTTGTGCTAGGCTCTTTAATGTTTATGTCATGAGAAGGACTATAAACATTTGGTGACTTAGAAGCATAGGACAAACATATGTGTTTCGCACGCCTAAAGCAAAACTCCACAAGACGTCCATCCTTCTCACAATATGAGCAATGACACAAAAGTCTAGAGGTAGACATAGTCCTAGAGGATAAAGTACCACTCTTGCTCAACGAAGAAGTCCTTTGGGACAACAAGAAGAGTCAGCACCACTTCTAGTGCTTGTGTTGTCACTAGGTGCACTCATGCCATGAGATGGGCGATGTGTATTCCTAGAAGCTCGACGACGCACTCAACGCTTGCGTTTGACACGGCGGAAGCAGAACTCAAATGTGTGACCACCTTTCTTACAAAAGGTGCAATAGTACTTCTTCTTAGAAGATGTAGTACCATGAGAGGAAGAAGCATATTCGTCTATTAGAAATCCTTTAGACAGCACAAGAAGAACCAAAAAGTCACAAGTCTTCGCACTCATATCATTGCGTACTTTCTTCAAAGACTCAACTACTAATGATGCATTCTTAGTAAGCTTGGAATTCATAGCAACAATTCAATTTTTAAACTAGCACAATTCTTGTAAAGAGGTAAATCATCCATAAACAATTTTTATCCTCTAGGAACATGCTACAAGGGCTAGTTCTAATATCAGCAATTTTAGTCCTTTCCTTTTTTAATTGCTCAAGATGAGTGGAAAGCTTCAACTTTTCATTTTCAGCATGCATGATTTTAGGCTTTCAGCCTAGCATTTTTATGACACAAATCTCTATTATCCCCTTTTAGCTTTTCTACTTTCTCCTCAAGCTTGTGCAGCTTAGTTGCTATAGGCAATGAGAACTCAATGAGTTTCTCCTTGCGTACCTTGTGTAGGAGATCATCCAAGAAAAGATCCTCAAGTAGCTCATCATGATCGTCCTTGATTAACTCATCATGAACATCCTCGATCACGACTCCACAATGTCCATAGCTCTTTTTTTCCTCCTTAGGATCTAGAGAAGCTTCTTACTCCTAAAACTAGGACAAATTAAACAAAAGCATTCACTACAGACTTTGCACAAGGATTGTTTCTTCATTGCCTTTGCTTTCAACTTGAACTCAAGCCTCTCATCACAGTGAACATCATTGGCAAAAGAATCCCGACAAGAATCAAAGAACCGCTCACAAGTCCTTACTTGCTCGCCATGCTCAAGATCGGTTAAGATATATGAAAAGAGCAAATCGGGCTCTAATACCACTTATAGGATCGGGTATGGTGAGTCAGAGGGGGATGAATGACTCTTTCAAAATCCTTTCCTAAATATCGACAACAACAAACAGCGGAAAACCAAGAGCCAAAATCCACAGGACTCCCTGTCCCAAATCGGTCTGACCACAAGCAAATAATCAATCTGACCACTAGTGGGCCAGTCTAACCGCCCCAGTACGACCGAGCCACGATCTGACCGCTCAGGTCCTTGCGGTTTGATTGCTCGCCGAAGAACAATGCAAATAGCACTGCACACGATCCAAGAAAATATCCAACTCTTAAACCAGTGATCCAAATGCAGTGAAACTTGACACAAACACTCCCTAGGATGTCAGGTACCTATTTCAATTATGGATCGTGAAGATTGATGCCAAAGCTCTAACTTTTATCCAAAATAAAGAGAGTTGCACCAAAACTGAGCAAAAAAGAAAACATGATCTACTTTTGCTCGTAAGTTCTTGATGATCTAAATGACCTTGGGTGAGTACTCGCATATCACAACAAGCTAGCTCATAGCACAAATTCAACCCAAATCACTCACAAGAGCGAAACCCCAAGTCACCTCTCTCTTGAGGAAAATCAAACAAATCCAAGAACTCTCCCTAGAAGGTGTCTAGATGGATAACATCTAATCTCCAACATATATCTCTATCTCCTATACGTCGTTGACACCAAGAAAAATCAAGAAGAGAGAAATCCAAACAAGAAAGCTAAGCAAATTAAAAGCACAATGAATGATCCATTGCACAACTCATTGGACAAACTTTGGAGAAATATTTACAGCTACTCCCTCAGGATGGTAGGGCTCTAGCCTAAAGCGCGCACACACATGAAAGCCTCCAACACAAGGATACCCTAACCCTAATCTCTCAAGTATTCTAATTGTTATCTCTCTCCTCAACACACAAGGCTTATATAGTGGAGTCTCCTCATCTCTCACTTAACCCTAATAACCAGCCACTACTTAGTGAATCACATCATTTATATATGGGGAAACATGATAACTTACACACAAATAGGTTTTACATTACACACTTGCATGTTTTTAAGAGTACAACTTCCACAAGGCTCCACAAGTCTGATAAGACACTCCAGCCACAAATGCGTGACCTAAACTGCTCAAGCCAGCGCTGCGGTATTATAAACCGCCAAGCCATCCGATATTGGATAATTTCCTAAATTGCCACCCATCGGTTTTCATGAAGATACGATACCCAATGCCTCGTCGCCAAGATTGTACGCCTGCGTCGAGGCCATCACCACTTAAAATGCCTGAGTCCTATGGCACACCACATTACACTACAGTTTGTGATGCCCAATGCCTTGCCTCAAAAATCGTACACCTGTTCCGAGGAACGTCACCACTTGAAATGCACAAATCCAATTAGCACACCACATGCACGTATTGCCTCCTCAAGATCCTTATTTTTCTTCCGTACTCTCGACTTGAGATGGTGCTCCACCTGGATTTACATGACACTCCATGGCCACCAAACCTCGGTTTTACCACTGCTTGCAATTCATCATCAAAGTACCTACACATCAAAGTCAAAATAATTGATCTGAGCACAAATGACACACACTTGACTCTCAATTAGCAAAACATATACATGAACACACCATAACTCACACATATATAGAAACCCCATGACTAACAGTTGCATGGACTCCCATCGAGACTAAAACCACCAAAACCAACAACTCAGCATACTTCAACAGGGCTGGTCTGACCGTGGGCACCAAGCCGATCAGATCACCCTATAGACACTAGTCAAAACGTCACCTCAGGCCAGTCCAATCGCAACCACACAACGGTCAAACCGTCTCCTCAGGCTAGTCTAATTGGTTCTACCCTGACAGCAATACCAGAGAGTCAAAAGACACAAAATCAAACTCAACCAAACAACAACAATGCAAGATCATATTAAATACTCATCACCATCATAGGGATGTCACCACATAGTCTTACAAAGATGAACTTGATGTTGTTTTGGGCACAATAATTTGGAAAGGTTGTTGCGTTCTAAACAGCCCTAAGCAGGGCTTTTTTTACTCTTGCATGTAGATCGTTTTTCATTTTTGACAAAGTTTTAAGCATGCAAATCCTTTCCTATACAATCATTTGCCCATGAACGAATAAAATTATCCTATACAAAAAAAACTGATGTGCTCAGTTGGGCTTTTTCTGGCTTTTGACTTTTTTTTTCACTGTAACTAGCTTATTTTATACTGTAACAGCTGATAAATTTTTTGTCGTAATTAAATTTAAAATAATTAAAAAATAGAAAAAAGATTATCCCATTATGGGCAATGCAAAAGAACACCCAAAAAAGATAAAAAAATCTCAAAAAAGTTAAAAACTAGAAGAAAAAAAAGATAAAATTAAAAAAATAAACTAAAAATTAAAAAGTCAGAAGAAGCTGAAGTCGAAACGGACAAAAAGGAGAAGCTAGGAAACAGAAATTAGCTGTAGTTTCTCCGTTCTTTCTTGTAAATTTATCCTTGGGTTTACATATTCATTTACACACGCGGGGAAGGATGGGAAAGCCGCGTAGACATCACACATGAGCATCTCTCTCGCGCGCGCGGCCAGGTCAAACTCCGGACTTCTCTCACGCATCCCCGTACATTATGCTGGTGCAATGCATCCAGTCGCCTTCGCCAAGGATTTGCCCTAATCCATCAATTAACAAATCTAGTAGATTAATAATTTACAATGATACCTAACATCTTTACCGGTAAGGATGGGGGAAGAAGAAACAAAAAAATAATTCGATTATATGAATTAATTTTGTGTCTTCAATCATGTACAAACCTATCAGCTGAATTGGTCTTTCACAGACATGTATTCTTGGATTTCAACATATATATGGAAAAAATGAATTACCCTCTCACAAATAAGAACAAATGTATGAAATTACTAGTGTTAAATCAGTAATATTCCTCGCAAAAAAGACAGTAATATTAGCTAATACTATATGACACAACATTTCTTTGGTTGTCATAGTAGTAATGAGTTTTTAAAAATTAGTAATAATTGCAAATAGCAAAACATGCACCAAAAACATTATGGCACTTTATATAGGGCTTGTTTGATATGGCTGTGGCTTATGACTTTTGACTGAAATTTTTGAATTTTTGTTGTTTGCGACAGAGATTACGGAGGGAGAGATATTTGCTTACGATTTTAGTTGATCCAGACGTTGGGCTTTTAACGTGTAATACAATTAAATTGTAGACTCCGTCTTGAGAATATACTCCATTTAAAAGTTAGATACTGTAGCAAAAGCCAAAAACCGCTTTTAAAAACCGTTAAAGAACATGCCCATACCCTTTCCTAATTGAAATACATATTTTTTATATATTAAATAAAGAAAGCCATTAGTGCTCTATTAACTATCCTCTGCTTGCAATTAACGGCGGAGTGCCGTGTCTTCGCTTTCACATCCAACCAAAACCAAAAGGACGCCTTCACTTGCAGCTCCGAGACATTCGCATCTTTCTTCACTGCTCAAGCATCCAACCCAATCGCGGCAGGGCAGCTGCGGCAAGAGCAGATCGAACCGGGAGCTCTCACCGTTCGTCTCCTCGGTTCAGGTCAACATCGGAGCAGCTAGCTAGCTCTTGCCTCGATTTGAAGCGAGAGCTTGTGATTTTTACCTCTCTTTCTGTCGCTTCTTGGTACAGTGCGGTTCTTGATTTTTCTTTGCTGGAATCTGCACGGTTTTCCTTTGATTTTGAGGAGGTTTTGGTGCGATTGGAGGGAGTGAAGGTGAAGCTGCCTCCTTTCTTGCATTTCGCGCTGTTGTTGTAGTGGATTCTTGCCTAGCGTGCTCGAGCTCGAGCTCGAGCTCTTGCGACGCGTAGTTCAGTCTAGTCCTCCTTGGAGATCCAGGTTAGTATTTCTTGGTAAGCCTTGGTTAATTCCGCTTTGCTTTCCCTCAATTTAGGAGCAATTCTGCTAATTCTCAACCAATTCGTGCATGTTCATGCTTGGACAGGTTGCAGATGCGTTGTTTCTATTCTATGAGACACTTGTGTGAGCTAGAGTTTAGTCATTGCTGTATTGGATGGAATTTGGTCTAACACTCTGTTTTTAGTTATTGCAAGTGACAAATGTTAGGTGGTGACCTGATGATCATTTTTATGATTTATATGCATTTCATGTCAACTAGGTGTATTAGTGTATGTGACTGCTAATCTTGCAGATGCCCGCTTTTGTTTTTGCATGTCCTGTTGATCTTGATTGTACTATTCCTAGCTTAGCTCAATTAGAGTTTGCCATGTGCAAATTTTTGCTCATGTTAGTATGGTTTTGGCCAGTCCATGCTATTCTAACATATTCTTGCTGCAGTTTGGAAGTTGCTCTCTTTTTATGGTTTTTTTAGAGTAGTTTTCAAGTAAAGTTGAGTGAAAGTTTGATGTTATATGCTCACAGGTGGGATTGTGGTGGTTGCTTGTGTCAAGAAATACAGCTCCCCAATAACCAATTTTGCTGTTAGCAGATGGACGGATGCGATTGCATTGAGCCACTCTGGCAGGCGGATGATCTCCTTGTAAAGTATCAGTACATATCTGACTTCTTTATTGCACTTGCATACTTCTCGATCCCTTTGGAGCTCATATACTTTGTTAAGAAGTCAGCGTTCTTCCCTTATCGATGGGTGCTCATACAGTTTGGCGCTTTCATTGTTCTTTGCGGGGCAACCCACCTGATAAACTTGTGGACTTTAGCCACATATACCAAGACTATAGCCGTGGTAATGACAGTGGCGAAAGTGGCAACAGCAATTGTTTCATGCATCACAGCTTTGATGCTTGTGCATATAATTCCTGATTTGTTGAGCGTGAAGTTGAGAGAGAGGTTTCTGAAGGATAAGGCTGAGGAGCTTGACAGAGAGATGGGGATTATAAGAACACAGGAGGAGACAGGAAGACATGTCCACATGCTCACACATGAGATAAGAAGCACACTTGACAGGCACACTATTTTGAGAACAACGCTTGTTGAGTTGGGAAGGACTCTTGGTTTAGCGGAATGTGCTTTGTGGATGCCATCCCGCTCTGGAACAGCCCTTCACCTCTCTCATACGATCCATAACAGTGTTCCACTTGGATCAGTTGTTCCGATCAACCTTCCAATTGTTACTAAGGTTTTTAATAGTAACCGTGCAGAAAAAATTCCACATACTTGCCCATTAGCTTCAATAAAGGCTGACACGAGCAGGTATGTGCCACCAGAGGTCGTTGCTGTCCGTGTTCCACTGCTGCACCTTACAAATTTCCAAATAAACGATTGGCCTGAGCTATCTGCAAAAAGCTTTGCAGTGATGGTTTTGATGCTTCCTTCAGACAGTGCAAGAAAATGGCGCCCCCATGAACGGGAGCTTGTTGAAGTCGTTGCTGATCAGGTAGTTTTCAATTTCATTTCATCTATACATGTAATCAATAATCGCTGGTGTGATTGTCTCGTAACCTATGGCTGGCATTTAGTATTATCTGGTTTAAATTCACAATGTTTTGAATACAAATCATTAATTGAAGGAATTGCAATTAAGTTGAGCTGTTAAATCATTTTATTTTGGTGTGAACTCTGAATTGAACAATTCCTGTTAATTCTTCATGCTGAGCATGTTCTGGTAGCACTTTGCCAGTTAGCCTATAATGTTGCTATTTTTCTTCAGATGGATAAGTTGCCATGTAGTAAGCTTTTCATTAAAGTATATTCCACTACTTTTGATGCCTTGAATGCCTTGTGATTATAAAGATCATAACCACATGAGGTCATTTTTCTCATTTAGGTGGCAGTTGCACTGTCTCATGCTGCCATTTTGGAAGAGTCCATGTGGGCCCGTGATCAACTAATGGAGCAAAATTTTGCTCTGGATACAGCACGTCGAGAGGCAGAAATGGTTATTTGTGCTCGTAATGACCTTGTCGCTGTCTTGAACCATGAAATGCGGACTCCAATGCGAGCAATCGTTTCTTTATCCTCCCTCCTTTTAGAAACAAATCTTACTGCTGAACAACGTCTAATGATTGAGACTATACTAAAGAGTAGTGATCTTCTAGCAACCCTTACGAATGATGTTTTGGATGTTTCCAAGCTTGGGAATGGGAGTCTTGAACTGGAAATTGCACCTTTTAATCTGCATTCCACCTTTACAGATGTAAGTGCCCTGTCTGCAGTTTTATGATTTTAGAATTAGCTATGATGTTGTCTAAAAAGGAAGGAGGGGAGAGTTTGCTGTTGCACTTTAGGTTAACTCAGGTATTCATCTTGTAGGTGGTTAATTTGATTAAGCCAGTGGCTGCGTGCAAAAGGCTCTCGGTAATGGTTACTTTGGCTCCAGAGTTGCCTGCCTGTGCAATTGGTGATCAAAAGCGATTGATGCAAATAATCCTAAATGTTGCTGGTAACTCCATTAAATTCACAAAGGAGGGTCACATTTCAATTACAGCTTCCATCGCTAAGCCAGATTCTTTGAGGGACCCATATGCTCCTGAATTCCATCCAGTCCTCTCTGATGGGTCTTTTTACTTGGCTGTGCAGGTTTCTTATGAACATTTGCTCCTTTTTTTTGGGTTAATTCCTCATGTGCTTAGTGTTGAGCTACTTACAAATGGTTGAGCCTTCATTGGTACTTGTTATGCTTCATAAGTTCGTTTGATGATGGCCACTGGACAGTAAACGCATAATGTTGCTTGTCATGCCCAGTAAGCTAATGCAGTGGTTGTACACTTATACCAATGGCTTATTAGCTGTGTTCCTAAATGTAGGCATTAGCATTCCACACTGATGTGGAGTCAAACATTCAACGTGACACCCTGAAGAGAAAAGAAAGGATTTGGATATTGGTAGATAGTTTTTCACATTGTATAATATGGGGGGAAAACAAAGTTTATGCAAGCATACCGCAAATATCTTATTTGAATAAAAAAACTGTAGCCTTCATCTAGACGTGGGGAAACAAATATTTTAGATGATTAGCGATGGCCTATAGGAATTCAGATTCTTGTCTGATGCAATGAGGTCGGACATGAGTGCGTGGGTAACATTGCCACCAAGTGTTCAAACCAACTGTGGAGCAAAAACACCGATCTAGCATAGGGTTAATTGCATGCAGTTCATGTAGTTACTTATTTGTAGTGTTTTTAAGATCTGACGTCATATTTTGCTGTAGGTAAAAGACACTGGTTGTGGAATTAGTCCACAAGATATGCCTCACACCTTCACAAAATTTGCACACTCCGAAAATGGTGGCAATGGATTGGGGCTGGCCCTTTCCAGAAGGTATGCCAAGAAAACATTTTTGCATATGCATTTTCCCCTGAAACTATATGATCTCTGTGCTAACTGTATTTTTACTCTCTCTGGTGCCATCAGATTTGTCAGTCTAATGCAAGGTAACATCTGGCTCGAAAGCGAAGGTGTAGGGAAGGGCTGTACTGCGAAGTTCTTTGTGAAACTCGGCATGGCCGAGAAACCAAATGCAAATCTCCGAAGAATCATGCCTCCACTACTGCCCAACCAAGGAGCTGGAGGCCAGGTATTCTCAGTATATCGGTAATGGGTGGCGATGCAGGGGTTCCTAGGGTTCACTACCAGTCCAGCGTATGACAAACATCGATGAAGGCAACCTCATCTAACAAGAGGTGGGTCGCCAACCCGATCTTGTGATCAAATTGATAGCTCCATTCGCAGTGTTGATGCATGGATGAATTTTTTTTTTTGGGTTCCTTATGTAGAGTTATCTTGCGCGTGTCAAGATAGCTCGATCTGCATGATTGCAGTTGTGGGGGGTGATTGGATGAGTCCGAAATTGTGGCTTGTCCTTATGGACAATACATGTTGGCAAGGAGTGCAGTGTTGTATTGTAAATGCAAGAGGTTAGGGATGATGCTGTGGAGGCCTTGATAGAGAGGCAAAAGCTGATCTGTAAATGAGGCAAACAACAGCAACCAATTACTGTGAAACGCCAATGAGTGATTCATGAACATGAACTGGAGCTTGAAGGCGTTGCTCTTGCAAACGATTCAGGAAATATGAGCTGGAGCACGGAAGAAGAATCAATTTGTCCTTTATCTGACATTCGTAAAACAGGGCTAATTTAAGGCCCTGCTCCAACATGCTCCTGCTTGCTTTTATCTTCTTAATTTTGTTCTTTTTTATATATATTTTTTGGTTTTTTTTCCCTTAGTTCTTTGCATTGTCAATGGTGGTATAATTTTTTTCATTTTTTAAATTTAATTATATAGAAAAAGCTAACAAAAGTTACAGCATATTTTTAACCGCTGTAATGCCAAAAAAAAAGAGAAAAAAACCTGGACTTTATAAACCCTTTAGAGCACTACCTTAACATGAAGGAACAAATCCAGCCTTGTAGCAGTAACATTCGTAATTAACCAAAAAAATTTACTGCAAGAAATCGTATATTGCATGGTGTGCAACTGTGCATAATGCATCCTGATTTGGGGATATTGCATTGCTTTATAAACCTTGTGAAATGTTATCAGTTGCTTATTGCATTCCGATTTGGGGATAGTGCATCTGGATTTGGGGATATTGCATTTCTTTAAAAACCTCGTCGCTTTACAGTCTACTACCGAAGAATTATGAATCGTTTCAACAATAGCTCCAGAAAAACATCTCCCATCACAGCATGTCATGTAACATGAGATGTCAGATTTACCATCACCACTACGGCATTACCTCAAGAGAGCCATGTAGGAGAAAATTTCAAGCTCAGGGTGCAACAAAACATTGTCTTCATGTTCACAAACTCACAGTCGACGCTGATAAGAATACTTCGAAATATCTTCCAAAATGGGGCAATAAGCTGTGCTACTCTCAGTAGAAAGTGATTGCTAATTATTGTCGATTGCTCAAACAGAACAATGGTTGCACAATGCCCATGGCAACAGGCACAGACAGAGGCTGACTTAAACCTTGAATCCGCGGCTGTTCCTCCTCCCACGAGCCTTCTCGAACTTCCTTCCCTTCGAGCGCACATATGGCTTGGTGTGGCTGTGCGGCACACCAGGAGCCTTGCCAAAGTGCCTCACGGCTTCACGGGCATTCTTAGGTCCCCTCAAGAGGACCTGCAGTGAATTAGGACAACGTTGCAAAATATATTCATTTTATATTCGATTTCCAAAGCCAAAGATAATGTGCTACTGACCAACAGTACAAATTAAACAATTAAATCATCTTTCTCTACCCAAATTTACAGTGCAGGATGTACTTTCACCTAGACTGCTAACATAAGGCCAGAAATGATGGCAGTGTTTTGAAACAAGTCTCACAATGAGCTGAGTAGAAAGGTATCTTCATTTAAGATGCAATCACAACCAAACTGGGTTCGTTTTACCAAGGCAACTAAATAAACAAGTATAAGATCTCAACTTGTTGTACCAAAAAAAAAACTCAATAAACCAAAGGAATTCTTGATTGAGCTCAGATACAAAGGAAAAGTTCATATCCACGACAGCCCACAAAGGGAAGTCTCATAATGAGCTGGGTAGAAGAGTATCATCATTGCAAAAATCAAGACTACGTGCGATCGCACAACATTTCCACAAGAACAAAAAAAAGAATTCATTGTTCTTCTAAGTCAAAAAGGAATAACTGTTAATTGGTTCCCTCAGTAAAAATATTTTACTCGTCAAAGGACATCAGTATTAGCATGGTTAATGTAAACCATCACTGGGAACCCAAAATAGGATAAAAACCATCAAGAGGAACTTGTTCAAAACTGATGGTAACTTTGGTGTGAGAACACTTTTAGGTCATCAGAGAGATAAAATCACTATTAAGCACTAACAGCCTTTTTAAATCAGAAACAAACATAACCCTACTTGATTGGAAACAGGGTTTTGATATTGTAACAAAAATGGTAACTTTCAAACCCTAACTTTTGAATACTACCAGAAGTTGATAATGGGCCTGTGGGGTAATACGTCTTCCACAGTTTTGCCCTTCCAAACAGTAGACTAAATAGACTGAAGCTGCTTATGATACATAAAGGTTCAAAATAAGAAACATTGTCTTATGGAAACATATGATATCTATCCACATCTAATGCGTTGGAAAAACAAAAGCAGGAACAAAGCATGGTTGGAAATCACTTGAACAATAGTAGGTTACAGAGACCAGTGTGTAACCAAACAAACACATAAAATCTTGTAATAAATCAAAGTTTTGGACAAAGCTAACCCATAACAAATCCAAGCAATGGCACAGCGCGCGCGCACACACACATATCGAAGTGCAAGTAAAAAAGAAGCATACCGTGTTCTCCCCAAGCGGAGCACGGAGAGCAAGCTGGTCAAATGTGAGGCACTCCCCACCAGCATTGACAATCCTTGCCCTTGCTGTCTCCGTGAACCTCAGGGCGGTAACCTTCATTGCAGGGATCTCTTGGATCCTCTTGTCATCTGTGACTGTACCAACAATCACAGCGATGTTCTTCTCCTCCTGTCCCCAAACAATTATGTATGAGCATCCATAACTTGTCCACCCAACAAAGTCAACTAAACCAGAACTAAATATGCACCTAGTCTCATCATCTATTCATCTTTTATCACTTTTTCATTTGCCATTACAGAGTTATATAAAACTAAACAAAGACAACTAATTTAGGATTGCATGTTCCACTACAGTTCGGGCAACAGACAGTGAAAAGAGATTACAAACCTTTCCCTCCATGAAGTGGCTTAGGCGGCGAAGGGAGAGCGGTGGGCGGTTGGTCTTGCTCATGAAGAGCCTCTTGAGGATGACAGCATTGAACTTGCTCTTGGTCCTCCTCACCAGGAAACGGTACAGCTGCACTCCAGCAAAATACACTAATAAGCACTCAAAACCATATCATACAAAGTTACAAACCTAATCAACATTCCGCAGTCCTACTCATCAAACCCACCTAAAAATTTGACAATAACCACAAAACAGACCCACAAACTACATCTAACCACACGAAGTGAACCAAGAAAACCATAAATTCCTATGCTATCACATGGAAATCTTGCTAAATTAGTGAAGTTCACAGGCTTATTACCCCAGTAGACTAGTAATCATCATGCAGATACGGCTAAATTTGAGCTAATGGCAACAGAGAACAAATCACAGGGCATTTTCATCAACCAACAGCGCAGCCGCAGACAGATCTACCAAGCCGACAAGCATCATCTCACACAGAGCCTATCAGATGAAGGCACCGGGGGGTGTCGCTTAGTATATACCTTGACGAGGAGCTTGAGGTAGACATCGTCGGACTTGGGCGCGGTGCGCTTCGTCTTCTTGTTTCTCCCGCCGGCGACGAGGTCGATACCCTGCAGTCGCGCCACAAACAATAACAGCGGGCGTCAGTGTTCGGCTAAGAGCGTTCTAGAAGGGTCTGGAGGGATCTAGCCGGAGCGCGTTACTAACCATGGCTGCGGCGGCGCTAGGGTTTCGCGAGCTCTCGCTTCTTCTCCTTACCTCGTCCGCCTCCGGCTCGGAAGGAGGTGGCGGCGCGAGCTATATAGAGATGAGATGGGATGGTGGGGGAGGTAGCGGTAGGGTTATTAGGGTTTTGAGTTGGTGGGCTTTTGGGCTGAGAATGCGCCTTCGCAGGCTATGAATGGAGTTTGTGGGCTTTTTTCCAGCTGGTTTGGGCCTTTTGGGAGCTTTCTTCTCGTGTTTGTTGGGCTGGGCTGACCGCCGTGAGGGCTTGTTTGGGTGGAACCGTGGAAGAGACTCTATTCCACGGGGAGACTAAGGATATGTTCGTATTATTTTTTGTTAGATTTTTCAAAGCGACTTTTTTTATTTTTCTCATCTCTGTTTTGCTCTGAGATAAAACAGAGGATCATGAATATATTACGCACCTCACTCCTCTTGCTATTATCTCACGCACGCATCTCTTCCATATTTTCCCCACTGCTCGTCCACTTCTTCTAACAGTTACTTTCTTTCAGCCACTATTATTTATTTTCAACTAACAATCATCAGCTACAACTAATATAAACATGCCTTAACTCCTGTGGATTTTTTTTTCTCCATGAGACACCGAGCAATTTAACCTCTTGAGATAATCATCCCTGTAATCGTTTGGGAGAGGTGGGGATGAAAATCCTCTCGCAGCAAAGAATTCAAAACAAATTTGAAAATTTCAGTAATTCAACAAAATAAGAAAAAACAAAAGGCATGGGAGATTGGGAGGTCGCATTGCCTGGAGCGGCGATGTCAATGGCAGCTTGAATCGCGTTCAGGAATTCAACAAAATAATTTTCATTCCAGCGAAAATCAAAGAGGTCCTCAAATGCAGAGCATCACGTGGGTAACAGTGGTGTATCACGGACTCATACATGCTAGCATTGGATGGAGTACGATATAGGGCTAGGGGTTGGGCTGAGTTGTTGGACACGCAGCCAGTTGGCCAACGGTTGAGTGACAGGAATACAGTTGCTCAACGGTTGGACGATAGATTCTGTCACCCAACCGTTCAGTGATAGCATCTCTTGTCACTCAACCATTCGGCGACAGCACATTTATATCTCACCCACCCGAACCATTTCTTCACTCTCAGCCGACGACGATGCTGAGCAGAAGAACAGAGGAAAGAAAAGGAAAAGAGGAAAGAAAGAAGAAGAGAGGAGAGGAAAGAAAGAACAGGAGAGGAGAGGGAGAAGGAAAGGAGGAGGTTCAGCAGTTCTGCGAGGAGAGAATCATCCGTAAGGTAAAAATGTTGTTATGTTTTAGTCTATATTTTTATAGTAAGTAAATAGTTTGTTTAGTGTAAAGAAGAGTATAACTATCATCCGTAGAAAATTATAGTTAGAGAAAAGAATAGTATAACTTTGGTTAGATGGCTGGAAAGAAAAGCAAGAAGATAGGAGAAAGAAAAGAAAATGGAAGAGAAAAGGGAGTGGTGTCGGTGTGAATGAGGAGGGGTTGAGATAGATAAAGTAGAATAGAGAGAGAGAGGACTGGTAGTGGGCTAAGACTAATGGGCATGCCAAGAGACAAAGTCAATACATTGTATATATTTAAATATGTGCACACATACATGAAAGTATATAGGGGATATATGTAAATATATTCACATAAATACATGCATAAACAATACCTAGCAAACAACAATAAAATGTCTAATACACTCAATTCATAAGCCCACATATTGTAACATCAGTAAAATAATAACAAATGATGAGTACAGTAGAAAATCCAAATTGAAATGCAGAAACTAGTTTTAATCGACGGGAGGTTTGTCACTAAACCACTCTAGCATAGCATATTATATGTCCCTGTTAATTAAAATGGAATCTTTTAATTTGATGAAATGAAAGAAAAAACAATGCAATGGTGTTTCCACATGCAATGGAAGGGTTATAGTATGATAAAAAAAACTAACTGATATCAAGAGGCATGCATGTTCATTGTGGCCTCTACCTTAGGGAATGAACAACGTCTTAATCATGCGGTAGTGTAGTTGTTCACAATAGGCGAACGACCGTAGAAATCTAAATTACAGTACGGCAGTACTTCCATAACGTGTGATGTGATATGACTAATTGCAATATTGGAAATATTTACAGGCAGACATCAGCCATGCCGGTACCAACTAGATTGAAAGTGCATTATGGTGTTGGCACCATTCGTGAAGGTCTGTACGGTGTTGACTTGAGCAATTTTTTGCAAGCCACTCTGGTACACCAGACGGCAAGAATGCTTAAATCGCATATATGATGTACTGCCTCACCCGTAGCTTTTCCTTCGACCCTGAGGCGTGCATCATTGTCATACAAGGGCTTTGGAGCCAATCTCCCATGCACATAGATAGGAGTTGAGAATACTGATACACACGATTATGTGGAAGGGCTTTCTAGAAAGTTGCTGACAACGTAGGTACGAGTGTGTGCTACTTGTGCACATGTCCAAAAGAAGTTGTACAAGACCATGTCGACGAATATCATCAGAGTGGTGGGAGCAACTCGGACGCCCAGCATGTTGGTCAAGAAGAGGACCTGAAGGCTGGTAGTACGGAGGGTGCAGAGAATGTTGCTCATAACGAGGCTAACGCGGTAGATGCAGGAGAGGAGGATCAGCCATCGCATGCTGAGCCTATAGGACAGGCTGATGAAAGGGAGCATATGGAGTACATAGTGTGTCAAATGGGAGCGATGATCGGATGGCTTGGGCTGAAGAGGAACTGTACAGGAGAACGATGAAAACAGTTCCGATGAGGATGAAGCTCCCATCTGTAAGTTGAAGCTCCATTAAGTTGGCTTTGGTGATAATAGCAAATGTCATTGTGAGACTAACTTATTTATTAATTATGATATTATCTAGTCTCATTTGAATGTGATTAATTATAAATGCAAATGTGAGACTAACTCATTGCATTCCTCATATCTAAAATATAGATTGAACTCCACCAAAAGACTAACTTGGATATGTACATATATTTTTATTACACATTCTTCTATGCACACATTTAGGAGGAGTTCACTCTATGTTTTATAGTTTTATTAGTATTGATCCATATTTCTTTTTCCACACATATTAAGAATCTTTACTTTGAAACATATCCCTTGAGTATATGAAACTTGTGTAGTTCATATATACTCATGATTGATTTAAATTAAATCAATTGTAATTGGGTTGTCATCAATTATCAAAGGAAAGGATTGAAGAATCTAGTTCCTCTATTATGTGTTAATGGTTGGATGATTAATACTGACCGGATGAGTCAGCTTGGCTAGCAATTAATCTCAGAGATAAACACTCACATTCAAATGAGTTAATTGCGTAGAAAGCATATCCTAGATTATACAATTGTTGTGTACATGTTGTATACTCGTAAATCATTTTCTATCTCATTATTTGTTAAGATTGTTATAAATTACCAAAAAGGGAAGATTATAGAATCTAGTCCCTCCATTATGAGTTAATAGTGAAGTTTTGGTAATTAAAGTCAATTAATTTGTAGACTAACATTTTTCATAAGTTGGATGAATACGTTAGGTTCCATAAATAAGGATGACTTGGGATGACTTCATGTGCTAAAGATAATCAAGTTAAGATACGAGATGAAAGATAGCTTCATGTGTTGAAGGCTATCCTGAAGAGAAGTTGATCAAGATTCCTAAGAGAAGATGATTGAACATCAACTAAAGAAAATACCCATCATGTATTGATGGAGTTCAAGTGAATGATGCATCATGGGTTGATGCATATCAAGACAATGACCTAGACTTGGAGTGAAGATGTGTGTCATCAAGCTTCAAGACGATGATCAAGGCAAAGGTATGACTAGTTAGGATTAATGATGTGTACCTAGTCTTTTACCGGTCTTGGTGTTTAGTTAGAAAATCATACTATTAAGAGGGGCTAGTAGTTTAAGTCTCATCATGTGTTGATATCTCAATCTCACTTGCTCTAACTCTCCGTAGCATGATACTATTATTTGCAGATGTATTTTACAAATAGTTGAGACTCATGCGTTGAATACTTGTAACATGGGACTATACATTGCGAATGTATTTTGTAAGTGTTTGAAGTCCATATTTCCTACTCCTTGTGGTATGAGGCTTATATTTGTAAATATATTTTACAAATGATTGAAGCTTATATATGATCCTTGTAGTATATGACTTAGGTTTGCAAATGTGTTTTGCAAACATGTTGAATTCATGTATACATACCTTGTATCATGATTTCAAAAGTATGCAAATATGTTTTGCAACTTGTTGGAAATCATAGTTGATCCTTGTGTGCATAATACTATAATTTACAAACATGTTTTGCAAAGATTGTTGAAGTATATTCAGAAAATCAGAACTACCGATGCGTGTCGTGTGGTACTACAGCTGGGTGGAACTACCGGTGTTGAGATCACGGTACTACCGCATTGGCCGGTTGAAGACTAGCATGGTCAAAGATCGACCACCCAACGTGGTCGAAGATCGACCACCCGACGTGGTCGAAGACTGACAGTACCGGCTTCAGGAGAATTCTTCACGAAGATTTCACGTGTAGACTGCGACGATTTGGTGGGTTATTTTCACGTATAAACTGCGACGATTTAGGAGAATTCTTCGACGAAGATTTGCACCAACTTGAAGAGTAAGGCAAGTCACACACCTTGATCATGTTGATCCCAGTTTGCAAACAAAATTATGTTGATTTAAATTATATTGCATGCATATGTTTATTCAAGTATTTCAATTCCAGTTTTAAACTTAGTTAATTTCCAATTGTTATTGACACCTTTGATCTTGAACAACATTATACC
This sequence comes from Dendrocalamus latiflorus, assembly GCA_017311315.1. Taxonomy (NCBI): domain Eukaryota; kingdom Viridiplantae; phylum Streptophyta; class Magnoliopsida; order Poales; family Poaceae; genus Dendrocalamus; species Dendrocalamus latiflorus. Next base: position 18,955,940 of record CM029619.1, on the reverse strand, counting down.
TTGTCACCCTAGAATCAAACTCTAGTTAGTACACTAGTATTGGTTAGAGAGTTTTTACATCAAATTCTTAGACCTGCTTAGACATAATCTTTATTTTGGGATAACCTTTTCACATAAAATGATAAGCTTGTGAAATGTATTCTTGACTTCGGTGAGTCAAAAAGGACTATGAAATATTTTGAAATAAAATATAAAAATTGGTTTAGACTTAGGCTAATGGTTAGGTGGTGGGTGTAGGCATGCACTGTTGTTCGGAGACACAGTATTGATTATCATGCACAGGGGTATGTGGTTGAGCCTAAGTCAATTAAGGACCGGTCTATGAGCTACTGTTGCAAAACCCTATCGTACTACCGCAAGGCTGGTATGGGACAGTTCTGACTGAATAATTTGTGGGTCCCAACCTGAGTCATGTTGTAGGTTGAAAATGAGCGTGGCGTATGCCATGTGAAGTCTCACTCGGCTCAAGAGGGGGTCCCGGTCTAGTGGATTCCTTACTGGGGTGAAACCTTAGAATTGGTTTGGCCAGATTGAAGTCTTTGCATTGTAAAGGCCTTGCATGATCTCCTCGCCGCATACTTAAGGAAGTGTGTAACTCGCGTAGCAATCCGAGATAATCATGTCTTGTAGGTAAAGTTGTACAATCTCTGCAGAGTGTATAATCTATCTTGGATAGCCATGCCCACGATCATGAGCATGCTGAGTAAAGTTTTTCATGGATTAAACTTTGTTTTTCAAAAAATGGTTTTTGAAAGCTTGTGGATGGATGGAATCCATGCGAGATCTTTTGGAAAAGATGGTTTGGGTGGGATGCCCGTGGTTAGGTTAGTGTTTGGTCAGAGCCTATACTAATGGTATTAATTTCATTTACAATTACTGTTTTTACTTACTGTATTAAATTCAGCAATTTCAATCTATTTATTGTATTTCCTTAAATGTTGTTTTGTGCCTAAATAACCCTATAAGCCTTCATTTGTTGCTTTTATCATTATGTTGCATTCTCCGTGTGACTTGCGGAATACAAGTTTGTACTCACCTTGCTATCTCCGCACAGAGGAAGATGTCTACGACTACGGAGAAGACCTGGGCGAGTAGGACACGTCTTACTGTCGTTTGCTTGTGGGCAGGCCTGGGCTTCGCTTTTTATCAGTTTGCTTCCGTAGTTATTTGCTTTAATATTGTTGCCAATGAGCATTGATGTAAGACTTGACCATAAGGCCGTAGTCTTTTATTTAATATTATTTTTCATTTGTGCTCAATATGTATCTTTGTTCCATTGTGTGCATTAGCTGTTCCTGGATTAGTGCGATTTACACAGAGAGTTTCGGAGTTGTTGCTCCGGGATCCGATAGTCACACATGCTTGTTCTCCTTCTTTCCCTGCTATGGTTAGTGTAAATAACAAGGAAAGCTATGTATGTGGATATAGAAAGTTTTATTTGTGAAATTCACTCAACCTCACATTCTCTTACCAACCGAAGTTCTTATGTGTCCTTGATGGAATTGAAGAGCTGCATGCACTTTAGTGACGGTAGACAACACAAGGTGGTAGATTAAGTGAATTCAATTGCACAAGCACTGTTACAACAACGACTTATATATGGAGCTTGGAGGGAAAATATTAACCTATGCAATATGAAATTATTGATGTTGTTAAGTTAAGTAATAGTCCAAGCTAGAATACTTTGCCTAAGTGCTGATCCAATAGATTTAAGTAGTGCTGATCCAATAGATTTAAGTAAAGTGTATGAATGCACACTCAAAGATCAATGTGATTTAATGCAAATAAAGGAATGAGCTAAATAGAGGCAATCTGAAATTGAGGACTAAATAACTCGTTTTGCACCAAATACTAGTAGAGACGCTAGCTAATTGCAATAATATGAATGTAAGGGCACAAGATTTCTCAAAGAAATTAAATACACAAGCTGAAATTATGAATTAGAATTAGCTAACCCCAATTTGGCCAACGCACACTTTCTTTTTTTTTTTTTGCCGAGGCTCTTTTTTTTTTGTCGGCTGCCTTCTTTCTTTTTTTTTACTTTGTGGTTGGTACTAAGGTTTAGCTTTCCCTTGCACAAAAAATAAAATTTCAGCAGGTGTAAATTAATACCAAGAATAGCCTTTAATGTAATTATCAAAGACTAGTCTCAAAGATGAAAGAAAAAGTAGTATAAGTGAAGCTCTCAATCTAAGTAAGTGCTCGGGTACCTTAATTTGGTGCAATGCCACTGGCAAGTAGAATTCAGCACAAGCCTTCGTATTTGACTTTGGACAATTGGATTCACGTATAATGCTTTCCAAGTGAAATCGGATGGCTATTCAGCAATGCACTTAGCAGCTTGGTGGCTTGCTCGCCATGAGTTGGTGACGCAACAAACAAAACCAACAACAATTCTTCTATTCCGTTTTTTTATTCGGATGAAACAAAGGAACGGCACAACCATTAAACAACGTAAAGAAATATGATGATCAGCACATAAAAAAATTCTAATAGATGAAAACTTAACAAAACTCACGAAAAATAATAGATGCAAAAACTAGGGTTTAGATTTTTTTGGCTTTTTGTGTATAGGGAAAAAATAAATCTAACTATGGGTAAATTGATCCTCCGTGTCAACTGTGCTCTGATACCAAGATAATACGGTGTGCCCGATCTTCACGATGTAGGATCGATGATGATAACTTAGATATGTGCAGCCTGACGAACCGATGACGCCAACCACTGTTAGAACAGCAACCCGCGACAAAAGAATTCGCCCAACCACATGCTTGTGATCCTGTCTACTCGACCACACAAGTAGACGTGTCGTCGCTCCTGGAAATCACCAGGAATCGCAAGAACCACGGGGTTGAGAACGCCCAATTCCTCTCTAGGTTGCAATCATATGCTAAACTCTAAGAAGAATAAGCGTATAGCTCTCTGAAAATAATAGATTGATTTATGTGGTCGCTTTACAATGTTCGACAACTATAGAATTTAAAGGCCCTGGCTTGGCCGACTTGACTTATGGATCCAAATCCAAGTGATACTACTATTTGGACTTAAACACAGAACGTGATACAACCGACTTGGACCTGGGTTCCGATTACATGGCTGCTTGAAAGCATCTATGCTCCTAAAAATGGTTTTGGTAATTAATGAAATTATGTGAATATGGGACTAATGTGTTTTATGAGCATGCGAAGGGTTAGTCTACATATGAGCGACAAGATGCAAGCCAAAGGACATATATGAAGACCAAATTGGCTCAAGACAAAGGTATACTTAGCATAGGACCCCTTTTATTTTTACCGGTCTTAGGTGAATGGTGGAAGATCGGATTATAGGGTAGAAAATCGTACCATCAAGAGGGATCTTGGCAAGTAGCTTGAATACAAATTTTGTGCCATTTGGATCAATATTAGAAACTTGCATTCATCAAAAATCCGTTTTAAAACTAAGCTTGTGCTCTGTCTGGACGAGTGGTAGTACCGCAGTTTTGAACGTCGGAACTACTGGAAAGCGGTAGTTCCGCACCCAAAAGCGGTAGTACCGGCGAGCGGAAGATCTGGTTCTCGAGCGGATCCTTTTTTCCAGAGAGCACCCACGGATGCACCTGAGCTCTTGCGGGAACGGAAGTACCGGCGACTTGAATGCCGGAACTACCGCACCGAGCGGTAGTACCGCATTATTGAGCGGTACTTCCGAATCCCGGAAGATCCGGAGAATGAGCGGAACGTTTTTTCCAGAGAGCTCCTCCGGATGAAGTCTGGATTTTCCTGGAGCGGAAGTACCGGCGATTTCAACACCGGAACTACCGCTGTGTGCGGTAGTTCCGCGACTCAGAGCGGTAGTTCCGGAGTCCGGAAGATCCGATTTCAGAGCGGATGTTTTTTTTCCAGAGAGCGCCAAATTTGGGACCTTTTGGATTTCGGCCAGAGCGGTAGTACCGCGCCGACTTGGCGGAACTACTGGAGAGCGGTAGTACCGCAAAGTACAACGGCGGTAGTACCGCGCCGCTAAATCCAACGATCACTGCAGAGCTCTGACATAGCCATTTTGCCGCGAAGATTTGGTAGCGGTAGTACCGGCTCATGAGGGCGGTAGTACCGCTCATCCTGAATTTTTCAAGAATTTGTGCCAAACAGCTAGTTTTGGTTGATGGAGGCTATAAATACCCCCCACCACTGCACAAGGGCTAAGGTTAGAGACCCATTGCACATTTGTTGAGCCCTAGAGCATTCATTCCACCCTCTTTTACTCATTGAGCATTAAATTGAGGTGGTTTTGCAATTAGTGCAAGAATTTCATTAGTTGATCCACTTGGCACTAGAATTGCATTCAAGTGAAGCCCGGGATTCAGTACTCTTAGTGCTTGCCGGCACTTGGATGATTGGGCGGAGATTGGATCGGTGATCTTCTCAAGAAGCTTATGAGAAGACCCGATGATTTGTGAAGGTCGGAGCTCACCTACCCGAAGCGGGGAAGAGCTATCACGAGTGATCGAGGTGCTTAGGCTCAATTCGTGGAGCCGGTCCGATTCGTCCGGGCTAACCTCAACGTGGACTAGGGGAAACCGGCAAGTTTCCGATCACCACGGTAAAAACATCGGTTGTGTTCATTTCTTTCTTGGCTCTTGCTTACTTACTTGTTTGTAATCATTTGTTGGCTTAGAGCTAGGATTGCTATATTCTTGACTAAAATTGCATAAGATTAATTGCTTTACATTCTTACTATTTAAATTGTGAAGAATTAATCAAGTGAACAAAAAAAGTTTAAAAACTTCCTATTCACCCCCACTCTAGTCGGTATTCTTGATCCTACACCGCTTCAAAGAAGTCTGACCAAAAGCATGACACATAGTTAAAATTAATCTGGAATCAAGAAGCCCAATTTTTTATTGTGCAAGTTTCCCAACCGAAACTATCACACAGTTGGTCACCATCCGAATTTCTATGATGGCTTCCATGCATGCATTAACTCCTCTCTCTTCCATTACTTTCCGAAAGGCAGCAACACTCAATCCTTATGGCATGTAACACACACACGTAGCACATAGATGCTTGCATGTATTTCTTTCATTTTATCTTTTGTCTCGATACATATACACATGTATGATTTTCTTACTCGACTGATTTCTTTTGGCTTCGTCATCCCAACATCTCCTCGTGCACAAACCTGAAACCAATTAAGATACTAGCATTAGGTAGTAGCCAGCTCTCATGTAAGTTAAAACTAAATTTAATTAGGAGCGAATTCACCTGTTGATTTATATTTTTAGTTCGTGTAATCGGACCAATCGAGATGTCCTCATTAGGTTGGGATGGTGCCCTACCGCCCCTTTTATTGCTCGCTCGACCATGTCCCCCACAATGATCCAGAGATGTAGTGCTCTGTTCTTTATTAGTTTTTTAACGATTTTTATCTTTTTAACTTCTTTTAACTATTATTATTTATCAAACTAATAGATTGTAGCTTGAAATAGCAGCCCATTATTTGAACGAAGCGGAGTCTTTGGCAACCTGTGCAGCGCTTCCCTACCGTTTGGGCCTTTGCTGCTTTCCGATGGCCCAATAGGAAGCGAAGCTAGCAATGCTGCAATGGCATCATCCCACCACGTGGTTCGACGGCCTAGTAACACGGCAAGGAATAGGATTTCGCGATCCCCATCTCTCTCTCCCTCTCCCCGATGGCTGAGCCGCCGCCGGCGCAGACGCCGCCGCCGCCACCCGCGCAGCAGCAGCAGCAGACGCCCGCGGGGGCCGTGCGAGACGACATGATGGCGTGCGTGGCCGCGCTGGAGGCCGCGCTGCTGCCCTGCCTCCCCGCGCGCGAGCTGCAGGCCGTCGACCGCTCCCTCCAGTCCTCCCACCAGAGTACGTGGAACCGACCCATAATCGCCTCTTCTCTCGCCACCGGCGACCTCCGCTCCGCAAGGTTTTGTCGCCGGCCAAGATTCGTGGTGTTTGCTTGGTCGCCGGCGCCTCGCGCGCGAGATGTTCGTTGTTTTGCCTACAAGATAGGGGTGGTGCTTGTCGTTCGTTCTTGCGGAAGCTCGCGTCTTGCCTGCGCATGAGCACTTTTAAGTGCTGAGATTACTGCAAATTGCATCTCTGTAGTTTAACTTGTTGTGTTACTGGTGCCAAATTTGAGATGATGACTGTTTTTTGCTGTCGGCTCCATGTCGAGCAGTTGATGTTGAGAGGCACGCGAGGGATTTCATGGAGGCTGCCAAGAAGCTCCAGTCTTACTTCATCAGCCTGCAGCGCGAGGACCAGCCGACCACAGAAGAAATGCTTCGGAAGGTACATTTCTTCAACAACTTGACCTGGAAATCGCCTCATCTTTGTCCAACACTCCAAGCTGCAAGTGGAGTACATGCGTACATTGGTTTTGCTAGATGCTGTGGGTTAGGACTTACAGGTGCGGGCAATGGTTATTGTTTGAGTATAAATGAAATGCACGTCTTTTTTTCATGAGTTTAAGCTTTTGAGTGAACTGATTAGTACATGAAATTCAATATGGTATCAAAGCCAAGAGGTCTTGAGTTCTATTCCATATTTTAGACCTATAGAAGACTACACGTGAGGGGGAGTATTGAAGTATAAGTGAATTGTCTGTCTTTCTTCATGAGGTTAAGCTTTTGGGTGAATTAGCTGGTGCATGAAACTCCATAGTGATTTTGTGCGTGGGTTGGGGGTGGTGTTCTGGGTCTAGGAAGCAACCTATAGCGTGTTGTGGGATTGATGCCAGGCTGATGGACTGGAGTAGCATACTACGTAGCAGCATGGTAGCGGAGGTCACTAGTGTTCACTGAGAGCTGAGGGATAGCCAGGGAGAGGATAGTAGAAAAGAAGGTGAAGAATTTTGGGAAAGAAAGGGTTTGGTTTTTGAACTAGTAATCCAGAGTCTTGACATGAGTTGATCAACCCTAAATCAACCCCTTATTGTTACTGCTACTTTTTCGGAATAGCTAATTAAGTATCATCTTTCAGGATGCGGCTCCTCTGACTTAGCAGAGGCAAGTCACAGCTTGCCGTTCCTCTAACATCCACCCTCCATCGACATCCACTTCAGACCCTGGCCGCTACCAATTCACTATCAACCAAAGTACCAGACACCCATCGTCTTCCTCCATTAGAAGGGGAAAGCACCAGGAGAACTTGACGCTTGGAGACACGATAGGAGCATATCTTCTACCCTTCCCTTACTGGTAGAAGCTAGGAAATATTCACATACGCCAAAATCCTGAACAAATTTAGAAAAGCTTTCACTCGTTAGTACTGCATTATACTTCATCTGTTCTTTTTTACGTGACTTTTTTACTTTTTACAGTCTCCGAGATACAGTTTTGACAGGTACTTTTTTTACAACTTTACATTAAGATGTACTAGAAAAATTATAATACTATTAAAGTATTTTTATGAGAAATCTAATCATATAATTTCATATAGCCAATCTAGGTAGTTCTAAATTGGCACGGATTCTGGGACGTCAAGCAAAAAAGAATGAAGGAAGTAAAAAGAACTTCAATTCTGCAATCAAGAGTCAATACACATCTCTGTACTTTAAATTGATCAGTACGTTTATATATTGATTTGTAAGTAGAAAGTATCACACGAACAAACTGTGGCCTTGACCAATGACTGCAAATGATAAAGAGTTTGATGGAGAGGCGAAATGAAGGTCACCTATTTGCTTATTGGTGCTTAGTCCAAGAGGCAACTCAAGGAGAGTTGGCCGTTGGATATAGATAGATGGTGGATATTTGGGGGGGGGGGGGGGGGGGGGACGGATGCTGTCATTTTCCTCTATTTAAGTCAGACAATCCACGCCACCTTTTACTATAACCACCTAATGGTATAGGTTGCATTATAAAAACTGCTTTCATTCTAGTCGAACCTCACTTCTGCACTAGAAAAAGATAGAAATTGAAGGATATGAAGGAATGTGTCATGAACCTTAGTTCATAATGGAATAAACATCTGTCGGAGGGAGGTCGGACGGCGATGACTTGAGGTAGAATGACGTTAGGAAAAAGAGGGCACCGATTGGGGGACGAATAGATTTAGAGTGGCCGGTATATGGGAGAGACCAGAGGTAGGAATCAGGAACTTGAGAACACTTCTTCATTTTTCATTGCTTGATGATAATGGATACATGTTATCCCTTTTATAGTGATAACTCGACTTGATCTCTAAGAAACAATCTCTATCTCTAAGGAAACTTATCGTGAATAGTATTCGCACGTGACACTTCTGTAATATTCGTAAAAAGCTAAAGCAAGGGAAAGCGAAAATTGAGAAAAAGCGGAAATTGAGAACAGTCCAAGGGAGAATAAATATGTTAAGAAGGGGTTTTGCCATAGAACCCTTCGGCTTTAGAAATGCCGAATGAAATAGCTTTCATTGAGGTTTCTAGACCGTCTGGGGCCGATCGGCGCCTCTCGCTAAAGTGGGCATCATCATTTGACAGAAAGAAAAGAATGCAGTGCCTATGTTTTACCGACTTACCTTCTGCAGTAGAAAAGCCCATGAACAGGATCAAGCCCACCCTTTGGACCGGAGGTCTATGTTTTTTATCCAGCAGCCAAAGAGAGTAGATAGGATAAGGCAAGGGCATTTTAGGCATGGCACAGTAAGGAGAGAAAGAACCGCCATGGCCGAAGCCCCCCATACAAAATATCAGCAGACTCACAGAAGGCCATTCCATTTTTACTTCCTCAGTCAAGAGCCAGAGCAAAAGAGACACCCCTCATTTCTTCACTTCGGCCACAACCACAAGAGCTGGCTGAATGCCCACCTCCACCCCCCACAACCACACAGGGAAGAGGTGAGGAAGAGAGAGAGCTCGAAGGTGAGGGGACAGAAGAAGGGGAAGACGAAGGGGAGAAGACCATGGTTGTGGACGCGTAGAACCTTCGACGACCGTTGGGACCGCTCCGAGTGAACAAGGTGACAACCAAGACAGCCAGCCAACATCAACTCAGCAAGCAAGTAGGTCCCCCCCATCCATGAATACTTACCAGTGCCACAGTCACAGCACAAGCACACCAGCACCGTCGTGCGCCCTTGGAAGGGAGAACATGCTCCCCAGTGCATGTCTCCCCACAAAGTCCCGTCGCGGCGACACTTGTAGGCGTTCCCAAGACCGAGTGTAAGCACAAATAAAGCAAGGTGGAAGTATAAGCTAAAACGAAAGTACTTGTAAAGTTGTAATAAGGGAAGGACTAGACCGTCCTGGGTTGAAGCAGAGGTGGTGAATCGGGGCAGGGAGCCGAGCGGCGGCCATGGTCGGTCAAGGGACAACCGTGGCCGGAGCGAGGGCTGACCCATGGCGACGAGCTAAGAGCCAGAGCCGAGGCCTCGAGTAGGCTGGCGGCGAGCCGTGGCTTTCAGGCTCAAGAGTGGTAGCGGAGGGAGTAGATCAGGTGACGCCGGAGGCACCGTGACCGGGGTAGCTCGGCGGCAACCTTCGTGGTGGCCGATGGGGTTGAGGAAACCGAGGGGAAGACCACGACACCGACGATCGGTGGGCCGATGGCCAACGACCCGAGGGTCAGCTGCACCCCCAGATCCAATCGGGAGGCCACGAGGTCGATGGCGTAGGGGAAGAGTGGCGGCTCTGATGGGGCCAGCGCGGGGCCAGGGGGACGATCATGGTCGAGTGGCGCGGGAGCTGGAGCAGAGCGGTCGGAGCTAGGGCGACGACCGACAACGCAGGAGGTGGCGCCGGCGCGCTGCGCTCGCTGAGCCGGAGGAGAGGAGGCATCCGACGGTGGGGGATGGCCAGATCCGGCCCTGGCCGGCCAGATCTGAGGTGGATTCGAGAGAGGGGGAGGAGGCATAATGGAGAGAGGGAGAGGAGTTCAGCCGGATTTGAGAGAGAAAGGGAAGTGAGGGGATGAATGAGGAAGAAGAAATGAGGCTTTTCGGTTGATCCAAAATGAAGACAGAGTTAGAGAGAGCGAACCGAAAAGAGAAAAGAAAAGAGAGGGAGAAGAGACCGGGTGAGAAAAAGAAGAAAGAGAAGAGAGAAAAGAAAGAGGAAAAGAAAGATAGTGGAGGAAAAGGTTAAGCATGCGCTAATCAGTGTTTATTCGTCAATAAATGATGCGATCTCTAAACCATGGTCGTTTGAGTACCAGGACCACGGAAAAGTGTCTCGTGAGAGGGGATCGTGTGTGATGGTTTTGCCCGTAGAAACATTGCCTCCGTGAATATGCCGTGAATATGTGTGCATCTTGTTATGATATTAAGACAGGGAGATGCTTGTACAGGTGGAGATCCTGGTTTTGGAGCCATTCACGCATTGTCCACAAGGATAAACATGCAAGTGCATGTAGAATAGTGGATTGTGATGAATGCCTGGTACTTATTTAATGCCATGTTTTATGTCATTTTATGAAGTGCTATCACTGCTTGTCTGTTGATTATACTGTGACGAGGGATGCTTATTGTTGATTGTTATGTTGTGTTATGCTACGCACTCGTACTAAAGACCTACTTCGTGTAGGCATCTAGCAGTAGTGGGATAAGGACCTACTTCATGTAGGCATCCCACAGGAGTGGAAAGTTAAAAACCTACTTTGGTAGGCACTCGTGCGTTTGTGTAAAGTTGATTGTGAATGCTGAAAGGATATTGCATCATGTAAATTGCATATAAGTTAGAGCGGTGAGTAAGTCATATAACTATTTTATTATGTACTTGTTGAGTCTTTAGACTCACCTTTTGTTGTGTTTTTTTAGGATATATGGTGAAGGCGACATGCATTGGTGGGAGTAGTAAACATTTATTTCCACATGCAAAAGTAATTTGCATATCACCTCTAGTTGTAATGATCAAATTTTTTGATGGCATACTTTGGCAATTAGCTTTAAGATTGTGTCTTATTGAAACTGCTTCATATTGTGCGGGTTATGTCTTTCTTTCAATAGTAGGTAAATTGGTACAGTTTGGTAGTAGTGGTAGCATTCCGGGCTCAGAGTTTAGGCCGGGGTGTTACAACTTCTCCCCCTTCGGTGACAGCTCGTCCTCGAGCTGTGGTGATGGCCATGGTTGCAGTCATTGGTAGACCCAATCTGATGAGTAATTGTGATGCCCCGCGTGTGAGATGAACAATGTATTGATGACGATTGATGGCGAAGGCACGAGGGCTTTAGCGTTGCTCGATGTCGAGGAAGTTGCCGACGGCGAGGGCAACCAATGTGGAACAGCAGTGTCGCGCTTCATGGTAAGCAAAAGTCATGGGAAGAGATTGACTGCTTTGATACTAATCGTTATGAATCTTAGTTCATAACAGGATAAACATCTGTCGGAGGGAGGTCAAACGGCGACGACTTGAGATAGAACGACGCTAGTAGAAAGAGGACACTAATTGAGGAGGAATAGATCTAAAGTAGTCGGTCTAGGAGAGAGACCAGAGTTAGCAATCAGGGACTTAGGAACACTTCTTCATTATTTATTGCTTGATGATAATTGATACATGCTGTTTCTTTTATGATAATCTCTATCTCTAAGAAAACTTATCGTGAGCAGTATCATGAATAGTACTTGCATGTGACAGAATGCTTTTGTTCTGTTCTAACCTCACCTTTGAAACAATTGGAAACTTCTTATGCTCTCATTTCTTCTATAAAATTTCTTGGAAGCAATCAAGCAATTCAGAGAAATCATATATTCATATGTGCTAATCACAAAAGCTTAATTAAGATGCCAACTCTGAGCTATAAGTTGTCACCTTGTGTTAATATGTTTGCTTTCAGGAGATTACTGTAATGGAGGAAGAACTCAAGACCAAGTCTGAGCTCATTGCGAAGCATAAGAAACTCATTGAAGGGTGGCAGAAAGAGCTGAAGGACCAGCTGGGCAAGCACATCACTGAGCTCGAAAGAGTGTGACTCGGCAGCCTATTTTTCGAGTTTCCTTTGCTGGAAAACATGAACTCTAGGTGACCGAATGTTAGGATCATGCCTTGGAAGTTTGTGTACATTAAGCAGACAATCCACCGCAACAAGATATTACTTAGGATCTAACTAGTCATGTGAACAGACAATTGCTCTTTAATGTTGGGCTCGTTAAATTGCTCCTATCAATGTTTGATTCTATAATTTGTTTATGATTTATGTAGCGGTATCTTGTATTCTTGTGTGCTCCTCAATTGGTTATGTTCGTGTGAATCATGTTAAGACTGATAGCTGTTTTTTGAATAAAGATGGTGATAAAATTAGAACGACATAGAGAAGATTAGCATGGTCCTTTGCAAGAATGACAAAAGTTTTCTGTATTCTTGAAAAAGGAAAATAATGAAGATGTTTCCTGATGTGGAGTTTAGGCGAAAGTTGTCTTTTACAAACTCCTCCACTTGCCTCGGTCAAGGTCGGTTCTTTTTTGTTTTAGCTTATGGTATTTTTGTTATGGTTTATGACTTTTGGACTGTTTGTGAGAAAGACTATGAAGTAACAGAAACTCGTGTGCAGTTTTAATCAATATAAAAAATCATTACAGTGTGTATTATAATCAACTTATAAACTCACCTTAAAAAGACACTCTGTTTGAGATGTAGTTATTGTAGAAAAGCTAAAAAATAGCTTTTAAAAACTGAAAACATTGCCTTCATTCAGTTCAGTGAGAGAATTGTAAGTGCAAGAAAGTCACCAGAATGGATGACCATCAACAGATCACAAGACACTGTTACGCTCACAAGATGATTCGTATTTCAGAACAGTGAGGTCAATCCAAGGATGTAGATTTGGTGAAGTTACCTGATTCATATTTCAGAACAGTGAGGTCAATACAAGGATGTAGATTTGGTGAAGTTACCAAGACGCGATGGAAATGTGATCATGACCATACAGGATAACAGGACTAACTGGGGTAGTAAATGACTGCAAAAATAGTTTCCATGTCACCTCAGTTCCAGAAACACACATCAACGCAACTGAGGAGTAAATCTAACAGGAATATCCAGGCGTAGACTGCCTCAAACATAAACGATCTGCCAATTGTACAAAGGTAGGGCTCCAGCATTCATTCGCCAAGTCAATACGGGCCTGTTCTTTAAGTCAAAAGCTGGCGGCTTTTGATTTTTACTATGGTACCTAACATTCAAACGGAGTATTTTCTGAATACGGGGTCCACAAGTTAAACGATCACACGTTACAAGCCCAACATCTGTACCAGCTAAAATCGCAAGTGAGTATCTGTCTCTCCGTACTCTGTACCATAAACAGTTCAAATTTAAAAATTTCAGCCAAAAGTCATAAGCTGCAGCCGAAAAGAACAGGCCCAGCTTAAGAGCTCTCTACTTCTTCGCATAGGTGATAAGCATTTGGTTATCTTTTGAAAATTTGAAGCCCTGAAGATGGTTCATGGCTGTGGTGACCCGCCCCTCGTCTCCAAACTCCACAAAAGGAATTCCAGGTTTTGCTTCGACCATCCTCGCTTCCGTGAACCCTGGGAGCTGGCAGGAGAGCATCTACAGCATCATAGGGCTTGTCTCGTGTGGGAGATTTTGGACAAAGAGGATGTTGTTTGGTGCAGTAATCTCTGGCAACATGACCTTCTGTCCCCCAGCAAAAGGTAGCTGAGAGAGCTACACACAAAAAAAAGACATTTAAATTGAGGGCATCATCTCAAGCAAGTAATGAGCTGACGAAAATCGATGCACCACAAAATAATAGCACAATTAAACATGACAACATGCTCATTGTACCAATGGTAGTGGGTATTATATCTATACTGTTAGAAGACACACAACTACACCAGCTTTTAGTTGTGGCTACATGTTCCCACCAAAATCTAAAGTTATTTCTCACTGATAATTCTTAATATTCTGAATGGCAAGTCATCCTAACATAAATCTGCACTCATGCAAACTTTGTTCCCTGTATAGAATGAACTAAGATGAGTGGAGGTTGGCGTCCATGCTCAAATGTATGCAATGGATATGTTCTTTTTGGCTTCGGCTTATGCCTTTTAGCTATGGCTTATAGATTTTGGGTTGTTTGTGAAAGAAAGTGCAGAGTAACAGAAACTCGCGTGCAGTTTTTATCCCAATATAAATGAAGTCGCTACAATGTATACTACAGACTCCGCCTTAAAAAGACAATCTGTTTAAAAACTAATTACCGTAGAAAAACCGAAAATTAGTTAATAAACAAGTGAGTGTACGCACAGAGTAAAGCAGGACCAGACAAAGGCACTTGTCACAATTCATTAAGGAGTAAAAATAGTTCTTGGACAATTTTGAAATTCTATAAATAGGTGAATGCATCTATTGATCGGGGGTAGAAAAATTGCATGAATAGTTACCAGGAAGTACTGACTAATAGCTTCAGCATTGAATCAGGGACCACAAAAAATGTTGATGCTATGACTATTTCAACATTGACATGCCATCTATTTCCAAAACCTTTTGCTTCCAATATTTTAAAAAGGGCTGCATGCTCAACTGTATCAAATGTTTTTTCAAAATCTAGTTTCAGAACTACCACTTTCTTTTTTGCTTTCTTACATGCATGAATGTATTCCACAGCTAATGCAAAACAATCTTGAATAGTCCTTGTTTTAATGAACCCAAATTGGTTTTTATGGACAACTTTAGACATATTAGGTTGCAATCTGTTAGCCAGCATTTTTGTAAGAATTTTCAATGATTCACAAACAAAGAGAAATGGGTCTAAAATCAGATACTTCCTCTGGAGATGATTTTTTTTGGAACTAGAACCACAAATAAATCATTAATAGATCTCAGATCTGCTTTTTGCAAGTAGAGTTGTCACATAGTTGTGTGAAGTCGTATTTTAGGATGTCCCAACATTTTTTTTTTGAAGAAAAGACTATTAAAGCCATCAGGACCAGGGCGATATCAGGTGACATACTTTTGATAATACTCTATGTTACAACTTTGATCCCAAAAGAAAACGCCCACATCGCAAATAATCTGAGAGAACATCGAAGAAATTTCTGAATTTCTTTATTCTCTTATTTGCTCCCCCTCTTTCTTTGCTTTTCTCTCGATTTTCTTGCTTGGATACAAAACTGGGTACAAGCCTCCTAAATATATAGGCTAATACTCTCCTACTCCTATTCCGATTCGAATTTCAAGTTGAACATAACTTCAATTTGAGTTACATACGAAAACAGACTCTACTACGATATGGACTCGAAGTCAAGATTATTTGTAACAATCTCCCCCTTAATCTTGATTTGACATACTCTAGTTTTAGTCTCAATGCATTATGAACTACCAGCCACGTCTCCATATGAAGCGTTCTACATGCAAACTACATGTAGAAACTCAACTCAATTGGAACGGGTCCATCCAGATGCAAAGATTCTAAAACATTAAGGCAGTCGGACTCAACTACAACTTACTAATCTCATACTTTGACACGGAACAGTGATACATCTCCTCGACGTTCCGATCTCAACTCTGCTTACTTGAATTTGGACGACGAACACATCTTCTCAACGTCCAACACTCCTTGAGCCTTCATGTACACCTTCATCTTGATTGCCCAGGCTGCATAATTGCTCGTCATGAGCATCGGATAATGCAACGAGACAGCGGAACTCTCCTTCGCCATCATACCGGATGATGCCTCGTCACCGGTGACACCACTTCCCGGAGTACGCGACATGATCTTGAACACAGATCAAGAACTCAAGCTACTTTGAAGTCTCTTGGACAGAGAGAAATAGAGAAACACTGTTGTTTTTCTTTTTCTCTTTTTCTTGAACCTTTCTCTCTTACTCTTGCTGCTGCTCTCCTTAGGTCCACTTTTATTGTGCTATTTTCTGACTTCAACTTGGAGATGAAAACAATCCACTTTTCGTGCTCGGCTTCGGACGTGATGCCGTGTTCAACTGCAGCACAAATTGCTTTTGACTAGTGTTTGTACCGACTTCCCAAGCGACAGCAAGAAAAAAACAAAATATGAATCAAAGCAAAAGTTGTGATTTCAATTATTGCACGTGGACTGAGGTGCCCCGATGTTGCTGTCTCCGCACGAACCAAAGACGTGGCGCTGGAACGGAGGGTCTTGCGCTTGCTCTCCTTTGACCCAACGACACGCCTGTCTCTTGCTTTTCACTGGCTTGTGCTTGGCGCTGCTTCTCTCTTCATCTGGCGCGCGCTCTACACGATCTTGTGCCTCGGGAGATGCACATTGGCCTTGGGACGACTCGAAAAACTCGGGACGATGCGCCTTGGCAGCTCCGTGCGAGATGCACCGAAACTGAAATTATCGAGATAATTTTTTCAGCGACTCGGTTCTGCCTTTTGCCTAGGCTCTGATACCACTTGTTACAACTTTAATCCTAGGAGAAAACGCACACATCGCAAATAATCTGAGAGAACACCGAAGAAATTTCTGAATTTCTTTATTCTCTTATTTGCTCCCCCTCTTTCTTTGCTTTTCTCTCGATTTTCTTGCTTGGATACAAAACTGGGTACAAGCCTCCTGAATATATAGGCTAATACTCTCCTACTCCTATTCCGATTCGAACTTCAAGTTGAACTCAACTTCAACTTGAGTTACATACGGAAACGGACTCTATTACGACATAGACTCGAAGTCAAGATTATTTGTAACACTCTCCATTTTCTCAACTGAGAACGCTCTTTCCATGTCCAAAAAAATTAATATTGTCATTGATATATGTGTTGGATAAGTCAAATTGCATACAAGTGTAAGAAGATTGCCCCATTTTATTTTTGAAAGAATTCCAGAATAAAGAAGCTTTCTGATCATGGTCATATATAAAACTCCCCTCATTATATTTAATAGCAACAATAAGATTGGAACGCTTATTTGTTGTGGCAATTGCATGAAAATACTTATACTGTTTTCATCCCCTAGTTTGACCCATCTCCGTTTGCACCTTTGTTTCCAAAAGGTGTTTTGAGATTTAAGCAAAATCAAAAGGTTATTTGAGACAACTTTCCTTAAATTGTTTTCAATAGTGAAGGGAGGTCGATGCTCCTCAACCAAATCAAGAAACTGGATGATTGCATTACTAACATCAATAAACTGATTGAATTTCTTGATATCTTTGCTCCATGTTTTAAGCACCCTTCTTAAGAATATAAGTTTCTGAGCAATAGATTTAGCTACATTTTGTTCTACAGAGGTAGATTTCTGAGATGCTTGTAACCAGGCTAAACTGACCACATCCATGAAATTAGGGTAAGATAACCAGTGGTTTTCAAATCTGAACAAAGAAGATTTTGGCAATTTTGTACTAATCTGAACTGAACATAGCATATGATCATAAATGATTTCCATTTTAAGTGTGGAACTTGCTACTGGGGGGAATCAACTTGATTTCCTGTCAAAGAATTGCTGCCCTGCACCAAAGCCTGAGATGAGCCAGCCTCTTGCTGTTGGGCAACAGGAGGGGCTGGTACTTGATTCCCACCATGTCCATCATCATCATCTAGATCACTGTTTTCATCTGAGCTACTATCTGATTCATTAGGGCCTCCCCAGCTAACGTCCTCAATGTGAAAAACTGAGATAGAAACCTTCCAAGATTTCCCAAAAGGAGCGTTGGCAGATCTAATAGTAAGAGTCGAGGGGATATCTGTTGCCTTTCTAACTAAAACCTGAACCTTAGCACCAGCCTTGCCTGTACAAGCCTCTAGAGATGAATTCCAATTAAGCAAAAACCCCAAAAGATTTAACTACATTCCTGATGTGCTCAAGGACCAGTAATTAATTGGAAGGTTTAACATGTTAATCCAGGCTCTGTGATGATACCCACTGATCATAAAGTTGGGACCTTCTTGTTTCATGCACTTAAGAGAGAAATGTCCAAGAGGAGAGACGACATCATGCAATCCATCAGTATCATCAAGGACAAAAGCTCTATGTTCAAGTAGATAAAAACTCACATATGTGGTGCCCATAGCACAAGAAAAGATAACTTCAACTGGATAGTTCCTCCCTTCAAAATAATTTCTAATAATCTGAAAGCTTTGTTGTCAACTTGGGACAAACTCTTGCAGTGGGGTTAAGATGCAGATTATGGTGTCGCTAAAACACACTGCCGGAGGACGTTCCACATGGATGTCAATGTTCTCCTTTCTTCCATCAATCTGGATAACTACTCCATCTGGATTGTGTTCGGCTGGGTTGATATCCATGGTATGGGATGAGCTGAAGCTTTTAGGAGTAGAATGATAGCAATCGGTAGGGCTCATATAAGGCAGATCCAAGTCCTCAAAACTATCATGGGATAAATCATCAAATGCACACTAATTATAGAGCAAATGATCAAATATTTCTTAATTAATTAGACTTTTACATGATGCTGTTTGGACTCCAACTGTACAATTTTTTTGGGTCACAAATCTTATATATATAGTTGGACTAATTGTTGGTCAAAAATCACAAAATTTGAATCTCTAAATGTATGGGCGCCTTATAAAAAATCAACTTAGGGATTAATAATCTTTATACTTTCTCGGGGGAAAAAATTCCTTGTATAAAGAAGAGTAGTGCTTAGAAACCAACTATAGTATATAATAATTGACCAGAATTCAAATCTCCCTTGAAACAACCCGAAAATTTCCAAAAAATTGAAAATTTCTTTTGAATTTGATTTCTTTCCCTTTTTGGCAATTCCCAGCGAAATTCCGCTTTCCCTTTTGGTCTTTTCCGCCTTTACCTCTTGCTGGCGCTGCCGTGCGCAGTCGCTTCTCCACCGCCTCTCTGTTCTGTCGCTTCCTCGCGCCGCGCTGCCGTCTCGCTGGATTGCAGCCGTCCTCGCCCACGCGTTCACATCGACCTGGTGCCGTGGCCCTGCCTGTCAGTCGCCTGACCCCTGCTGCTCCCTCTCTCTTGTTTTGCGTGCCGCTCTGCTCACTTCCTTCTCTTCCCCGCTTCGACTCTCTGCTCCCGGCGACGTCCTCGTTTCTGTACGCAGCGTCAGTACTTGTCAGCTCCCTTAGACACTAAAGAGCCACGATGCCAATGCCTTTACTCCCTCTGCAGAGCCCCCTGCCTTTCTTCGCCCGCACGCTCGAAAATCCCCGAACCGCCTTCCTGTTGCAACCGCCTTTCAGTCGCCCTAAAGCCCCTTGAAGCCGCTCTGAAGCTTGTACACACCCCACATAACCCTCCCGAGCAGCCAATTGCTCTCCCTCGCTCGCCATCGCCGATGCCGTTGTCTCCCTACGCCGGTAAGCCCTCTCTGCAATCTCCTTCATTTCTCAATACAAATTCAATTGCCTTTATCCTTAACATCTCCAAAGCATGTTGATTTCATTACCGAGCTCGCCTTAGCACGAGCGTAACTTTAGAGCTCCGGCGGCGTGAGCCCTTGCCGGCGGGAGGGACCTCACCGTGGACAGCTCAACCAGAGCTATCCCAGCCTAAGCCGCTTCTGCCACCGAGTTCGCCTTAGCCCGCGTGGGCTTTACTGTTCATTCGGGCCGACCCAACACTGTAACTACTGTAGCTATACTGTTCATCCGAATTCAGAAAATTTCAAAAATACTCCATTTTGACTGTTTCGACCCCGTGAACCCATTTCTGACCTCCGTTTTGTCAAATCAAATCTCGATAAAACCCAAATTCACCCATTTCAAAGATCAGTCATCCACCTCTAAAAATCAACTCCCCACTTCCAAAATCCGTCCAACACTTTTATAACTTTTGATCGTCCTGAGCCTACCTAGTCCAGCTCTGACCCTGTCAGCCAACCAAGCATCATGGAACTCTGACCACCCAACCCAACCCATTTCCTTTTATGTCCTTTCTTGTTTTTAATTGCATTTTGTTCCCAGCTTGCATCTTGTAAGGCAGGAACCTGTTTGACCTCATTTTCTATGCTAGTGAATGGACCAAGCGAATTGGTCAACTGAAGAGCTGCAAAGGCAAATGAAGTAAGTTTGAAGCTGCTCAAGAAGATCAAGAGCAACAGAAAGAAGGCAAGTCACATGTTTTTGATCATGTTGAACCTACGTTTTGTTATTTATCTATTTATTAGTATTCCCATTATCTTTTATTTGTGCACTGATATTTTATGTACAATAAATATTTAGAATGACATGATATCTAGTTACATCCTACCACTGAAAAAGTCATGTTTACTTTGATGGCCATATTCACCTTGACAAGACTTAGTAATACTAAAATTACTATTTAAATAACCATGATAATGTAGGAAAATCAACTATTTCATGCTATTGTTCAACATATCATTTTGTCTGTACTATTGCAAAAGCGTTTCTGGAGAATTGATTATCATGAGAATTATGTGCTGGCTGTTGGTCGGTAAAATTGTCAAGATAGTTCTAGGGTAAGGGGTCTAGTGGAAAGCTACCAAGTGACCTTCGTCCACGACCTTACCTTAGGGCAAAGGTTTGTGTAGTTAATGTCTCAAAGTAAGGTGTTGGTAAAGTTGGAGAAATAAAGATGACCTTATGCTGAGCAAAGAACATAGTGATTGTCCAACCACAAGTGTTGACTTGTCAAACTTGGTTTAGCAGCTGCTAAATCGATTGAATCTCTACAAGAGTGAGAAGTGTTAGTATGGGAGAGGGAAAACCATACTGAACAACAGTAGATTCCTCTCAGGACGGGCAGAAGATATCTGGTCGTGTCGGCGGATACCCGGGTCTGAGTTGGAGGTCTACCGGGTAAAGCCTATATAAAGAAATGAGCAGTAAAATGATCTTGTTTTCTTAACTCAGTCATGTGGGTTAAGAACTTCTTGTGGGGCCAAAACGACCATAGGGGTAGCAGCGGGTACAGCCGCAGCAGCGGCTGTCGGCGCTTGTCGACGAAGCGCACGGACCTCCTCTATGAACTCCTGCAGCAAGGCTGAAGACCTTGCCGGATCTCTAGCTACGGAGTGTTCAGCAGAAGCAACCTCTGCGCAAGGTGCCTCCTGCTGAACCTCAAGCGGTGGCTCCGCTTGGGCATGGCCACGGCCACGGCCCTGGCCTCCACGGCCATGTCCACGTCCTCTACCTCTCGGCATATCTGTTCATGACAGATAGCCAATCACACAACTAGCCCACAAACATCCATTTCAACAACACAAATCAACATCAAAGCTAGCGAAAGCGTAATTACAATACAAGACCCATTCCCCATCCTATGGTGCACCAGTGCGTTAAATTTTAATTTAATTATTAGGTCTAAGTCAAATTTTAGTGGAATTGTTAAGCTAAGTTACCTCATTTTACCACGGACCTAACGCCCGCTCTGATACCAACTGTAACACGCCGCCCACCCTCTGGGCCAAAATGTTACCACTACTGTATACTCTTACCATTTCATCATCACTAGAAGAATTTAAGCCAATACTAAATTTATTTATATTGTTGCGTTCAGATACATCATAGCATTTTTAGCGATTACTCTAGCCTAGTAAAGGCTAAAATAAACTGACAAAAGGTAATACAAAAGTGCTGCTGGTTCGTGCTGATTATTCATGTGCTACTCCCGCCCGTGCATGTCGTCCTTAACGGTCACCTAAAAACAACAACGAAGCAAAGGTGAGTCCACCGACTCAGCAAGTACATAATAGAACGATAAACACTTTCTAAACATGTCAACAATTTATCTAACCATAACACTCCCCACATGCATCATCTGGTTCATAGTTTCATTTCCTGTTCCTTCATTGTCATACCATTAGTACAATGCAGCACTACTCTAAATGCTCATTTCCTCATCTCATTGCATATACCGGCATTGCCGAGTGAATACCCATCGATATTCACCCAAAATCTTGGGCCCGCCCATGTCGGCACGGGGGTCTCTCCACTCTCGTGGAGACCTACCGAAGTAGGTCTTGCGGGATCCACCCAGGCGGATCCTAGTTCTCATTTCATGAATGCACATGATGTGAATGCATATATCCATTGTCATTGTCATTGCCATAACCATTGTCATTGTCATTAGTATCATCATTAGTAGGGTGGCATCGCTGCCCACCCCACTCCATTACCATTGCCATCATTAATTAAACATCACCATGTCATGAGAACATTGGAATTCCATATAATCATAACATGTAACCATCGCATATTTCATAAAACCCACGGTCTACCGCTCTACCATGCACTTGCCTGTTAATCAAGCGGAGCGAAGCGACGTGCGGACGGCGTCGACTCAGGACCTCCACCTGAACAAACAATTAATCTGACTTAACGCATCATAATGAAGCCAGAGTTTAAGTGAGCAGTGACCACTCTATGCGCGTAACCCGGTTTTTGGCATAAAAACGCACAGGGTTAAGGACTCGACATGCAGGTGCCAAACCCCCATTTTTTTCCTTTTCTTTTTCTCCTCTTTTCTTTTCTTCTCTCTTTTATTTTTCTTTCCTCTTATTTTCTCTTCTTCGCCTCTCTTTCTCTTCCTTTTCTCTCCCTTTTTCTTTTCTTCTTTCTTTCTTACCCGGCCTCTCTCTCTCCTCTTCTTTTTCTTTCGGTCGAACAGCCTTCACATCTCTCCCTCTCTCCTTCCTATTCCCCTCACACGCACCGCGCTCGGGCGCACCACATGGCGGTGCGGCGGCGCACGGCCCCTCTACCGGCCCCGCCGCCTCCTTCTCCCCTCCCCCTCTCTTGCGCGGGCGCTCCTCCGGGCAATGTGGGCGCGCACGGCCGAGCTCGGGCTCGCCAGCCTCGAGCTCGCCGCTGACGACGCCTCCACCGCCCCCTGCCTTCCCTCTCCCACTCTCTCTCCCTCTTGCGCGGGCTCCTCTCCCAGCGGCGGTTGGCGCACGGTGCACCCGGGTGCCCGGCCCTTCCTCGCCGCCGGCCTCGCGCCGCTGCCGGCCGGCTCCGCCGCCTCTCCCCCACTGCCTCCATCCTCCCCAAATCTGGCAGATCGGAACGGATCTGTCGCTACCCTACCGCTGGCCACCACCTCCTGCCTGCGCCCGGTTCCAGCCTTGACTAGCGCCGGCACGCCGCTAGTCGTCGGCGCCGGCCACCCCGGGTTCCCCTCAGTATGGGCCTCCTCGGACCTACTGGCCGCGGCTCATAGCCGGCCGGTGCCATGCCTCCCTATCGACCCCTCCATCAGGCTCACCGGTGACGGCACACTTGTACCTCCGGTAAATTCTTTCCCTCACTTCCCCCTTCCTACCCTATGTGCATGTTTGCAATGCTTGGTGAGGGATGCATGTGCGGTGTTCTACTGATTGGAAGCTCACCTTGTACTTACCTTGTGCTGGCCGAAATGGTGTGGCTATGTGGGGCTGGTTAAGTGGAGGAGAGGAGAAGGGTAATGAGAATGAGCTTTGTGTGGGCTGGGCTGTATGGTGCTAGCTTATAAGAGCACGGTTGGGGGCTGCATTTGCATTTGTGAAATGACCGAAACGCCCTCATCTAACTCCCATGCCTCTCTCATATACTTGCCTGCCCAAGGGCATTTTGGTCCAAGGGCTCTGTACTATGCTTTTGGAGCTTCTACTGCAGTAGGTAAGTCGGAAAAGGTAAGATAGAATCTCTCGCCGGATGACGAAAACCCATAACGCGAGACGGTGCCGACTGTCCCTGGGAACCTCTGAGAGCGCTACTTTTATCCGGCTCTCTAGACGGTGCCGACTGTCCCTGGGCGGTCTGGGAACCTCTGCGAGCGTTACTTACTCGGCATCCCAAAAGCCGATGGGTCTGACAGCAACCTCTTCTCTTTTATTCTCTCTTTGCATATTAGTGGTATTACACTGTTGCAGGTGGCTCGACTTCCCTATTTCCAAAAATATGGGCGTTACATCCCTCTCAAAAACAAAACTTAAAACCCCAAACATCACGAATTTCTTGACTACTATTCTTACCAGCAGTTGTCTGTTGTTTGGATTTGATCCCATGATCTCTACGAGGTTATGTTTATATGGTCCGTGTTAGTTTGCCTCTGTGAAGAAAAGTAACCATACTCTTTTCCCCTCACACAAACGAAATGAAAGGACGGAGAAAGAATAGTACATAGGAAGTTAGAAACCACATCTTTTCAGACCTTTCCTCACAAACTACAGATTGTAATGCAAAGAAAATACATTGGTAAAAACATCAGGCAAAAAATACGTCACAAAAAGTAACTAACAAAATTACAAAAACCAAAACTACCCACATCCACAAGAAGTCACACTACCAATCAGATGCTATGTCGGCAGGAAGAACAATCAGAACAGATGGTGCTGCTGAATCCGACCAAACATTGTACAGAAGAACGAGCGCAAAGCCAATCAACCTTTACAAATGTTCAGCAATTGGAATCAAGCTGCCACTCCATAAGCTAAGAAAGGGTGGTTAAGCTTAAGCAAGAGGATTGGCTGGTGGATGCATAGGGCCATGCCCTGGTGGATCCAAACAATTGATCTCCCCCTTCGAGCTGACGATGATAATATTGAAGGAATTGGATGCTGATCAAACGTTTTACCCTCTTGCTGGCTGTTAAGTTAAAAAGGTTAGGTAATCAGTTGTCTTGCCTTCAAATCATACGTTTGACAAAAAGAAATCCAGTTCGTTTCAAGTCTAAAGAAGCATCATAAAATGTTCCATTTGGTGCCATGATAGTTTATTCAGGATAAGTTATCCAATGTAGAACCTATTGTTCCTTGCATCTTGGGTGGTTCACATGTGGCTATTGGATGGTCACAGGTTAACTGATTCTTAAGAAAGATAATGTCGGAAGGGATAGTGTATACCAACTCAACAAGTGTAATAAGTAACCCTGAGCTAACTAGAATGAAGTGAGCTGCTATCTCTAGATATTATTGCACAAGTAATTCTTGATCTACTGGGTGTTTGTGGGGATAGCTCAACAGCGACCTAGTTATCCCTTTCATTCCCCAACCAACCAAAGCTATTGAAGATATTAGTGAGCACTGAGCAGGTACAGTAGTTAGGATATCATCTATAAGGTTACCATAGGCCCATCGTTATGTAAGACTTAATTGGTTGGGTAGCTACAATAATAGTAGTTCAGAGAATGAATGGTCCCTTCTTGATCTAAAATTTATTGAAGGAATATCCTCACACTTACATCATTATCCCACTCTATTTGTAGTATCAGTAAAATACATTATTAAATAAATGCTGGTGGTAAGAACATGAATCCTATTTCAAGTTAGCTGATTTACCTTATTTGGAATTGTTTTTCTTGCATGTGGTGGGCCTGTCTCATTTGGCTTCAGGATCTGAAATGAACACACTAGGCTTTCATCTATGCTCAACAGAGCACCTGCATTATCGAATTCCCCACAATAATTTGGAGCCGAGAAGATTGTTACTAATCTCCGCTGTGCAAAGAACTCGTAACCATCTTCTACCACCTAGGGGTATTCATTATACATGCCATCATTGTGAGGTAAAGCACATTCGATAAAACACAAAGAGAATAAAAATAATTTAGAAAACAAGACAGAGTGTCTCTATAAAAACAAAACAATACAGAAGACTAGGCTTTCACAAACCTGATGAGCTCGGCATATAAGATCAAGATCATTCTTCTCCAAAAACTCTACAAGCTTATCTGCACCAAACGTACATGAAACACCTCTGTCACTCTCCCCCCACCCTTCTCCATCGGGGCTAGGATCAGACCAAAGCAAATCACACAGGAGACCATAGTCAGGAATCTCAGCTGGCCTCTCAATATCCTTTATTTGGTCCAGATTATTCAATTCAGGTGAGAGGCCACCATGCATGCACAGTATCTTGTCATCAATGAGTGCTGCAATAGGCAGGCAGTTGAAGCAATCAGAGAATATCTTCCACAGTCGAACATTGAACCTCCTCTTACATTCATCATAGAAACCATAAACTCTGTTTATTTTTGCATCTTCATGGTTCCCCCTTAACAGGAAAATCTTGTCAGGGTACCTGATTTTGTATGCCAGCAGCAAGCATATAGTTTCCAAGCTCTGCTTGCCTCTATCCACGTAATCTCCGAGGAGTACATAAGTTGAAGTTGGAGGATAACCACCCAAATCAAACAACCTCAGAAGATCAACAAACTGACCATGGATATCACCTGCAAGACATCATAACTATTCATAACGCCAAATTTTTTTATCAGATGTATAAAGGAAATTATAGTGTAAATATAAGGGGACAGCCATGGTTCATACAACTGTTGGTTACAAATTTTTTAAAAAACTTTTCCTCCCCTGATATTTTTTGCACTCCCCGCCACTCCCACTTGTAGGATGATTAATGGATGGTGGGAAAAGTGTATGTAAAGTGCATAAATTATGTATAGATGTATCATAGTCACTCTCTAAAGCCATGTTTGTATTAGTTTCTATTTAGAAAAGACAAAAGTTAATATGAACATCTGACTTCTCGAAACGATTTCTCTACTCATCTCGCTGCAGTCTCGCTCCAGAGATAAGGTAGGGGGTCACGGGTGCATCATCCACCCCACTCCTCTCGCTCCCGTCACGCGCACGCATCTCTCCCTCATTTTTTGAACTACTCATTCCCTTCTTTTTAAAGTTACTTCTTTTAGCCACTACTATTCATTTTTAGCCAAAATCTATCAAAAGCCAATACTAACACCCTAAATATAATAAAAAAAGGCTATGCATCTTTGCGCCAACAGAAATCTTTATCACGGAGAAGAGATCAACTTGCTCTCATCGCTCTCATAAAGCCCCTTAGCAGATACTGTGTAAAAAGATGGAGCTAAGCAGATTGTACCTGATTGGTCGACGGTGCTATCTGCTAGATTTGTACATTATTGGCAAAAAAAACTTGTACAAGGAATAATTTATGGACTAAAATAGCATTCCGATCAGACCAGACGTAGAACAAAGAACAGCACTACGGCTCACAAAATCACAGATTTCTGCAAACAACATGGACGATGAAAATTTGACTTGATCATCCATTGCATCCCCATCTGACCAGTGACCAACAATCCTACGTCAGCTCACTGGCCCGGCCAATTCAGTCGTAATTCCATCACCGATTTCCATGCCCTCAAGCGGCAAACAAATGAAACAGCAAAATGCGAGCCTACACCTAAGCACAAATGCGTATACAATGCCGAGTTGCCGACCAAGCTCCAATTTCCAAACCAGGCATTGATCAATACCATGATGCTACAAAGAGAACATCTTTCCATGCAAAATCATACTTCTTATCCATAAATTTTACCAAAGTGCACTAATCCTGGACCGCGGCAAAAACTGAAATGTACCAAATCCCGTTATTTTTTTGGAAGTGGACCAAATCCTATCATGATTCTCAAGTTCTCCACGTCACCAAACGGAAATAGCATTTCAGTCTCCTCGAAACCTAAAACATCCAGAAGGAATTATCTTTCCCACACCCAAATCGAAGCAACTGAACCACGACGCTGGCCAAGAAACAGAGAAATTGAGCATACAATTGGAGAAAAGATCACAACTACGTGCAATTGGAGAAGTAAACACTAGATATTAATATTATTATAATTACAGTTACCACAGATCTTGACAGGCGCGTGGATGCGGAGGAGGTTGGGCTGGGAGAGGAGCACCCGCTTGGCCTCGACGCAGAGGTGCCGGATCTCCGCCTCCGACATCTGCACCTGCCGCCCGCCGCGGCCGCCCTCCACCAGCCGCCGCACCACCTCGTCCACCGCCGCGCCCTCCATCGCCCCCATCGACGCCCGTGTCATCATCATCTTCTTCTTCCGCCGCCCTCTCCGGCGACGGCGAGCGGCGGGGGAGACGAGAGGACAGAGGAAGCGAGAGAGGTGTCGGGGATGTTTGTGACTACGACGACGAACCGAGTAAATCGCGAAGTGTTCAAAAGCGCGTGAACACATATCATCCGTTGATACGAGGATGGACGGCCCTCGATATACGGGGTGGAATCTTGAGGATGGACGGCCCTTGATAAACGGGTGGAATCTTTCTCCTCTTGTTTTTGCGGCTGCCCCTCCTTTTTGCTATTTTTCTTTTTTCAATTTGCTAAGTAAAAGTGTAAATAAAACCACGCAAAGATCACACGAGTTGGAAAATAACATCGACATATTGCTGGCCCAAGTGTCACCTGTCATCCTTACATCGAATATTGTTCTCTAATTTATATATTTTTATATTGCTGAGTAAATTTCCTCTTATTTTTCCTCTTCTTTTTTTGGTTTTGTTTGTTGTTTGTGTTCAATGGTAAATGGTTTGGGAGAAAATGATGGCAACACAGACCACACTTACCTCTACTTTAGCTAGGATTTCTAGATTGTAATGTGTATTTTCAATTTGATAAATATTTGCTTCTACGTAATTTACCACTTGAGCTATTAGGGCGTATTCAACGCGGAAGTTTGTATGGATCCTAATGGGAAACTCCCTTGCAAGCGGGGTTTTAACTGATTTTGGCACATGTACTTCTGGATATGGTTCAACTTAGCATAAGAGTACATCTTGTTGCAATTCAACACTCGTCTTACCGAATTGCTGCTGGAGTTTGTCACTAGAACAAAGCGAATTAGGGACAGATTTGTAGATGGTTTAAATGCCCATGTTGACATATACTATTAAGGGTACCAAATGTTACACACACACACACACACACACACACACACACACACACACACACACACACACACACACACACACACACTTATGTTGGTGGGAAAAGACAGAAGAGCGGATAAGCTCCTGCTTGCCAAGTAATCTCAGACATGGCCCTGTTAAAGTTCATCCATGCGTGCAGCACAGTTTTGCCCTTGTTGCCCATTTGTCGTTAAGTTAAAAGATGGATGGAACAAATTCAGTCGAGTCTTAACTGATCAATACAATGTTGAATCGACCAAATAACACTCAGGCTTGCAATTCTGGTGCACAAAGCCAGATACGAAGGCGTTCTTTATAATAAACCGCTTCTCATAGACAAAAACTCCCATGACAAAAACATAAATTCAGCTGTGCACAGTTCGCAGATCAGAGTCACAAATCATTGATAGATCATACCTGTCCCAATGGGCATATGGGGAGAATATTTTCAAGTCCTTGACCATACACACCCTTTTCTTTTCAATGCATATAATATCAGTAAAGAATACAACAGTAATGTCTCTATGTTGATAGAAGTACAGGGATCATCTCCCAACCGCGAAAATCACCCCATCCATATCAGCAAACAACAGTTACATGTCTCCTCATACAAAAGAAAACGGCAAAGAGGGCAAGCCATGCATCTGCCAAAAAAACAAGCCCAAGCAGCCCCACTGTGAAAAGGACTATAGCAAACTGGTGATCAAACCTGACAACCGAGTCCAAAATGACATCAACCAGGCGACTCGCCCTGTCCTAAGCCATTCCTATGTCTTCTTTTAGCTCCTTGCTTATGTTCAACATTACAGGAGCCCACGAGAGGGAAAAAAACTCTCATGAACTGCAATCGAGCTCCTGTCAATTCACTGACCAGGCAAAAGGCCCAAGTCACTGAGTGATTACCAACTATCTGGATGATTTCTTACGGCTAAGGATCTCCTGCTCTTTGAGGCGATGCTGAAATCGTGCCAGGCGTGCTTGGAGGCTGACCAAGCCTGCAGCCTTGCGTGACAGAAGAAAGCTCAGTTGTGTTACATAGTTGTCAATAAGGCTACCTGGCTGGTCAACTTCTGCCAAAAGGTTCATCTCCTGAGATAAAAAGTGCACTTGGTTTAGCAGCACGGTATAAATTTACGGTATTGTAGACTACAAGTATTCTCAACCAGCAGAGACATCTTCCAAGTTCAAACATAAGTACAAAGCTGGAAATGTACTTAGTAAAACTTATCTATCATTTATTAAACCTAATAATTTATATTTGCATGTACAAGCACAGCATGTGAGGTACATTTTAGAGCATCCAAGTAATCTGAATATCTGATATCCTAAATCACTAATTGTGTCAAAAGGAAGTGCCAATACTGAATTGAATTAAATGGAAAGTTAGATGCACTTAACAGAAAGTAGTTGCACTAATTTGATGACTATAGTCATTTGCAAATAAAACAGATAGTATAAGCATGCTAATAACTCCACCTGTGTAGTTTTCTATGTAGCATGCCCCAAGCTAGGAAAAATGAGGGTTGTGTTAAGCTCAGCGAGTCAACGTAAAAAAAAAGGCCACATTTTCATGGAATGAAATCCAAAATTAATAATTCGTTGGGGCGTAACCCTCTTAACGACATGCCATATCGGAACCGGGTGCGGTGATAAATGAGTAAGGGTCAAAACGTCATTCCCTTAGTTACACACTACGTCAGTGCTCGGATGTAGTGGAAAATGTGTAAAGGTCTTTGCACTTTACTCGACAAGTTCGGAGGGCAAGGAAGCTAGCAAAGGAGAATAGGATCCATCTGGGTAATTAGAATGTAGGGCCCTTAACAGGTAAGTTAAGAGAATTAGTTGACACGACGATTAGGAGACGCGTAAATATATTATGCGGTCAAGAGACTAAATGGATGTGTCAGAAAACGAAGGAGGTGGACTATTGATGAGGACATCCCGATTGGTCCGATTACACGAACACGAGCTAAAAGGATTAATCAATAGGTGAACTCACTCCTAATTAAATTTAGCTTTGATTTACATGAGAACTGGCTACTACCTAATGCAAGTATCTTAATTGGTCTTAGGTTTGTGCATGAGGAGACGTTGGGATACCGAAGCTAGAAGAAATCAGCACGTGCATGCAAGGAACTCAAGGCGAGGTTTGTGCATGAGGAGACGTTGGGATACCGAAGCTAGAAGAAATCAGCACGTGCATGCAAGGAACTCAAGACGGGCCGTAAGAAGTTGGTGGTTTCTTCGATTGGTGAGCACAGCAAGAACAAAAGGCAAACTTACGTGGCCTAAAAGCCTACAATCGTGCATCAAGTCTGGTCGAAGCTATGAGATTAAGCACCTTGATTAGACTATGTGTTTGGACCACGTGTTCTTGTTTTAGCATAGCTGGTTTCGGTTTTAAATCCGTATAGGATTGTGTTTTGGATATCTTGGCCAAACAGGATGCAAATCGGCATTAGGCCTGTGAGCTATTGATCTGTGGGTGCGTGAGTTAAATACCAGGGTTCTCCTTTTGTAAAGACAGACCACCATAAACGAATCTATTATTTTCAGAGAGTTATACGCTTGTTCTTCCTAGGGTTTTGCATATACTGCAATCTAGAGGGGAATTGGGCGTTCTCCACCCCGTTGTTCTTGTGATTTCTTATGATTTGTAGAAGCGACGACACGTCTACTTGTGTGGTTGGGTAGACGGAATCACAAGCGTATGGTTGAGCGAATTCTTTTGTCGCAGGTTGCTGTTCTAACAGTGGTTGGCGCTATCGGTTCGTCAGGCTGCACGGATCCAAGTTATCATCATCGATCCTACGTCGTAAAGATCGGGCACCCCGTATCAACTATACTGACTTCAAGTTGTGGCATGCTGGAACAAAACAAATAAGGAATGGAGTGGGCATCTTAATCGACAAGAGCCTCAAGAGCAAGACAGAGGGATAGGATTATTCTAGTTAAGCTAATCTTTGGCGACTTGGTATTGAATATTGTTAGTGCATATGCTCCACGAATAGGTCTGGGTGAGGCCGCTAAGATGCAATTTTGGCAAGATCTAGATGACATGGATAGAAATGTGCCTAACAGTAAGAAGCTTTTCTTAGGAGGCAATTTCAACGGTTATGTTCGTACAACTAGTGGGGGGTTTCAGATGATGCATGAGTGTTTTGATTATGGTGATAGAAACCAAGAAGGAGAAGATGTTAGTCTACATGGACAAGTAGTGCTTAGGAAGGATACTTTTCGATATTTAGGATCGATGCTACAATGGGACGTCAACATTGATGAATATGTGAGCCACAGGATAAGAGCAGTGTTGGTGAAATGGCACCAAGCATTGGGTGTCTTATGTGATAAAAAAATATAGGACGACAATCAGATTTGAAATGCTATATGGAATGAAATGCTGCGTGACTAAAAGACAGCATGTATAGAATGTGAGTGTAGCAGAGATGAGGATGATGCGGTGGATCTGTGGTCACACAAGGCAGGATCGAATCCGCAATGATGATATACGTGATAATGATAGGGTGGGGGTAGCACAAATTGAAGAGAAGCTTGTTCAACATCACTTGAGATAGTTTGGACATCTCCAACGGAGGCTTTCTGAGACACCAGTACGTAATGGAATTTTAAAACATACCAAAAACATAAAAAGAGGCAAAAGTCAACCAAGACTGATGTGGACGGAACCAATTAAAAGAAACTTAAGGGATTGTATTGTATCCAAAGAGTTGACTCCGGATAGGAGCGCATGGAAGTTAGCAATCCACGTACCGAAACCATAACATAAGAAGGTTTAGGGGCGGTGTTTTAGACTTTCGGATCAGATGGCAGGACGTGGAGCTTAGGGTTTTAGCCTCGTAGGCTTTATTATAAGGCTCTCGTTTCTGTAACCGTGAAGAGGTTTCATTCCTAACCTATCCCAACTTGTTTGGAATAAAAGGATTTGTTATTGTATAAGCATGCTAATGCCCTTAGTGCTGTCCAAATATAATAAAAGATGACAGAATTAGAGGAGCTTCTTCAAATATTAAACATTTCCTCACAAGTCTGAGAACACAACCTACTTTCAACTTCAGATCAAACCATAGAATTCAGCAACAAGCGGCTAGCCTTGTAAGTTGCAAGCAGGTTAGTACTGGTTACATGGTATGCCACTTAAGACAGACAGACTTGATAGCAGTTATTGCGTTCGGCCTACAGGGCTTGAATAAACAATAGGTCTCACAAGTTGTGATGCAGCTTACATAGTTACATGGTTGCTGAGATTATTGAAAGTAATCTAGTATCAAGTGCAATATCGATTATTGAAAGCCAATCTATTATCTAGTGCAATATCCCATTACCTTTGGTTACTTCATTCATAATTTAAGGGGTTTTGGAATGGCCATCACAAGTTTCAACAGGGGACTTCTCCAGGTTAGTGCTAAGAAAACTAGTTCTCTCCTGGAATCATTGGAGTTATATGTGTACAAGATATGGTACCATTTCTACCCTATAAGCACATTAATATTGTTATGCTTACATCATAAAACCGTGGAACCTCAGTAGTCAGTAGAATGGCACAAGATGATTTAGCACGAATAGAAGTCGATCTAAAGAGCATGAGTTATGGACACTAAATAGTAGATGAACTAGAACTTACTTCCCGCACGATCTCCATAGTATTCTCGATTTCCTTCCTATGAGATGCTATGAGGGCCTCCTCTTCCTAGCATACAAAAGAAAGTTTTACACTACAGCTCCAATCAGGATCAAATAACACAATGGCACCAATAAATTATTGTTTACCTCAAGAATTGCATCTATTTCCACATCGTCACAGGAACTTTCCTTTTCAGATTGCCTTGATGAAGTCTGAGAAGCTGAAGCAGATGTTGGTCGTTGCTGCTGTTGCAACTGCTTTACCTTATATCCAGCCCGACTTATCTCAGGTCCACTATCCTTTTTCGTGTAGTTGCTCTGCCTTTCAGATTTGTCTTCCCTATAAGCCTTTCTCCGAGGAGGTGATACTTTTGTAACTTTTTCCTCCTCTTGTGTATTCACTGAGTTATGAACCAACGGTGCTTTACTGTTGTAACCAGTTCGGGCAGAATTCAAATCAACCCTCTCCCTATCATTCAAACCAGATGCACCATTTTCTTCTTTTCCTCTATTCGAATAACTTGGAATCATACTAGAGGAATTCCTGTCAGGCTCCAAAGAAGAGTTGGAAGTAAAATTTTCAGCACCCTTCCTAGAAGTATCAACAGGTCTCTTCTCTTGAATCTGGTTGGGGACATCTTCAGCTTCAACAGATAAAGGATATGATGGAGCAGATGAAGACTCCCTGCTGGAAGATATAGTTGGCCCAGCGGACTGCTCTTTTCTTGTGTTGCCACCCTTTGAAAGACTTTTAACCCTGATAATTGATCAGCAGCTTTACTGAGTTGATAGCCAGAGGTATTTTGAAATGATAGTCTGATACATGATTTGGATATATAAAGTACATTTTGTGTTATTACCTATCAGCATATCTCAAGGTATTTAATGTGTGTTCACATGAACCTGCATTTGGAGAAATGCAAGAGATCATCACCGTCCTAGAGTTACCAACAAATGAGTCACGAAGAACCTCTGTAAGCTTGCTTCCTCTGAAAGGAATGTGTATCTGATCATTGTCAAGGGCCCGAATGCATTCCTTCAGAGCAAGCAAGCTCTTATTTATCTCTGCTCCTTCAATTCTGATATGAGAACAACAGCACATGGTCATAAATTGCACCAGGTCAATGGTTAGAAAATATAAGAGGCAAACAAATCAAAAGACACAACAGTAACACCTTGTCAGCCTATCATTGTCTGTTGTATCAGCACCACGCTCGCTTCCAGCAAGATCAATAAAAGATATTTTTCCCACGGCCTTTGTATTTTTAGATTCATTGGCATCTCGATCTCTTTGTCTCCTGGTATCAGTTACTATAATATGTTTCTTCACAGCCAGTTGCAGAATAGCATGTGACCTTGATGATTCTTCATTGGCCCCTGTTGACCCTGTGCTCCTTGCTGCATTTCCTCTCTCAATATACTCCTTGACAATCTGGACATCAGAAACCTCGAATTCCTGTAGACCAACAATGCAAACTTGTTTCTTGCCATCTTCCCTCATCAGTAGTTGTCTACAAAAGAAAAGGTGAGAAATTTCAGTTTTACATAAAATAACTCGAAAATATTATCCCAATTCCAAAATCTAAGTCTAGGCCTAGGTATCCACAAAGCAACAGGAAATCCTAACTGATAAATGGCCCAAACTTCAAAACAAAATGTGACTCTGAAGTTCAATTCTCAGACCAAAGAGTAGTGGCATAATTTCAGAAACAACCAATCCCTTTCATTGATTGATGAACACAGGATACATCAAATGGAACTTAAAAGAGTGCTTAGTTAAACCTGCAATGATGGCATTTCATGCAAGAAAATATCATGCAATATTTTGACTTAGCATCTGTCATGAACCGGGGTAAACGCCACCAAGAAGATAGCCGGATGGTGTCGGCGTAGAACGAGAGGGAGAGAGACTAGGGATTTAGACGGGGAAGACTTTGATAATTCTCTGATTGAATAACAATAGCATGCGGTAGCCTCCTTATATAGATGGCTCCCCTAACAGATGGAATCTAATCCCAAACATATCTCTAACAGATATAGTAACTAATATCATATCTCTAACTATATCTCTAATACAAGGAAACCAATCTCTAACTCAAATAGAAACCAATCTCTAATTCCTAATAATAACCCAACTAGGCCTTGGGCCCAAGGCCCACACCCCTGACACTACACCCCTCTCGGACATGCAGCTCGTCCTCGAGCTGCTAGATGGCGGCCAATGGAAGACATTTGATGCCGATGTAGAAGACGAACGGTGACGGGGTGCTGCAGCAGATGGAGGCGACCGGCCAAATCCAAACGGAACAAGGCTAGACGAAGAGTAGCGCCTTCGGAAATATAATGCCTGCAAAATAAATGTTTTGGTTTTTTTTCTGAACTTTTTAATATATATTTTTTGTTTTTTTTTGTTTTTGTTTTATTTTTGATTTTTATTTTTTTTTTGCCGTTAATTAGTCGGTCGGTTCGGTTTTATAAAACCGACCGAGTCCCGTACGCATCGAGCCCAACGTCTTCGGTCAGGGGCGACACCAAGGGCGACTGACAACGGCGGCGGTTCCGGGCGCCCCACGGCGGCCGAGGGCGGCTTCGGGAAGCGGCGGTCGGTGCGGGGCGGCCGCGTGCGGAGCGGCGGTCGACGGAGCGGCCGCGTGCGGAGCGGCGGCCGACGAAGCAACCGGCGGAACGGCCAACCGGAGAAGCGGTTGCGGCGGAGGCGGACCCGGCGGCGGCTTGAGCAGATGCGGCGACGGCGGCCCGTGCGGCGACGGATCCGGGTGTCTCGGCGGCGTAGAACGCCGGATCGGACGGCCGGCGGAGCGGCGGTTGAAGGAGCGTCGGCCTGTGCGGGCCAGCGGCGGCGGCTCCGGGCGGCTGGCGTAGCAGCGGTCGGATCGGGCAACGGCCGAGCGGTGCCGGCGGCGCGCGGGCAGATGTGGCCCAGGCGGAGGCAGCGGCGCGGGAGGAGACGGCCACGACGGAGACTGCGGCGTGGCTTCGGGCGCCCGGGGCCTCGCGGCGGCGACGACGACAAAACGATGGCGACGGCTCGGGTAACGGCGACCCGAGCGGTGGCGGTCCGCGGCGCGGCAGCGGACCGAACGGTGACGGCGGTTGTGGAGCTGGGTGGAGGCGCCACTGCTCGGACCAGGGAAACTAGGGTTTCCCCCAGTTGGACCGGATGTTTGGTGGCGGCCGGACCAAAAGGAGATGCTGCGGCGACCACGACGACTGTGGAGGGACTGGACGGAGATGCTGTGGTGCTGGGAGCTGGCAGTAGATGAATAGATGGTTCTTGTTGTTGTTGTAGATCTGGTGATATGGTGATTTGGGGATCTGGTGTTGAATGATGACGCGCCTTCATTATCTCTTGTAGCTTCTTCATCGAATTCTCATTCGATTCCCTGATTTCCTTCAACTGCTCACGGATCTCCTTGCAGAGCGCGATCGCGTCGCTCCAGCCGTTAGCCATGGTAGCAGAAGTCGTGGGAGGGGATCGACTGCTCTGATACCAAGTTGTCATGAACCGGGGTAAACGCCACCAAGAAGATAGCCGGATGGTGTCGGCGTAGAACGAGAGGGAAAGAGACTAGGGATTTAGACGGGGAAGACTTTGATAATTCTCTGATTGAATAACAATAGCATGCAGTAGCCTCCTTATATAGATGGCTCCCCCTAACAGATGGAATCTAATCCCAAACATATCTCTAACAGATATAGTAACTAATATCATATCTCTAACTATATCTCTAATACAAGGAAACCAATCTCTAACTCAAATAGAAACCAATCTCTAATTCCTAATAATAACCCAACTAGGCCTTGGGCCCAAGGCCCACACCCCTGACAGCATCCCTTAATATGGATTTGTCATAAAAAAAATAAATGATGGCTGGAGGCGGACAAAAGACTAGCAGGTTTTGATGACTTGAATACAGCACATGCTTATAGTCCCACAACATACATGGTCACACCTGCATGCACAAAACAAGTAGATAAGCAGGCACAAGTACACGCATGCACCCCCTCGCCAAACTCACAAAAGAGGCATGGGCATTAGTATGTGCGAAGTCGATGACAGAATAAGAAAATGCAACAGCCAACCTTCTGTCAGATAGAAGATCAAAGAGCTTCCCGCCGTATATCTCAAAGTAGCTAAGCCACAACTTAAAATTTTGATTCCGATAGATAGGTTGATGCAAAAGGCGAACCATGTCTTGTGCAGCTCTCAGAGGCAAAGGTTGCATTGTATATGTCTTGCCACTACCTGCTCATGAATCAGGATGGTTAAAAATATCACAAGGGGAGCTAGTAACAATCTAGAAGGGTAAACTTGAAAAAAACTGAACTATTTTTTTCAATTTACCACATCAGATCCCCTACAATACAAAAGTCAACAAAGGGAAATTAGTAGAGGATGAAAACTACTTGCCAGAGTGATTTATGAGGACTGAAGTTTGGGATATCAAGACTATAATATTTTTGCACAAGCATATTGAGCATTTGGCAAATGATTTGAATATTTGTAGAAACAGTTTGGAATCAACCTTACAACAATTTCACGGTATTTGGAAAACAAACAATACTTTGCAGAAATCATGATCATGGTTGTCATGGCGTAATTGGTGACCACGGCGTCTAAGAGTCGCTGGGACACCATGGCGACGCCAAGGCGAGGGCACGGTGAGACAACCTACATGCGTATCATGTATTAAATCCCATCTCCTCCCCCCCCCCCCCCCCAAACTCCCCCACTGTCTCCCCCCAATATAATCTCTCTCCCCCGACTCTTCTCTCCCGCTCTCCCCCGCCGCCTCCTCCCCTTGCCCAACGCCTCCCCTCCCCACCGCCTTCTCCCCCTGTTCGGCGCCTCCCTTCCCCGCCGCCTCCTCTCCCCCGCCGCCTCCCCTCCCCGCCGCCTGCCTCCAGCTCCTGGCGACTCTTAGACTGGCTGGAGAGGGGCATCGGCGGCAAGAGCAAGCTGTAGATCGGCGCCGGCGGTGGGATCAGGCCAAAGATTGGTGCCGGTGGTGGGAACAAACTAGGCGAATGGCCTCAGCGTCCCCCTCCGGCCGCCAGAATGACTTGGCGTCGCCTAGGCGACGCCGTGACAACCATGACCATGATTCACTTGTGCTTAAAAATGCACTATGTATGTCTAACTTGATGTAACAATATTGTTGCCTAACCTGTTTGTCCATAAGCAAAACATGTTGCTTTCGTTCTCTGGAATATTATTGGTATAATGGGCTCCACTGTCTCGTAGTACACCTGTCCAGGTAATCCCAAAAGGTAGAAAATGAATTTATTGAGAATGTGCACCATTCGATGTGATGGAGAAAAGCCATTGCCCATAGAGTAGGAAAATGATTCTATGGTACTCCAAAACTACATAACCTTGAAGCTGGTAGTCCTGAATTTAGCACCAGCTCATTGCCATCCCAAAGTTGGATAGATGAAGAAAATGCATACTGAAGAATACCACAGTAGTCAACCATGCTCTGAACTAATTTGCTCAAGATTAACCAAGCAAAGTTAGTGGTCAGCTGCCAAGTAGGTGCCTAGGTGGGCATGCCAACAAGCGAGTGGAAACATGAGTAGTAATGGTGGGCCAAGGCATACAAATAATGATAATGGGCAGGAACAGGCTGTTATACAAGCATTGGTTGGTAAGCAAGTGACTTGAGCATGCAGACCTTTGCACGGATGAAGCCTACTTGGGAATGAAGCTGTGGCATCTGCTGAGGTGGAGAACAGGTAGAGGGGGCTGACACACTGTTTCAACAACAATGCTGCCTGAGAGGGCACATGGGAGAGCAATTCGGAGGGTAGCAGGGCATGAGGAATATAGTCATGTTGGCAGCTTCAACAATCGAACAAGGGCAGTCTCTCAAATAGGGATTTTGGCCATTTCTTTCATCTTCTCACAGCAAAAAAAATCAAACTTATTAGTCATGAACATCAAGGCAGGAACAAGTCACAGCATTTTCCTCATCTACCCCAAGTTCGGGGTGGAACTAGGGCCAGGGCAGGTGTAGGATTCGCCCACCTTATCACCTATTTCCAGTTCCGCCCCCCAAGTTCACAGCAGCAAGAAGCCGAAACTAAATTTGAACCATCCGTTTCCACAACATGTAGTTTTGGAGTGCCACAGAACTAGCTTTTCAGAATACCCATGGAGTATGACTTGAACAAGAGAAATAGCAATACCTCATCATTAGTCACATGCTCATCCAGGACAGCATCAAAGCAGAATTCATGCTTCTCCACATAAGCAGTCAAGTCCACCTTCCAGTGGAAACAAAAAATTAACATAGGTAACAGGAAGAACTGGGAAAAAACTCCCAAGGAGCATTTCAATTCTTGAAGTGTAAGAGTCATGTTAATTTAAAGCCATTCCATCAAGGTATTAAACACTACTTCTGCAAAAACATACCTACACAGAAAATAAACAAGAACCAGCAAGATTTCAGTTAACCACAATACTTTATAACAATAGTCCCTAATAAATAATTATTTTAAGCACCCTAGGTTTGGAATGTGGGCTCAATTCCATTTTCTCAGGAATGTGGAGCAGTAACGTATGTCCAACATAACAAGCAAAATGAGATATTCAAGTTACCATTACAACAGAACTTGTAACACAAAAATGAGCCAAACTCTTCCTGTCCATTACAAAGAACAACCAGGTCCTATTATCGCAAATGTATGCTTACATCACTGGAAAGCTGCATGTCTATCTAGTATCTATAGCGCAGTGGGTGAATATGATGGTCAACAAATGAGTAAAATATGTCAGAATACATGAGCATGGTAGTCATCAAATATATTATCAAAGAGTAAATGGATCATCTATGTTCCTATGTTGGCCATCTAATGCATCGTAGAGACATCCAAAAGAAAAATAAACTGATTTCCATAACCATGTAAAACAACAAAAAAAACTACATAAAAATTATTGTTTCAAAAACTAATAATACAGGCACAACAGAATTTCATGAAGATGAGCCGTAGATACCTTTAGTTTAGGTTCATGAACTGTCAAAAATGATGAATCATGCACGGTTATGATGTCATCTTCCTTTCGAGATATCTCTTTTCTGTTCAGAGGTCTCTTCCTTACCTGAATATGTGGTAAGACTAAGTCAGGTCTATTTGTTAAGTGTTAACAAGTTGTCATGAACATACTTCAAGAGATTAACATACCACAACTTTAATCTTTGCTACATTATTTTCTCTGGCGGTGCTCTCTTTTTCATTGGTCACTGCACCATAGTTATCTGCTGGGCCTTGCTGGCTGCATGAAATCACATCATCCTCATCATCATCAATTTCCTTTGGCATAAAGGGTGACGGCTCAAAAGGTTCTGAAACTACATCCTGCCAAAAGGGGAAAAAAGTAAGTTTGGAATGGGCTGCATGAAGACACTTCACAGCCAGGAATCAATATGAACCAGCATTATCTCATCAATGTTAAATGAGAAGAAAATACAAAATCGTTTTGCATATATAGTTTCTAGGCATACCTCAGAAAGAAGCTCAGTGTCATCCATAGCATGAAGATCCAGAAGACCAGCTCCAAGTTCACCTCGAAGTTCAGGTGAATAAAACCCCTCTACGGAATTCCCACCGCCAAAGCTCTGAGCCGTTGGTGTGTAGGGCTCAGAGATTGATGCAGGTGTGGACTCTCCGTTAAAATTCAAGCTTCTCAGCAGCATATAAAGCCTCTGTTTCTCTTCAATCGATTGCGGTCCATAGCCCTATCAAATAATAAATTGTAAGCTATGCAGTCGCACATGTTAACAGCATATATGCATTGGTGAAAACCCTATCACTAGGAAAACCAAGATACTTAAAGTACTTGTGACATGCAATACTTGAAGCAAACCGAAATAGTTGAAAACAAAATACTTCAATCACACATGACTAACAACTGTAACAAGGATTAAACAAGGCACCTCAGAACTATTTATCTGGTACGGAATTCACTTCCTAGTTTAACTTTGACACCCATTTGCATTACAACAAATCAGGTTTCCTTCAAGTTTAGCTGGGTTTTCTAGATACCTAAAATGCCATCTACAATCTGAATTAAAGACATAAAAGGGGACCTGCCATTTCTCGTACAACCAACATCAACGCATCAATCCAAAAATTGTCTATGAATTATTTGTCTCAGGTTATTTTCCCAATAGGAGCATGAACTTCAGAGGCATTCGATAAGACATGCAAGTCAACATGCCATCTAAACCAGAAAGAACAAAGACTCAAAAGACCCAACTCGACCATGCGCAGATCCACATAAAATTTGCACAAACTTCAAGCATTGCAAATCAATGGGATGTTGAAAACGAAATAAGCCGCTGTTCCTATCCAACGCAATAAAGATGCTAGCTCCCAATTTGACTATGAGGGCATCTCCAATGGGTCTATAGCAGCTATCTACAAGAGAGTCCATGTCATCAACTGTCCTACGTGGAAGATATTAAATGAAGAAAGAGAACGCAGCTCTCTACAGCTCTAGAGATAGTCTATAGCGCCAAACGAGGCAGCCTCCATAAATTCTGTGTGTGCATGTAAGCATCAAATAGCTATCCTTATAGATAGTTCTTTAGAATGCTAACTTTAGTGTGTACTATATAGATGATGTGGAAGTCTTATAGTTAGTTGCTAGCTATAACCATTGGAGATGCCCTGAATGTACGATGCCAGTTTGTCCACAAATCAATGCACAGACCGCAGCTGCTTCCTGGGCGTCCGTGAAGCAGCTGGATCACGACGAGCACCATTCTCGATGTATCAGTCTTTCTAACCCTAACATTAGCGTGCATATTCTTACGACGTTGATTGGGCAATGCATCAAAAGATAACACAAGACACTGCATCCCAACCAATTCTACGCCAAACCAAGCGAATCCAATCAATTCAGCACAAACCGTGAATAGCAAGTTTCCATCGATTCATTTCTACATGCGATCCGGAACATACAACACTAGAACGCACCGAAGACGACGTCTTTGCGATCCGGCATTCCAAGAACTAACTAGATCAGGCATTTCGCCCGAGGAAACCTCACCTGCATGAGCAGGCTCGGCAGCATGCCTCCCCCGCCGACGCCGCCACCGAGGCCCCCCACGCCGACGCCGCGCTGGTCGCCGGCGGCGGCGGCCGCGGAGGAGGCCGCGAGGTGCTGCAGCCCCGCGGACTGCAGCCACCGCGCCATGACAGCGTCGCCCGAGTCCCCCATCGCCCCCGCCTGCACGGAGGCTCCGGCGCCCCCGGGGACCGGCGACTGCCCGGCGGCGGCCCCGGCGCCGCCGCCGGCGAGGCGCTGCGACCGCCTCTGCGGCGCCAACTTGGCGGGATCGGATCACGCGAGTCTCGAGGCGGCCGCCGCCGCGAGGGATCCGGCGGGGTCGGATCCCAGATCTGCGGGGGATCCGGAAATGCGGGCGGCGGATTTGAGGGCGAATTGGGGGAAGAGGAGGAGAGCTGGCCGCCTGGCTCTCTCTTTTATTTCTTTTTTTCTCTCTTTTTTTTTGGGGGGGGTTTCGAGGAGAGAGAGATAGAGTTAAAAGGAGAGAGAAAAGGTGGCTCTAAAATGGAGTTTTTTCGCAGTTTAAAATGTGGAGGTTTTTTATTTCAATTTGCAAGCAAAAGATGTAAAGAGTTTTGGGAACCAATTGGGAAGATGGGGTGTTGTTCGTTTCAATTTTCTTATTTTGTGTTTGACAATGATGTTTGACTGTTTGTGCATTTGGGAAAGAGATGGCCGGCTATATTTTTTCAAAGTGTTTTTGGTCCTTAGTGCTTTGGTAATTAGCACGATAACAAGTTACAAGTGTGATGATGATAACATATTTTATTTAGTAGTCGAGACAACTCGAGAGTTGATACTTGATGAAAAGTTACAAATGTTATGAAATATTTTATTTTCTAAC
Source organism: Dendrocalamus latiflorus (assembly GCA_017311315.1). Classification (NCBI taxonomy): domain Eukaryota; kingdom Viridiplantae; phylum Streptophyta; class Magnoliopsida; order Poales; family Poaceae; genus Dendrocalamus; species Dendrocalamus latiflorus. The sequence continues at coordinate 18,912,861 of CM029619.1, read as the reverse complement.
TAGATCATATGTTAACTAACTGTAAAAACAATAGGCCCTGTTTGGAATGCGGGAATTTTTCCCGATTCCTGCGGGAATTGAACTGTTCCTGCAAAATTCCTGCAAAATTCCTGTGAAATTCCTCTGTTCCAAACAGGCCCTAAGAATTGTATAGGAAAACAGATGATGGTACTTCTTTTACATGTGCTAGATGGTACTCAACCTAGCAAATGATCACCGTCACAATTAGAAAGAGAAACTCTCCAACCATGTTGAAGAAATGCGTATAGATGCCCCGTTCTAAACAGTTTCAGCTTCTGGCTTTTCTACCTTTCAGCTTATTTAAACCAGAAGTTACTTGGAATACATCGGTTTCTAATTTCGGCTTATTTTGGTTTTTTCAACTTTTCTCATTTTTCGTTTTTTCGTATTTCTTTGTATTGTCCATGACGATGTAACGTTTTTTTAATTTTTTTCAATTTTTCTCATTTTTTTCTAAAAAAATCAATAGCCGCTACAATACAATTTCAATTAGAGTCCCCAACCCCCGGCCGAAACCATTTTGAGCGCCGCCTTAGATTTGAGGTGAATCCATCCTAACATAGTTTTTTCTTTTAAGAAATGCCAGAATGCAGTTTAATCCACCATTAGCATGATATAGCCCTTCATTGAAAAAAAAAGTGATGCATGTCTTTCAATCACATTCACCTCTTCTCTTGTACCACCATAAAAGCCCACTATTCTAATTTAACATGGGCTAGACCGACTCTCTTGGGGCGCACCGCATTGCCAACCCCCCGCCTCGACCAACCTAAGCATCGGCGGCGCATCCTCCATGGCCGGCGAACTCTATAGCCTAAACTGTGATCCACTCGGGCAAAGAACAAGCTCATTGATAACTTGCCATGGGATATAGCCTGTGCCTGTGAGGTTGTTGCGACCAATGGATGGGCATGTTTTTTTTGCCTTATGGCTGTGGTTTATGACTTTTGACTAAATTTTTTGAATTTTGTGCTATTTGCGATAGATATTACGGAGAGAGATATTCACTTGCGATTTTGGCTAGTATAGATATTGGGTTTTTAACATGTACTATAATTAACTTATAGACTCCGTCTTGAGAAAATACTCCGTTTGAAAGTTAGATATTGTAGCAAAAGTCAAAAGTCGCTTTTAAAAGCTGCAAAGAACAGGCCTGAAGTGTCGGCGAATTCTAGGGCTACAGTGCTAGCCATCGGGTAGGATACGTGCTCAGTTCTTTTCAGTTATGGCTTATGGTTTCTTTCAAATAAACAAACGGGGTACTTTCTTTGTCATCGTTTCGAAGCGATTTATCAAGACAATCTTTTTGAAGTGGCTCATCAATTTATCGATATTTGGTTCATTTACACAAACACTCATATTAAAGTTAAAAGTCATCAGCCATAGCCGAAAAGAACCACCATTCAATGCATACCCAGAAGGGAGGGAAGAGCAGAGGATCATGCATGGCATCACCTTTGGAAGCATGGAAGCTCTGATGAAAGGTTTCAGGAAAAATATCAATTCACATTTGGTTTTGTGGGGTAATTTCAGTATTGATCTCCTTGTTTTCGGTGCATGGTCGTCGTGTATATGAAAATGCTTCTGTGCTATCGGGAGTACCTACTCTCAAATACATCGGTCATTCGATCACGCCCTCTTGATCGAACCTTTTCCACGGACGTGCTGCCGGGTTGCAAAGATTAGACCCATTTTAAATACCCCCAATTGATCATATATCCTCCATTTAGATGGAAATTCAGGATTTACCCTCCTGACCCACGTGTCAGTGACTTATGATAACCCCACGTGTCATTGAGATACGGAGGATAAATCCTGAATTTCCCAACTAAAGGGACTAAGGGAGGGTATATGATCCAATTCCCCTTTTAAATACTAAGCAAAAGTCGGATTTGTCATATCACACTGGAGTGCTCGTCAATTCCATACCGAATTGAGATCCTCTGCCTTCAAAGTCAGTGACTTTAGGTCACTGACGTGTGGGCCCACGAGCCGTGGGGTCCACGCGTCAGTGACCCAAAGTCAGTGACTTTGAAGGCAGAGGATACGCGTCCTTCCACACCTGCATCTCATATTCTCAACTCCCGTCTGACGGTAGCGCGGCATCGTCCATACCTCCTCCTGTCCAGCAGCGGCGTCGACTACCTCCTCCCATCCGGTGGCGGAGTTGACTCAACAGTAGAAAACAAGCAAAAAATCTGTCGTGCTGATGCCCATGTCCACAACGAAAGGTATCTCCTCCACTCCAACCCGATTGATATTCCCCATGTTGAATAAATAGATCGAGATTCTTTTCCTCACAGGCGGCGGCCAATGGAGACCAAGCTTGTCTACCTTACTTGGTGATCATCGACGCCGCGACTGTTGGCCGATGGAGACTCTTCTTGCTGCATGTAGATCTAGAGAACCCATTTATTAACGCTGGGCGCCACTGACGTCATTCATTTTTGTTCCAGGTACGAATGCATCGCTAGTGGCATTCGATTGGGAATTTGGGAGGATGTGGTCACCATTGCAGCATTTGTTTCGTCTAGTGGAGAAAATCTGCCAGAGATTTGCAGCCAAGTAACACCACACAAATAGAAGCGCTAATTAGAAGGTGCATTCCTCTGGAAATTACTTTTCCTTTGCAGTATACCCCTTCCATATATTGTTCTTGCTATAGCATAATTGCATTCCTTGAATAGATGCCTGAACTTTATATTGGAGGATTGTGTTTTGAAAAGGGTATCATGATAAATAAATGTTTTAATCCCGTTTTTTCTTGTGACTATCGTAAATCTACAGGTAGTGGAGGTGTGTGTTAAACCTGTTCGATGAAATGCCCGACACAAGAGTATATATCCAAATGAGAGTCATGTTATCTACCATGAATTGGTTAGGTTGTTGATTATTCTCATGTTATATGCAACCTCGGTGGCATCAACACTTTCTTCTGATACATATTTGAAGGTCAACAATGCAAGCTTGCATCCAAATCAGTTGATGCATGGTGAATCCAATGCAAATGTGCAGCAACGAAGTCTTCCACTTAAACTTGTTTCATATTTTTGTTGTTGTCCTGATGTACTTCATTTTATATGGAAATGTACTCCTTCCCAGTATACTATTTCTCAACATACTCTTTTTTGTCATTTTCAGATTTATTATGCTTGTTTTCTTGATTATACCCCCTTTCAATAATACTCCTTTTTATCACTTCCAGATTTAGAATGCTTGTTTCATGAAGAGTAAAGTCCATTACCGGTCCTTAAACTTTTTATGCTGTGTCATCCCGATCCACAGACTTTTAAAGTATGTCATCCCGGTCCCTAAACTTCAAAATGTGCCATTACCGGTCCTTAAACTTTTTATGCTGTGTCATCCCGGTCCATAGACTTTCAAAAGTGTGCCATTACAGCTGGACCCGTAACAGGTGGTAATGGCACATTTTGAAAGTTTAGGGACCGGGATGGCATACTTTAAAAGTCTATGGACCGGGATGACACAGCATAAAAAGTTTAAGAACCGGTAATGGACTTTACTCATTTCATGAATATACCCCATTTTGCATAATACTTCTTTTGTCATCAGTTTTAGTTTCAAAATGATAGTTTCGTGATTATACTCCATTTTGTAGAATACTTCTTTTTCCAGCATGCTCCTTTCGGCACTCATTTTTCACTATATTCAAATTGGTTGTTCCACACAAAATTTAAAATTTGATTATGAGTCTATAGGCAGCCAAAGTTTTGGAAGCCAGAAAGCTTGGTGAGTATTATACTAGTGTTATGCTGCCTTCGTGAGTAGTGTATACCACCAAGAAGGACCACCAGTTTATTTCATTCTTCTCCCTATTAGTAATTAGCTCAAGTTTTAAACTAGTCAGCTATAATCTCATGGGTGAATCCCTATTTCGTCATACTTCCTCACTTACTATCATACTTCCTTTTTATAATTGAGTTTGAGCATATACTACTTCCTCTAGTAGTATTGTTGTAGGGGTGGGCCCCACCTAAGCCCAGCCGGCCTGTTAGATGGTTGTAAGACCCAAAATGGGATATGTGTAATGACATAAGTGTCCCTAAGAGTGATAATTGAGTGTAAGGGCATAAGTGTAAAACGCTCCCCATGAGAATATATATATATATATGCCATCCCGACAATGGGGAAAGCCCCAAGCATTGCTCACCTAACTCTCCACTACCATACCACTCTCTCTCTGTTTGGTCTGTAACCACAACAGGTGGCGCCGTCCGTGGGGAAAACAAGAGCAAGCTCCAAGATCTGAAGAAGGATGGCACCAAAGACGAGAATGTTGAGAACAAAACAAGGGTGTCACGCCTGTGTAGGTCATGCAAGGAGATTGTGTAACATGACGACCGTAATTGCCCTTTGAGGACAACAACACATTGAGTGATGCTTGTGTGACTTGTCTAAATGGAATATGATATTGTCTTATGCTTATGTGAATGAATGAAAATTGTTTTTCTCATGCATAGCTCAAAGTTTTCTATTGAAAATTGCCTCCGAAAATTGCATTTTGTGTATTCTGAAAATTTTCTCATGCATAACTCAAAGCTCAAAATCTGCATGTACTACTTTTGCTGTTAGGTATTCTATGTATCCTCCATAGTGAATAAGCACAAGAAAAGTCAAAGCTCAGTTTAGTGAGAATGGAATATGCATGTACTACTTTTGTTGTCAATTTGCCATGCACTGGAGCTCAATTTAGTGAGAATGCACACAAAAATCTCAAAGGGATATGTAAATGTTCATATCCAGAAACAAACTAATTGAGTGCATTTTCTACTGTCCAAAAACAAACTAACACATATACACCAGTAAGTCAGGTCGGAATCGTCCTGAGCTGATTATCTAGAAATCATATATACTAGTAACACATATTGTCCAGTAAGCATATTGTCTAGAAATCAGTTCAGAATCGTCCCGAGCTGAAGCCATTCATTGAATCGTCCTGACCAGAAGATTACACCATTTAGAGTAAGTCCCCGAAACAAACTAACACATATACTCCAAAGCAGAGATTTTATTCAATGATTTACACCATTCAAGGTGACATACAATTGCAAGTCATACAATGATTTACACAATATGCTCACATAAGCTCAGCTCAATCTTCCGGACATTGAGCTCAGTATTCAGGACATAGGGGTCAATATTCACAACATTCTCACACTGATATTAACATATCCGAAATTGCTTACATTAAACAAATTGAACATACAAACAGAAATATGAGCATAACCCTGGCAATCCATAATGCAACACACATTACAATGGATTCAAGCCCTGTTAAAAAGGGGGGAAGGAGCGGCGACAATATGGTGGTGCATGGGGGCGGCGGTGGCACACGCTCGATGCGAGGGGATGGAGTGATGGTGAGGGGCCCCCTATGATTCGTGGTGGTTGGTTCCACTCAAAGCATTCTCGGAGGCCACAGGAGCGGCGGCTGAGGGCGGGGAGGAAGGAAGGCAGTGGCCGATGGCACTAAGGACTAAGGAGGGATATGGCCAGGGTGGGATGAGGGTGGCGACCGGGGGCAGATTGGAGGGTGATGGCACGCCCTAGCCCTAGCTCGGGGTAGATTGGAGGGTGGCGGCGCGTCATAGCCCTAGCACGGGAGCAGATTGGATGGGGAATTGAGGGGGAGCGAATCGGTATAGGAGGGAGACGTAGTTGGGGGAGGATTTTGCGAAACTAGTTGGGGGAGGGGGTTAAATGCAAACTTGCAGTACATCCCGACTGCCTTGTTCCATGCCGTTCACATGAGATCTAACGGCCCATGGCTGGATCTGCATGTTGCATTGAATACAGTGTTTGCACTAGATACATTCCCATACACACACATATATGAAGCCTTTTCTGTACTCTTGGGAGTACATACTCCCACTTCTAATATATTACTTAAACAAATATTTTATACCTCTTTATCACTTTCGGTATACTTAAATACTAATTCTAAGATATTTCAATGCGACTTGTTGAAAAAATTTTACCTGAGCCCTTTATTTTTACTATATACACTTTTCTGTGTATAAAAGGGGTACATACATAAATTATGCTATAAAAAGTGAAATTTGATGAAATTTTTCATGGAACTCAGTTTGGAACATCTTATAATCATTATTAGAGTATGTTTAAATAGGTAAAGAGGTATAACAACACTATTAAAGGGGTATATTAGAAGTGGGAGTACGTACTCTTAGGAGTATGGAACCATTTTTTTAGGAAACCTTGTCTGTACTCTTAGGAGTACATACTCTTACTTCTAATATACTACTTAAAAAATTTTATACCTATTTATCATTTTCTGTATGCTTAAATACTAATTCTAAGATACTTCAATGCGACTTATTGAATTTTTTTTTATCTGAGTCCTTTATTTTTACTATATACATTTTTTCTATGTATAAAAGGAGTACATACATAAATTATGCTACAAAAATGGATTTTGATGAATTTTTTCATGGAACTCACTTTGAAATATCTTATAATCATTATTAGAATATGTTCAAATAGATAAAGAGGTATAACAACACCATTAAAGGGGTATGAAACTAACTATATATATATCTAGTGCTAATGGCAACATGGATCATCCATATAGATTATGTGGCTCGGATGGAGGTGGGTGAGAACCAATCTCACTTAAACGCTTTTGCAGAAAACCCCCTATGCTTTTCACAAAAAACCATCAAGTGGGATGGGGTTTCCACGCACCTCCATCCAAGCTACATAATCTAAATTGGACGGTCCACGTTACTATTAGCACCTTAGCACTAAAATAGCCATTAGCACTAGATATATTCAATATATATAGGACACCCATTTTGTACTCGCGAGAGTATGTACTCCCATAGGGTGGAGATGCCATCCAACTACACTAGGTGGATAAACCCCACAAAATTCAAAATTTGATTTACCGGGCTGCATGCAAAGAGAGAGTATCTAGCTTTCTATTATGGCAACCAAGCCAATCACCTCCCGATTATGCAAAGAGAGAGTATGATACTACTAGTTTTCTTTCTAAAAAGATCATATATTACTAGTATTCTCAATAAATGGAGTATGATACTACTTTTCTTCATGAAAGAAGTATATACTACTAGTGCCATGGAAATATACTACTAGTTTTTCTTCACAAATGGACACTACCGAGGTACTGTCAAGGAGTATATCACTGAGAAGAATGATACTACTACTTACTACAGGCAGCGTATAATATTCCCATAGCACAAAGAAGCATACTCTTTTCAAAAGGAGTATCTACGATGCACTGGCAGAGGAGAGTGCCAGGGCGGTGACAGCGATGATAGCGGTGGTGGGGTAGCATCCGGGACTACTCTTCTCACATGAAGGTGGCGGCGGTGGGGCAGCATCCGGGACTGCTCTTCTCGCATGGAGGGGGCGGCGGCGGGAGCGGCAACATGGGGCTGCAATTGCCGTCTGTGCTCGACCCGTCATAGCCGCTGGGTGGGCACAGGCTGATCCAAGAACTATGCCTCAACCTCAAGAGGGACCAACAGTAGTAGCAATTCACACCAGACAGTATACCTGCTTCGCTCTTCGGTCCAGCTACCACATCCAACCCCGCTGCTAATAAAGAGGGAAAAAGGAGGGGGCTTTTTTGTTATCATCGCATGGCCGCAACCGGAAACAAAGAAGAAAACTAACTAAACCAAATCAGATTCCGCGCGAGATCTAGACCAAAGTAGGCCAGATCTACCCAAAACTGGAACCGAATCTTCTGACTTTGCACTGTGCAAAGTCAGAGTGACTTTGGCGTGATCTGAACCGTCCGATGCAAAAAGAACGGTCCAGATTGATCTTTGCTACAGTGGGTTTCTACTGTAGCTACAGTAAAAGTACTGTAGCTACAGTACTTTTTACTGTAGCTACAGTAGAAACCCACTGTAGCAAAGATCAATCTGGATCGTTCTTTTTGCATCGGACGGTTCAGATCACGCCAAAGTCACTCTGACTTTGCACAGTGCAAAGTCAGAGGATCCGATTTCCCCAAAACTAGAGACAAACCCACACCATATCTAGAGAGTTTCCGACGACAAAGGTAGATACCTTTTCGCCGGTTGATGAGCTGATATTGGTATGTAGCTGGCGACCGGCCCATGGGGCGCGAGGGCACCCGCCAATGGAAAAAGCCTCGGCCTTCCCACCGTAGGGCCTTTGGGTTACCACCCAAACAGCGAAGTCGGTGCAGTGGGCCAGAAGGGGTTCGGACGGGCGTGGTGAAGGAAGCAGAGGCAGGGGTGGAGAGAAAGTCACTGAAAACTATGGTGTTTTCTGCTAGAGGAGCGAAGACAGAGAGGCGTCTCGGCCATAGAAAGGAGAGGCAAGGAGGGGAAGGGAGAGGGTTGGTGTCACTAGATGGATGGGGTGGGGGTGTCCTGTTAAAAGTGAGGCTATAGACTGTGCAAACACAACCAGGAGTATATACTTCCGGTAACACTAAATTAATATATATATATATATATATATATATTTCCATATATATATATATAAATATATATATATATAACATGAGCACCATGGTGCCCAGGCTCCATGATTAAGACTTTCCATCTTAATATTATATATCATTGCATTTGCACGCATCTAAAAGCAATCTAACGGCAGAGAGGCTTGGTGCCCGGGCACCCTGGTGTCCCATTTCAGCGTCTTATATATATATATATATATATATATATATATATATATATATATGTGTGTGTGTGTGTGTGTGTGTGTGTGTGTGTGAAGCCTGTTTTCTACTCTCGGGTGTAGGATCGGGTTTGTGGGTGCATGGGGTTTCTATTAGTCCATCCAATAAGCAAGCAAGTTATTGCCGCAATCTCGGCTAGGGCAGCCGTGTGCTAGATACTCGGACGTTTCCGTGCGAGACGCATGCATGTAACCCACATCCATTCTCTCTCTCTCTCTCGATTTTCTTTCGGAAACTTCATAATATCTTTGTACAATGGAGTAGGAAGCTCGTATTTACCATTTTTTGCAGTATGGAGTATATGTATATGCGTACTTGTAGTTGGAGAATGGAGTATGTACATTTTTTTAATAGCGTGTAAATGGAGTATGTCTACTCCGAGGGAATTATGTACATGGAGAATGGAGTATGTACATTTTTAAATAGCGTGTACATGGAGTATGTGTACTCCGAGGGGAGTATGTATATTTTTAAATAGCGTGTACATGGAGTATGTGTACTCCGAGGGAAGTATGTATATTTTTAAATAGCGTGTACATAGAGTATGTGTACACTGAGAGAAATATGTACAAGGAGAATGGGGTATGTACACTTTTAAATACATGTTTCTCCGAGGGAAGTATGTACAGGGTTTATGTGATTTTAAAAGAGACTATGTATGGATATCCATTTTTGTAATGAAGCCGATACTACTAACTCTGTGTATGGACATACTTGTTTTCTTTACGTATGGATACTTCCTTTTTAGATGTGGACGTTTTTTACACTTTTTTTGAAACGTGCATTCTCGTATGTGTGTGCATGACACATTTGCATGGGAGATTTGTTATGTTGTTTTGATTCCATAAAAGTTGGCATTGATTACATTGATTTGATTCTCCTGTTGGTGGCATCAACTAATCAGTTGTTGACTCATTCCATTGCTTACACTGAATTGTATTGGATCGTGGCTATAACCCGTGACTTTCAGCCCCGTTAGTCACAAATTGAAGCACGAATCACAAACAATCATCAACAGTGGATGAACGGGTGTAATTACACCCAAGAGTAATTAGCATTTTCCCTATATCTTTCAGCGATGAGCATGAAGGAGGACGACCATCAATATCTTGAACCCCAGCCCAAACTAAGTGCACCCGATTCTTTCCTTAAAGCCCAATGAAGGGAGAACTAGTAGCCTAAATTATGAGTAGCTAGCAGTAGTCCACGAGGAGCCTCCACTTCCATCAGCCTATGAGACAACTACAGTAAGCCAAGTCAGCCCTTGAGACACCCCAGAAGGGAGGACCAATACAGGCCACGACATCTATTTGATCTATCCCGAAACATGTCACCTTGCAGTAGCCCTCAATGTTTTTTTTTGTCTCGCATGGTCAACTAGGAGATGTGCACCGTGTCCACCATAAAAACGCATCCAGCTAGGTAGTGATCGTTCGCTAGAGAACAAGAGAAATCGATGCATCGACCATCCTCACTTGCCATCTTGCCATGGTGCCAACTAGTCCTTCTTGCCTCACGCCCTCGCCAGCTAAAGGAATCTTAGGTCCACCCGATCAGTATGTATTTTTCTCTAAATTTATCTTAATTCTTCCAGTTTATTTCAATAATAGGGGCTAAATTTGTTAGTTATGGTTTTAATGTGATGATTGTTAATTGATTTTTGTCAAAATATAGGGTTAAAACTTAGGGTTTTAATTTTGATTTTTGGAATACCTGCCTAGCTCGTTGTAAATTAGTGGCAAAAATTGTAGTATTTGACTACAATATTACATAAGTAAGACACTGGACGTATTTTCTATTATATTGTTTTTGAACTGTTGAGCATACAAATATCTAATTGATTTTTCAATTAATTGGTGACGATTTCAAGAATGATATACTTATTTGCTATGTAAAAAGCAAGAATTGACAAAAATTACTAATGATATTGTGATTCATCGCTTTATGAACTTGAAAGAATATAAATACTAAAAGGTAATACATTAACTTACATTTGACCATTCTACTATTTTTTACTTGGAAACATTTAAGTAATTTTGTTCTATTTTAATAGGCCATTGAGGTCGGATGATATATTTTTACTAATACGGACAAACGTTTGTCTATGATTTTGCCTTTAGTTCCTTCAGTTTGCTGAAAGTAACCAATATTATCATCGAACTTCTTCATTTTAGTTAGCATTTCTATCACTACTTCTTTATTATCATATACTACCATCGGTTATATTGAAGTATTGAGGCTAAAAATGGCCAAACATTTGTCTATGATTTTGCCTTTAGTTCCTTCAGTCTGCTGAAAGTAACCAATATTATCATCGGACTTCTTCATTTTAGTTAGCATTTCTATCACTAGTTCTTTATTATCATATACTACCATCGGTTATATTGAAGTATTGAGGCTAAAAATTGCCAAAAATATTATTATTTAGCATAATATTACTTAAAAATTATATATATTGTTAATATATGATGAAGTGGTAAATCCTAGTTAGTTTCATTATAGTTCTGCTCCTGTGTACGTGTCCGGACACTCGAAAACCAATGTACACCAAGAATAGATATCACCGACCCTTGCCGAGATACAAGAGCTAGCTAGCTAGCATAGAAGGTGACTCACTGATCTCCAGGTTTAATTGTTTTGCTTGATGAATTATTATAAATGCAACAACACATTTATGCGCAAAGCAAGCTTCGATAAAACAAGGGTGCATGTAGCCTGTGCCCGAAACTGGCTTGTTTGGCAACAATTGAGAAGGGGGATAGGAACTTACATGTCTCTTCTAGACTAGTGTTCATGGTGGAGATCCATATGGGTGCAAGATTTGTGCTAACTACGGGAGCATTCGAATTGGCTTCTGCTAATAGCTTTTAGCTGCGACTGAAGGCTTTTGGCTGAAATGAATAGTAGTGACTGAAAGAAGTGGGATTTTAGAAGGAAGGAGCGAGTAGTGCTGATGAGGACATCCTTAGTTATGTTGTTCCATGTGTTGTTTTCAATCCATCAAATACTTCAGATTAATATGAGCTTACTAAATGTGCTGAAACTTTTAGTTAAAAGAAGCTTAACATTGAGGTGAATTCGTCCCTAACTATTCCTAATGTTGTTATTCATGATAATTGAATGTTGCCTCATGTCACTAAATTGTGCATTATCAGGTTTGGCAAATATGAAGAATTTTGAACCGAGAGGTAGGAGGAGACCGGGGTCGAAGAAGTGGAAGAGCACAAGGGTAGCATCCCTACTTATAGCCAAGGTCATAGGAGAGCAAGGGAGAACAAGCCATGCGACCAGCAAGACGAGGCAACCCATGCGGCTTGGGGGCAAAGGAGGCCTATGCGGCTAGAAGAGCCTCAAACCGATGCGGCAAGGTCCATGCAGCAAAGGGAAGAAGTCCATGAGGCCAAGAGGGGGAGGCCCATGCGGTGGGAGAGTAGCCCATGCGATTGGAAGGGGAAAGCAAAGGGAAAGCCCATTGAAAGATCAAGCTCCATTTAAGTTGGTTTTGGTGTTAATGACAAATGACATTATGATATTATGATATTAATGACATATACTTTATAATGTTTTGGTGAAAATGATAAATGAATTTATGAGACTAATATGTTTATTTGAGTTTATCTTTGGTTAGTCTCATTTGGATGAAAAGGTGAAATCAAAGAGGTATGCATTCGAAATCGCTTTCTCATTTACAAATGCATTTCTTAGATCCAAAATATAGATTGAACTCCTCAATTAGTCTAAAATGAATATGTGCATATGTCTTCACTTTATACACTTGTATGCACACATTTAGGGGGAGATCTCTATATATTTTGGAGTTTCATAAGTATTGATCCATGCTTCCTTCAATATGCATATTTGGGATCTTTACTTTGAAATACATACTTGAGTATATATAGCTTGTGTAGTATATATATACTCATGTACAATCGGGTTGTCATCTAACTTCTCCATTATGTGTTAATGGTTGGATGACTAATGACAACCGGATAAATAAGCTTTGATTAAAGCTTATCTTAGAGTATACATTTGTTGTGTACAAGTTGTATACTCGCAAATCAACTTTATGTCATTATTTGTTGAGATGGTCATGAATTACCAAAATGGTGAAGTTTGGTAATTGATGACAATTGTTTTGTGGACTAACGGTTTCCATGAATTGGTTGAATAGGTTAGGTTCCACAAATGAAGATGACTTAGGATGACTTCATGAGTTGAAGGTCATCAAGTCAAAGTTGATGAAGAAGAGGTAGCTTCATGTGTTGAAGGCCATCGAGAAGAAGATGCTTCATGTGTTGAAGCATGTCAAAGATTGATCATGTGTTGATCAAGTGAAGACCATCATGTGTTGATGGTGTTGATGAAAAGAAAGCATCATGAGTTGATGCATATCAAGACGATGACCCAAGGCAAAGGTATGACTAGCTAGGGCTAAGGATGTGTTCCTAGTCTTTTACCGGTCTTGGTGTTTGGTTGGAAGACCGGATTGCTAGTATAGGTTGCCGTACTATTAAGAGGGGTCATGTTTAGTAGTTTGAGTCTCATCATGTGTTGATAGCTCAAACCTCACTTGCTCTAGCTCATCTCGATATGAGGCTTATATTTGCGAATGTATTTTGCAAATAGTTGAAGCTCATGTGGTAAATCTTTGCAACATGGGACTATGCATTGCGAATGTGTTTTGCAATTGCTTGAAGTCCATGTTTTCATTTTTGTGATATGAGACTTATATTTGCAAATGTGTTTTGCAAATGGTTGAAGCTCATATATAATCCTTGTAGCATGATCTAAGTTTGCAAATGTGTTTTGCAAAAGTTGGAGATCATGCATTATCCCTTGTCATGGTCTAAAATTATTTGCCGCTATTTCCTTTGATATTAGACCGTGATAGTGACTCTTTGGATGTCTTGTGATTTCTGCATTGATCTAATGTGTTTGAGATCATGCAAATAGGTGGGTTGTGTAGCCCTCTGAATAAGCTTTCCATAGAGTCCAAGATCACTCAATTCCGACATCGGAGTCAAAAGTTATGACCGTTTTTCCGAGTGTCGTCTGTGCTGAAAAACCGGAAAACGGAAGTACCGCGATTTGTACTGCGGTAGTTCCGGATTTTGCGGAAGTTCCGCGATTTGTACTGCGGTAGTTCCGCTTTTTCCGGTAGTTCCGCGATTCCGGAAGTTCCGGATTCCGAGCGGAATGTTTTTTCCAGAGAGCGTTTTTTTGAATGACTTAGCCTCGGGAAAAACGGTAGTTCCGCGATTTGTACTCCGGTAGTTCCGGTTTTGCTGAGAAACGGCTAGTTTTTTGACCGTTGGCGAGGAAAGCGGAAGTACCGCAATTTGTACTGCGGTAGTTCCGGATTTCCTGATTTTTCAGGAATTTGGCTCCAACGGCTAGTTTTCTTGTGTGGGGTATAAATACCCCCTTGTGGCCTGTTGGAGAGGGTGTTGCTTCATTCATTCTTGTGTTCTTGAGCTAGAGTGAGGCTCTCCACTCAATTGTGCATGTGTTGCACTTTGTGAGAAGCGGGAGAGGTTCTAGAGTGCATGTGTTGCATCTAGAGGTGGATTTAGTGTCCAATTGAGATTGTGCATTCGTTGCACGTGGTGAGAGTCAAGTGAGGGACTTGGCTTGTTACTCTTGAAGTTTGCCGACTCCTAGACGGCGTTGGAGGCGTCGTGCGCGGTGATCTTCTCAAGAAGCTTGTGAGAAGACCCGGCGAAGTTGTAAAGGTCGGAGCTCACCCACCCGGAGCGGGAAAGAGCTACCACTAGTGGATTGGAGGTGCTTCGGCTTAATTCGTGGAGCCGGTCCGATTTGTTCGGGCTAACCTCAACGTGGATTAGGGGAAACCGGCAAGTTTCCGAACACCACGGTAAAACATCATTGTGTCAATTGTGGTTTGTTTCTTGTGCTCTATTTATATTCAAGCAATTTACATTCATAGAATTAAATTGATTGTTTGTATATCTAGAATTGCAAACCTTGACCTAGGATAGAATTATTAGTGCACTTAGGCGAATTCATTTGTTTTAGGTTCTATTTGTGCTAAACCAATTTGAATTTTAGCTTCCGCATTATACACTTGGTTTAGGCAAATTGAATAGGTCTTGAATTGTTAGTATTAATTTGTAGAAAATTTTTAAACCGCCTATTCACCCCCCTCTAGTCGGCCTCCTCGATCTTACAAGTGTTATCAGAGCTTGGTCTCTCATCTATTAGGCTTAACCGCCTAGAGAGTATAAGGATGGCGACTAGTAGGATTGTGCACCTAGATGAACCACCTCTATTCAATGGCTTAAATTATAATGATTGGAAAATCCGCATGATTTGCTATTTTAAGGCCATGAGCCCAAAAATATGGCGGATTGTAGATGTGGGCTTTTCTCCTCCTAAGGATCCTCATGCTCCAACAATTGAGGATGAGAAATGCTCACATCTCGACGCTCAAGCAACTAACGCTTTATTTAGTGCTTTGAGTGTAGAGGTGTTCAACACAATATGCAATCTCAATAGCGCTCATGATATGTGGACGAAAATTCAAGATAAACATGAAGCGTCCACCTCATCCGATGAGGATTGCATACAAGAGTGGATGTCGGGAGAAGAATGCTCAACTTCTAGCTCCGACGATGATGAATCCACCATTTCCTCCACATCAACTCGATGCCTTATGGCAAAAGGTAAAAAGAAGGTAAATTTCGATGATAATGATGATGCACCTTCTTATGATGAGTTGATGGACATGCTAGAAGAACTTAATGAATTTCTTGGAAAGGAGAAAGCTAAATTTAAGGTTTTGAAGAAAGAATATGTCTCTCTTCAAAATAATTATGATGTGTTAAAAGAAGAACATGAGTCTCTTCTTTTCAAAGAATATTCTAAACCTAGCATGGATATAGGAATTACATGCAATTTGCTAGATGATATACCATGTGTAATTCCTAGCTCTAGCATTTCATCTAAAATCAATGTTTCCACCTCATGTGAGGATTTAATAGATGATATGCCATGTGTAGCCTCTAGCTCTATCAATTCATCTAAAACTAGTGTTTCTACATCTTATGATGATTTGTTAGATATTCCTTGTTGCTCAAATATAGATGCTTCCACCTCCTCTATGTTTGTTGAGACTAACCTTGTAGAGGAGAATAATGAGCTCAAGGCACAAGTCATAAGTTTGAGAAATGACTTGGAGAAAAGCTACAAAGGGAAGGCCTCTCTTGACAAGATATTAGGAAGTCAAAGAAAATTAAATGACAAGAGAGGTATTGGTTTTATCTCCAAGAAGAAGGAGAATAGCAAAACAAGGCACAACGCAAGACATACGAAGAATGTCAAGTGCCATGGTTGCAATGAAACGGGTCACTTCGCCTCTAAGTGCCCCAACAAGGTGGAAAACAAGAAAAATTCATCAATAAAGAGGCAAACCGGTAATGAGCAAGGCAAAAATATTAGAAGAGGTAATAATTGCCAAACTTGCTACAATTGCCGGGAAAAGGGACATTTAAGTAAGGATTGTCCCAAAGGTACCATTCCTAAGCCCTCTCTATTTAATGAATAATATTTACTTAGGAAGGATAAAAATGACAATGTGTTTGCTAGGAATGTTAGTTTACATAAAATCACTACTAGGGCCATTTGGGTGCCCAAATCTATTGTGACTAACATTCATGGACCCAACCAAGTTTTGGGTGCCAAAGTGCGCTTCAATGCTTAATAGATACTTGGAGAGACATTGGAGGCTTGGCTCATTCATGAAGAGGTGAACTCCACCATACGCAAAATGGAAGCCAAGCATGAGGATGATCTTGCCACATCATGAACCAATGCCATCTCGGTAAGAAGTATCTACATTTGAATTTATTTAGCCCATAGCCTTGTGTAGGTTGCAATGCATGAAAATCATTTAAAGGGGTGATCTTGCTCTTGTGCTAAAATTTCATTATTGTAAATTATGAGCAAGATATTAGTGGCACATTAAGGGGGAGTGCTAAATCATATTCATGTATATCACATCCCTAAGTGTGCCCATAGAAATTAAGTGCTTGAATTGTTTTTTAAAATTGAGCCATTTAGCCTAAAGTCAAAAATTTCGAAATTATTAGTATATGTTTGAAAAACTAGTTGGAAAATGTATACAAATGCATTTCAAAGGTTTTAGAAAGGTTTTGGCTTTAGAAAAACATATTTCAAGTAAAAATGAGTTTCTAACCCAAAACTATCAATCTAGTATCTTGTTTTGGCTTTAAACTCAAAATTTGGCTACAATCAAATCAAAAGAAAATTTGAAAATGTGTTCAATACCAAAAACCTAGAGTTGGCTATTTCAAACATTATTGGTATTCAAAAGTTTTCTAAAAAGCCAACCAATCAAAAGTTATTTGGATTTGAAACTCGCCCAAAAGCTTAAGTTGACCTTTGCGGTCACAATCTAGCACTTAAGTGAGTTTTACCATTTGGGCTAAAACTATTGACATATATTGGCTCACAAGGGTATTAACAACTCATACATACAATTGAATGCTTAATATACCCCAAATGCTCATTTTTGCAATCTTGAAGGATTTATTGAAAATGAGTTTTTTTTGAAAATTGAAAGATTAGTTTGCTAAAAACTATATTGAAAAAGTTTTCAATCATGGCATATAGTTGGAAATGCTCCATAAGAGGTTTATGTTTCTTTGTGAAAAACTTTGGAGCAATATACAACATTATATCAAACCTCTCCTTGAAAATCAAAACTCTTAGCGTGCTCCCAGAAAAATCGGTACTACCAGCAGTCATTCTGCGGTACTTCCGTTGTCCGGAACTACCGACAGTCATACTGCGGTACTACCGGCATTGAAAGTGCGGTACTTCCGATATTTCTGGAAGATGGCTGTTTTGATTCAAAATTTGATTTCCAATTTCCTCAGCCATTTCCTTTGCTCCTCTCAGTCAAGTTGATCCTTGCTTATCCTTGATAGCTACCCTCAAGTATTTCTTGACCTCATATGCCATTTTGCTCCTAATTTGATTCTTTTCATAAAATGGCATTATCTCTAAAAGAGTGGTAAATTCTCAATTAACTTGACAATGGCATGTGCTTCACTCCAATCTTTTCAAATGATATCAATCATTTCCTTCAAGTGGTATCCTTTAGTTGTGAAAATTAAGTGGTATCCTTATTATTTTGGATTGATATCTTTTTCGTCTTGGCAAGCAAATATTTCTTACCAAGCTCCTCACCTAAATGATATCATTGAGTTCCAAATAATGCTATCTTTCAAGTGGTATCTACTCTTTTAAATTGGTATCTCTTTCATTGAGAAAATGAGTGGTATCATTGTTCCTTCAAGTGACATCTTTCAAGTGATATCATTTTTTTAAAAGTGGTATCTATTCTTTCTTCTTGCCAAGCAATATATCTTCTCTTAACCAACCTCTTTCACCTATGATATCATCTTCTTCCAAGTGGTATCCACCTTTACAAGTGGTGTATCCTCTAATGATATCATCCTCCTCCAAGTGCTATTTCAAATGACATTTCTATCTACAAGTGGTATATTCCCACAAGTGGTATCTAATGGTCAATTATGGAGGAAGAGATAAAAAAAACAACAAGAAAAAGGGAGAGAATCCTTTGTGTGTCAAAGGAGAAGAAAGGATTGCCAAGAAGAGACCTTTGTATAGAAGGGAGTTTTACTTTGTGAAAATATATATTATACTTTTGTGCTTACTAAAGCAAAAAGGGTAAAATATTACTATTGGGAAAATTATTTTATTTATTTGCCCAAAAATTGATTTATGGTTCTTGGGAATGAATGTGTTTCATTCTCTTTTGCTTTTCATGGAGTAATAATCAAATGATATGCAAGATTACCTTTTCAAAAGAGCCTCCTTGGTCAAAAATCAAAAACTTGTTTAAAAGGCTAAAAATTGTGAAAAACTAAATAAAAGTATTAAACTATGTATTTCAAATGTTTTCAAAGCCTTTTGCGTAAAAATTTCTATTTTATAAATCAAAAGAAAGATTTGGCCTAAAATGGATCTTTTATGATCTTGTTTTTGAATTAAATGACATATTTCCTTATATCAAAATCTATTGAGTTTTTGAAAAAGTGGTCAATACCAAACTCGTATGGTTGGTCATTTCAAATATTTTTCTAGTTCAAAGCTTTTGCAAAAGACCAATCATTGAAAAATTATATACATTTGAATCTCATCCAAAAACTCCAATTGACCCGAAATGACCTATTCTTGCATATAATGAGTTTAGCTATTTGAGCAAGATTTCTTTGTGTATCTTGGCTTGAAATAGTATTTATAACTCATATGAAGCTAAGAAAGTAAATTACTCCATGAAAATCAAATCTATTTACATTTTAAGCCTTTGATGCAAAATCAATCCCTTCTCTCGCTCTCAAAGCGATTTTTAGCATATCTTTTGATTGGAGAAGTCTTTTTCAAAAATTCCTGTTGGAAAAGGTCACAAATAGCATCAAGTTCAAATTTGCAAAGTTTGAAATTGGTTCAAGTTAATTTGAAAAAGTTGTGACTTTTCTCTCTTGGGCAAAAATGCTGAAAATTTCAGAATCTCCATGACTCTGAGCCAATTTGTCATTTTTATATCTTCAAATGGGTTGAGATTTAATGGAATCCACAATAATAAAAATTGATCCTTAATAGTTGATATTCATTGTCAAATTTTATCATAATTTATAAAGATCATTTAGTCAATTTTCCTTCTCTGTCTAGAAGCTTAAATGAAATGCAAAAGTCTGAATTTCAGACTTTCAGTTTTTCTGAAAACTCATGTTTTGAGCTGATTTATGATTTTTGTATCTTTAATTAGGCTCATAATCTTAGAAAGCTATAATTATGACTTTTGATCCTAAGACATTCATCTATACTGAAAAATGTTCTCAGATTTATTGGACATCTATAAGTCAGTTTTTTAGGGAGCTTTTGAAGGCCATTTGGAATGCAAAATCTGGAAATGATCCAAATGCTACAAGTGCTTTATATACAATTGGAATCATATCAAGTGGTATCAAATTCCAAAAGAAGAACACTTCACAAGCCTTCAAGGAGCTCTAATGAGTAAGATTATTTGAATGTGTTTCAAATATCTTTAGTTGATTTAAGTGGTATCATTTGGTCATTTGCATTTAGTTTCATACTTCTTTATGACCATATGAAATTGAATTAAATTGCTATTAAGCTCCTCATGATACAACATCTTCTTTAATGGCTTAACTTTAATGCTTCCCTTGTTTTTAATGATAATCTATGCTATTTAAGTGTTAATTGTCGCTTTTTGGTGCTTAATGCCAAATGGGGGAGAAATTTGTGATAATAGCAAATCGATAATAGGGAAGAGAAATTAAACTTATGATAATGCCAAATGGGGGTGAAACAATAGCCTTGCATATTAGAAAACAATAGCTATTGCTAATGGGGGAGAAATGTGATAGTAATTGAATTATGTTAAGAGAGGAGAATATAGGAGAAATTAAAATTTCTTTAGTCTAAATGTTGATAATGCTTTCACCGTCTCTCATATGATTAATTGTTTATCATTTAGTCATTTTCACCCTTTTGCTATTATCATAAATGGATTTGTCATCAATCACCAAAAAGGGGGAGATTGAAAGATCAAGCTCCATTTAAGTTGGTTTTGGTGTTAATGACAAATGACATTATGACATTATGATATTAATGACATATACTTTATAATGTTTTGGTGAAAATGATAAATGAATTTATGAGACTAATATGTTTATTTGAGTTTATCTTTGGTTAGTCTCATTTGGATGAAAAGGTGAAATCAAAGATGTATGCATTCGAAATCGCTTTCTCATTTACAAATGCATTTCTTAGATCCAAAATATAGATTGAACTCCTCAATTAGTCTAAAATGAATATGTGCATATGTCTTCACTTTATACACTTGTATGCACACATTTAGGGGGAGATCTCTATATATTTTGGAGTTTCATAAGTATTGATCCATGCTTCCTTCAATATGCATATTTGGGATCTTTACTTTGAAATACATACTTGAGTATATATAGCTTGTGTAGTATATATATACTCATGTACAATCGGGTTGTCATCTAACTTCTCCATTATGTGTTAATGGTTGGATGACTAATGACAACCGGATAAATAAGCTTTGATTAAAGCTTATCTTAGAGTATACATTTGTTGTGTACAAGTTGTATACTCGCAAATCAACTTTATGTCATTATTTGTTGAGATGGTCATGAATTACCAAAATGGTGAAGTTTGGTAATTGATGACAATTGTTTTGTGGACTAACGGTTTCCATGAGTTGGTTGAATAGGTTAGGTTCCACAAATGAAGATGACTTAGGATGACTTCATGAGTTGAAGGTCATCAAGTCAAAGTTGATGAAGAAGAGGTAGCTTCATGTGTTGAAGGCCATCGAGAAGAAGATGCTTCATGTGTTGAAGCATGTCAAAGATTGATCATGTGTTGATCAAGTGAAGACCATCATGTGTTGATGGTGTTGATGAAAAGAAAGCATCATGAGTTGATGCATATCAAGACGATGACCCAAGGCAAAGGTATGACTAGCTAGGGCTAAGGATGTGTTCCTAGTCTTTTACCGGTCTTGGTGTTTGGTTGGAAGACCGGATTGCTAGTATAGGTTGCCGTACTATTAAGAGGGGTCATGTTTAGTAGTTTGAGTCTCATCATGTGTTGATAGCTCAAACCTCACTTGCTCTAGCTCATCTCGATATGAGGCTTATATTTGCGAATGTATTTTGCAAATAGTTGAAGCTCATGTGGTAAATCTTTGCAACATGGGACTATGCATTGCGAATGTGTTTTGCAATTGCTTGAAGTCCATGTTTTCATTTTTGTGATATGAGACTTATATTTGCAAATGTGTTTTGCAAATGGTTGAAGCTCATATATAATCCTTGTAGCATGATCTAAGTTTGCAAATGTGTTTTGCAAAAGTTGGAGATCATGCATTATCCCTTGTCATGGTCTAAAATTATTTGCCGCTATTTCCTTTGATATTACACCGTGATAGTGACTCTTTGGATGTCTTGTGATTTCTGCATTGATCTAATGTGTTTGAGATCATGCAAATAGGTGGGTTGTGTAGCCCTTTGAATAAGCTTTCCATAGAGTCCAAGATCACTCAATTCCGACATCGGAGTCAAAAGTTATGACCGTTTTTCCGAGTGTCGTCTGTGCTGAAAAACCGGAAAACGGAAGTACCGCGATTTGTACTGCGGTAGTTCCGAATTTTGCGGAAGTTCCGCGATTTGTACTGCGGTAGTTCCGCTTTTTCCGGTAGTTCCGCGATTCCGGAAGTTCCGGATTCCGAGCGGAATGTTTTTTCCAGAGAGCGTTTTTTTGAATGACTTAGCCTCGGGAAAAACGGTAGTTCCGCGATTTGTACTCCGGTAGTTCCGGTTTTGCTGAGAAACGGCTAGTTTTTTGACCGTTGGCGAGGAAAGCGGAAGTACCGCAATTTGTACTGCGGTAGTTCCGGATTTCCTGATTTTTCAGGGATTTGGCTCCAACGGCTAGTTTTCTTGTGTGGGGTATAAATACCCCCTTGTGGCCTGTTGGAGAGGGTGTTGCTTCATTCATTCTTGTGTTCTTGAGCTAGAGTGAGGCTCTCCACTCAATTGTGCATGTGTTGCACTTTGTGAGAAGCGGGAGAGGTTCTAGAGTGCATGTGTTGCATCTAGAGGTGGATTTAGTGTCCAATTGAGATTGTGCATTCGTTGCACGTGGTGAGAGTCAAGTGAGGGACTTGGCTTGTTACTCTTGAAGTTTGCCGACTCCTAGACGGCGTTGGAGGCGTCGTGCGCGGTGATCTTCTCAAGAAGCTTGTGAGAAGACCCGGCGAAGTTGTAAAGGTCGGAGCTCACCCACCCGGAGCGGGAAAGAGCTACCACTAGTGGATTGGAGGTGCTTCGGCTTAATTCGTGGAGCCGGTCCGATTTGTTCGGGCTAACCTCAACGTGGATTAGGGGAAACCGGCAAGTTTCCGAACACCACGGTAAAACATCATTGTGTCAATTGTGGTTTGTTTCTTGTGCTCTATTTATATTCAAGCAATTTACATTCATAGAATTAAATTGATTGTTTGTATATCTAGAATTGCAAACCTTGACCTAGGATAGAATTATTAGTGCACTTAGGCGAATTCATTTGTTTTAGGTTCTATTTGTGCTAAACCAATTTGAATTTTAGCTTCCGCATTATACACTTGGTTTAGGCAAATTGAATAGGTCTTGAATTGTTAGTATTAATTTGTAGAAAATTTTTAAACCGCCTATTCACCCCCTCTAGTTGGCCTCCTCGATCTTACACCCATGCGATTTAAGGAAGAAGCCATGCACTAGGAGGAAATTCGAAACCAAGTTTGCCATGCGCAACAAGAAAGAGCATGGTTTTTGAGAGTTTTCTCAAGAACTAGCTAGTTTTCAAAGGACGTCCCCATAACCAGGGCACAACAAAATTGAACGTTCTCATGGCCTATGTGCTGAGTCAAGGTTGAAACCAAGTTCGTTGAACCATGTAATATCATTTTTGCTTAAATGTATTCCAAACTCTTTGCTAGTTGGACTTGTATTCGAACTCTAGGTTAGATAAGTTAGTTTCAGCCTCTTGTGACTGGATGGAATTAGAGTTGGCCTCCTTGGTTGAACCAACTGGCCCTAGGTCGTGCCTGTGTGAGGATGGGGCTCTTAAATACCCCAGCACCCCCATTATATCCTTATACCACGATTAATAGATTGTTTTAAGAAACATTGATATAGCACTTGTCCTTCTCCTAGCTTTGCACAACAACTAGATAGGGGAATTGGGTGCTCTCTACATCGTGTACTTGCTGTCCTCTTGCGGAATTTGCAGTCTCGTCTTCCACTTCCTCGTGGTTGGGTGGAAGAACAATCAAGAGTGTGGTTGGGTGAGTTTATATGTCACAGGTTATTGCACGGGCAATGGTTGGTCATGCCAGACTCATCAGGTTGCACTAGTTATCTTGATTCTATGTCGAGAAGATCAGGCATTCCCCATATCATCTTGGTATTAGAGGCGGTTGACTCGGTAGGATTACTTATCCTTAGTTATATCAATTAGCCGGATCGATCCGTGTACAAGTCAAGAATCGTTAGGTCTATTTATGTATTGTCTACTGCTATTATATTAGCTTTTGTTTTTATGAGATATATGTTTGATGTTCAGCAATGTATCTACGTGCACTATCTACTTATTTAGGAAATAGTTTGGCGGGAGCATAGAGGATTCCAAACGATAAATCCGGGGTACGATGGTAAGAAAAGTAAAACGCTTTGACTAGGTTAATTAATTTTCTTTAATCTAATGATATTTGGTGGGTTAAATCTCTAACCCATATCTTAATCCCAACCAAACTTTCTGAATTCAAAATCTAGATTGAAAAATATTTTTTTTCAAAACATGAATTTCAAAACCAAAATATAAAAAATTGAATCATAAATTTTAGAATATTAAATTTAGGCAAATTAATTTTCTAAATTAAAATTTTCAAGTTTGGATTTAAAAATTCTATCTTTTAATTTAAATTTTAAACTTTGAATCCTGGATTTCAAAAATTCAAGTTCCAAAATTTTATATTTTATAAAGTTGAATATTTAAAGTTCCAAACTTAATTTTTAAATTTGAAAATTTGAAAAATCCAAAATTTGAACTTTTGAATCATAATAATTAAATTATTGAATATTGCAATTTTTAATTATAAAATTAAATTATTAGTTTTCAATATAAAATTTATAAATGTTAAACTTCAAGGTTTAAAATTTCAAATCATGTAATTTAAATTGATGGATTTGTTAGTTTGAGTTATGAAATATTTGAACTGTTATAAAGACATTTTTTGTTTCTTTTGTATTGACCAAACATTGGAATCTTATGGGGGTATTTGTATTGGTTTTTGCTGATGGCTTTTGGCTGAAAATAATTAGTAATTGCTAAAAGATGTGGTTCTTAGAAGAAGGGGTAAGCGATGGAAAAAAAATAAAAGAGAGATGCGTGTGCGAGATAATAGCGAGAGGTGTGGAGAAGCCGCTTCAAGAAGCCCTGTGTTCGCATTAGCTTTTGTCTTTTTTGAGCTGAAGCCAATACAAATAAGGCCTAAAATTACTAGTAATGTATTATCGATAATCAGATTGAAGGAAATATTAAATTACAAGAGAATGTAAAATTATACATACCAAACACACCCTTAAGCCGGTGCAATCTCTTGGTTATGTTTTTTTTTACTTTTTTGTGATTTTTGGTTTCGACTTCTCTGAAAGCCAAAACAAACGGGAAGACTCTTCCGAGCAATTTCTTTAAGCCGCGTCTCCAAACAGCTTTCTGAGTCCAAAACTAAAGTATGCCATATGTATCGATATCTCTATCATCTTGAAAATATAATAAAATATTATTAACTATAATTAAAAGCCATCCGTTATAGTTCAAAAGAGTACACTGAGTAGAGCCAATAGCTAAGGTTAGAGAAAGAAAAAAATGGAATTCCCCTAGAGCTGTCCAAATGGCCCGGCCCACGAAGGCACGGCACGGCGGCGAGGCGGGCCGGCACGGCGGACCGGGCCGTGCCTGGGCTGAGGGCGCGGCACGGCGGGCCGGCACGGCACGACCCGTTAAGAAATCGGGCCGTGCCAGCCCGGCACGGCACGGCCCGCCCAACGGCACTAAATGGGCCGTGCCGGCCCGGCACGGCACGGCCGACCCGATTAATTTGAAAAATAGCCGTTTTTTGTGACCGTTGGGGGGTAAAAAATTCAGAAAAAAGCAAAAAAATCGGAAAAAAATCTGGAATGTTTCCTATAAATAGGGGGCATCCAGCCTCCTTCCACACCTCAAATCTCAATTTTATCTCTCGGTTTAGCTGTGAAAAATCTGAAAGTGTTAGCGCAAATTTGGTCAAAATTCGAGCAAAATTCCGAAAATTCAAAAATCTTCAAATATTTTTGTGAGAGCTGCAAAGGAGGTAATAATGCTGTCTTATTTTAACTTTTTGGTATTATTTGTTGGATTAATTTTTTGCTATTATTTGTAGGTTTAATAGTAAGTTAATCGTTTTTGCTATTTCAATTTGCAGTTGATTACTTGATTAATGGAGAACTACAATTTTCAACTCTCCGAATTCGGGCTCTCGGCGGAGGATATGCAATCGTTTCAACAAGCATATCCATCCGCGGAAGGTCCACATGTACAAACTGGAGATGCCGAAGAAACGACGGCCCCGGTGGCGCAGGGTCCAATCGATCCATCTTCTGCTGGCTCAACAAGTGCATCCACGACCCAAAGCACGGGTGCAAAAAGAACAAGAGCTAGTACATCAATAGTTTGGAATGATTTCGACAAGAAGATCAAGACCGACAATGATGGAACTGAAGTGAGGTATGCTGTTTATAAAATTTGTGGTAATGAATTGAGTGCAAAATCTTCAGGTGGGACGGGTCATCTACAACGACATGCTGCAAGCTGCAAGAAAAGGCAAGGAATACAAACGCGCCAGACACAGCTGCAATATAACCCCGACGGCTGGTACGTACGTGGGAGTACAACCCAGAGGTAGCTCGGGAATCTCTTTGTAGATTAATTGCTTCTCAATATTTACCTTTAAATTTGGGTGAATCTGATGCTTTCCAAAAATATATTAGGACTGCTCATAACCCTCGATTTAGTATTGTATCTAGGCAAACAACAACTAGAGATTTAATTAAATATTATAACAATTGTCGTGATAAATTGAAAGAAATGTTTCATACATGTACATTCTCTATTGCTTTGACATCCGACATATGGAGTGGTAGGGCTAGAGAGGATTATATTAGTGTTGTTGCTCATTATGTTAATGATGACTGGATAATGGAAAAAAGAATTATAGGATTTAAATTAATTAATGTTTCACATAATGCTGAAAATATTGCAGAAAGCATTATTAAAGTTGTAGAAGATTTTGGTCTCACGGATAAGATTTTTTCTATAACTTTAGATAATGCAGCTGCAAATACTAAACCTATGGAAATTCTTACTCATTTGTTTAATACTTATGCACAGTCTTTCTTATTGCATCAACGTTGTGCTTGTCATATTATTAATCTTATTGTTAAATCCGGTTTAAAAAGATTAAATGCTTGTATTGATTCTTTTAGAGATGCAATTTCATTTATTAATTGTTCTAACCTACGAATAGCCGCATATAAGAGTTTTTGCGTAGCAATGTATGTTTGTCCTAGAAAATTTGGTTTAGACATGCCTGTTAGATGGAACTCTACTTACTTTATGCTTAAACATATATTGCCATATAAGAACACTTTATCTGTTTTCCTTCACACCCAAAGTCATCAATCTCGTAGCTCCTCCAGTAGAACCCAAGTTAGAGACCCTGAACTTACTGAGGACGATTGGGTTGTTGGTGAAAAAATATTTTCCTTTCTAGAAATTTTCCATAAAGCTACAGTTTGTCTTTCTGGAGTATACTACCCTACATCTCCTATGATTGTTCATAATATTGTTGAAATTGCCACTCACCTAAAGGCTTTTGAAAATGATCCTATACTACGGGATGCTGTAGTTGCCATGAAATCTAAGTTTTTAAAATATTGGAGAGAAATTCCTATTTTAAATGCATTTGCTTTTATTTTGGATCCTAGGGCCAAACTCCAAGGATTTATAAATATTTTACAAGTTTTAAGTGAGGCTACCGATTTAGACTATTGTTCGTACTTTGCATTAGTTAAGGATAAATTATATAAGGTATATAATAAATATGAAAATAAGTTTGGATCTGTGCGTTTAGAAAGACCCCAAGTAGTCCCTAGCACCTCTAGGGGGGCTATGCAATGAGGCAAGATTTTTGGTTCTTCGTCTAGTTCTCGTGCAGGTGCAGGTACACAGCAGTTAGGAGGAGGAAGGCGACAAAGTACTGGAGACCTATCAAGCTATCTCAACAGTGATAGCGTCAGCTTCGAGCAGGAATTGAACATCCTCTCATGGTGGCAAACACAGAAGGTATCATATCCAGTGCTATCCATATTAGCGCGGGATGTGTTGACTGTTCCTGTCTCTACAGTCTCCTCGGAGTCCGCATTCAGTCTTTCCGGAAGAATAATCGAGGAGCGACGAACAAGTCTCTCCAACGAGATGGTCGAAGTACTTATGACCGTCAAAGACTGGGAACAAGCTGAATCAAGACTCCAACATACTGCAGATAATAAAGATTTAGAATAATCTTTTGAGAATTTGTATTTAGATAGCAATGAATAGGATTTTCAATATTTTTTCTTCACATGTGGTCACTAATGAGCTTTATAGGCTGTACTCTTTTTTCTTTACCAAGGTTTTCTCAAATTGAGTTTTTACTTGGTAAAGTTTTTAATGAGGCAGCCATCCCATGTAATTTAATAAGTTAATAAAGCTCATTATGTCATTGGAAATATTTATTTTTGTGATTAACAATGTCTACAATTTTCTATATTTTTTCTGAATTTTCTACAATTTTTTAATTTTTTTCCCGACTAAACGGGCTAGCGGGCCGGCACGGCCCGTTTAGCCGAAATCGTGCCCGGGCCAGTACGGAGCTCCCACTGCGGCCCGCGGGCCAGCACGGCATGGCCCGTTTAATACACGAGCCTTAACGGGCGTGCCTAAACAGGCCGTGGCCCATTGGCCAGCTCTTATTCCCCTCTTTTTTTTTCCTCCTGCGTAAGTTTTCTAATTTCTCGTGGAGACGAGGAGATAGAGAACACAGGGAAGAGAGGAGGCGCCCCTCTCGATTGGACAGGGCGTGAGAACACGAGAGCGCGCGATCCCCGAGGCGCGAGGGGCCGATTCCGGCGCGGTACAGCCTCGCCCTCGCCGGGGCGGCCGTTTCGAGCTCTCTCTTGCCGCTGCTCGGCGCGGATTTGGTGGGATCCGGCCAAGAAACTGGTTGGTGAACCGCGGGGGGGGGGGGGGGGGGGGGGGGGACGGAAGGTATGGGGGCTGGGGCGGAGCCGAGGGAAGAGGCCGTCGATGAGGAGAGGGTCTGCGGGAAGGAGGAGGAGAAGGCGGCGGCATCATGCTCGATCTGCCTCGACGCGGTGGTCGCTGCCGGCGAGGAGAGGTCCACGGCGAGGCTGCAGTGCGGCCACGAGTTCCACCTCGGTAAGGGGCGATGGGTTGATCTATTGGTTCTTGGTACGGAATTATGAGGCTTTATTGATCGGATTGTATTGGAAGGTGCGATTTTGTGGGCCGGCGATTTCGATGTGTAGGAGCCGTAAACTTGACCTGTTTTTGTGGGAATTTGGCGGAATTGGGATAATTTCACGCTATGGTGCCGAAATTCTGACCACTATGGTTCCGAGATGTTGGGTGAAGGGCGTAAAGGTTGGACTTTTGGGGGGGGGGGGGGGGGGGTTACAGTATAGAATTTTCTTGTCAAGATAGGTTTCGTGGGTGATTTTTGCGTTATTTTGGTCGGCTTGATAGGATGGTGCAATTTTGGGGGAATAAATTTGAATGTCGGGACGATGATTTGGGAGCGTACGCGAGGTAATCTTGTCGATTTGTGTACCGTTTGTGCATTTTCGGTGGAATGAGGTGAATTTTGCTCCTTTCTCGTTTGGAAGTTGTGCCGCGTCGAGCTGTTTTTTGTGGGCAATGTTGTGCTTTTGGGTTCGGTTATGTGGGAGGGTGAGCTTGTTTGTCTGGATTCGGCAAGAATTTGATGAAAAATGTGTCCTGTTCACTGGAAATTTTTTGGTGGTATTGAGCTAGTAGTTAATGAATTTTGGTGGAAGGTTGGACTTCGGAGGTTTGAGTCAGTGGTTGGCTAGAGGGATCTAGATTCTAGACATGTTCTGTGAAATGCTAAGATGTAAACTTATAGGGAGCTAAGGATGATACTCCAAATTTCGAGAGTTGTCAGTTTGGTGGTTTTATCAAGCAGTCTGTGTTGGCTGTTGGTTTCATCGCGATACAGTAATGGATTTAGGGTTTCCCATCTTCTTTTATGCTGGATTTGGATTTGGGTGCAGTTTTAAGAATCTTTAGTAAACGTTAAGTTTTAAAAATCTTTAGTAAACTTTGAAGAAAGAGTTACAATTAAGTATAACATTCTAGGGTTGTCAATTTAGCTGCTATGCGTTCTTCCAATATGTAGCTTTGCGTTTTTTTTCCCAAGTGGTTGCCATAACGTTGTAGTGCAATCAGACCTCAGATATTGCAAAGTATATAAGGTGAGATTAGACGCAGATTGAGAGTGGTTTTGTGCAAGGAATATGGTTGTGGTGACTGTTATGAATATTGTGCATGTATTCATAAGGCCCAAAAGGTAATATATATAGAGGTACAAGGGGATATACAGAAGGAATACAAGGCATATTAGGAAACAAATAATAGTCCTAATCTGATTCCTATTCTATCCTTAACACCCCCTCAAACTCATGGTGGATCACACACACTGAGTTTGGAGAGAAAATACAAATGTTGTGCCCTAGTCTGTGGCTTCGTGAAAAAGTCAGCAATCTGTAACTCTGAGGACACAAACTGAAGAGCAAGTACACCCTCCTGCACCTGGGAGCGAGTGTATGACGCATCCACACCAATGTGCTTGGTGAGCTCATGCTTCACTGGATCACGAGCAATGCTGATAGCTCCTGTACTGTCAGTCATAAGAGTAGTAGGTCCCCTCACAGGTACGCCAAAGTCTGCAAGTAACCATCTCAACCAAGTAATCTCTGTTGTCACAGCTGCCATAGCTCTCAACTCAGCCTCTGCACTCGAACGGGAAACTGCAGTCTGCTTCTTTGTCTTCCAGGCAATCAGGGAGGAGCCAAGAAAAACACAGTAGGCAGAAAGAGAACGACGATCAGAAGGATCACTAGCCCAGGTTGCATCAGAGTACGCCGGAAGCTGGAGTGAGGTGGAGCTAGAGAAAAACAAGTGACGAGAGATAGTCCCACGCAAGTAGCGAAGAACACGAAGAAGATGACTGTAGTGAAGATGAGTAGGACAAGCCATGAACTGACTCAAGATATGAACAGCATGAGCAATATCAGGACGAGTGCTCACAAGATATACCAAACTGACAACAAGATGGCGATACCGAGTAGGATCCTCAAGAGGATCACCGACAGTAGCACGGAGCTGAAGAGAGAGCTCCATAGGAGTCTCAGCAGTGCGAGTATCAGTCAGACCAGACCGATCAAGAAGATCCTGGACATACTTCTGTTGGGAGAGGTAGTAACCCTCAGGCGTGACAGAAACCTCAATCCCAAGAAAGTATGTAAGCAAGCCAAGATCAGTCATCAGAAACTGCTCACTGAGATGCTTCTTCACATATGCAATGAACGAGGGATCGTCATCAGTAATGAGCATATCATCCACATATAGAAGAAGCAGTGTCCTACCTCGAGGTGAGACATGAATAAATAGAGCAGGATCATGGGCACTGACAGTGAAACCGACAGCGGTGATCACTGAGGTAAAACGCGCAAACCAGGCACGAGGGGCCTGTTTGAGACCATAAAGAGCACGACGAAGACGACAGACATGACCAGCTGGAACAAAATACCCGGGTGGTGGCTGCATGTAAACCTCCTCATGCAAGACGCCATTAAGAAAGGCATTCTTAACATCCAGCTGAGAGATAGACCACCGGCGAACAGAAACAACCGCAACAAGAGTGCGAACAGTGGTCATATGAGCAACAGGAGCAAATGTCTCATCATAATCTCGACCATACTCCTGCTGAAAACCACGAGCCACAAGACGAGCCTTGTAGCGCTCAATGGTACCATCAGATCTGGTCTTAATCTTGTACACCCACTTGCACGTGATAGGACGAGCGTGCACAGGTGTCGGGACAATATCCCAAGTCTCCGTACGACGAAGCGCATCAAGATCCTCTGCCATAGCGAGCTGCCACTCAGAATGAGAAGCAGCCTCATGATAAGAACTAGGCTCAGTGACAGAGAGAGCATGAGCTGGCGAAGCAAAACCAAGACGAGCAGGAGGCCGAATGGTTGCCCGGTCACGAAGGGCGTAACGAGGAGCATCATCAGATGAATCAGACGTCGGTGTCGGCAAGAGACCAGGAGAGGGATCTGGTGAAGGACGAGAACGTCTGGAGTAGTGCACCCCAGAGAAATGAGACGGTGGTGCCTAGGAGCAGGAGGCGGTGCTGCAGGAGGCAACACAGGAGATGAAGGTACCGAAAGCGGGGAAAGGGGGGAAATGGGTGAGGAGTCAGGGAGAGACAACCAGGAGATCGTCTCGATGGTGGAAGCAGTATGAGGAGCCGACGATAGAAGAAAGGTCGAGATTCGTCAAAGACAACATCTCGTGAGATCCTAATCCGTCGAGTAGAAGGATCATAGCAACGATAACCCTTATGCTCAGAACTGTACCCAAGAAACACACACTCGACTGATTTGGCTGTCAGTTTAGTGCGCTCACGAGGCGGCAGCAGGACAAAATAGGTGCAGCCAAAAACACGAAGGTGATCGTACTGGGGGGCTCTAGAGTAGAGACGCTCTATAGGACTGACATCCTTAAGAGCAGTGGAAGGCTGCATATTAATGAGATATGCAGCCGTAGAAACAGCCTCAGCCCAGAACTGTGGGGAACGTGAGAAGCAAGAAGAAGGGTGCGAGCAGTCTCAATCAGATGACGATGCTTGCGTTCAGCAACCCCATTCTGAGCATGGGCACCAGGACAAGAAGACTGATAAAGAGTGCCCTGCTCAGAAAGAAATTGTCTGAACGCACTAGAACAATACTCGCCAGCAGAATCACAACGGAAAGTACGAATAGAGGATTCAAACTGAGTACGAACCATCATGGCAAAGCTACGATAGATCGCAAGAAACTGACCACGATTAGACATAGGGAAAGCCAAGTAAAACGGGAATAGTCATCAATGAAAATAACATAGAATTTATGCCCGCCTTTGGAGATAATAGGCGCAGGTCCCCATACATCTGAATGAACTAAATCAAAAGGACGAGAAGACAATGACTCACTAGAATGATAAGGAAGTTGTAGCTGCTTGCCCAGCTTACAACCTCGACAAAACATGGACGTGTCAACAGTAACATGTCCAAGGACACCCTGACGAACTAACGACGAAAGACGAGACCCACACAGGTGACCTAAACGGTGATGCCACTGCGCAAAAACTCCAATGGTGGTGGCAGTAGTGGCAGTGGAGGTAGACGTGGCGGGAGACGTGGTAGGAGCAACTGAAGTGGAAGACGGTCGAGAATGTAGAGACCCTGACGATCCCTACGGCGCCGGCCAGTCCCAAGTATCGTCCCTGTCTGTCGATCCTGAACAAAACAGGTGTGAGAGTCAAAACCAACCCTACAACCAAGGTCAGTGAGCTGTCCCACTGAAAGAAGCTGCATGGTGAGTTGGGGAACATGAGAAACAGCTGGAACAGAAAAATCAGAGGTCAAAAGAGTGCCCTGACAGCTAACAGATAAAGAAGTACCATCCGCAGTCTGTACAGAGATAGGAAGGGCAGGAGGTCCCACTGAAATGAGATGTGGAATCCGGTGTCATGTGGAAAGAGGCACCAGAATCTAGAACCCAAGAGGTACCTGGGGGAGACGTCTGAGCTAGACTGGCAGAACCCGCGGAGCTGTGAGAGACCTGCTGAAGAAGAGGCTGACATAGCTGCTGAACAGAGTCACCTCGCTGAGATCCTGATGAGTTGGTCTGTCCTCCTGTGAAGGAAGGGCCTCCCTGCCCCCCTTGGATCGTCCAACCCCGCGCGCCTTATTCCGCTTTTTTCGCACCGCACAACTCTGGTAGTCATGCCCGAAGTTCTTGCAGTAGTTGCATTGAACTCCAGTTGGTGCAAATGCAGGAGCGGAAACAGGCACCTGGGAAGGAGCTGTAGTCGTAGCAGGAACCGTCGGTGTAGTCGAAGGAGCAGCAAGCACATTCGGAATGGACTGTGCAGCTAGTCCGAGGCGAAGCTCCTCAGCCCGAAGTGTCGAAAGAGCCTCGGTAACAGTCGGTCGTGGCGAGCGGCTTAGCAGTTGAGCTCTGACAGGCTCAAACTCTGGGCAAAGACGGCAGACGAAATCATAAAGACGGAGGCGATCATGATCCGCCTTCTGAACTTTGTGGCACTCCTGGCACAGTGGAGAAGCCAGCTCATCTAGCTGTCGCCAGATACTAGCCAGGGCTCGGAAGAAGTCGTCGACGGAAGAATCTCCCTGGCGAAGCATCTCCAACTCACGCTGAAGCGAAAAGAACTGAGCATCACTGCTCTGCTGGTATCGCTCACGCAAGTACTCCCAGATCTGTCGAGTAGACCGCAGACCAACAATATCTGGCTGAATGGAGTCGTCGACGCTGACCACAAGGATGGCACGAACACGGGCCTCATCAGCACACCAGCGCTCGAAAGCGTCAATGGCATACTGAAAAATCTCATCAGCAGCGTCAGCAGCAGCAGCATCAGCCTCTGCCTTCTTCTTAGCAGCGTCATCTGCCCCAGGCGGTGCAGAGATAGACTGCCTAGGAGGAGGCTGAACCGGCGGTGGCGGAGAAGGACGAGCACCGGTAACATGTCCCCAAAGGCGGAGACCATCAAGCGTAATCTCCATGAGGGAAGACCATAGCCTGTAGTTTGTTCTATGCAGCTTTGTTTCCGAAAATGGGATCGCAGCAGATGGAACAGAAGCCATCGATATGCGGCGCTGGATGGCGCGGCGACCAAGGCAACGAAGTCTAACAGGCGGCGCTGGACGGCGCAGCGGTTAGAACGACATTAATTTTTTTTTCTTTTTTTTCTTTTTTTTTGCTCTAAAGTAAAACCGAAAACACTCGGTCAGATCTGATCCGCTCAGTCAGATCTGATTTCACAGGCGGACTCAAGGCGGTGGGCGATGAGGCTCCGGCCGGCGGACGGCGAGATCGGCCGGTGGGTCACCTGGCCGGGCGGACTCAAGGCGGCGGGCGACGAGACTCCGGCCGGCGGGCGACGAGGAACGGCGGGCGCTGGGCCGAGCGACGAGCTCCGGGTCGCCGAGCGTCGGGAGCGGCCGGGCGAGCAGCAGTCGGCGGCGGACGACGGTGTGTGGCGGCAGGCGCTGAGCCGAGCGATGGGCTCCGGGCCGCGGAGCGTTGGGAGCGGCCGGGCGAGCAGCAGTCGGCGGCGGACAACGACGTGTGGCGGCCGGCGGTTGAGGGCAACCACGGGAGGCGGAGGCGACGGCTGTGGGCGTGGCGGCGAACCAGAAGGCGGCGGCGGCGAACCAGAAGGCGACGGCGGCTCAAAAGCGGCGGCGAACCAGAAGGCAGCAGCGGCTCAAAAGCGGCGGCTGTGGGCAAACCAGAGGGTAGCGGCGGCTCGAAGACGGCGGCTCAACCTGGATCTGGTCAGCGGTAAGGGATGCACATCATCGGTGCGGAAAAACTTGGGTTAGTACCCTAGCTCTGATACCATGTTATGAATATTGTGCATGTATTCATAAGGCCCAAAAGGCAATATATATAGAGGTACAAGGGGATATACAGAAGGAATACAAGGCATATTTGGAAACAAATAATAGTCCTAATCTGATTCCTATTCTATCCTTAACAGTGACCTTGTGAGGTGCAAAAGTGTGCTTGTATGCTTTATGCATTACTACTCATTCTGCTAGGGCATGGTACTACAATATGCTTCCTAACCAATCTCAAAAGCGGTGTTCTTAAATTATGTTTGTTTGCTAATATTTGGTTTGTTTTAATGCTTAGTGTTAATGTTTTCAGATTGCATTGGATCGGCATTTAATGCCAAAGGAGTTATGCAATGTCCCAACTGCCGCAAAATTGAGAAAGGGAATTGGCTCTATGCAAATGGTTCCCGACCCATACAGGATATTAACATGGACGAGTGGGCTCATGAGGAAGACCTTTATGGTGTTAGTTACTCTGAGATGGTTCGTGACCATGTAAACTTTATTCTTTAATTACTAATCATTGTTTGTGAGTATTAGCTTTTACCTTTTTGTTGGCAACATGCCTTGTTTGCCGCATACTTTTCACATGTTTCAAATGTTATTCTGTTGTGTTTACCCGATGATCAATGGTTTCTTCGGCTTGTCTGCACTTAAAAAGGATTGGCACTTGACCATGCTTAATTATTTGAACCTTTTCTTTTGGAGCACTTGTGTTTGTATGTGAATATGTCTTCTTCACCTTCTATTCCCTCAATATCAAGAGCTTAATTAGTACATAATTTATTAGAAACATTTGGCTACTGTATGGTCTTCTGTACCGCCAAAATGCCAAATTCATTTAGCATTTATCTTCTAGGTTCCTGGCAACTTATGTTAATTCCATTACCAGAGTATGTCTTCGTTGAGCACTAACACAGCGGCATTCTTGTCTCTCAAATTTGACCTCTTCTAACACTTACAGAGCAATATTCTTTTGTCTCTTACATTCAAGGTAGTTCGTAGTCTCACCAGACTGTATACCGAGTTATTTTACTATGTGAGCCACTGGAGGCTGTGATACCCGCCCTGAAAAAAAACTTATGGAGAACCTTTACATTTGCTGATATATCATATATGTGCTTTGTGCAAATTTATGGCTGTGTTTCAGTAGATACTGTCTATATTTTTCCTTGATTGAAGGCTATACTGTGTACTTTTGAGATGAGTAATGCATTAGAGGTCATGCTAATTTGCTTTATGCATAAAACCTGTGTAGAGTGCTTTAGTCCTGAGTTACTTCAAATGAATTTGTTGTTCTCCCTATGCCTAGCATTCTGCTGCACACATGAATAATCCTGAGTTCTACATTGTTCCAGCTTATTCAATTACCCTGCACGTCTATGCTTTGTTATTGCATTGTTCAGAACATTTATGCAGCTGATATATAAATCCTAGTTGAGTTCATCATTGCTGATTCTTCATTTGCCGTTGTTATTTTAACTTACAGAGGTAGTTATTTCTGCTTGCCTATTCTGACAATTATATGTTTGAATTGTGCAGCCTTTTCGCTTTCACTGGTGTCCATTTGGTCGCTTAGCACAAATTCCATCTTTATTTGAGTATGTTCTGAACTTCAAATTGTGATTTATATTTTTTTTTACTCCTCGGCAAAGCACACTTGGCATCGAAGAATGGAGGGTAGTTTTAATATAAAGGTTGTGTTCTTTTCCAAACTGTCTCGTTTCAATAAATTTCTAGTGCAGGACTAGTAGCTCCAATGTCAGTATGATCACCCATGTCGAATTTGTGGGTACTAAAAAAAGTTTCTGTGATTCTTCCACTAGATGTTGGATTTATATTAGTCATATGTTACACATGTCTGTGTACGTTTTGGAGATTAAAGAAGAAAATGAGTAACCCTAGGCATGGTTATTAAGGCGTCGAGATATCGGCGATGTCTCGTCGCCATATCGCCGTGGCGGACCGGAGGCTCCATGCCGTCCGGACGGCATGGAGGTGCGCCGTATCCGCCGTCGCTGCCGCCGGATCCACTGCCTCCGCTGTCGCCGCAGCCGAATCCACCGTCGCCACCGTCGGATCCACTGCCTCCGCCGTCGCCGCAGCCGGATCCGCTGTCGTTGCCGCCGGATCCACTATCTCCGCCGTCGCCGCAGCCGGATCTGCCGTGGTGCCGCCTCCTCCGCGGCTGCCGCTTGGGGGCGGTGGAGAGTGGCGGGGAAAAGGGAGCGGCCGTCGGCGAGCTGGCTCGGCCTCGCCGGCGTCGGAGGCGGAGGAGATGGGGGAAGGAGAGAGGGAGAGAGGCAGGGGTGGCCGAGCGGGCGAGAGGGAGAGAGGCGGGCGAAGAATGCTGAGCGGGCGGCGCCTCCACGCCGGTTATGAGGGTTTCTGACATTTTGCAATTTAGCCATCTTATTTTCTAAAATTGCAATAAAGTTCTTCTTGCTTTATATTTCTTCTGTTTAGGCCCTCCGGAAATCCAATATTGTTGTAGCTACTTATATGTATGGTGTCGCCGCGCCGCGCGTCATAAACGATATTGTTGTGTGAAGGTGGTGATTGATGAGTCGCCGCGCCTCGCCGCACTGCCTTAATAACCATGACCCTAGGATTCTGTAGTGTCTATAATCTATTTAAGAGATGTAGGAAAATAAGATGAATGGCATTTTCAATTCATTCTTTGCAACGAAGTGCTGAACAATCTACAATCCTGCATAGGCTTAGCCCTGTCATGCTGCATAAGGTTATTGACAATCTTCATAGTGGTTTTCTTGTCATGATAGAGTATACATGGATCTTCTTCTGACATGCATTGTTCAAGTAATAGTTGACAAGTCATACTGCCATAGTGCTTCATACACGATTTTAGTCAAAGTACTGATCAAACTCATGGATGGCGAAATTAATGATGCAGGTGTTCCTGTCATGTCCTAATATCAATTCCAGTTAGTCAATACATCACTTCTATACAAACTATAAAGTACTTCCAGAAATCATCACCTCTTCTGCATCTTCATATTAAGAGCTTTCAGTTTATGGAAAAATTGGTGCTGTTGTTTTATTATGTTACTTAATGTTTTCCCCTCTTCTGCCAGGGAAGGAGAATCATCACCTCCAGTTACTTGTAAGTTCTTATTTAAATGGGATCAGCTTGCAAAATTTGAGTTATTTTGAGGTTCACGCATGTTTGGATATTGGTCGTGCAGTTCATGACTTCATGGGACAGCATGTGTTTACGGAGCGTGCAGCTGTATCTGCTGCACCAGGGGCAACTCATCCATGCCCATATGTGGCGTACTTGCATCCTCTTCCACCGCTGGCATCATCATCAAGCTCCCATGCTCCTGAGAGAACAATGGATGGTCCTGCTTATCATGATCACTGGAACCCCCTGGCTGGCCCATCAGATGGTAGGCCCTTGCAAACAGTGCAACCAACTGATTTCCATCATAACCATTGGGCGCATGTGCCCCATTCCTATGCTCAACCCAACAGCAATAACGGGGTGACCGAGCAGCCAGGTGTCCCTTTTGGAACAATGAGGGCTGCAAGGGTTGATGGTAATAGCCAACGCCGAGGATCTGTTGTTTCTCCATCGTTCTTCAGTAATGGGTAAATACTAATTTATGCTCCCACGACTTACTATTTTGGCCTTGTTGTGAAAGGACAAATTCCAAACTCTTGCATTGTACTTTTTCCAAACATGCATCATTTTAGTAAAATCTGTTAGATGTGTATTATATATCTGTGTATTTACCCCATTGTATAAGGGGTTTCTTGCATATATGTCACCTGTACATGTATATATATTGGCCCTTTGGCCACATGATGAATATATGCGCTATTCACAACATGGTATCAGAGCCAAACCTAGGGTTTCGTGATACCTAGGGATCCACGCCTGTCTCTCACAGATCCGGCTGTCAAGCCGCCGCTGGTTCGTCTTTCCGCCGCCGGACTGTGCTGCTTCTCGACCGCTGCCGGGTCGGGTTGCTCCGCCGGATTTCAACACCCGTTGGTGAAGACCGTCGTCGCCGGCTGCTGCTCGAGGCCGCCATCGTGGGCTCCCGCTCGAGGCCGCCATCGTGGGCCGCCGTCGCGGGCCGCCGCTCGAAGACCGCTGCTGTCGGCCCCTCCCGAGCACCGCTGCTGTCGGCCCCTCCCGAGGTCGTCTCCTCGCCGTCGCCGACCCCGCTGACCGCCGTCACCGAACCCCGCCGACCGTCGTCGCCGACCCCGTTGACCGCCGTCGCCGACCCACCCCGCCGACTGTCGTCACGGAGGGGTCGGCAGCGGGGTCGGCGACGGAGGGATCGGCGACGGCGGGGTCGGCGGTTTGTGACCGAGTTGGGTTGGGCTAAATAATTGTAAACCGATCGGTACAAAAAAAACAAAAAAAAGCCAAAAAAAACATGTCTTCTTTTGCAGGCACCGTTTCTGTTCCTCGATGCCCGGTGATCTTCGATGACCTCAATTATCGGGACTGGTTTCAGCACATGCGCATCTACATGCGTGATCAGCGCCTTTGGGACTTTCTTACTGGCGAGTTGCCTTGCTCGTCT
Organism: Dendrocalamus latiflorus; assembly: GCA_017311315.1. Taxonomy (NCBI): domain Eukaryota; kingdom Viridiplantae; phylum Streptophyta; class Magnoliopsida; order Poales; family Poaceae; genus Dendrocalamus; species Dendrocalamus latiflorus. Next base: position 18,873,083 of record CM029619.1, on the reverse strand, counting down.
CGTCCTACTCCACCTGTTGAGCCTGTTCTCCCGAGGGATGCTTCCGAAGACACTCGTACAAAGGCTTCTGAGGCTTTTGAGGATGCCATGGAGACTTTTCAGACTCAGTATGCTGCTTACAAGACATGGATTGATGAAGATGCTCGTGCCTCTGCTATTTTGGTTGCTAGCATGGAGGTGCATCTCACTGGTGATATTGTTGGACTGGCTTCCGCACATGCGATGTGGACGCATCTACGCAGCCGCTACGAGCCATCTGGTGATTCCTTATACCTTGCTGTTGTGCGACAGGAGCAGTCGCTGCAGCAGGGAGATGCCACTGTGGATGAGTTCTATGCTCAGTTGTCTGCGATATGGCGTCAGATCGACTCTTTGGGGCCAGATGTTTGCCGCACCTGTCAGTGTTGTCAGCGTCAGCAGTCTCACATGGAGCTTCGCCGCATCTACGATTTTTTGACTCGTCTTCGGTCTGAGTTTGAGCAGACTCGTGCTCAGTTGCTGGCTCGTCATCCTCGTGTGACTTTGTTGGAGGCCCTTGCAGCTGTTCGTACTGAGGAGATTCGACTTCGTGGAGCGGGTCTGCTATCATCAGTATCATCACTTCCTTCGGTTTTGGTGGCTTCTCCGGCTTCACCCGTTGTGCCTTTGCCTCCACCAGCTGTGCCTCCAGTGACAGCTGCTATTGGTAAGGCCTTCACTGCACCTATTGCAACAAGGATGGACATGTAGAACAGTTTTGCTACAGGAAGAAGGATCTTCGTCGTGGTGCTCGTCCTCCGAGGGGCACTGGAGGTTCCTCCTCTCAGCAGAGTTCTGGTACCTCCGACACTCAGCAGCTTCTCACATTGTTAGGCTGCATGGTTGCTTCTGTATCGTCTGGTTCTGCTGGTTCTGCTGCTCAGTCTTCCGTTGAGAGACCACCTTCTACTTCTCCTTCCTCAGGTACTTCACCTTGGATTCTTGATTCTGGTGCTTCTTTTCATATGACATCTGATTCCACCTGTCTTACTTCCATTAGTCCATTAGCTGCTCCTCTTACTGTTCACACAGCAGATGGTACCTCTCTTTCTGTCACAGGACGAGGCACTCTTTCAAATTCCTCTTTTCATGTTCCTGCTGTTTCTCATGTTCCAAAACTAACCATACAGCTCATATCTGCTGGCCAGCTCACTGATCATGGTTGTCGTGTTATTTTCGATTCTGATTCTTGTTGTGTTCAGGATCGTTGCACGGGGACTCTGGTTGGTACTGGCTCTCGCCGCCGTGACTCCCAACGGCTCTGGGAGCTTGACTGGCTTCGTCTTCCTTCCGCTGCCCCAGTCCGTCGTCTTGCCTCCACCACTGCCTCTGCAGCTGCTGCAGCCTCCACCGCATCGTTTGCTTAGTGGCATCATCGCTTAGGACATCTTTGTGGTTCCCGTATGTCTTCCTTACTTCGTCGAGGTCTTTTAGGGTCTGTGTCTGGTGATGTTTCTCTACAGTGTCAAGGTTGTAAGCTTGGCAAACAGCTTCAACTACCTTATTCTTCTAGTGAGTCAGTGTCTCAGCGTCCTTTTGATCTTGTTCATTCTGATGTATGGGGACCAGCTCCTTTTGTTTCGAAAGGAGGTCATCGATATTATATTATTTTTATTGATGATTTTTCTAGACATACATGGATATACTTTATGTCATCTCGTAATGAGGTTTTACCTATCTACAAGACCTTTGCCACCATGATTCGCACTCAGTTTGACTCTCTCATTCGTGTTTTTCGCGCCGATTCCGCTGGAGAGTACTTGTCGGGAGCCCTTTGTGGTTTTCTTGCTGAGCAGTGCACTCTCTCTCAGTTTTCTTGTCCAGGTGCTCATGCTCAGAATAGTGTGGCTGAACGCAAGCATCGTCATCTTCTTGAGACAGCTCGTGCTCTCATGATTGCTTCTGCTGTTCCACCACATTTCTGGGCTGAGGCTGTTTCTACTGCCACTTTCTTGATCAACATTCAGCCCTCTGCTCTGCAGGGTGGGATCCCAGTTGAGTGTCTGTGGCCAGACTCCTGATTATTCCAGACTTCGCCTCTTTGGGTGTGTGCTATGTTCTTCTTGCACCTCGTGAGCGCACTAAACTGACTGCTCAGTCAGTTGAGTGCGTTTTTCTGGGCTACAGTGCTGAGCACAAAGGATATCATTGTTGGGATCCCGTTGGCCGACGGATGCGGATTTCTCGGGATGTTACTTTTGATGAGTCTCGTCCCTTCTATCTTCGTCCTTCTCCTTCCTCCCCTTCAGCATCTGTTGTTGAGCCGCTTTCATTTCTGACTTTTCCTTCCAGTCCTATAGTCAACCCTCCACCACAGCCTTTGGGCTCTCCAGTGCCTCCTTCTCAGTCAGCCCCTTCTTCACCACCGGCATCCTCTCCCAAGGCTGCTCCTGATCTTGTTCCTTCTTATCCTTTCTACTATACTCGTCGCCCACGAGTTGAGGATCCTTCTGATATGCCCTCCTCTTCTGACGGGTCATCCCCTTCGGCCACTCCTCGTTATGCTCTTCGCGATCGCCAGTCTATTCGGCCTTCTGATCGTTTTGGTTTTGCTGCCGCTACTCTTGCCGAACCGACTTCTTATCGTGATGCTGTTGTTCATCAGGAGTGGCAGCATGCGATGGTGGAGGAGATCGCTGCCCTTGAGCGTACTGGCACGTGGGATATTGTTCCTCTTCCTGCGCGTGTTACTCCTATCACGTGCAAGTGGGTCTATAAGGTTAAGACTCGCTCTGATGGTTCTCTTGAGCGTTACAAGGCTCGTCTTGTAGCGTGTGATTTTCAGCAGGAGCATGGCCGTGACTATGATGAGACTTTTGCTCCTGTCGCTCACATGACCACCGTTCGCACTCTTCTTGCTGTGGCCTCTGTTCGACAGTGGTCTATCTCTCAGTTGGACGTCAAGAATGCCTTTCTTAATGGCGAGTTGCGTGAGGAGGTCTATATGCAGCCACCCCCTGGGTATTCTGTTCCTGAGGGTATGGTTTGTCGTCTTCGCCGATCTCTCTATGGCCTCAAGCAAGCTCCTCGTGCCTGGTTTGATCGTTTCTCCTCTGTGGTCACTGCCGCTGGTTTTTCGGCGAGTGCTCATGATCCTGCTCTTTTTATCCACACTTCATCTCGTGGTCGGACGCTTCTTCTTTTGTATATTGATGATATGATCATTACTGGAGATGATCCTCAGTATATCACTTTTGTTGAGGAGCGGCTTCATGAGCAGTTTCTTATGTCTGATCTGGGTCCTCTTCGCTACTTTCTTGGGATTGAGGTTATTTCTACTCCTGAGGGTTTCTATCTGTCCCAAGAAAAGTATATCCAGGGTCTTCTTGATCGTGCCTCTCTTACTGATCAGCGCACAGCTGAGACTCCCATGGAGCTTAATGTTCATCTTCGTCCCTCTGATGGTGAGCCTCTTGCTGATCCTACTCGCTATCGTCATCTTGTAGGGAGCCTTGTTTATCTTGGTGTCATTCGTCCTAACATTTCGTACCCTGTACATATCTTAAGTCAGTTTGTCTCTGCTCCCACTCAGCTCCACTATAGTCATCTTCTTCGTGTTCTACGATATCTTCGTAGAACTATCTCTCGCCGTCTCTTTTTCCCTCGCTCCAGCTCTTTACAGCTCCAGGCATATTCTGATGCCACCTGGGCTAGTGATCCCTCTGATCGCCGGTCTCTCTCTGCTTATTGTGTTTTTCTTGGTGGTTCTCTCATTGCTTGGAAGACTAAGAAGCAGACAACAGTTTCTCGTTCGAGTGCTGAGGCTGAGTTGCGAGCTATGGCTTTGTTGACTGCGGAGATTACTTGGCTACGGTGGTTACTTGAGGACTTTGGTGTTTCTGTTTCTGCACCGACTCCTCTTTTGTCCGATAGTACAGGTGCTATTAGCATTGCTAAAGATCCGGTGAAGCATGAGCTTACAAAGCATATTGGTGTTAATGCTTCCTTCATGCGGACATAGGTGCAGGACCAGATTATTGCTCTTCAGTATGTGCCTTCCGAGCTTCAGTTGGTAGATTTCTTCACAAAGGCACAAACCAGGGCTCAGCACAGTTTTCATCTCTCCAAACTTCATGTTGTTGATCCACCATAAATTTGAGGGGGGTGTTAGATGTGTATTATATATCTGTGTATTTACCCCCATTGTATAAGGAGTTTCTTGCATATATACCATCTGTACATGTATATATATTGGCCCTTTGGCCACATGATGAATATATGCGCTATTCACAACAAAATCATCTAAACATAACAATGAAAAGCTGTTGGTCGCCAGCATATGTTACCCTAAAAGGATGTTGTAAATTTCCTGTAATCTAGTATATTTCATGAACATTGTTACTCCTACCTTGTCTGCTTTATCCAAATCTCCTGTTGTGCTTTGGTTATGCTGTGTTGGCTGGGTATGCCATAATGAAACGTGAGCCTGGTAGTCTGAAATCAATAACTGCATTAGTGTGAGGCTAAGATCGTTTAATAAATTCCCAAGAATTGCTTCAGAATTCAAACTATTTTGTTATAGCAGAAACTGCTGGAGTATAAGGCAGCTTCTGGTGCATCAATGTCAATGTGTAGTTATGATGATCTTTTTTGTTTGCAGATCTGGTTCTAGATCTAGGGCTCCTAATGTTCCTCCTCTGGTACCACAATTAATGAGGGCTCATGGCAGCATCAACGAACAGTACCAGCAGAATCCATCATCTGGCCAATTTGCTGGGGCTCATAGATTGGGAGGCATGCGACCTGCCCCACCACCTCTACCAGAGAACCCGGCATTTTGCCTGTTCCCACCGGGCTCGTCTGGTCATGGTTCAATGGAAACTGATGATGCGGGAGGAAGCCGATTCTACGCCTGGGAGCGAGATCGCTTTGCGCCGTACCCATTAATGCCAGTGGACTGTGAGACAAGCTGGTGGAGCTCACAGCAGTCTCACGGCACATCAGAGCCCACACCCGCGCCAAGGAGACTATTTGGGCAATGGATTGGCGTCAGCAGGTCATCACCGGAAAATAGATCACCGGAGGGCTCTTCATATCGGCAAATGCACACTCCTCGGATGTAGCCCCTCATGGAGGGAACTTAACGCTCACATTTGGAATCTTAGCTGCTTGTAAGAAAAGATGGAAAACATTGTATGAGATTAAGCCGGGTTGTGCCGTGAACTTTCGGACAAATCTGAGAGGAAGAAACAGGAAATAACCCGGAGCGAGAACATTTTGATTTGTTTTATGTGAATCCCATCTCGTACATATTTGGAATCAAGTTGGGTTATTCGGAGCTCCCCCTTGTGACATAATATCTTATCTTGCCTTTTGTTGATGGATGAACTATAATGCGATTACAATTGATTGCATGGTCTTTGCTTAATTCAGTTAGCATGCATTTATCTGTGTAAAAAAATAGGTACACTCTTCAACTTATGCGATTTACTATTCAGTAAAAAGTAGATAATCCACCTTGCTATTCGGTAAAACTAGATAATCTATATGGCAAATAAAGTGAGAAGTAAACGTATTCCTTAGGGACATGAATAATGCAATAAACATTTACACAGGTGTTTAAAAAGAGAACTGGATAGTCAAACATCTGTGTAAAGAGTATCTTCTCTAATGCAAGCACATCTTTGTAGGTGTTTAGATGGTTGAATTATCCAGTTTTAGATGATTGTTGCTTATTCGTGCGTTGCTATGGATATTTTTTAAAAGAATTCATGCTACTTGTTCTAAAACCACAAAATAAAATCATCACTGCAGTCGGCTGATCGAATCATTCCACCTTCAATTTTCGGTCGATGTCGGAGTGCTATGTATGAGCTTATAAAACTAAAGTTTCTATGCATTATTCAACTAATTTCTTCAAAAATTTCAGTCAAAATTTAGGCCGTACGATACGGATCTAACCGTCTACATTAACACCTACCTTCCTCTCTAGGGATACAAACAAAGCGGATAATTTTCACACGACCGAACAACCGTAGGCTCGCGGAACGAATACGAATGGGTAAATAGTTATCTGGCACTATCTGTGTCCGACTCCCACTCGGAGAAAAATATATAAAATAAGATACGGGATGAGCAATATCTGTCCATAAATATCCGTATACTAAGTGATATGATGAAATCTGCTGTGACTTCACTTAGGAACAACATAACATATATGCGGATTACCACATCTAAATAGGTGGGAATATCAAGTGCTCTTCCTTCAACATATTGATGATTAATCTCTTTATGTTCACTCTGATTATACCCTATAGTCCAATGTCATGTGTAAAGAAGCGGATAATTTTCGTCCAACCGACCGTCCGAAATGTCATTGCCTCCACCATCCTTAGTGAGAGGGATATTCTCCTTTCTTCAATTATTCTTTCTACCATGCTGAACATCATTTCTGAAGAGACGGTGGACACCGATACCAACAGAATATCCCGTGCGAAATGTGACAGCAAAGAAAGTATTTGCTTATTATTCTTTCACCACTCAAGCAAATCTATCTTCATGATTGGTGTTTACAAAATCATGCTCTGGATAGTGATTCAGCTCTAAGACAGAATTTCACTTAGGGTCACCTGAGGCTGAGAGGATAAAGAACTAGACTTGCCTTTAGCTTCTTCACAAGTGTGTTGTAAACTTGTCTTTCCTTGCTGTGCTTGTTGTGAGGCATCTGATCTCGCGGTGCTGTCAAGCTTGTCATTGTACAAGTGGAAAACATAGAAAAGCTCATTTTTCATATGTCCGAAAGCTTCCGAGAAATCAAGATCGAGGCATTCACCTATTCTCTCAATGCTAATCTGTAAACCTGCCAACTTCTTTGTAGAATAAAAAATGATAGCAAAATAATATAGGTGTCAAATAGAACCAAAATATTTAACAAATTTTTTCCTCTATTGCTGCAACAATATAGCCTAAAAGAGGATCCCCTAGATTGCACAATCTTGTATGTAGTTAGCTAAATAAATTCTATAACTAAGAGGTAGGGTAATAAATATAGATAGAACATTTGTTGCTTTATAAAAAGGTTTTAAAAAGTTTTGAAAATGACTAGCAGTATGCCAATCTAAATTATTAACTACTTATTCATTGTTTTGAGAGTTCGCATTGACAAAGACATATATAACATGTTTGTACCGTTGTACCTTCTTTAGCATGATGTATGTCGAGTTCCACCTCACCTTCATGTCAAGACCGAATTTCCTTAGCTCCTTCCCATTGGATGCGCAGTGCCCCGCAAACCTGGCTACCACTTATAGAGAATTTGTGAGGTAATGAATAGCTACCATCAAGCAGAAGACCATTGCCTGATTCCCTCCCGACCATTGCCTACGTCTCCTCCCACCCGTTGCTTAACTCTACTATCTCTTTAATCTCACTCGTCAGTTGTCACTTCAATCCATCAGCACTCTTACTCTTTTTTCTTTTCTTTTTCCCTTTCTCTTTCTCTTTCTCTTTCTCTTTCTTTTCTTTTTCCCTTTCCCTTTCTCTTTCTCTTTCTTTTCTTTTTCCCTATCTCTTTCCCGACACAACACCATGCCATTATCCAATGTCCATACAAGTTGGTCTCATCTCGTCCCAATGCAGTATAACAATGAGCAACTAACCTTACCTTGTTTCTTACCACAATTTCATTTTCATCTTCTTTATTACGGAAGACTCATTTTGTGCCAATTACATTGTGCTATTTGTGTCTTTCCACCAATGTCCAAATATCGTTTTGGGCAAAGTTGTTTAGCTGTTCATTGACTGGTTCACCCAATCCGGTCATCAAGAGCATCATCTACATGCTTAGACTCAAGAAAAGAAATAAAAAAAGTAATGTTCACAAAAACGAAGCTACACAAGAGCGAGTTTGAACATCCTTACTCATGTCACCAAATATTTGATCTATTGAATGATCTTTTGCAACCATATTGTGGATTTTCGGTGGTAGTGTTGAAGGTTATTCTTCTTTCTCTTCCAAGTCAATTACGTGAATGTTGCTAGTTGTGGAAACGGTAGAAGCTTCAACTTGTTTTGATGAAGATGGTTCACTTGAATCTTCTTTTGGCTTGATATATTAGATTTGCATATTCTTGGATTAGTACTGTATTTGTCATGGAATTCTTAATCTTCTAGATTTCAAAGGCTTGTGCAGACCCATAAAGGAAATACCGTTCAAGTAATTTTATCATAACATCTAAAGAAGATAGTTAGCTAGGTATTGTTATACTAACCCTTTTGATTGCTGCATCATATTAACTTTTGAAACCTCAAAAATATTTGTAGTGTTATCCCTAAATTTATTTCACCGCCATTTAAAATTTCAAATCCAAATTCAATCGATGCTAAGATAAATAAAAATTTAAATACATGACAAATCATGCATAAAGGGAAAATGAAGAAGAAAAAAGAGGTTTTAGTATTGAAGCAATTATTAAAGTTGATTTGATGCCCCACAAAACCATGATAGCAATTAGTTAATGGTTTGCAGTTTGCACTGCATGTCTTCCCAAGTTACATGTATGAAAGACTATAATACAAATTAAACGAAACTTAGGACACCAGATTAAAATATACTTAATATTTTTAGCACTACAAATAGCATGTCAAAATATGGTAATAAAAGTGGCACTTTAGCTGTTGCGAAACGACTTCTGTTGTATAAGAATTGAATTGCATAACTTCCTGGCATAGGGTGTTCTGACAAGTGTTAGATATTTTTTATATCCTGAATATTTTAAAAAATAATTGCTTCCAAATCAATTTATTCCAAAAGAAAAATATAAAGTGTTGTTTTATGTTCTCTTCTATTTTTCTTAGATTTTACAAATTATTAAACTACTCTAACCAAATCTAACTATTTGCATCAAACAGTTTCCAAAAATTCTATTTGAATTAAATAATTTTATTCAATGAAAAAACAGCAATTTTGGCAGCACCAAAACCATAGAACCTTGAAACAAAACCCTAGAGAAGATATTTGACACTTCTCCCTCAACTACAAGACAAAGCCAATCCAAAACCCCACCCAAGAACAAAATCAAAAGGAAAAGAACAATACAAGCACAGGAAAAAAAAGAATAAAAATCACCTTATCATCATCTCACCCTCCTTTGTGTGTTGCCTCTCGCCGCCTCCCGAAAAAAAACCCCCCCGAGGCAAATCGATCTAGTCTATATCCTAAAACCTTCACCTTATCCTCTCCTCTCCAGGCTCTCCTCCTCCTCCGACTCCGAGAATCCTACTGATTCTGCAGCTGCTGCTTCTTGCTTCGTTGCTTGCGGACGGAGCAAGAGGCGGCCATGGCCACCTCCGACGCCCGAGTCGTGCCCGTGGTCGAGGAGGAGCCGGAGGAGAACAAGAAAGTCGAGGGGGCGGCGACGGAGGTGGGTGGGAGAGGGGAGGGTGAGGAGGTGGGATTGGAGGGGAATGGTGGGAGCTTTGGTGGTCCGGACGCCAAGAACGGGGAGGTGGCGGAAGGGGATGGAAAAGGTGGGAGCTTGGAGGCGGCGGTGGCCAAGAAGGATGACGGCGATGGGGAATTGGCGGCGAAAGATGGGAAGGCTGCCTCCTTGCTGACGGCGGTATCCGACAACGGCGAATTGGCCGAGGGGGATGCTTCTCTGGCCTCCCCTGATGCGCCGGAAGGTGAGGAGAGGGGTGGACTGGGCGAGGAGCAGGAGCAAGGTGTGGCTTTGGAGGCAAAGGAAGCGGGCAAGGTGGCGGCTGATGCGGAATTGACCGAGGAGGAGAACCCTGAGGGCGAGAAGGGCGAGGAGGTGGCTGCTGGAGGTGGAGATGGTGGTGAATTGGCCATTGAGAAAGCGGCTGCGGCTTCTGCCGGGAACGTGGAGGCGGGAGAACCGGAGGATAAGGTGGCCTCTGGTGCTGAAGCTAACGGCAAATTGGGTGACAATGCGGAGCAAGCGAGTGCCAAGACGGTGGCTGTGGGAGGTGGAGCTCCAGAAGAATCATTGGAGGAGGAGGCTGATGTGGAAGACAAGGTGACAAAGCCCGAGCCAGCAAGCGACACAAGTCCAGTGGTAAGTGACTATGTTCAATCTTAATTTTGTTGCTAGTAGTGTTGATGATAGTAGTGGAGATGTGAACAATGCAAATGGCCAATCCAGGTTATTGACAACGGCAGCTTGGAGAAACTTGCTCCTGTGAGTGCAGACAGCGTGCTTGAGGAAAGCACTGATAAGGGGCAAAATGCTGAGGGCCAGGTGGTTGCCAGTGAAGTGGTGGAAGAAGTTGGTGTCGAGAAGCCTACAGAGGTTGAGAGTGTTGTTGCTGGTGGTGCTGATGTTACCTTGCCTCGAGAATTGGCTCCAGAACAAATCAAGGAAAATAATGCTGGTGAGGAGAGTGAAGGTGCTGCAGAGGTTGTTGAGGCTGGTGATGATGAGATCGTTGTAGCTGCAGCTGATGATGAATATGGGGGTGGTAACGAGGCTGATGAGGATGATGATGGGATGAGCTCAGATAGGAGTCCTGCACGAGTTGCAATCTTAGAGAGTTCTGAAGCTGCAAAGCAGATCATGAGGGAGCTTGGGGAAGGCTCCTCTAGTGGTAGTCCTGTGTCTGGCTTGAGCAGCACGAGAGAGTACAGTAATAGCATGGATGGGCAGATTGTGCTTGATGATTCTGAGGAGGACGAGGATGATGACGATAATGATGATGACGGTGAGAAGGGGTTCGATTCTGCTGCCTTGGCTGCCCTTCTGAAAGCGGCGACCGGTGCATCCCCAGATGGGAATATCACAGTCACTTCCCAGGATGCTTCTAGAATCTTCTCCATGGACCGACCAGTTGGCTTGGGCTCTTCAGCCCCATCTTTGAGGCCAACTGCCCCCCGCGCACCTGCCCGGTCAAACCTCTTCAGCCCCTCTGAGTTAGCAGTGACTGCTGAGCCTAATGAGGAGCTGACAGAGGAAGAGAAGAAGTTGCATGACAAGGTTGAGTTGATCCGGGTAAAGTTTCTGCGTCTTGTCTTTAGATTGGGGGCTACCCCTGAAGAAACAGTAGCAGCACAAGTGCTGTACCGTCTGGGCCTTGCTGAGGGTATCAGACACGGAAGGCAGACAAACCGAGCTTTCAGCCTTGAGAATGCACGGAAGAAAGCCTTACAGCTTGAAGCAGAGGGAAAAGAGGATTTGAGCTTCTCGTGTAACATACTTGTCTTAGGGAAGACTGGAGTTGGCAAAAGTGCAACTATAAATTCTATTTTTGGTGAAGAGAAGTCCAAAACTGATGCTTTTAGTGCAGCCACCACCAGTGTGCGGGAAATTGTTGGTAATGTAGATGGTGTCCAGATACGAATCATTGATACACCAGGCCTTCGACCCAATGTGATGGACCAAGGATCCAATAGGAAAATTCTTGCCGCTGTCAAGAAATATACCAAGAAATGCCCCCCGGATATCGTTCTATATGTGGACCGCCTGGATAGTCTGAGCCGGGATCTCAATGATCTGCCTCTTCTAAAAACCATTACTGCTATTCTGGGTTCATCCATATGGTTCAATGCCATCGTTGCTCTCACCCATGCCGCTTCTGCTCCTCCTGAAGGCCTCAATGGCGCCCCTATGACATATGAGGTGTTAATGGCACAGAGATCCCACATTATCCAGCAATCCATCAGGCAAGCTGCAGGGGATATGCGCCTGATGAACCCAGTAGCCCTTGTTGAGAACCATCCTTCTTGCCGGAGGAATCGGGAGGGCCAGAAAGTGCTTCCAAATGGCCAAAGTTGGAGGCATCAGATGCTGCTCTTGTGCTACTCTTCAAAGATATTATCAGAAGCTAACTCACTTTTGAAACTTCAGGATCCTAATCGCGGAAAGCTTTTTGGGTTCCGTTTCCGCTCCCCACCTCTTCCCTTCCTGCTGTCCTCCCTGCTGCAGTCAAGAGCTCACCCGAAGCTTTCCCCTAATCAGGGTAGCAATGAAGGAGATTCTGATATTGATTTGGACGACTATTCTGATATAGAACAAGATGAAGATGAAGATGAATATGATCAGCTTCCTCCCTTCAAGCCATTGACCAAAGCTCAGCTTGCAAGACTCACGAAAGAGCAGAAGAATGCTTATTTTGATGAGTACGACTACAGGGTCAAGCTCATCCAGAAGAAACAGTGGAAGGATGAGATCCGCAGGCTAAAGGAGATGAAGAGAGGTAAAGCTGATCTGGATGCTTATGGGTATGTTAATATCGCAGGAGAAAACGATGAGGATCCTCCTCCAGAAAATGTATCAGTTCCCTTACCTGATATGGTGCTGCCTCCTTCATTTGATTGTGACAATCCCACATACCGGTACCGCTTTTTGGAGGCAACCTCTACTGTCCTTGCGAGGCCTGTTTTAGATGCGCATGGTTGGGATCATGACTGTGGTTATGATGGAGTAAGCGTTGAAGAGACGCTCGCTATCCTTAACAAGTTCCCAGCTGCTGTGGCAGTTCAGGTCACCAAGGACAAGAAGGAATTTAGCATCCATTTGGACTCTTCCATCTCAGCAAAGCATGGGGAGGATGTGTCATCACTTGCTGGTTTCGACATCCAGACTGTTGGGCGGCAGCTTGCATATATCCTCCGTGGTGAGACCAAATTCAAGAATATCAAGAAAAACAAGACTACTGGAGGATTCTCAGTGACTTTCTTGGGCGACATTGTGGCAACTGGGGTGAAAGTTGAGGACCAGCTCTCCGTTGGGAAGAGGTTGGCTTTAGTTGCCAGCACTGGTGCAATGCGAGCTCAAGGGGATACCGCATATGGAGCTAACTTGGAGGCGCGCCTGAAAGACAAAGATTATCCAATTAGCCAGTCTCTGTCAACCTTGGGTCTTTCTCTGATGAAGTGGCGTCGCGACCTTGCTCTGGGGGCAAATTTGCAGTCCCAGTTCTCCATTGGAAGGGGTTCAAAGATAGCACTTCGTCTTGGGCTGAACAACAAGCTGAGTGGGCAGATCACTGTCAGGACAAGCACCTCGGAGCAGGTTCAGATCGCACTATTGGGTCTTGTCCCAGTAGTTGCCTCCATTTATAAGAGCTTCCGGCCCAGTGAACCATCATTTGCTTATTAGCTTGGCAAGAGGAGGATCAGTCAGCTTATTTCATCAGCGTCTCCTTCCGTCTTAGCAATTTTCCTTTCATCAGCGTCTCCTTCTGTCTTAGCAATTTTCCTTTCTATATATAAACCATAATTCCTGTCCGTTTCAATTTACTCATGTACTCCGCAGATTGATCCTATCATAATTTTGGCTGTAGAGGGTTGTGAGATTTATCTGGAACTATAGTCAAATAATGCTGTTAGATCTATAATTCTTCTATTAATCTATTTATTACTGGTGTTGCTCCCATGGAGAACTTTTACCACCTGCATTCTGGTGTTCTGTGCTGGTGATGGTGATGATTTTTACTAGCTGCTGAAAAGCATGCATTGCATTGCGCTGATAATTTGTTCTAGTTGCAGATGCTTGTGCACATTTCACGCTTGGATTGCTGAAAGAGTATAAGCATGTGCATCATAGTTGAAGTGCATGTTTCCTGAAGTTGCTTTGGATTTATATTGTTTTGGGCTCTGGAATGTCATGCAAAAGAGGCACATGTGCTTGTACAGGAAAAATGAAATCCTTATTGACTTTCATGTTTCAGCTGATTCTGAACTTGTAACAGGAGTGTGCTATCATTTGAACTTATGATCTGGCTAGCCCTTTTGTCATAGTATTGTTACATCTGGAAATGCGGCACCATCTGAAACTGCAATCGATTGAGGCATTTGCATTTGTTCTGTTCATGTTACGCTAGCAACATCTGTACCAAAATGTGTATTCAAAGAAAGTATCTTGATTGCGATTTAGGCTGTCTTCCATTTCTAGTATGGAAGGTATTTCTATGTTTTTTAACAATGATTTAATTTTTAAAATATGATGAAGGGTGAATAAATATTATTTAGCTTTTTATGTGTTTTAAAATTAGTGTTACTTTTGTTAGAGAGGAAAAGATGAATTCACTCTCGTCTTTCCTCTTCTTCAGCTGATGTCACATCATTAATTGTTGATGGCATTACTACTAGTAGTATTTCCTAGACGGCGTTCATTGAAATGCAAGAATTTCACGAAACCTTGATATGATCAATACAACTCGTCCATGCTTTATTACAGAATTTAGGGAGATTTATCCAAACTCGTTCCGAATCCCTCCATTGCAAACGAGATCTTAGCCACATGATTAGTCGCAGACGGTGGGTTCTTTTTCAAAACATGATTTGGAATATTTTCTTCCTAAACGCAATCTAGATTTTTTTTGTTTGTCCTAGGGCAACATAAAATATAACTTTCCAATTTACGACCTATGATTTCTCTTAAATAAATAAATTTCTTTATCGCTGTATTGAAATAGGTTCTTAAGATAATTTTTCTAAAATAGTTCATCAGTTTGTTTAACGCTGGTGTTAGAATAAAAAATTAAAAAAAAAGAACGCACAAAATTCACCCCCCTCTCGAAACCTCCCAATGAAGATTTTAAAAAACGCAGGGGGTGGACTCCGAGGACGACGCGTTCACACACCATCCCGCGTGAACAAAAACCGCCGCCACGTCACGTCCACCGTCCCCTCCCACCAACACGCCGGGTCCACCTAAATCTGCCCCACCGTCAGTGACACAGAGCACCGCCTTCTAGAAACACCCCACGCCACGCGGACACGAAACTCACCGCCCAATGAAAATGAACGGACGCCCGGCTTAAGTTTCTCGCGATTTTTTTTATTAAATTTCTTTTTTTCCTAACTTTTATTTTTTTGTTTTTTCTGATTCTTTATTTTTTTCATATTTATTTGCATTATTTGTGATGGATTAGTCTATTTTTTATTTTTTAAATTTAGTTACATCAAATAAATTATTTTTAGTTATAGTATAATTTTAATCAACTATAATATAATTTTAACTATAAATTAGTTTATTTTAGCTCAAGCAAACGGCAGTTAGGTCTCTCAAAATTCTTAACAATTAAGCAAAAGACGCGCGAAAAATAAAATCCGATCATTCATTACCTGCGCACAAGTCGTCTCCGTCGTATAAAGAGGACCAATTCCCCACCCCAAACTCTCCTCAAAACCGAGGCACCGAATCAAGTTCGATTCGATTCCGCTCGAAAAATCTGATCTTTCCCTCGTGTAAATCATCTTTCACAAGCAAATCAATCCCCCAAGAAGAAGAAGAACGAGAACCATGGCCGAATCCGCCAACAACGCTCCGATCAGCAACCAGCCCGCCGCCGTAAGAATCTTGTCCAAAGATCTCCTCTTTTGATTTCGAGGTCTTCTTCTTGTGGTGTTGATTTGGGTGGGATTCGTGTGGTTTGTTGGCGCGCAGGAGGAGGAGGTGCGGGTGGAGAGGGCGGAGGAGTCGTCGTCGGAGGAGGAGAGGCTGAGGTACCTGGAGTTCGTGCAGCAGGCGGCGGCGCAGGCGCTGGTGCTGGCGGCGGCGGCGTACGCGTACGCCAAGCAGGGCGCCGGCCCGCTCCGCCCCGGCGTCGACCACGTCGAGGGCACCGTCAAGGCCGTCGTCGGCCCCGTCTACGACCGCTTCCACGCCGTGCCCCTCGACCTCCTCAAGTTCCTCGACCGCAAGGTGAGAACAACAACCCTCAACACGGCGCTTTTTGTTCCTAATTTTATTCTCTTGTTCTGATTTGATCCGGGTGTTTAATTATTCAATTCAATCCTGCCGTTACCATGGGTGATATTTGTCCGGAATTCGCAATGTGCTGTAATTTTTACTCTTGTGAGGATGAAATTAGGTAACTTTAGTCGTCTATAGTACAATCGATGTGTTCTTGCTCTTACAAATGCGACTAGTTTCAAGTGTTAGGGTTTAATCGGGAGGACATTGCGGTGAATTGGTGATATTAGTAGCAAGTCGAGACGATTTGGTGCGTATAATCGATGAAACAAACAAGGTTTAATTGAGCCAACTTTGAGATCGATTTGCAGCTACAGATAACAAGTTTAACTCCCCTGTATATAATTTGATATTGTCATATTGGTACATGATTTGGTGATGTGTTATACTAGTGTTGGTCAAGAGTACGCTTATGTTCTTCTCAGTTCAGCGTGGGGCAAGATTAAGATCGATTTTAATTGAGATGTTTAGATTTTTGCTTTCTGATTACCTGGTAAATGATAAGAATGGAACTGGTACTAAACTACTAATGGTGCCTCCATGTATCGTTTATATGCAATTTACCACCATCACAGCATCAACGTCTACATTTAATCTATGTTAGTACTTAGTACAACCAAGTGATTTATCGGTTAACGCAAGGCAAGATTAACATGATGTCGACTCAGATGCTCAGCATTTTTCTTGCTAATAACCTGGCAAATGGGAGTAATGTTGCTGCTGTTTGCATGTGTCACTTGTATCCAATCTGCCAGCATCGGAGAATAACTGTTCTGTGTTCTAGAAACTAGTGTTTTTCCAATGATTTGCACCATCTAAATTTTCGATTGGTGTTCCTAGAAGCTTATGGTTTCAATGTACTGTTACCTTGCAGGTTGGCGAGTCTGTCCAAGTGCTGGACCGCCGTGTTCCACCCGTGGTGAAGGAGGCGCCCACCCTCGCCCGCTCTGCAGCCGCTGAGGTGCGCCAAACCGGCATTGTGGGCACGGCAGCTGGCCTTGCCAAGTCGGCCATGGTCCGTGCTGAGCCGAAGGCCCGCGACCTGTACACCCGCTACGAGCCCATGGCGGAGCGCAGGGCCGCCGAGGCCTGGGCAGCCCTGAACCGCCTCCCGCTCGTCCCCTCGGTGACCCGGGCTGTCCTCCCAACTGTGGCACAGCTTTCGGCCAGGTACAACTCTGTCGTGTGTGACGGGACAAAGCGCGGCAACACTGTTGCCACCTACCTGCCGCTCGTCCCCACGGAGCGCCTTGCCAAAGTGTTCGGCTACCCGCTCGCCGACTCCGCCCCTGCGGCAGCACCGGAGATGCAGCCCATCCCGTCGCAGTAGAGATGGAAGTCACCGGAATTACATTCGATATAGCAGTAATTATGTAGTGTAGTGAGTGAGTCCTATATGTGCCTTGTGGTGAATTGAGGTTTCAAGGTTTTATGTGTTGGAACTGTTTTGACTTTTGAGTGTTGATTTACCAGGGACTTCCGCCGATGGTGTGGCAATGCACCTGATACTAAGTTCAGTTGTCTCGCGAAACACCATGTGTAAATTGATGATATGTGAGTGTATGCTCAGCTGTTACCAGTCTTTCCATTTGTTGTGCTTATTTCTTAGTCGCTATATATTGCCAGGGCATGCTGGACCTGTTTGGAGCTTTGGATACAAAGTATTTTTGGAGTTTTTAGAGAATACCATGGTTTCTCAAAAATATCATAGTAATAAACATTGTGTGGTGTTTGGATACAACAAATAATGTGGTTTTACAAACTCTAGCTACATACCATGGTATTTTTGAAGCTTCTAAAAATCTACTCTAGACTTTTTTTTTCTAAGTGGCTCCTATGCAGTATACACTAAATAAATTTTCATAAGTTAGTCCAGTAGCTATTTTAAAATAAAATAGCTTTTTAAAAAGAAGTTTCAAACACGACATGGTTTTTTTTATTAAAACTAAAAAACCGTGGTATTTGTAGACTGTAGTATTCTTTGTCTAGTACTTGAAAACTGTGGTTTTTACATATTGTAACTTTTGAATACTATGGGCCTGTTTGGGAGAGTTCCACCAGCTCCAGATCCACGAAAAATAGCTCCACTCCACGAAATTTTACCCAAACGCTTCAGCTCCGCGAAATCTGAATCCACCAAAATCCTGGATCTGAGGGTTAGATCCATGGATTTCATGGAGCTCTTCAAGGGGTGCTCCACCGTGGAGTTGGGTGGTAATTACCCACCAATGTCACTGGTTACACACCCTATCCCACCAAAAGTGGCCATTCCCACCAAAACCTCAATTTCGTGGATCTGGAGCTGTTGTACAAGCCAAACACTCCATGGTGGGATCCCAGATCCACGTTTTCAGTAGTGGAGCTCTCCCAAATAGGCCCTATAATATCCAGACAGACCCTAGGATGTTTGTTTCAACTGTCACCGTACTGTGCGGTATGCTCTGGGAGGTTTGGTTCGACTTGTCACCGTGGTGTGCGGTATGCCCTAGCGCGCACAGGATTCTCTGACTTTATGCTTCGTAAAGTCTGTCCATCCTAAAAAATAGGTTATTTTAACACAGATAATATAAAGAAATATAAGAAAAAAAGAAAAAAAAGCTAGAAACAGATAAAAATAAAAAAGCTAAAAACTAGAAGTAAAAAAAAAATCAAAAAGCGTTAGATTAATCTGGGCCGTTGATCGCCGGATGGACGGACTTTACGAAGCAAAGTCACGCTGTGACTTTACTTCGTAAAGTCAGAGAAGCTGCGCCGGCCCTAGCGGTGTCTAGTGGGTGGAATATGTGGGAATGATTCTGTGCTCGAAATTGCCACCGGGATTTCACTTGTTGTGACTGAGGCAGCGCATCCAAAGTTCGAATTTTTTTAAATAATCAAATTTTAAATTTAAATTACAATATTATATTTATATTTTACTCTTTTGCATTTTGGACTATATGTCGTACCACGATTGGACGACATGGGCTAGTCGCTCAACCTTTGGCGACACGTGGCCAACTCGCCTAATGGTTGGGCGACTAGCTCAGGTCGTCCAACCGTAGAGCGCAAGACCCTAAGTTGCGTGACAGTTGGGCGATAAGCCACTAGTCGTTCAACCGTTGGGCGATTTTAAAAAATAATATAATTATTTTATTAATCCGATAGAAATAATTATGGTGGAGTAAATGACAATTATTGTAGGTAACACATTTAACAAATCTTGTTTGTAAGTTGTATCTTTTTTATATAAAAGGGCAGACAATGTCGGTTAATCCGTTTGTGATTTTCGTAGATTGTAAATGGTACAAAATCTGTTAGATTCACAATAACATTTTGCGATCATCGTATATTATTGTAGTGCGATAAATTTTCTAAAAAAATTTGTGAGGACAATTGAGGTAGTAACAATTAGTAAGTAGAAATGTAAGTGATATTAGGATGCAATGGAGAATTCGTACACGGAGGAAGACAAAGCAAAATACATACACCAAGAAAAAAAACACAAAGCAGGAGGAAGACTCACTACTCACCACCACCAGCACCACCCGTTGCACCTCCTCCATCATTGCCACGTCCCAACCCAGTCGGTGCCCGCCTGTACAATCCCGCTTGGCCTTCCTCAGTGCGGGGTGTCGGCGCCTCGACGGGGTGAGGCAGTCAGGAGCCCTGCTGACACGTACTCCCAACGCCTTGGGGGTGTACTGCATCTGTGGCTGCGTGGGGAACTGGCGTATTGTTGAGCTGCAACCCGAAACGGACCTCTGCTGGGTCATCCGCAAGGAAGTCACTCATGTCCACGGGAGATCCTCATGGGAGGATAGCCGAACTCCTGGCCGGTGTGTCGTACCTGTAGAACATGTATTATTTATTTATGCAATATATTGACACAAAAACTTTAAGAGGTTGTAATACCTGGGCTGGATGAGGCCCAGCCCGGCCTATCCCCAAAGCTATAAGAGAGAGAGGGAGCCAGGTGAGGGAGAGACAAAAGCCATTTTGGCTTCTCTTCCCCATTCTCACCCAGCTGTTGTCGCCTCCCCCTCGCGCCTGCTGCCGCCTGTCCTGTGCTCACCTGGCCACCGCCTTCTTCCCTGTCGGAACCCAGAGCAACAACTCCTGGATCCTCTGTGTAAATCGCACTAGTCCAGGATCAGCTAGCGCACACAGTAGAACAAATATACATATCAAGCACAAATGACCACTATATTAAATAAAAAAGTACGACCTTATAGTCAAGTCTTACATCAATGCTCATTGGCAACAATAATAAGACAAATAACTGCGGAAGAAAACTGATAAAAAGCGAAGCCCAACCTACCCACAGGCAAACGATAGTAAGACGCGGTGTACTCGTTCAGATCTTCACCGTTGTCGAAGGCATCTTCCTCTGTGTGGAGATAGCAAGGTGAGTACAAACTTGAATCCAAATAAAAGCCAAATAAATCCAAGTAATCAATTTGAATTAGGATTTTTATAGAAAATCAAAATATCACTTTATTTAATAATATTTTCAGGTTTTACTTAAAATACTTTTCAAATCTAGCCTTTTTTAAAAACTGAAATTCAGGGCAAAACAAAATTAAAATTTAGGCACAAAAACTCATGTTTTATTTTAAACCAAATTAATTTTATTTTATTGTATTTTTTTTCTTTTTTTCACTCCAAAATTTTGAAATAAACAGCTGAACTGTTACATATACCTAGGCTATACACTAAGATTTTCTTCATACCCTGGGCTGGAGCCTTTGTTGCCATGGGCCTAATTCTGCCCCTGGGTATGGAGGCCCTGGGTGGAGCGGATCGACGATAGGGGAGGTCTGTAACGAGTCCACTCATCGAAGGCTCTCTGAAGGTGGGGAAGGATGCAAACTTCAGTAGTGATGGTTTTTGTGGGAACTTATGACCATAAAACCTAGTGTTTTCTGTCACTAAACCCTAGTGTTATCCGATATTTGTAATCCTTGTCTTTTTTAGGCCAAACGTACAACTTGTTCAAAAGTGTTGTGACTTTTGGTTGATTGCGAGATAGATTAAGGGACTAAAAGATACTCATATTGAGAGGCCACTTCATTCAAACAACTCAAGTATTGACTCTTACAAATGGCTTATAAGAAATCATTCTATTCAAAAGGCAGCTTCTGAAAGCTAAAAGTCAGAAGATGGGCCTGTTCTTTTCAGCTTCTAAAAGATGCTTTTCGGCGTTTTCACAGTAACTAGCTTTTAAATGAAGTATCTTTTCAAGATAGGGTTTACTAGTTAATTGTAGTATATACTGTACCGACTTCATTTATATCAGTAAAAATCGCACGTGGGTTTCTATTACCCTGTAATCTCTCACACTAACAACCTAAAAGTCCTAAGTTGTAGCTAAAAACCATAAGTTTCAGAAAAAAATGCCCGATATTTAGGATACGGAGTAAACTAGATGTAGACATTTTGTGCCTGTCGTCCTGACCGAAGAAAGCGTAGAAATTAGCCTTGTTTCTGCAACAGTCATATGTACTCAAATGTACGATGGGCTTTGTTGGGCATGGAGCAAGGCCGAACAAAGTAGTAGGTGGCAGCGACGACTTGCCCCTAAACAGGCTGAGCCCAACCTGCGACCAGAAAGCCCGTGAATCCCCCAAACTAAAACCCTACCCCTACCAGTATATATGTCCTCTCCACCTCTCGCCTCCCACTCTCGTCATCTGGGCGGCGGCGCGGAGCAGCAGAGGAAGGAGCAGCGGCGGCGGGGAGAAGAGGAGGAGCACGGCGGCCTAGACCGAGCTCGCAACTATGGTGAGTTCCCCCATCCCCATCCACGCCCCGTCACTGCGCGTGCTCTCTCTCGTGTGTGGATCTGATCCGTAGCCTTCGCGGGCGAGGTGTAGCGCCGCCGGTTTGCCGTAGAAATCTTTCGGTTAGATTCGCCCCGTGGCCTGAGTTATTGTTGTTTCGGAGGGGGAGGTCGTGTTCTCCGTTGAGATTGAGGTAGGTCGTAGCGAGTACATCGCTTGGTTTCTTTGCGTTTGCTTTCCAAAAGTTCGTTTTTTTTGCGGGTAGTGCCAGTGTGCGTGCTCTGCGAATGCATATGGTCAAAGAGCAGTTGCTTTCTTCCACTCGAGTCTGGTAGGACTTAACCACTTGATTTGGCTTGATTTGGATTCATGGGCTGTAGATTGTAGATCGGTTTCCGTTGTTTGAACCTGAGTTTCCCAGGAATGAATAATGTACAAAAGTAGGCTACTAGGGGAAATCTTCAGAGTTTTCTTGCGCAATTTGGGGGCTGGGTTGTCTGGTGATTGTTCGGTTCTTGCCTGCGCTCTTAGTTTAGCGTACTTGGATGTTTGCAGAACTTGGGTCAGGGTGCAGGTGCATGGTTGGGCATTATAGTGTGCTTGCAATTTGTAATGCTTTGGGGTAGATCAGATTTTTAGCCTTATGTTTGGGAGCTGTGATGATTAAGAGCGACTTATTTTTTTTCTCGAGAATGATCTCTTTTCTTGTGTAAATACTATTTGAGCGTTCGTTTAAGCTCCCTGTTCTGTTCGCCTCACTTTCTGATGCATTGTGTTGATGGCCTATACATATGTGCTAACGTTCGCATGCAAGTATTCTTTCATATGTTACATTTTATAATATCATTATAGCTCTTAGGGTGATAAGAATTTAGAAGTAGAACGCATTCTTTTGTCAAGAGTTAAAACGCATAACTGCGATGCCATGGTTTCACTGGGCAGGTGTTGTCAGCAATGTTGGAGGGCAGTTCTTGTAGTTTTACATTAATCATGATATGTTGCATACGATACTACTTTCTCTGTTATGTGTTGATGTGATAGTGATAATTATTTCTCTCTTTTACCTATAAACCAGGCAAGGGGTTTGAAGAAGCATCTGAAGAGGCTCAATGCGCCATCGCATTGGATGTTGGACAAGCTTGGTGGAGCTTTTGTAAGTTCACCAATTCTTCTATCTTCTACTTGTACAACATTCTAAGAATTTTTGCTTTTCAGTATCTGATATTTGAATTTCTATTTATCACAGGCTCCCAAGCCATCTTCTGGTCCTCACAAGTCCAGGGAGTGCCTGCCTCTGATCCTCATCATCAGGAACAGGCTCAAGTATGCACTGACATATCGTGAGGTGATTTCAATCCTGATGCAGCGCCATGTGCTTGTTGATGGCAAGGTCAGGACTGACAAGACCTACCCAGCTGGTTTCATGGGTATGCTCAAATCTTTCTTCCTTTGCTGTAAAACACAAGCTGTCTTTATCCTTAACATCATTTCACCATTAATATGTTGCTTGCTTTCATTGGCAGATGTGATTTCTATTCCCAAGACTGGTGAGAATTACAGGCTTTTGTATGACACCAAGGGTCGCTTCCGTCTTCACTCCATCAAGGATGAGGATGCTAAGGTTAGGTTGATTCTCCTTGTAGCATTTCTCCTAACTGTTCTTGCTGAACACAATCTTGTTAGTTGAAAGGATTCTGTTTTGAATTGTATACTTTGAAGTTTGTGATGTTGATGTTTGCTTTGTTGGAACTGTGCTTGATAATTTGCTCCCACTTTTCCCCTATAATCTATGTCTAGAGCCTAGTTATGTGAGGGAAATTTTTGTTTTGCTGCTGTAGCACTGTGCATGCTGTTTGTTATTTCATCCCATTTTATCCTACTCTTGCAAAATCTATCTAAAAATGTGCCTTCTTATTTTTTGTTATGGCATTATACAAGTTCCAAGTGCTGATTGCCAGTACTTTTTCTATGTGCAGTTCAAGCTTTGCAAGGTTCGGTCCGTAAAGTTTGGCCAGAAGGGCATTCCCTACCTGAACACTTATGATGGCCGCACCATCCGCTATCCTGACCCAGTTATCAAGGCGAACGACACCATCAAGATTGACCTGGAGACCAACAAGATCGTTGACTTCATCAAGTTCGATGTCGGCAATGTTGTCATGGTGACTGGTGGAAGGAACACTGGCCGTGTTGGTGTGATCAAGAACAGGGAGAAGCACAAGGGCAGCTTTGAGACAATCCACGTTGAGGATGCCCAGGGCCACCAATTCGCCACCCGTCTCAGCAATGTGTTCACCATTGGCAAGGGCAACAAGCCTTGGGTGAGCCTGCCCAAGGGCAAGGGTATCAAGCTCAGCATCATCGAAGAGCAGAGGAAGCGAGACGCCGCAGCGCAGGTTGCTGCCAATGCTTAAATCCACCGCACGCGCCTCGAGTTTTGCTATAGCGAGTTATCCGCATGGATATAGAACTATCTGCCGAAAGTAACCTTTTTAAGTTTTGCCTGATGTCTGTTGATTCGCGAACTCATGTTTTGCCTGATTGTTTACCTTATTTAAGTGCTTTTTAAGAACACCCCTACCAGGTTTTCTTTGATGCTGTTATGATCAAGTGGTTTTGGGCATTCTGGATATCTATCTAATTGGCCTTGTTCATACTCTCAGATTGCGCCCTCTTTGTCTTTTGGTTGCAGTCGACCTGAGAAGAGATGGTGGCTTAGGTGGTTTATAGCTGAAATTGTACTATAGCTGGTTGAAATTATACTGTAGTTGATAGTGGTTTATTTGGTGTAATTAAATTTTAAAAAAATTTAAAAAGAAAAGAAAAAAATAGGTTAATACAAGTAAATATGAAAAAAATCAGAAAAAAACTTAGAAAAAGATAAAATTTAGGAATAGTAAAGTATAAGTCAGTAGTAAGCGGGACAAAGCATTATATCGCGATTCACAAGAAAGTATGGACTGTTCTTTTATTTTGGTCTATCAATGAGTCGCGCTTTGTTTGGGAGTGAAATGCATCTACGCGAGATGGAAGAATCCTCTGGCAATTGTGCCATTGGCACCCCTGGGCAGGAATCCGCCGGGGATCTGCTCATTGCGAGAGCCGTAGAGGATGCGGAGGACCTCCGCTGGCGTGCGCATGAACCCAAGCGAGTCCTCGCCGGCGCCGAGGATGTTGCTGATGGTGCGCCGCTCCGCGCCCTGCTGCCGGTCGAGGACCTTGACCCCCTCGTCCTTGCTGCCGCACCCCGACAGCCCGTTGCGCCAGTCGGAGATCCGGCGGGTGAACTCGGCCACGGTGTGCCCCTTGTACGGTGGGACGGCCTCGTCGGCGCGCTGGTAGAGCAGCAACCTGATCACCGCGTCCTGCCCGGCCTCCACCGCCAGAATGCTCGCCTGGAGCTGCACGCCAACAGCTCCATGGATTCAGCTTGGACTGAAACAGCACACGCACAAGGACATACTGTCTGGAACGTTACCCGTTTGGAGTGGTAGCCCATGAGGTTGGGGCTGATGCCGACGGCGGCGGCCGCCGTGATGTGGGGGAGGATGTAGGAGGCGAGGAGGAAGTTGACGCTGCTGGCGTAGGGGTCGAACGGTGGGTCTAGGCGCACGCCCATGGCCTCGTCCATGATCGCAGCGAAGTGGCCGTCGCTGAGGTCGATCGCCGGCCGCGGGAACCCGCCCATGGCCTGCGTGATCGCCCTGCATATACGATTTACAGGAAGCCATTGCCATCCGTAGAGTCAGAATGGATCAAAGATCTTGACATGCCGTGCTCACTGATTTGATTCTCGCACGTAGCATTGTGTACCTGATGTGGCCGACCTCCTGGTAGCCGAGCTCGGCGGCGACTTCGGTGGTCCGGAAGTCGAGGCTGGCCTTCCTGGCGCCCGCGGCGGCGGGGCCGCCCGCGGAGAGGTTACGGTCGAGGAAGTCGACGCCGCGGCCGAGCGCGGCGTGGAGGAACCACTCGGCCTCCACGAACTTGGCGTTGAGCAGGAACTGCAGCTGCTCCATGTCGCTCGGGTACACCGCAATGGCGCCGCGCCGCGGCGGGCTCGGGTGGCACCGCGGGTCTTCGGCATTGCTCGGCGCGACGGCCGGAGCGAGAGGAGGCAGCGCGATGAGCTGCAGGACGGCTAGTAGGAAGGCAGGGCCGACGTCGTGTGCACGCGCCATGGCCAGGGACAGGGAGCGAGCGAGTTCAGCTTTGCTTAGGTGTGTATTTGTGCCGCGCATTTGCGCTTAGTTAGCATGGTTTTAGGAGGGGAGTAAGGCAAGGCACCAAATGCATGTGTTGGAGATCGGTATGATTCTGTTGGGAGTCAACTTTACGAACCACACTTGCGGGGTTTTATACCTGCTTTTGGTTAAAAATTTTAAATTCTGCCTATTCATAAGACACAATATAAAGAAAAATAGTTATATGTGATTTTAATCGGTATAATTGAACTCGATATAGTTTCTACTATATTCTACTTATAGATCTCACCTAAAAAGACGTACAATTGAACTCGATATGGGTTTTAGACCTTGAAGGCCTCGAAGCGGCATTAGGACATCTCGATGTGCCTGTCCATCAAACAGCGCCGGGTCGAGCTTGTCCTAGTGGTTGATCGTGAGCTCGATGACACGCTCGCCGCCGCACGCCGATCACAGCTCGTAGATGAAGTTGGGCAGCCCAGACAGCGTCACCCTGTTGTCGTCCTTGTTCTCCAGCTCCGGCGGAACCTTCGGCGCGGTCGGCTTGTCGTCACTGTCGGAGTTCTTGCCTTCTTGGTCTTGTTAGCGCCGGGCTTAATGCGCTTGCCGGTGAGGTCAAGGAGCAGTTGATGTCCTTGACGACGACGACGAACTTGCCCATCGTCTCGATGAAGACGGCGGTGAGCTCGAGGTCGTACACGCAGGAAAACATTTTTGGGTCAAGAAATCCAAAATTGAGCGAAATTCGGATTTCTCAGCCCAGTAAAAAAAACCCATATCGACGAAAGATTCAACCCGAATTGAAATATTCTTGCCCAATCTATTCCAGTCCAGGGTTACAAATTTCGTCCGAAATATCGTGAAATGGACAAAATTTTGTCCCTTTCGGTACCCAGCCAAATAGGTTTTGTTCAGCTAAAATTTGGTCGAATTTGGCTCTATTTGAAATTTGTCCAAATTTTATTCTAATTTTGGTTAAATTTCATCAAAAAATTGATTTTGTTCGTCTGAATTTTCGAACGAATTCATTTCACCGGCAGACGAAAATTTTTTGCATCCAAAAGATTAAACACTGTTCCGGTCCAACATACCCAGCGATGTAACATCCCTAATCCCTTGCAAACGTTGACCTACGCCATAAAATCCCCATTCCCAGTTGGCAATGGTGGCGACAGCACTCCACCATTGTCCAATGGCAGAGCGGGCAGCGGGCCGCCGCGCTCCTGCCTCGGCCGCCTTCAGGTACGTCAAATTTTGGTTGATCCATTCGGTTCTTCATTTGCTCTTCTTTGTATGTTTGAATGTTTCATGCGAATATTAATTGTTTGGTTTGGTTTTCCTGGTTAGATTTGGATGTGATGGAAAGGAGGTTTGCGAAGCTCCTGCTAGGAGAGGACTGTCGAACGCCATCGCGAACCTAGCGGCGTCCGTCTCCGGCGAGCACTGCAAGCTGGAGCCGATGGGGTCGGACACCAAGGAGCGGCGGAAGAAGGAGGTTGGCTGCCTGCTCTCCGTCACGGACCACATCGTCGAGTTCGTTCTGACGCGGCAGACCTCCGAGGACGGCACAACCATGGAGGTACGTAACAATCTCGTGCTGCCTTCCAACATAGTCCCTTAGCAGTTAGCAAAACCCTAAATCCCTAATCCTGCATGCGACGACAGCAGATGGTGGAGGACGGCGCCAAAATTTCGTTGAGAATTATGAAAATTTTAAATTTATTTGAATTTCTTGGATTCAAACAACGCTTTTGAATTTTTAGACCAAATTCTCCAAATAAAAACCAAAATTTTCAATATTTGAAATTCTCGGAGGGTCAGATTTTTTTTCTTTTTTGAAAATGTAATCCCTACGTACACGTACCAGTCGAGGAAGTTGGCCATAGCGGCGATCACAGTGGACTTGCCGGTGCCTAGGGGGCCATGCAGAAGCAGTGGCGGAGCTAGAGCAAAATGGAGGGGGTGCACCACTTCAAAACGAATGGGCTGGACAGGGCGAATGAGGGTATTTTTTGAGCTAGGGGTACACCATATTGGGCCAAGGGGGTGCACAAAGGGTGAATATTTACTAGTAATAACTAAATTTTGTTTCGAAACCGGGTTCCTGGGAACCCCCTCCGGCCCATGTGCCTCCGCCCCTGTGCAGAAGGCACCCACGCTTCCATGCCCTGCTGACCTTGCGTAGTACCACTCCTTGCCCTCCCGAAACGCCGTGAGGTCGTCGACGACCGCTGCTTAGGGAAAAAATCTTTCGGCTGAGAAAAATTTTCGTTGCCTAGTGAAAGGACCAAAAGCAACGAAATTTTGGAATTTCGGACAAAATTTTCAAATAGCATTTGAATTTTGATGAAATTTAACCAAATTTTGGATGAAATTTACATAAATTTCAAATAGGACCAAATTCGGCTAAAATTTGGCTGAATTGTTCTTCTTTCGTTGTCTAACGAAAGGGCCAAATTTTTCGAGATTTCATTCACTTTTGGATGAAATTTTAAACCATGCCGCTGCCTTCTCGGTGGGGTCCATGGCGAGCATCGCGAACGTCACCGGCCGGGTGCTCGAATGGCAGGTGGCTTCACACGCTCTTGGTCGTCGGCGGATAAGATGATCCCCCATCGCCGCCGCCAGCTGCTGTGCTCGAGTTGTTGGTGAAGAGCTGCCGCTGCCAGTTCCTGACGGTGATCGCTCGGCACCGTGCTCAGAGATGATGACGTGGAGGTAGGGGTTGAGGTAGGCGGCCGCTCTCTGCGCCCACGCGGCAAGGTTGTGCCGAAGGCCGGCGGGGAGGTGCTTCTGTGCCTTGGACAGGAGGAAGACAAAGCTCGCCAGGCCCAACCCAAACCCGGCCCAGTTCTCCACCATCGCCATGTCCTGTAGCTGCCTAGCTCACTCAGTCTCAGTGAGCTTAATTATATTGCCTCAAGTCTTAGCACTTTCAATTATACCTAATTACTCAAACGATAGATTGACATCTGAACGTGTGAATAGCAGCTGCTGACTTGTGGTCAATGCACGGCGCGTCATGAATTGGGCTGTACATATTGACTTCTGCTTCTAGTTTCTGTATGAAGAAGTCAAAAGTTAATATGAACATCCGGTTTTTCGAAATGATTTCTCTACTCCTCTCGCTCTAGAGATAAAGCTTGGAGGAGAAGGGTTACGGGCGTATCACGCATCCCACTCCTCTCATTTCCATCTCATGCATATTTCTCTCTCTCACTTTTTCTACCACTTGCCACCTCTTTCTTTCAGTCACTTCTATTCATTTTTAATCAAAAGTCATCAACCATAGTCAATACAAACATGCCAGGAGTAGAACAGGGCCAGTTTGTGGCTGCTGTGAATTTGTTAAAGATTTTGCCGCTATAGTTCCAGAAGTAATAATTGAATTATAAGCTACAGTGATACTAAGATAAGATGCGTGGCTCGTCCACCGTCGTCAAAGCAGGTGAGGGGCCGCTGCCGGAGCAGAGGCTGGTGATCATGGAACGGCAAGAAATAGAACTTTTCTTAGACCCCGCGCGACCAAATGCAGCGATCGACCAAGCAAGCTTTCAATCGGACATGGCATTGTTTGAGCCCTGGTCGGATCCGTGAAAGACTGAAAGTTATTGACTAGTAGTCTAGTACACCTTGTTTTTGTTTATTTTGCCATGTTACCGACAGGCAAAACGATGAGATGAAATGTATCCCTGAAATAGATACTGCTTTGTACAAGTGCATGAGCTTACTTGGTAGCCCCTCTTAAGCAAAACCACTAAAAAATCATTTCCCTAAACAAAAATTTTCCCAATGCGAAAGTAAAACAATCAAATCCAATCTAGCATTTCATCTATGCCATTACGACGGATTGACACTTGAGGATTTATCACCCAGGGGTGGGGCCACCGGGTGGGTTTCGTCATACCTCAGCCCACTCTCCGGTCAGCCCCGAACCCCCTCCGGGTGCGGCTTAGGTGCTGGGGCACATCACTTAGTGCGTGCGGGGGTGCCCCCAGCACCCACCACGTGTCCCACGAAGCACAAAAAATTCCAAAAAATTCTAAAAAACACTTTCAAAATCCGAAAATTTGTAAAAAGTACTTTTTAAGTATAACAAGTATTTTTTTGTAAGTACTTAATTTTTTTTATTTATACTTTTATTAAAAAGTATTTTTTAAGTATTTAAAAATACTTTTTAATAAAAGTATTTTTTAAGTATTTAAAAATACTTTTTAATAAAAGTATTTTTACAAAAAGTACTTTTTACAAATTTTCGGATTTTGTAAGTTTTTTTTTCTGAATTTTTTTGTGCCTTGTGGGACACGTGGCGGGTGCTGGGGGCATCCCCGCACGCGCTAAGTGCTGTGCCCCCAGCACCTGAGCCGCACCCACCCCCTCCCCACTTAGAGGCCAAGCTAGGCCGGCCAGCAAAGACCCACCCCAGCATCAGGCGAAGCACACAAGAGGTCCATGCCAACGCAGTCGATGCATGGAGACCATAGTCTACAGACTACACGTACGAGAGACAGGGAGAGATGAGGGTACGCACCTCGCACCTAGTGCTACTGGCGGCGGCCCACGGCTGGCTGGTGGCTCTCAGCGGAGAGCAGAGCATAGACGAGTACATTAGGGTGGCGATGCACAGATTTGGCTGGCGTCGTGCAGATCTAGGTGGGTGGCGGCCATGGAGCCGCCAAGACAACCATGGCTGAGCAGATCTCTAGGGCGTCAGCCCTCGAGCTGGCTTGGCGGGCGAGTGGCGTTAGCTTTGTGGCTGCATACTTGTGTCGAAGGCTGAAGAGGGGTGGACCAGAGCCAGAGGATCAGGGTGGGAGGAGGCTCCGAGGCAGGCCGGGAGAGGCTGAGAGGAGTTGCTGCCGCCTGCCGTCGCCGTCGGCCGACCCGGCCTATCCAATCACCCTCCCGTGTGTGGTCTCCCCTGGTTTTAGGAGAGCCGGAGGCCTGGAGAGGAGACGCTAGAGTGTTCACTGTGGCTGTGTGGCGAATTGGCAAGCGGATCAATGGAGTGGGGAATTTATTTAGCGCTCCAGCTCTGAAAGCATCTAGGCCCCTAAAATTATTAGTTTTGATAATTAATGACATTATGTGATCATAGGACTAATATGTGTGTTAAGTGTTTGGAAGGATTAGTCTCAAAGGCAAAGTAAGAGGTACACAAAAGATTTCACGAGATTCAAAGATCACCACGGTAAAAAGTGATCGTGTCATTTGTGGTTTGCTCTCTTATGCTTCATTTACTTTCAAGCAATTTATTTCATTAGAATTATTTGATTGCTTGTATTCTTAGAGTAGCAAACTTTGATCTAGACTAGAAATTATTCTTGCTCTTAGGATAGTTCTTTTGTTCTAGCATCTATTTGAGCCATATTAACATGATTTTAGTCTCTACATTGTTTACTTACTTTAGGCAATATATTAAGTCAAAATTGTTAACCTAAATTAGAAGAAAAATTTTAAACCGCCTATTCACCCCCCTCTAGTCGGCCTCCTCGATCTTACAAGCTCGGCATTTGGCTTCGGTAGTGGGGATTCGGGAAGGCCAGAATGGAAGGGAATGAAGTGGTGGCTTTGGTAGTGCCTTAGTGGCATTTGACCTGGTGGCTGGTTTGGTGGCCTCTTGGACCAACGTGTGGGCGACCGAGGCTAGCCGCCTGGCAAGGTGAGTTTGTGAGACTAATTCACTAAGGCTGACCAAGCTGATATTGTGAGTTTGTGAATTGTGACAAGCGTCCGCGACTCCGAGTCAGACTGCTAGAGCCTAGAGAGCTAGAGGGTAAAACTTAAACTTTTTTTATAGTTTATATTGAGTTATTATTGACCAACTTGAATTAAAGATATGATTTATGTGTCCTGATTAGATTTGATGTGCCACAATTTGCACAATGATTTGATGGTATGCTACACCGAGTGAGAGATACATAAAGTATTGATGATGATAAAGTCATATGACGATTCCAAGCCATGAAATCTCATAGAATGAATTTACCTCATGATTTAATCTTGTGTGCTAGTGGTATGTTATGTTTTTATTGAATGTTCATGATCATTTACAGTTAGTTATTATATCTTTAATTTTGATATTTTTTTATATTCAGATGAGTGATCTGTACTAGCTGGAAGCATATTTATATATTTTTGAAATGTGTTTTCTATTATCGAGGTACTTTCGTTGTATTCCTCTCTTTTTTTGCTTTGTTTCTCTTTTATTCATGCATTGATTTGAATCGCACAAGGGTAAAATACTATATTTGTAACAATCTAACTTAGTTCACCCTCAATTTTATTTCTGGCTTTGCCACTGTTACCACCCGATGTCTCACTAACATATGTGTCATAGGTCCACATGTCAATGAGATAATGGGGGTGACAAATCCTCAATTTTAAGCTATGTATCTTGATGTGGCCAAGAGTGTGAATGCTATATTGATTTGTGCTTCATCCATGTAATCTGAAGTTACAAGGCTTAGTGCTGAATTGAGCAAGGAGAAAGTAGCAATCGATAAGAAAATCCTAGTTCGTGCTGATGCTTATGTGATTCATCCTTTGTGCAATGCAAACGAGATAGCAACACATGGAATTGGAGGTGTGGATGGTGAAGAAAGAAAGCTAGTTTGGCTCAAGAGGAAGACACAAGACTAATCAAGTTTTCGTGCTTGTAGTTCTGTCCATAATGTTCATGAAGCTTTCAACACCAATTCTGAGCTTCCCAATGCACACAAAACAAATATTTGAAATCTAATGAAGTCTAATAAATATTCTTACACAAAGTTATGTCAACTTCATTGGATACTGCACGAGTTGTCCGGAGAGACACGCTAGAGTTGCCAAACGTAAAAAGTCCGAGTATTGTAATGCAAATATGGGTAATATCTGACCACATCATGACTTTCCAAAGTTTAATAAGGATTCCTTTTCACGTTTCAAATAGATTTGAAAGCCCTGTCAAGAAGAAATGCAAAGATATGAAGATTTGAAGTAGGTTTGGACTCGGTTCAGGTCAGACAACAAGACCAATATTAAAAACAGCCATAACTTTCACAGAGTCCGATTTAGGTGTTTTTAGACTCGTTTGAAAGCTAACTCGAAGCCACACATAATGGAAAGGGTGTCACCATTGGAAACCGCATCATCAAATTGCAAATTGAGGGAAATCTGACGATCATAGTATAGGTATTTCTTTTTAGTTCGTATTAGAGTTGTGCATGTGTTTTGTGTTTAGCCAAGTGCACCAATATAAGGTCAAGCTCTTAGACCATTGTAAGACTTAGGCTATGATATGATAAGTTTGGATACTTATGAAATGAAGGAGAAAATCGACATGATGGTTGTTGGCGGCCAAATTGTGTGATTGCAAGATTTTCTCGTTTGGAGTTTGCTAAGTTGATGCAAGGCAAGAATAGGAGGTTCTTGAGATTACTCATCAAATCTACAAGGTTCATCTCTTCTAATTCATTCCTTCTTTGCTTAATTCATGGTTTAGGGAGTTCGGTAGATTACTTCTAATATGCGCCTTGCATAGTAGTGCAAATATCCCTTATCAAGATTGTTGGTTGTGTCAAGACAGGAAGAAGACTTCGTCGGCAAGAATCCAAGGAGAAGGAACCTCGCTGAACATACTGGAAAAGATCGAGCCATTCCTACGCATCAACTAATCCTTAGTTGGTTCGTATCACATCTCTCTCTGACGACTTTCATCCACCGAAATTGAACAATGAGTGTAGTAGCATGCCAATGGTGAAAACCATGTCCCTTCAAACTATGGAGAGCTATTGTGCAGCATGTAGCCATATAGTGCTAGATTTCTACGACGTCCATGTGGTGGCATATCTACTACAATGTGTTGCAGACGTCGGCGACAGGCAGCCTGGAGAATATGGCCATGATGACAATGGTGGAAGCGCTGTGAGGGCATTGACGAGGCACACAAAGAGGGTAGCCTCACGAGGGTTGAGCACTACGAGGAGGAATTTGAAGGGAGAGGCGAGTGACACTAGTGGCTAGGGATTGGTGTGGGAGGGAAAGTAGGCAATGAGAATCAAGGTGAAAGAGGAAAAAAAGTGAAACCAGAACCAATAGGTCACCTGGTCCAAGTCTGACACATTTAACCTCTCGTTAACCCTAAATTGACAGGATTGGTATGATGAATGAATTGTTCAATGCATTATGTAATTGAGGTTGAAATTCTTTTTCTACTATAGATCTTGATGACATGCTTGCCTCTGTGGGTGGACAATTGATATAGATTATCTGGATTATTCGATGTTTGAATTGATGTGAAAAATATGGTTTTCATTTTCCATCCGAAAAATGCTTTCTCGACTATTTGAATTCGTATTCTAATCCTACAAAGTTTTCCACCCGATACATTATACTAGCTGCATCAGAAATCGAATTCGACAATGCAATACATATAATATTTGTTGCAGCATGTCCAATCAGTTGGATGTTCCTTTCGATTTAGAGTCCATTCATGTTCTTAAGCTTAATATATTATACCATAATGATTTACTCTAAGCCTATCATTACCTTGTAACGGAGTACCATTTATACGAATGTCTGAATTCAAATGAATATCTAATTCAAATTTAAATTTGATCAGTGTTCAGATCCAAGAATATTCAAATTTGTATCTATTAGACTTAAAATGTGGGTTAATTCCTTATATGCCATCGACAATTTCCAAAATCTCTGATTATGTCATTGACATATGTGGCTCGGACTCACGTGTCATTAGCAATGAGCAGCATGTATAAGAATGTCCGAACGTGGCACGACTAATATTCAGTTTGCACACTAGCTGTTTCCAATTCCACCCGTATTAACCTATAACTTACCAAACCCAAACAACCCCTAGTAAGACAGACTAAGGTCCCATTCTTTTCAACTTATAGTTTATAGCTTTTTCTCAAATAAATAAATAGGATGGATTCTTCGCTGCCTTTTCAAAGTAGTTTATTGAGACAATTATTTTAAAATGACTTATCAGTATTTAGTTTATTCGTATAAACGCTTATATTAGAGTTAAAAGCCAGCGGTGGTACCCATAAAACCTGCAGCCGAAAATAAAGGTCCACTTAGCACATCCACACCGTCCATCGGATCCAGCTGCCCTTCCTCCCGCTCTAGGGTTTTGCATCTCTCGAGGTCCAGCCCTCCCCCATGTCGACTCCCGCCGCCGCCGCCGCCGTGACGCTCGGCGGCAAGGGCGCCGCGCTCTCCCCCGCCGCCGTCTACGCTCTCTCTCTCGGCCTCGCCGACCCCGTCATCGACCCCTCCGCGCTCCAGAGGCTCTCCACCCGCGCCCCCGCGCCCCAAGAGACCCCCAAATCCCTCAGAACCCTAGCTTTGGCGCCGTCTGAGTCCCGCGCCGCCGCGGCCGTGCTGCTCAACAAGCTCCTCCTCACCGCGGCCGACTCCTCCAACGCGCTCGTCACCGCCGCGACGGCGAATAGCCTCGCCGGGTCGCTCGACATCGCCTCGGCGCTGCCCCCCGCCACCCGCGATGAGGCCGCCGTAGCCGCCGCGTCCGCGCCGGTGGCCGTCGCCTTCGCCGCCGTGATCGACTGCTGCGCCGCGCCGCTCGCGCGCGTCGCCGACGCCGTGGCCGCGCTGTCCTGCGAGGCCGCGCGCGGGGACCAGGCAGCATTCGACGTGCCAGCCTCCGGCGACGGCCTCTCAGCCAAGGACGAGGTCGATGTCGCCAACGACGTCAGGACGCTCCTCTCCGGGTCCAAGCTCACCAGCAGCGCCGGAGGCTCCTCCGCTGCCTCGTTCGCTATGGTGCCCACCGTGAACGGGATCTTCCGTGAGGCGGTGCGCGCGCTGCACGCAAGGGTGCGGATCGAGCTAAACGCTCCGGTGAAGTTGGGGAGGAGAGATGCTGGTGAAACCGGTGAGGGAAAGGAGGCGGCTTTGGTGGTGCTGGTGACGCAACTTGCGAGGTCGGTGCAGGCAATGTGCAAGCTGAGCGTTGCTCGGGCAAGGCTTTGTGTGGAGAACATTGTTGATGTCGAGCTCCGGGAGAAGCTTACTGGTGGCATTGACGTTGATGATTTGAAGGGTATGCTTGATAAGGTTATGATTGATTCGGATGCTGTGTCGGTCTTGCGTGGGGTGTACAACCACCTGCTCAAGTTCAGGGACATCCTTGCGTGGGAGGCAGCTGTGGCCATGGCAGTGATTGAAATGGACAGTTCAATTGAGAAGCCGCACGCTGGTGGGGAGAATGAAGCGGACAGCTCAATTGAGAAGCCACAAGCTGGCGGGGAGAAAGCGAAGGGTGAGAAGAAGGGCAAGAAGAAGAAAACGTTGGGGAAGGGCACTTCTCCTGTACTGATGCTGCTTAGGGATCATGCAACAGATGGAAAGGAGGTTACTTGCGTGAATTCTGCGCTGGTTGCACGGTGGGGAACTGGGCTCGCATTGTTGTTTGATCCGAAGTGTCCCAAGTTGGAGTCCCTTGTGGCGAAGGTGGAGGAGATTGTTGAGAGCAATGAAACGAGGAGATTGCCTAAAATTCCCAAGGTGAGAATCATGCTGTTTGCATAATGTGTTGTTGTATTTATATTTCTATTTTGTTTTGTTGTTCTGTTCCAAAACTTTTAAGTGGGGCAGATTTCGGAAGCATCCTCGTAGTCAGATTGATTATTTTGTTCCCTTTTTCTCAGTCTAAATGTCTATCCTTACTCCTGTTAGGGAACACGTGACTTTGGGAAAGAGCAAATGGCCATAAGGGAGCGTGCATTTTCAATAATAACAGGTGTATTCAAGATGCACGGTGCTGTTGCACTTGATACACCTGTATTTGAGCTGAGAGAAACCCTTATGGGCAAATATGGTGAAGACTCGAAGTTGATATATGACCTTGCTGATCAGGTATTGTTTCAGTGTCCTTTCACACTTTTAGGTTGGTGACTTGGTGTGGTTTTGTGAAGTCCCAGTTTCTGTTTGGATTGTCTTGTGCCGGTTCTTTCTATAAATTATTGAAATGAGGTTAAGGATAGCAATGTCATTATTTGCGGCATTGAACCGCTCAGGCAGTCATTTGTTGCAGTATTTTCCTTAGCTTGTCAACTTGTAGTCATGGTTTGATGTCTTAACCTCAAATAACCTGCAGGGTGGTGAGCTTTGCTCTTTGCGGTATGATCTGACTGTTCCATTTGCCCGCTATGTTGCCATGAATGGCATAACTGCATTGAAGAGATACCAGATAGCAAAAGTATACAGGAGAGATAATCCATCGAAGGGAAGATATCGGGAATTCTACCAGTGTGACTTCGACATTGCTGGAACATACGAACCAATGGAACCAGATTTTGAGGTTATCAAAGTTTTAACGGAATTGCTGGATCAGCTCAATATAGGCACATATGAGATAAAATTAAACCACAGAAAGTTGCTCGATGGAATGTTAGAGATCTGTGGTGTGCCCCCTGAAAAGTTCAGAACAGTTTGCTCAAGTATTGACAAGCTAGACAAGCAAACATTCGAACAGGTGAAAAAGGAACTGGTAAGCAGAAACTACCTATTTGAGTTCCAGCTGAGGGATCATTATATGTTTATTTGATGTTTCTGACTTGATGTGGTTATATTGATTATAGACAAAAAACTGTTTATTGTGTTAACTTAGGTGGATGAGAAAGGTATATCAAATGAAACTGCAGAAAAAATTGGCACTTTAGTGAAGACTAGAGGACCACCGCTGGAAGTTTTGCTGGAGTTGAGAAAGGAGGATAGCAAGTTTATGAAGAATGATGGGTCTGTTGTTGCATTGAATGAGCTGGAGATATTATTTAAAGCTCTACAGAAATCAAATGCGATAGACAGGATAGTTTTTGATTTAAGCCTCGCTAGAGGCCTTGATTACTATACTGGTGTGATATATGAAGCCGTGTTCAAGGGCGACACACAGGTTAGGCATTTTAATTCATCTGCACCTTACCTGTTAACCTGTTAGTGTTTTTCAGTTACCCATTTTTATCCCCGTGCAATCATATTTATAAACTGGACATTGAATTATTTTTTCCAGTGTTTTCAATTAGTCATAATTTTCATGCAAGTACTAGTCCACTGGATTCTGACATATACCACTTAATTTATCATCTGATCGCCTTTTTCTTATTCACTAAAGTCCTTGGTAGTTGATTACTAGACACATATTTAAGATATATATAAATCAATGTCCAGTAATCAACTACCAAGTGAAGAGCAACTCCGCTTGTGTAGTTTTCTACATAGACTGTCTCAAGCTAGGAAAAAGGAGGAAGGTTATGTTAGGCTCGGCGAGCCAACGTACAAATCAAGTCACCTTTTCATAGAATGAACGACTTTGAAGATGTTTTATTCCTAGCTTATCCCAACTTGTTTGGGACAAAAGGTTTTGTTATTGTATTTCAAGGGAAGAGCATATCCCCTCCCTTTTCTAAATTAATGAAGAGCTTGTTAGTTGATTCCTGTACTAACCCTATTTTGCAATAGGTTGGCTCCATTGCGGCTGGTGGTCGGTACAACAACCTTGTCGGTATGTTTAGCGGGAAGGAAGTCCCTGCTGTTGGTGTCAGCCTTGGAATAGAAAGAGTCTTTGCAATCATGGAGCAACAGGAGAAAGAAAAGAATCAGGTATTTCTCAATGCTCCTGACATTTCGCCGTTGTTCATTCTGTGAGGGAGTTGCAGTAACAGAGCAACTGGTGTCGAATTGCAGGTGATCCGGGCTACCGAGACAGAGGTTTTGGTGTCGATTCTTGGGAAGGACCTTGTATTGGCTGCCGAGTATGTGAGCGAACTGTGGAATGCTGGGATAAAGGCAGAGTTCAAGCTCTCTACTAGGCCGACGAACCACTTAAAGTATGCGTTGCAATCCGGCATTCCGTGGGTGGTGCTGGTCGGTGCGTCCGAGATACAGGACAAAAAGGTGAAATTGAAGGACATTACGGCCAGCAAGGAGGAGGATGTTGACAGGAAGGATTTTGTTCAGGTGCTGAAAGAGAGGTTAAGAAAACCCTAGAGAAGAATCTGTGAAGATGTATGGCATGTTTGAACGGTGCGATACATTGATCTCAATTTTGTTTTTGACACCCATTTACCCGTGTGAGATGTTCTAGAAAAATACATTGCGGCCCTTTGGTTAGTTCTGATCAAACTGTTTGGATTGGCTTACATGTTAGGTCGCATCATGTACTAAATCAAATCCCCGAATTCCAACAGAGTGTAATGAATCAAGACTTTTACTGAATCATGCATGAAACAGCCGTCTCTTTTGAATTCTGATCTCAAAGGAAGTTTTGATCTCAAAGGAAATTGTTTAGTGTTGACAGTCTAATTCGAACCGAGTATGCCCGAGTGACACAATCACATTACCACTGCGTTTATCAAACAAGACACTAGCCATGTAGCTGCCAACCAGTGACTGTTGTTACAAAACAAAATGGAGAGCGAATTTGTCCTGAAATGTACTCAGTTACAACATCACCCTTGCATCACCAAACAACACAGCACATGGATTGCAGTGAGACGAAAAATCTATTGGACTATACCCAGTTTCGCACCTTCCACCGTGTTCTTCAGCAGCATCGCTACGTACGGTCATCGGGCCGACACCTCCAGGCAGCGACCGGAGTCAGGTGACCTGCGATCTTGCTTGCCTCTGCAAAATCCACAGCTGCGATCTTGCTTGCCTCTGCGAAATCCACAGCGCCGACGAGTCCGTGCCCCGACTTCCTGGTTGGGTCGTCGATGGTCCATTTGTCCCGACATCGATAACCGCGGCAACTGGTTTGATCCAAGAACCAAGAAACAGCACGGTTAGCTTTGGGTAATGAACTGCAAAACACCATATCATACCATGAATTTGTTGCAGTAGAACAACGTACCATCATAGCCTGGCCAGCTGCTGCAATGACAATGACTGCTTCACGAACAATGCTTTCGGGATTAGGGGTTTGCGAGTGCACAGTGGACACGGTCGCATCCGCCTTCGGAAGCAGCAGGGATACAGGTAAACCCACGATGTTGCCACGGCCAACCACAATTCCACTCCGTGATAGGAGCTCCATGCATCCCTTCAAAAGTAAAAACGATACAGAGGCTAAGATGTTGCATGTGGGAACATCAGTCAGATTCTAGTGTTCAATTTTAGTGTGGAGAAATGCTGCGTCAATCGTTTCAGTACCTTTGGCGTACATGGTAGGAACAGTGGGTCTCTACCTTTCATTGCAAGGTTGCCAATATTCAGAGGATGAAATCCATCGACATCTTTCTCAATGCTGATTTGTTCAATATCTTTTCTTCATTGATATGTTTGGGCAATGGAAGCTGGACTTAATAGCTTCTCTATAGAATGTAGGAACAAGAATCTGACCAGATCAGGCTCTTGTAGTCAACACTAGGCTGTAACAAGAATCTAACTGTAGCCTAGAGCTCGCAAAGCTAAACAGGTTGACCTTGTAGGAGCCAAAGAGAAACTGGAGACGGACTCGATACGAAAACTTTACACATCAAAGTAATACTCATCTGT
Source organism: Dendrocalamus latiflorus (assembly GCA_017311315.1). Classification (NCBI taxonomy): domain Eukaryota; kingdom Viridiplantae; phylum Streptophyta; class Magnoliopsida; order Poales; family Poaceae; genus Dendrocalamus; species Dendrocalamus latiflorus. The sequence goes on along the minus strand of CM029619.1, from coordinate 18,832,925 downwards.
ACAGTTAAGAAAACTGCAATCACATTTCAGAAAGACAAAGCTGATAGATTATCTTTACTACTTAAAAATAATGTAGTGGTGATGGTGATGGTATGTCATCTCTCCTTCAGCAACCCTAAAAAATCTTTAACAAAAAACAGAAAAAAAAACCACCTGTAACAAATAAATTAACTTATCCCAACAACCTCCCCTCCTCTCAAAAATTCGACCGGACGTAGCGTGAAGTCGAGGGTACGGTGTAGGCCGAGCATGGCGGTGGATGTACAACGCTGGACAGGACGGAGCTCAGCCGAGCGTGACGATAGAGCAGGCCAAGCTCGCTGGCGATGACTTGATCTTCTGTGCAATATAAATTTTTTATTCGTAGAAACGCACAGATACTTAGTATTCAAAACACTTCCAAAGCTCCAATTTGTGACCTATTGTTAGACCATGTGGCTAGGTCTAGGATATTTTGGTGATGAATAATTGACAATGGTTAATTTATTATGATGAATAATTGGTGATTTTGTTTAGCGTTGTTATGCAAGTTGTGTTGCGTGTGTGCGGATTGATGTTGGTTTTTGGACGAACTTATGCCGGAAGAATATTCTTTGGTCTTTGTATGTGCAAGTTGAGCATGAAGACGATCATGGTCGGTGACGAGGTGGACCGGAGCTAGGATGGAAAGATCCGAGGTTCAGACGATCAAGGAGATTACGAGATGGTCAGACACCATGACCGAATTTAGCTGTCTCCACATTAATCTCAACCAACCATCTAGGAATGGCTACATCTATAGCACAAGCAGACTGACTTGCTTAAGCCGTGATACCAAGAATGGCATCATTTGATTTTGATGTGAGACGATACCGTGGACTCACGAGGTTCTGGGCGGAGGAGAGCGCGGCAACGTCGGCGGCGATTGCCTTGCTGTCGATGATCTGCGCCATTGGGGTAGCACCAGATTTTTTTTCTCCTCTGTTTTTCTTGGCAAGAGGCGACAGGACAGGGAGGCGAGTGGCGATGGCGACGAGACGACGACGAGTCGGGGTGGGAGAGCGAGCGGTGTGCTGTGCTGTGCTGTGCAGGTTTAGGTGAGTCAGGACCATTGGGGAAATTGTAGTTTACGACATATATCATACTCACTTCATTAAGGGATTATCTGGATGCATAATTTTAATAGTTTTGAATTTGATTGGGGAAATTGTAGTATAAAGTTAGAGAGATGGGTGCAATTTACTAAAAAGAAAGGTCGCATGAGTCTATCAGTTGAAAGGAAGAACCTAACTCTATCAGTCTAGCTATCTCCTAATCTATCCACAGTTTTATAGGGTCATCACTTCACGAGAGCTAATTATAGGCATGTTCTTTTTTTGGCTTTGGCGGGTGGTTTTTAGCTTCGGCTGATAAATAGTAATGGCTAATAGAGAAGTGTTAGGCTGATGGTTTAATTAACCTGAATTGCGCTAGATGATGCAGTTGGAAGCATTAAAACAGACATATGTACAACTGTTTTTTTACTATTACATGCGTTTATTATAGGCGCACCTGTGTGAATATAAGTGTACAAGCATACATGCATTCATTGCAGGCATGTGTCTACAAATATAAACATACAGACATATGTGTATTCGTTACATGCACACACGCAAACGTACAAACATACAAGCATAGATGCGGTAACTAGGTGCGAGGTCCATGCAAACTTATGTCATGCGACTAGAGCGTCCACTATTGCATCATGTACCTGATCCATATCTACATCCCTAGATGAAACTACACCCGTATCCAAAGTGGCGTCTATTTCGAAGCCAGCATACTCCGCGGCCAAGTGGGGATTGTCGAAATCCTGGTTGCCCGGCCTAGTGTCTATTATGAACTTATGCAATTCTCCTTTTGAGTCTCTATGTTGAAGCTAGAGTTGTGTTGAAAGATGCACCATATTATCTTCCATACTCCAAACGCATGCTCAGTGACGTTGCGTAGTGAGGAATGCAGGTAGTTGAACATCTCCTTGCGCCCACGTGGCCGACTGCCATTCACGAACTCGGCTACATGGTGCCGACTATTCTTGAATGGTGCTAGAAACCCTTTTCGATTTGGATACTCTGAGTCAACCAAGTGGTACTTCCCTGCATTGTGAATAACAGAAAGCGTGTGTTAGATAGACATGCGCAAGTGCAATATTTTTCCATAATCACTGCCATAGTTGGATTTGTACCTACGGGAGAATGCAGAAACACATGGCCATAACCGATAAGTGTGTCCAGGAGGATGCACATGTCATGCACTAATCCGGGCCATCCGGTAACTACGAAGGTGAACCTTATGTGGAAGTCGCATATGACTGTTTATTCTGGCTTGTATAACTGTGATGGTTAGTGTGCATTACTCCCATGTTTGTAGGCACTGTGACCAAATGTGCATCCCATTGATGGCACCTATAGCTCCGGAAAAGTGTGGGTAAAATATGTGATCCCTCAATCTGCCATGTGCAATACTAAAAGTTGGATCTGTTGGCCTCACATTGTCCAGCGACATGGCATATAAGCGGTCGAACACATGATAGAACTTTAGGCAGATAGTTGATATTGAGTTTGCAAACTTGTTGTGCACTTGGCTGTTAAATTGTGGCGCCTCCATAGTCCATAAGAGCATCCCCAACGCCTCCTAGAGGTCATGCCCGAATGACGACTACAACTCGTAATGATTGACAAGCATGTTATGCAGTATTTGAAAATAGCTCCTCCCCATTTTTGAACATGTTGTGGAACAACTGAGGCGATGCAAGCTGTTTGTCCACCTATTCAAGCCCAGTTTGCATAGGCTCCCTATGAGGCCATCTAGAAGATGACAGGTCCATCTCAGAAAACACCGAATCAGGGCCATTTCAAGCATGGGACGGGGGGGGGGTGTGGAATGTTGTTGTTGCTACTACCGTCGCTTTCATGACCTGACATGTCTGTTCTGCACAAACAACATGGCATCTATCAATTTGATAATTTAACAAACTTGAGGTACTAGTAAGCTACACTAACAATACCCATCTAAGTAGAACATATAACAAAATGCAGTAAACAAATGCACATCAAATTAGAGATAAAACATACAATGGAATACATGTCCAACAACAAAGGACTACACGACAACAAAATACATGTCTAACCACAAATGGCATTTAAAAACCGGTACAAATTCAACAAGCATACATAGTCTTTTACGCGGACACAACATGCATGAACAACTAGTGCGTAGGTAGTTAACACAATTACTTGCTTAGAATGAACATTCCCTCATAGGAGTCCCGCACCACCGAAGGCCTGGTAGAGCAACCACACTTGCGTAGCCAACCGACATGACCCCTGGGTGTGTGTAGCGTTAGGAAAACATCCCTATACTTCCTCTCTGTGAGCAACGCACAGGCATAGAAGTGCTCATTCATGCCCTCGGGCTCTTACTGACGCTACTTGCTATTGTCACATTGTAGGAAGTCTTGTTTATCTTAGTGTCACTCGTCCTGATATTTCATACCCTGTGCATATCTTGAGTAAGTTTGTTTCTACTCCCACTCAGCACCACTATAGTCATCTTCTTCGTGTTCTACGATATCTTCAGGGAACCATCACTCGTCGTCTCTTTTTTCCTCTCTCCAGCTCTTTACAGCTTTAGGCATATTTTGATGCCACCCGGACTAGTGATTACTTTGATCGTTGGTCTCTCTCTCTCTCTCTAGGTATTGTGTTTTTTTGGTGATTCTCTCATTGCTTGGAAGACTAAGAAGCATATAGTAGTTTCTCGTTCGAGTGATGAGACCGAGTTGTGAGTTATGGCTTTGTTGACTACGGAGATTACTTGAGGATTTTAATGTTTCTATTTTTGCACTGACTCTCCTTTTGTCTGATAGAACATGTGCTATTAGCATTGCTAAAGATCCAGTGAAGCAAGAGCTTACAAAGCATATTGGTGTTGATGCTTCTTATATGCGGACAGAGGTATAGGACCAAGTTGTTACTCTTTAGTATATGCCTTCAGAGCTTTAGTTGGCAGACTTCTTCATAAAAGCATAGACCAAAACACAGCACAACCTCTATCTCTCCAAACTTCATGTTGTTGATCCACCATAAATTTGAGGGAGGTGTTAGATGTGTATTATTACCTTTGTATTTTTCCTGTTGTATAAAGAGTTACCTACATATATGCCATAATTGTACTATAGTTATATATATTGGCTCATTGGTCTCATGATGAATACCTCATTGGTCTCATGACGACTACAAACACTATTCATAACAAAGATGATACAAAATTTCAGATGCATAACTGTTACATGGACTATTTTCCAGAAGGATGATGTAGTCTGTAGAGGGGTGAACAGGATCCCAAATTAATTCCGACGCTTTTCAAAATCCTTTCTTTCTAGCGAAAGCAAAACTCTTCAATCAGTAGCTATGGGAGCTAAGAAGATTAGAGACAAATAATCACAAGAAAAAGATTCGATCAAAACCAAGCAAAACGCACTTTGACAACCCCAGGTGGTCTGACCTTCATGAAGGAGGCGATCTGACCACTATCCAGGTGGTCTAACCTCTGTTCTAGTGGTCTGACCGCTATGAACAATAAAATTAGGCAACGTTACAGTAACCTCGGTCAGACTGGTGCTACAGTGTTGATCAGACCGTTGCTACAATGATTTTAGGAATAAATAGTAAGTATGGTTTTGATACCAACGCTGTGGGGACCCCGGGTGCGAGAACACCCAAAATCACCGTATGTGTTTAGTACTAGTCCCATAATCAATAGCTAGTACACACATTCACATCATTGAGTTCACATCCATGCACATTGCACATAAATAATTTACATCAAAAGGGTGATATATAATCGATGCATAGTAGAGTTTATATACACAGGGTCGACCGACCAAATAAACATTAGAATATAGAACAAAATGCAGCAGAAGACTCATAAACAAGCAAAAGCATCCAGTGGTACGCCATCATAGCCCACATGCAACTGACTGGAGTTAGGCCCTAGAAAGACCCATCATCGAATTCCCCGGTGTTGGAGGCAAAATATGCATCGTTAGGCACATAACCTTCTTTATTATCTGATCAACAATAATTTAACCAAAGTTGAGTACATTGTGTACTCAGCAAGACTTGTGGTGTATCGTAAAATTGTACATATATGCAAGGCTGTCAAAGGATGAGGCTGTGAACTAAGTTATTTTCAGCATGAAGCAGATTTCATTTGCAATATCAATAAGTAATAATTTACAAATGGAATTGTAAAGAGTATTTGAAATGCAATGAAATAACATTAATATAACTTCCATAACAATAGATCAAATCAATTTGTATACTTTCTCAGCTATGAACACCGCATAATTCCAACCCATGGGCATGGCACACGGAAGAGCATACATGCCATCCCATTATGTTTAGTGAAACTGTTTTGAAAAGAAAACTATACCCATTGTGGCTACATCCAAGCATGCTCATGACCGCGAGCATAGCTATTTAACTAGTTTTTAACACTCTGCAGAGGTTGTACAACTTTACCTACATGAGATAATCAATTACACTATTAGCCATTACACACTACCTTGGGTCATGTGACGAAAGTGATTATCATATAGCTTTTAGGTCATCTAGTCCTAACCTTGCGTTAGCCCAATAAACATCGAACCTCTCTTAGGTTCATCTCCTAAGAGAACATTCGAATCCTTACTTCGGTTCATCCCCTAAGCGAAGATCCTCACTTAGGTCCATCTTGCAAGTGGGCATTCACCATTGTATTAGAAAGTTTTTGCCCCAACACCTTGGTGAAGGGAGCCCCTATGAGCAGACATTCACTTGGAATGCACTCACTACATCTGCGCCTACCGCAGTGCAAGACTAGACCTAGACAACTTAATCAACTAAAGCCAGAATTCATATAGCATATGTGCTTGTACAGTATGACTTAGATGTACGATAGCAGCGTTCGGTCCTTAATTGACCCGGGCGAGAATCTCTCCCTATCTACCTGTGAGGTTCCTCCTCATATTTAACAGTTTATCATATAACTCGCCTGGGTCCAAAAACTAGATTTTTCATTTTGTTCTATACCAAACTAACAGAGGCTCCTCATCTGGTCTAACATTTTGAAACCTCCAAGTCTGCTTGAAAAAAATGTCTGATAGTTCAAACTTAGCAGAAACTAATGTGTGGCTAAGCATCTAGATCATGTACTCAATGTAATATTCCCATAATTTGACATTAGCTATTGCTAACCATGTCCTATGAGTTACAACATGTGGGAGAATCAAATTTGCATGGGAGGTTCAATGCATATGAGCGGTTGTAACTACCATTACCCATAATATAGCAATTTTAATGAAACATACACGCATGCATAATAGATTTTGCAAACAACATACAATAATTGAAATACTGGGATCAACATGGTCAAAGGGGGTACTTACCTTGCTCTTGTTGTTCAGAGAATGTTTTGGGTGCGCTCTCGGAGTTCTCTGGCATGGCATTGTCTATTTGATAAAATCCAGATAAATGCAAATAAGAGTCAAATAAATTTAAATAGAGACAAAACTTAAATATTTTTTTGTATATTTAGAAAATCATGATTTTACAAAAATTTAGAAACAAAGATCACTAAATTTAGAGTTCGTATGCAAAAGTTATAAACGTTTGAGTTTCAACTCGATTTGAACTATCTCTTCTCAGCTGGTACAATATTCTTTTTATGACTTCTAAAACTCTGCAATTGCTACAATGCATTTTACGACTTCTAATACTCTTTGGTTACTACAGTGCATTTTATGACTGCTAAACTCTTCGGTTGCTTTTGGGATGTCATTACTGATCGCCGAGTAGCACTCATGGATTATAGGTACCGTAGCACTCGTGGAATTCGACAACTGTAGCGGTTGAAGATTACGACTATTGTTAGCAGTCAAAAGTTATGACTATGGTTAGTAGTTGAAGATTATGACAACTGTGGTCGAATGTCATGACTACTGTAGTTGAAGGTTTCGACTCCGGCAATGGTCGAAGGTTTCAACATCGGCAGCGGTCGAAGGTTTTGACTCCGGCAATAGTCAAAGGTTTCAACTTTGATTGCGGTCGAAGATTTTGACTCCAGCTATGGTCAAAGATTTTGATACCAGTAGGGGGTCGAAGATTTTGACTCCGGTTGCAGTTGGAGATTTTGATTCCAGCTGCGGTCAAAGATTTTGACTCTGACTGCTATGGTTGTCTTCTCGACATCGACTACTATGTTTTTGTTTTGAGTTCAACTACTTTAATCCTCTTTTTGACTTCGACTATTTTAGTTCTTTTTTTTAACTTCGACTACTTTAGTTCTTTTTTTAACTTCGACTACTTTAGTTCTTTTTTTAACTTCGACTACTATGTTTTTGTTTTGAGTTCAACTACTTTTGTCCTCTTTTTGACTTCACATACTCTACAAGGGAGGAGGAGCTCATGGGAGGTGAGGGCGGTGCTTGAGGAGGAGAGGAGGAGGCTGGCATCGGAGACTCTACTAGCGGTGAAGAGGAGGTTCTCGACAACAACAAAATTCGACAAAAGAGAAGCTACAACAAGAGGGTGCGCATGAGCTTGCTTGCATACATGTAGAGGTATGCGTGAATGGAATCAAGGTATGGCTCACCGGAGAGAGGAAGGCATACGACGACATCCTGGTCAGAGAGGAAGAAGAAAGCCTAGCCTGAGAGGTTCACCACACAAAGATCAATCAAACAAGTAGAGTGCTTAAGGGAGAGGTAAGGCACATTGCGACGAAGTTGGGGAGTAGAGAAGCTCATCAGAGATGCTAGAACACGATAGTATACTCACCAGCATCACGAACGACTTTGGTTTTTTTGGTGTTCCAGTGGGCAAAGTGCTCAAGAAATATGCGCAAGAGACCAAGGGGCGAGTTGAAGAGGAAAGGCACAGTAGGGGGGCTTTATAGGTACGAATGGCTAAGGCAAAGCATGATCGAATGGCGTGCTCAAATTCTCACCATGGAATACAAGACGTGGAAGAAGACAAGGGACAAGAGATGCGTCGTATTGAGGCGACAGGTTGGCAGCCGTAGAGAGGAAATGTGGGCGCGGTGTTAAAAACTAGGGACAACATGAGCCATGACCATGGTGGAGCTAGCGCATGCAGGTGAGGTGGAAGATGATCACTGCTATCAGGCCCCACACGACAGTGAAAGGGAGTGAGGTAAGGTGAGCTGAGAGATTTGAGCAATTATTAGGCACATCAGACGAGCTCAAACAATTATGAAAATTTTGGTGGAAGCTTCAGACATAGTTTGAATGATTGTGTAAATTTTTCAGAGTTTTATCTTCACTTGATTTTTCTAGAAAAATCTGAGAATCCTTCTGGTTGAAGTTAAATATACTTATTTGATTTAGACAGTTTCAGAACTTGCTTTAATATTTATTTTTAGTGTCAAGATTATACTCATGGGCTTTTAGGATGTTTCCCACCACACTTTCTCTCATGCTACTTTTAACCATCTTTTCTAACATTTGATTTGGGTTCAATCTGATTTATATTTTATGCACTTTTGATTTCTAAAAATAATTTTTCCAAAGAAATTACAATAAAAGCCAAGGGAGAACATATGGATGTAAAACTTTTAAAATTACCCTCATTTTCATATTCCTTGGAATTTCAGGATGTTACAGGTTTACCGCCCTATAAAGAATTTCGTCCCCGAGATTCGCAAGTTCGGTAAATAAATTTGGAAAGTCAGTTCTAAGTCGATCTTCTTGTTCCCAGTTTACTTCATCCTTAGTGTGGTTACTCCATTAGACCTTCAACATCTTGATAGTGCGGTTACGAGTTTGTCTCTCGGCTTTGTCTAGAATGTGGATTGTATGCTCCTGATAAGAAAGATCAGGTTGCATACCATTGTTATCCAACTGGGTGAGCTTACTCGAAGTGCGGAGGCACTTATTAAACTAGGAGACATGAAAGATATCATGCACAGCCAAAAGTTGAGGTGGTAGCTCTAATTGTTATGCCACTTCACCTTTCTTTGCAATGATTCGGTACAACCCGATGTACCGGGGTGCTAGTTTTCTTACCTCATAATGTTGCTTGGCTCATTTTTAGACTTACTGAAGAAAATGATGAAGCATATGCTAACTGGAGAGTTCTTACATGTATCATTTATGCTTACTTTCGCTACTACCGACAAATCCTTCAATCATCATTGTGATTGCGAATGGCCCAAGCAAAGGACCTCTACTTCAGTACCTTTGTGCTGGTTTGTACCATAAGCCAGCTAAAAGTGGTCAACATAGTCAAGATCATAAAATCAATGTTTAAGAATGACCAAGCACTAGACTCTGAAGGTACTAGGATAATTAACTCATAGTTCTGCTGACATCTTACTACCAGAGTGTTCCTACACATGCTTGGTTAAAGGCCTGTAGGCCTGGTAGAGGTTGACCCTGGAGCCCACCAGCGTGATGACGCCATAGTCTGGGGACTTCTGTTTATTTCTTGGTTAATCATGACGCATTCTATACCCATCCTTATATAGAGGATGGACTATGATGCCTAATAGAAAACTAATATTTAGAAACTAATTGATATTCCCAAATAACCAATTCTTATCCTAGGAAACTAATCAAACTATTCAGAGAAACAGATAGTTTGGTTGGAAAGAAGCCTTCCTAATCCTTGCCACGGGGCCATCGCTACAGCAACATGGTACTAGTAGCTGCAGGTGACAATGCGTCTGTAGAGGCAATTGGATTGAAAGTTTTCTTATGCTACTTTTGTTCATTTCTTATTTGGTTGATTGGATTTTGATTTTCGGGTTTACCAGACAAGCAATAGATGGGCATATTCTGGAGCATGTTTTCTATTGGTTGAATAGCGGGAGTTGTTTATTTTCAGTAGATTTTACTGAACCTTGGTGCTAAAAGTTTCCTGCTGTACTTTGTCTTATCCAAAGTACATCTTAGAAACCAAAGCTTCTGGTATATGTATTACCTTCATCGATAATTATCAAGACTTGCTTTATTCCCTCCCTGCACCATGTCACTTGTTTTCCCTATATTGTTTACCTGCAGCTCTATATTGCAATTTTTTGGGAGCACCTAATAAAAGAAGTGAAGAACAGACAAAGGCAGCATATAGAATGCTACGGGATTGCTTTCAGTATGTCTCATAACCATAAATTCAAACTCTGGTGATGGCATAACATGTATATTGCTTAAATGCTAAGTGATTAAATTTGGTTTATGGCTATGTGTATTTTCTATGTTTTAGCTATGCTTTGAACACTTCAACATGAAGAGTCAAAATATCTCTACCCCTATAAACCACCAGTTAAAATTATCCTACATCCATCCAACAATTACCTGCTCCACAGTCATGACCTTAACTACGTCCACACCACAATATGCACCCAGAATTACACCATCCTAAAAATGTCCGCACCAGATTAACTCTCCTATATTCTCTCTCCTTACTCAACCATATCCGACGATCATCCTTCAATGGATCTGCAGTACCCCCTCACATCCCGCTACGCAGAAACCCCTCCGTTCTCCGCCTCCCCCGCGCCTCCTCCGCTCCCTCCGCCTCCCCCCATCCTCCCCCGCGCCTCCCCTCCCTCCGCCTCCCCCCATCCTCCACCGCGCCTCCCCCATCCTCCACCGTGCCACCCCCCATCCTCCCCCATCTCCGCCTCCCCCGCGCCTCCGCTCCCCCGTTCTCCGCGCCGCCTCCTCCCCTCCCTCATCCGCCGCTCCGCCCTTCTCCCCGCGATTACCGCTCCCCCCCCCCCGGTTCTCCGCGCCGCCTCCTCCCCTCCCTCCTCCGCGATTACCTTAGCGTGGCCGCATCGCCCCCTCATCCGTGAGATCGGCGGTGTTGTTGTTGTTTGGCGGCGGAATCTCAGCGAGGAGACGAGGGCGGCTGGGGCGTGGGGCATGGGGCAACATGGCTGAGGATGCCTGTGCTGCGTAGCGCGGCGCGGAGGGCCCGAGAGGCGCAGAAGAATCCGGCGGCGGCGGCAGCGCCGGCGCCACCGCCCGCGAGGAGGCGGAGGGCGGAGAGGAGAAAGGAGACAGGAGGCGGGGGTGAGGCGGCCGCGAAGGAGGAGATCAAGCTCGCGGGGGAAGGCGGCGGCGAGAAGCGGATGGACGACCCGGATAGCGCGGCGCGCAGCGCCGACAAGCAGGCTGTCGAGGACGAGGGGACTGCCACTCCAATCCCTGAGACGGTGAGATGTTTCTACCATGTTTCACTTGTGCGGTTGTGCCTACTATGCGTGGGTTTGATACAATCATACAACATTTAGCTTTATGGTATTTTTCCGTTGATGCATCCGTGAAGTGAAATTTTGGTTTAACTTGCAAAGTGAGATTTTTGAAGGCTAAGTGACCTATTCTGGTTGGGATTGTTCAAACCTTTGTTGAGGTTATCAGATAGATTATAGATATATGGGCTTATTAGCTCGCATAAATCGGTTCTGTGACGTCTGTTTTGCCCTTTTCTCCCCAAAGGCGTTAGCTTCAGTTTGGCTCAATGATTTTTTCTTTAACCTATGCCTGTTTGTTCTTTACAGGTTCAGGTGGGCAATTCTCCAAAGTATAGAGTTGACAGAAAGCTTGGGAAAGGAGGATTTGGCCAAGTATATGTTGGCCGCCGCATTTCAGCTAACGGTCCAGGTGTTGTTGAGGTAATAGAGGATTTTTCTACTAACCCACTTGGAAAACTGGAATTATCGCCTGTGGGTAGTATTAGCAGTGGTGAATAAATCTTCTGCTTTTGTATGATAGGTGGCGTTAAAGTTTGAGCATAAGAGCAATAAAGGATGCAACCATGGGCCTCCTTATGAGTGGCAGGTTTACAAGTAAGTGGATACATGATCTTATGATTTGGGGTATAGCTAGATGTAGGTTTTGCTGAGATACTCTCAAGACACAGGTGCTGACTGATTTTCATGGTTATCACATGTGCAGCACCCTCGGTGGTATTCATGGTGTTCCTCGAGTCCACTACAAAGGGTGCCAAGGGGATTACTATGTTATGGTAATGGCACTTTGTTTGGACTGTTACAACAGTAACTTCTTTCTTTCTGCTCATTTGTAGATGTTGGTTAACTTGGTTTAAACAATGCAGGTCATGGATATGCTCGGACCCATCCTGTGGGATGTCTCGAATAATAATTCCCACTCGTGAGTTGTCAGATTTACCCAACATTTTCCATAGGCTTTTTAGCTGACCATTAACAGCACTCTTTGTTTTGCAGAATATCCGTTGAAATGGTTGCTTGCATTGCTATTGAGGCTATGTCCATACTTGAAAAAATGCATTCAAAAGGGTCAGTTGGCATCCCTAATCATTGGCCTTCCACCCTTCCCCCTCCTCACAATACCTTTTGTTTGATTTATTTGTTACCTGTGCTGACAAACTTGTAACAAAAAGGTTTTGCAATTGCAGATATGTTCACGGCGATGTCAAACCAGAGAATTTCTTGCTAGGGCCTCCTGGAACTCTTGAAGAAAAGAAACTCTTTCTTGTTGATCTTGGCTTAGGTAACTAAATTTACCTGCCCGTCAAGTAACCAACAGCTTGATCATGTTGTGTATTCAACTCTTCTTTAGGTAGGTGAGTCTGAATTAATTGAGTGTTGTTTGATCATAGTAGGCTTGGGATTTTTTGGTTGGTTGGGTTAGGTAATACGGGTTTAGTTGGCTATGTGGCCTATGCCCTATGATCTCTTGCCCCCTCTTCACACTACAGCTTTTGTGATGTAGGTGGATTGAGATATCGGGAGGAACTCCTGCATATTTTAGGGTTTATTAACAATGTGAGTGCGAGCATTGATATTGTGTAATGCGTACTGTTAGAAGTCCAGTGGTGCTATTTTTAGATGATAGGAAATTGGGATTTGTAGAACGTGAAATTATAAATGGCTGTTGTAGACACAGCACATTTGTAAACAGATTTATAATGTGTATAAAAGTACTGGACACCAAGTTTAGGGTTTAAGGATATATTATGCAGGCTTTTGAATTTGTCGAATATTCTATGTGTTGATGGCAAATTTGGGATTCTAACGATTATAATTCATATGTGATAATGTTGCACAGCAAGCATAGTGAATTAGCAATGTGAATTTAAATGGGTATTAGGGGGTTTAAGATTCAGTGGTGTGAATTAAAGTTTGGGAATTACTGAAGGGAATAGTGTATGTGCTGATTTAGTTATTTTTGTAGCATTATATTGACAGGCTGGCTGTGCTTGACCTTGGATTGGATCATTTTTAGCCAAATTCCATATATTTTTTGGTCCATCCATTTCCATTATTAGTTTAGGGACAGCAACAGTTTCACGTACTAAGGACTCATTCATCGATGAAAAATTAATTAGTGTAACACTGGAAATGTTTTGATGTTTCCATGATATGAAAAACAAGGACCATTTGAGTTTAAAAAAACAAGGACCATTTGAGTTTAAACTGATCTTTTTGTAGATGACAGAGTAAGTCCCAAGAAAATTCTTGGTGATCATGGCATGAGTTATGTAGTTGATTTTCTGTTTGTTGCTGTTGTGTTGGATATGGTGAGGTGTTGGAAGTAGGCACTAGGGGTATGTAAAACTCAGTGATTGCAATGTAGACTCGTCGCAATAATTTTCTTTTAGAGGAATATTGATTTGAAACGTTTATAGCTCATAATATTGGGTACATATCATGCATAGGAGGATTCTTGTGGGGTCTTATTTCAGCATTAGAAAGCACATTCAAAGATTATGCAGCAAGCCCAGAGGATACAAAACTGATGCTTCAGTATGCTTCCAGATTTAGCGGGTATATTGCTAAATTCGAGACCTTTGTAGATATTTGCCTTCATGTCTTGTTTATGGAGAACAAGGATTGTGGGTCTGTTGATCTAATCTCTGTTTGTCTTCCACAAGAGCTGGACTGTGAGAACGGTTTTCTGAATATTGGTGCAGTCATGGATGAATGGACTAAGCATCAATTAAAGGATAATGAATTTCATTCAAATGGTGTACCCAATATTTCAAGTGAAACTCGTGGTTTCGATCTGTCTAACATACAACCTATGAAAAGATTTCTTTTGGAAAACCTGTTAAATGGTGAAGGTCCATTTGTAGCATTTACTTTGAGGGAGCTGTACAATGTATCTGCTGCTATTGTCAAGCTGAAGGGCATTTTATCTTGTTTTGAATTTAGCAATAATTTTCTTTCTAATGATGATATGATCCAATCTTCAATAATATTGGGTACTGCATGCATTGTCTATGTGATAATACTCGGAGTCCCTGATAGCAGAAAGCCAAAATACATGACCTACATTTAGTTTTTAATTTGCCTTTAAATTAGAACTCGCTTTTGAAATTTCATGTTTTGATGATTCACTCTGTTGGTTATGCGACAAAAATATTTGGTTATACAATATATGAGACGTGAATCTTAATGAATCTGATTGTTCGTTTTATTTTTTACAAATTTTATCTTGTTTTATATTTTACCGTAGCGTTAGCACGGGTACACTACTAGTTAGTGAAGTACTTCGGTGAGGAATTTGGTCCGGACTTTCTCCATGTCTCTTCTCCTTATATGAAACAAGAACATGCTTCTTCCAGTTTCATGTGAAGTTAATATTCTCAATGGCACAACATTAGTACCATAATACAAATTAAAAGTAAATAAGTTATAACAATAATAAAGTTGGCTGCAGCCAGTTTATTCATTTAAGCCATTCTTTTGGTTGGAATTTTTTAACCATGTCACAAAAAAATCAAAGTTCGACAAAATACCACTTTCTGTGACAATGACATGTGGGGCTCAGGACCAGTGACAATGACATGTGGGGCTCAGTCTGTGACATATAAACATACAATATTTCCATGGACCAGTGACCAGTCATTCTCTTTGGATAATATTTTTATTGTTAGCACCGCTTTACACATTAGCTTGGTGGTGTAATTTTTCAATTATATTGAATAGCAAGCTTCCATGGCAGATTTACGTATAGTCTATAGCTGAATGGCTACTTAACTTATAAAACAAACATACAGCCCAAGTGATATAGCCCTGTTCTTTTCAGCTTGTAAAAGTTGCTTTTCGGCTTTTCTACAGTAATTAGCTTTTAAACGGAGTATTTTTTTCAAGATAGAGTCTATTAGTTAATTGTAGTACATACTTTACTGACTTCATTTATATTGACAAAAGCCGCACGTGAGTTTCTGTTATTCTGTAATCTCCCGTACAAACAGCCTAAAAGCCACAAGCCGAAGTATCCCTGCAAATGTTGTTTTGTCCCTGCAAATGTTGTTTTGTTAGTACGGATAGATGACACAGGTGACAGGTTACAGCTTCAGGATGCAAGATTTTTCACATTTTCCCTTTTTATTTTTCACATGGATTCATCTCCAGTGCCCATGGGATGTCTCTGAACATGGAAATGTTTTGGGATAAGCAAATTGAGCTAGTTTTGACCTCTGCAACATAATTTTAGTACATAAAATTTTATTAGTATTTTTGGCCGTATGATATTGTTGTAATTTCAAGTAAATCTTGAGAATACATCCAATGACAGGCAACTGAAGATATGAATTGCGCCATCCCGCACCGGCTTCGCCATGCACGGCCGCGCCACTTGCCCGCTCCGGCTTCCACCCCACACGGCGCCGCCGCTTGCCCGCTCTGGTGTCGCCCCGCACAGCCGACCATGCCACCTTAGCCGCCACTCTGCAAGGGCATTGGCTGCCCGCCACCACCATGTATGAATTGGAGTAGGGTTCCCTACCCCTTCACCCTTAACTGGTTGGCTTGGGCCGAATGGGCCGAGAAATTTGCCCCAGTTCGGGAGAAAAAGAGAAAAAATGGGAGGGAGGGTGAAATCCAGAAATTGCGAGAGGTCCTCCGGATTTTTGGATAGGCCCCTAGTTTCCTAAAAATTATGTGAAAATTTTCTCAAAACTAAAAATTAGCGAATAAGCCCTCAACAATTGCAAAATTCACTGAAAATTAATATTCCAGTATAAAAGGGCCTTAGAAATCCAAATTCTGGATTGTTTTTAACATTTGAAGCATGTTTAGTATTGTTATTATTACTATGCCTTCCTATATTTATTTACTATTTTGATTAATCATAATTATTTAAATTGTCATTAATCACTCAAATTAACAGTAAAATTTATAGAATATGCATAAAAATTTTTGGAACATTACGAGAATATTTTGTACCATTGTCTAATTTATTTTATGCATGTTTACCTACAGTAAACTTATATATTCCTTTCATGCACATGTAGATAACAGACACCAAGAACCAGGAGTTCGAGGAGCTGGCCCAACATAGCCAAAATTACTTAACTTGGGCTTTTGATGTCGAGATCGTACTTGGAACTAAGAAGCTTCATGCTGCCATTGGGATTGGTGCGCCTCAGGATACCAAACCCACACCTAAGGAAAATGATCAAGTACTTCACTTCCTCAGGCATCACCTCTACCTCACTCTCAAGAATGAGTATATGGCAGACAAGAGCACGCTAGCATTATGGACTGTACTAAGACTTGCTGACTTCAAGACGGTTGGAGAATACAACTCTGCTCTACACAGAATTTGTACCAATCTTTAACTTTGTGGCAGGCAAATCACAGATGAGCAGAAGATTGAGAAGACCCTCTCCACATTCTACCCCCAATGCAGTGCGCGTCACGCAATTACCGTCAAGATGGCTATAAGAAGTATGCTAAATTGGTTGATATTATACAGGTTGCAGAGGCTCAGGATAAAGTTCTCCGTAAGAACTTTGTCACATAACCACCTAGGAGCTTCGCTGGCCATGAGGCCAACGCTGGGAGCTACATGATGCGAAAGCCTATAATGAAGAAAAGAGGAGGGAATGGCAAGGCCACAACCCAGAAAGGCAAGTTAAATGCTCCACAGGAGAATAAGGCTAACAAGTCAAAGAGGGACGATAAGCCCTATGGTCAGCAAGACCAAATCTATTCCAAGTGTGGCAAGTGGGGGCACTGGTCGTGGATCCGTAAAGAGCAGCAGCACGTCGTCGATGCCTTCCAGACCAAGAAGAAGAAGAGTGGCAAAGAGCAGTATGAAACCCAATTTGCTTTCATTGAGGGGGTGAGTTCTGAGTAGCTGCCTGTGCCAATGGAGGTTAACTCCACTCTTGCAGCAGCACCCCCTCTTGACATTGTAGCTGTTGCCGCCATGATTTCCCAAGAAGAGCATCTCATCCCTGAGAAGATAGCAGCAGAAGTCTCTAGCTTTTGAGCAAATTCAGTCTAATGCACAGAATGAATTTAGACTTTAATTGTCATTTATTTAATGTGTGGAAGAAATAAGGTAGATTTTGCATTGTCGGTGCTCATAATTTATTTTCTCATAATGGTTGGATGATATTGAATAATTCATTCATTTATTCAGTTACTAATGGCATGATATATTATGATATTTAAAGTATTTCTTATTTATGTGTTGATTGTCTTCTACTACATATTAATAAAGTACTTTATATTAGAACACGTGTGGTGCCCTATGGAGGAAGTGTGCTTAGCTGATAGTGGCACAACGAATACCATTTTGAGAGAGATAAAATTCTTTCAGTCAATTAGCAAGAATGCTGGCAGCCTTACAACAATCGTTGGTAGAGATGCTTATATCATAGGCTCAAGAAGAGCTACAATTATAATAGGCTCAATGGGCACAACTTTGGTCATTCAAGAAGCCTTATTGTAACCAGAATCGACTAGAACTCTCTTAAATTTCAAGGATATTCGTGTTAACAATTTCCATGTTGAAACTGAAGAAGAGTATGGTAAAGAATACCTACTCATTACGAAGTGTGAAGCAAATGAGAAAGGGTATTAGAAAGACTTCCTTCATTTGAGACTGGGCTATACTACACTAATATTAAGGCATCCGCAGCTTATACTGCCCTGAAAACAATATTTAGAAGTTTTGAATTCTTCTATCTCTGGCATGATAGACTAGGCCACCTAGGTCTTAGGATGATGAGAAATATAATTAGCAATCTATAGGGACATATTATTGATGTAAAGAATTTTCCAAATTATGAAGATTTTGTGTGCCCCGCATGTGCCACCGGGAAATTTATTACTAGACATTCTACTCTGAAAGTGAAGGATGAAGTCTCTGCAATCCTGAAATACATTCAAGGAGACATTGTGGTCCTATATAGCCACTGTCAGGGCCATTTAAATATTTTATGGTACTCACCGATGCTTCAAAACGATTGCACGTATATTTATTATTTACGAGAAACCATACTTTCGCAAAGCTAATCTTGCAGATAATTCAAATTAAAAATAATTTCCTTGATCATCATATAAAGCCCATCAGAATGGACAACGCCGGAGAATTTATTTCAAAAGCATTTGATGATTATTGCATAGCAATGGGAATTAAAGTTGAGCATTACGTACCGCACGTCCATACCCAGAATGGATTAGCAGAAGCATTAATTAAGAGAATTGACTTTATTGCATAACTGCTTTTGCAAAATTGTAATTTAGCAACTACATGTTGAGGACACGCAGTCCTAAATGCAGCAACTCTCATCAACTTTAGACCATCGGCATACAACATCCATTTACCTATACAACTAGCGCAAGGGTCAACACTGAAGATTTCTCACCTCCGTAGGTTTGAGTGTAAGGTTTATGTACCTATACCCCCTCCACAGCGTACTACAATAAGCCCTCTCTGAAAGTATGGGATATACATTGATTATGAGATAGCATCCATAATCAGGTATTTGGACCCCCCATCACAAGAGATTTGCACACCGTCTGTTTGGGTGATAGTATATTTAATGATAATAGTTTCCCAATATTAGGGGGAGAAAATTAACCTCTTAATGAAAAATATCAAGAAATTACATGTCAAATCATGAGAATCCATGCACATGACCCACATATTAGTGAAGCAAATAGAGAAGTCCAAAAGATCATTGAATTGCAAACATTAGCAAACCAACTGCCTGACCACTTTAGTGATTTAAAGAGCGTGACCAACTCGCATGTGCCTACATGTAATGCACCAGAGAGGGTTGAAATACCAAAGAAAATTGAAGGTATCCTTAATTTATCCAGAGGCCTCAGGATAAAAGGACGAGAACTCTGGCCCCTCGAATCCCAACTAACCGGAGATGCCTAGTGAAAAAGGATAAGAAGGACTTGACACAGCCAATCATTGAAGTTCTCCATAACCAGAAGGGGAGTCAGTTGAGACATGGCACCAGTATGACACCTTGAATGAAAGGCATACCATATTTGAATATTCCCATGGAGGAAGAAACCAGTATGGATGTGTGCGCACACATTGGAGCTGAAAAACTAAAGGGAGTTACCCTCACAACTGGAAGGAGCGGTGAGCAGATAGAAGCACAAAAAGAATCAACCCATGATAAAAATATCTATAAACTATATGCACACGGAAGAATCCATGAATAGAACAACAGCCAATGTTGATATTTATTTTGCAAAAAAAATGCCACAATCATCGATCTTGATCCAGAGCCTGCATCGCTCGCTGAATGTAAGAAAAATCAGATTGGGAGGATTAGAAAAAGGCAATAGAAACTGAATTATTATCTCTGAACAAAAGAGAGATGTTTGGGCCTATAAGCTACAAGCCTCCCCATGTGAACCCCGTATAGCATAAGTGGATATTTTTCGAAAAAGAAATGACACAAATGAAATTGTAAGATATAAAACAAGGCTTGTTGTACAAGGTTTCACTCAACATCCAAGAGTTGATTATAAAGAAACCTATTCCTCGGTCATGGGTGGTATTACCTTTAAATATTTAATCTCAATGGCAGTAAACCTGAATTTAGAAATAAAATTAATGGATGTAGTAACTGCATACCTTTATAGAAACTTCAATTCAGACATTTATATGAAGGTGCCTGAAGGTATCCCTGTCCCAAACTAAGATAGAGCAAATAGAAACATGTACAGTGTGCAACTCGGAAAATCACTGTATGGACTTAAGCAATCAGACAAAATGTGGTATAATCGCTTAAGTGATTTTTTATGCAAAAAAGGCTACACGAACAATGAGTATTGTCTCGGTGTATTTATACAATGATACTAGAATGTATTTTGTATAATCTCAGTATATGTAGATAATATGAATATCATCGGAACCCTAGAAGATACAAAGAAAACAAGCTTTTACTTGGAGTCAGAGTTCGAAACAAAAGATTTGGGTAAAACCAAATATGGCTTAGGTTTGCAACCTGAGCATACCCCTGAAGGGATATTAGTGCATCAATCTGCATACACTCAAAAGGTATTAGAAAGATTCAACTTTAAAAAGGTGTACCCATCGAAAGTACCGATGATCGAGAGATCTTTACAACAAGACAATGATCCATATCAACCTAGGGAAGAGGGGGGAGGAAGTCCTAAGATCGGAATTTTCAAACTTAAGTGCAGTAGGAGTACTTATGTATTTAGCAAACTGCATTGGACCGAACATTGTATTTGCCGTAAACCTATTAGTAAGATATAGTGTAGAACCTACCGAAAGGTATTGGCAGGGAATAAATGACATTTTCTGATACATCCAAGGAAGCAAAGATCTTGGACTATCATAACGTTGTACGAAGTCGCACGAGAATGTGCTTAGCTTCGACGAATGATTCATCACATTCAACCGTCATGTGGGTTGAATATTGTGCAAGCTCCCACAATTATCTATGAAGATAATACAGCTTATGTTGCACAAGTGCAGACAGGTTACGTGAAGAGTTTTATCACAAGCAATATCAACTCCGAGTTCTTTTATGCTCATGAATTGCAGAAGATGGAGGAAATTAAGATACTGCATACTAAGTCATATGAAAATTTTGCTAATTTATTCACTAAATCACTTCTAGCATCTAGTTTTGCAAGATGTGTATATGAAATTAGAATGATGAGACTTAGAGAAGTGCAGAACATAGGGAAGATTCTTCTCGAGCTTACTATTAATGTTTGATCATGAAAATCGAATATCTAAAGAATAAATCATGTAGATTAAATGAAATTAAGAGGATTGTACTCTTTTTTCTTGATGAGTTTTCCTAAAGTTTCTCGGGTAAGGTTTTTATTGAGCCAATTACATAATATAACATGTATCACGTACTATTTCTCTAAATTTTTTCCACTGGATTTTTATGTAGTTTTGATGAGACATGAACGTGTCGGATGAGTGTCCAAGGAGAGTGTTAGGAAACCTGGGCCTGGGCCTGTAAGTCTGGCCCATTAGTGAGCACCTCTCTACTTATTTTATAAATAAGGAGTCTCAATTATTGTAAACTTGTACTTGTGAAGAAGAAAGCAATACAGAAAGATAGGAGTTCTTTCTCTATCTTTTTATGTGTTCAATCTATTATTTATATTATCTGTGTTTGATCATCTCTTTTGTATAGAAAAAAACGATGAACTGAACTCACCGATGATGGTTTCTCAACAAGGATAACTCTGAGTGTGGGGAAGAGACGTGACTGGAGGTGGCCGTGTCCGTGTGTAACGTAGCCACACTGTTCCGTTTCCTGTAGAAAATGGTAGGTGCAGAGCAAAGATATTAAACCCTACCTCTTGAGATTAAGCGTACCGACAAGCAACACTACAATTGTAGCATTGTTGCAATAAGTGACGGACGCACGAATTTTAAAATGGGTGTTCGAAATTGTATAAATTTTTTTCAATACAAAACAAAAAGATCTACAGTAGTAATAGTTAACATACAATTGTTCGTACTAGGGATAATATATTAAATAATATAAAGAAATTACAAAATAAT
This sequence comes from Dendrocalamus latiflorus, assembly GCA_017311315.1. Classification (NCBI taxonomy): domain Eukaryota; kingdom Viridiplantae; phylum Streptophyta; class Magnoliopsida; order Poales; family Poaceae; genus Dendrocalamus; species Dendrocalamus latiflorus. The sequence goes on along the minus strand of CM029619.1, from coordinate 18,811,093 downwards.
TGCAAAAGTTCACAAATTAACTCGGCGATGCTTCATGCCTTTTGTTGTTTTGAGTTTGAAGCAAAAGATTCCTTAATTGATGCTTTAGGTTTAATGAATAAATTATACTTCTCTTGAGCTTCATTATGGGCACCAGTAATTGCTCCAACATGTTTGTCAAACTTATTTTTATAGTTCCAATTTCTAAATCCCCCATTCACAAAACTATCTCCACCAGCACAATTAGTTTTATCCTTGAACAGATAACAAACGAAGCAGAAAGCAGCATCTCATTCCACACTATATTCAAGTCAATTACATTGGTCAAATCAAATAGCTAAGAAGCGACACATACCTCCAATATTTCTTTTTGGAAAATCATGCGGCCACAGGTGGAGTGGAGACGCTGGAGGGCGGAGGCGTGGTGGCGTGATCCGGTCAGCGATCTGTCGGTCGGTCGTGCGGCGCAGAGCCGGCGGAGCGGATGGCCGAAGGCGCGGTTGTCGGTCGTGCGACGCAGAGAGCTGGAGCCCAGATGGCGGCCATGCAGCACCGGCGTGGAGCGGAGGGCTGACGCGGCGCCGGAGGCCGGAGGCGCGGACCGCACGGTCGACGCGCGGGGTCGCGGGCTACTGCTCGCCTGCTCGGGCAGCTCGGCTAGGGTTAGGGATCGGGCAGGATGGGGATCGGATGGACCGGGCCATCGGGGAGACGAGGACGCCGTTTCTATCGCGTGAATTAATGGGCTGGGCCGCAGGCCGCGGTGCGTTTCCGATCGGGCCGATCAGCTGGTTGAATAGTGATGGACTAGAGGCTAGAAATAGTTATTTTGGCCCAATTAAATATATGTATATGTATTATACCTTATATATACTGGGTTTTTTGTCAAAAAAATTTGAGTGTTCAGCTGAACACCCATGCCCCTCATTAGATACGCCCCTGGCAATACCTCTTCCTTTTTTTTGTCTCGACATGGCGAGTGGCAGTACCACGCGGGATGATTTTAGGGTTGTGTTTTAGAACGCAAGAGCTTCATAGAAAAAGGTTTAATTTCTATGTGCGAATATGAAAAAATAATTCCTAGATTCTAAACTAACATGCTTCTTTTAATTGATTTTCATATTCATGTGAGAATAACATGTACTCCCTCCATTCTTTTTTACCTAACTTACTAAAATTTGTGCCATCAAATTTTGTAAAGTTTAGCTACTAATAAACTTAAAACTATCTACATTATCTATACAAAAATTATATCATTAGATTTATTATCAAAAATACTTTTATAATATTATAATTTTATTAGTATATCTAGTGTTAAGTTACAAAAACTAGCAAATCCCTTTGCTCTCTATTCTCTCCATTCTCCAAAGGGCACGCAACATCATCAGCATCTAACTGGTAAGGAAACAAAATTAACGTTTCCAAAAAGAAAAATAGAAAACCAAAAGCTGGAAGCCGATGATGTTTTCGTGAGCGCAGGCCTGAAAAAGGGCGCTGGGCCCGCCGCGTCAGACCAAAGCGAAGAAAAAGCAGAAATCAGGTCGGGGCAGTGACGTCAGCGGGGGCATTTCCGTAATTTGAGCAGCCAAAATGATTTGCGCCAATCGGATCTGCACAGCGGGGCCCACCTCCCCATCATGCACCCCTCTCTATCCTTTCCTCCATTTTTCTCGATTATATATTTACTAAAATCGATGGATGGCACAGAGGAGTGAAATGGTTTTTAAGAGAGAGAAAAAAGTGAGAAAAGCATGGTATGAAAAGAAAAGGAGAAAGAAAGGAAGAAGATGATGGGAGATGATGCATTGCAGAAGCAGGAGAGGAGAGGAGAGATGAGATGCAGTGGTACCCAAGCCAAGCCATGCCTGCTGCTGGCTTCCCTGTAGCCTTTTGCCGGCCAAAGAAATGGGAAAAGAGGCCTCCCATGAAAAGACTAGATTGCAGGATGCCATCTAGTAGTGATATCCCTGCCTATGCGAGGATCATCTATCCAGCAGTGGTTTAGGGTTAGGAAATGCGCGTGCGCGAGGATCATCTACCTAGCAGTGATGTAACTTTTGGAATCAATTTTCTTTTCTGAAGGAAGGTCTGTGATGGCATTTGGCTGATAATTCCTCCTTTAGATTTCGTATAAAACGTCTGAGCCACTGCTGTATTAAGATTCAACCTAAAGAGTTGGACGATGACGACAATGAAAATGCTAATCTATATGCATTGTGTATTGAAATGGCCTTGTTTTCTGGGCTTTTGGACTTTTTTTGGTTACTCTAAAAGTCGAAATAAACGTACGCCTTTTTAAAATGGATTCTTCAAACAGCTTTCCGAACTCAAAATCATGTGTGTTGTCTACGTCAGCGTCTCCGTCATCCACTGCCTTCTCAAAAAGCGCAAACAAAAGCTATCAGTAGTAACCAAAAACTATCGGTCGCAGTGCAAAAGAACAGGGCCAATAGTTGTGTCATGTTGCAGTTTGCAACTAGGTGTGGCCGAATATAGTAGTGAATACTGATAGACGATGCTACAACAATTGAGCAAATTGGCAAGCAGGAGAAAGCATCTAGACCCCTAAAAATGATTTTGCTAATCAATGATGAAAATGTTTAAATGGACTAATGTGTGTGTTAAGATGTTTGAAAGATTTAGTCCCAAATTTTGGATGACGATGTGAAAATAGCATGCAAAGACGATAAAGAATCCATATGACTCAAGGCAAAGGTATTATATAGTCTAAGGATCTTTTTATAGTTTTTACTGATCTTGGAGATTGGTTGAAAGACCATATTTATAAACTAAATGCCGTTCCATAAAGAGATATCATGGCTAGTATCTTAAAAGTTTATCTTGTGCCACTTTAATCAATTGAAAGTCATGCATACATTTGGAACAGCATTTGGTAACCTAATTGTGCTTAATCTGAAAAGATAGTACCGCAACCTTATTGGCGATACTACCGCAATGTGGTATGACCGCATGAAGGGTGCGATAGTACCGCACCACGATAGGTCCGAAACCTACATAGCGGTAGCTAATTTCTAGAGATGTGTTTTTGGGAGCTTTTCCCTCCCCTGAAAATCGGTGGTACTGTATGTAGGGAGCGGCACTACCACATGATCGGTAGTACCGGCCCTTCTAAGTATAGTAGTACCGATTTGAGGTTTAACGGCTAGTTTTTGAGCATTTAATGAACTATAAATAACTGTTGAACAATAGGTGCGGTAGTATCGGCCCGTATATGGCGGTAATACCATACATGCTGATTTTTTTGGGATTTTTGCCCAAACAGTCAAATTGTGGTTGGGGGCTATAAATACCCCCTCAACAGCACCAAACCAGTAACACTTGACATCGTTGAATACATTTGAGACATTGATGCACTATCATCTACTCATTCACTCCATTTTCATATATTTGAGATAGTTGAGAGCATTCAAGTGCATTGTATCAATTAGTTGATCCTTGTGGCACTTAAAACCTTCAAGCTAAAGCTATGATTTGTTACTCTTGGTATTTGCTAGCACCTAGATGGCTTAGAGAAAGTTTGGCGGTGATCTCTTCAAAAGAACCTTGTGAAGGGACCAGATGAGTTTGTGAGTGGTGTGGTGCTCGCCATCTCTACAGCGAAGGAGCAACCATTAATGGATTGAGATAGTTAGGCTCAATTTATGGAGCTGATCCAATTCGTTTAGGTTTATCTCAATGTGGACTAAGGAAGATCGATAAATCTTCGATACCACGGAAAAACATCAATTGTCTTCATTGCAGTTTTTCCTATTATCTTTACTCTTCCGCATTTACATTTCTAGCTTGTTAATTGTGTTGAATTGTTTAGCTAGAATTATATCTAATATTGAGATAGGCTTGGGGTGCCTTAGTGAAATATTGAATTTTAGCTCTTGACTTGTGCTAGAACCTTGAATTAGCTCATACTTGGTAGAATTGTCAATTAAAGCATAAAAAATTTTAAAAACCTTTTATCCACCCCTCTAGTCGGTCATCCTTGATCCTACAAGTCATATCATATTTTGATCTCTTATTTTATTAGACTTTACCGTCTAAGATAGAAAGGATGTCTAGTGAGAGTATATCCATGGGCAAGGTACCTCTTTTTGAAAGAATCAAATTAGCATATTAAAAAATTAGGATGTTAATTTATTTAAAGGCTATGAGTCCAAGCATATGGAGAATTGTAAGTGAGGGTTTTGTTATGCCCCTTAATTCTACACATTCCCATGGATCTTGAGGAACGAAATGCATACCTCAATGCTCAAGCGATGAACATTGTTTTTGGAGTTTTAAACATGGATGAGTTCAATCCAGCGAGCAATTTGGAAACCACTCATAAGGTATAGACCACGCTCTCGTAAATTCATAAGGGCACATATATGGTCAAAGATGCCAAATTACATAGGTTTCAGACCAAATATAAGATATTTACAATGAGCTTAAGGGCATCGGTACTTTGCTAACCGATGTTGATATTGTTTGCAAGATTCTTAGGGTCATACCGGAGAAACACGAGACTTCAATGATATTATTTCTCAACTCACCCGAGTTGACAAGATGACATCAGCTGACCTTTTGGACCATCTCATAACCAATGAGTTGTACAAGGACAAGAAGGAGCTTTTGGAACAATCCTCCTCCAAGAAGAAGACTACCGCTTAAAAAGTAAAAGCGGAATTAAGTGATGAGACGGAGGAAGAAAAAGATGACTCCAAAGAGGAGTTAGCCCCTTCTTGTGAGGAGAATGAAGAAATTAATGAAGAAGCGTACAAACTAGAGTGCTTACTTTGACAAGAGCAAAAGGAGCACTCTTCCAACAATAACAAGCTCTATAACAACATGCGTTGTTACGAGTACAATGAGAAGGAGCACATTGCCTCTCATTGCCTTAACAAAAAGATGATAAGGTTAAGTCATCCAAGAAGAAGGACTTCAACGACAAGAATAAGCTTTTTAAGAAGTTTCAAAAGGATGGTAAGAATGAAGCTGATATTGGGGATTTGAACTCCAATTAGAAGTATTCCAATTTCAACTCCGATGATGACAGGTCCTCCAAGAAGAAAGGGCTTGTTGGCATTGTCATCAAGGAGGCCCCATCACTTTTCTCCTCTCCTACATGCCTCATGGAAAAATAAGATAAGGTAAAATCTCTTGATGACGATGAGTCTTCTTATGATGAGCTAATGGATATGTTTGAGGACTTAAATGAGTACATCAAAAAGAAGAAATCAAAATTTAAGGTTTTGAAAAGAGAAGTTCTCTCATTAAAAGATTCTTATGAGGTGCTAAACTCACGATTCTATCCTTCATGAGGACCTCACTAAGTCTTATTCTAGTATTGGAATTAATTGCAATATTATTGATGATTTACCTAGTATAGAGATGGCTCCTAGTATTATTGCTAAATCTAATGTCTTTACATCTTATGATGATTTATTAGTTATGCCATTCACCTCTAAAATTATTTCTAGCTCATGTATGGCTAACCCATGTGATTCATCACTTATCATTGAAAACAATGAATTAAAAGAACAAGTTACCAAGTTAAGTAAAAGCTTGGAGAGATATTTCAAGGGCAAGGTTACTCTTGACAAATTATTGAGTGAGAAAGTATGCTCATTCAACAAGGAAGGACTTGGGTTTATTCCTAATAAAGATAATAAACCTCTTTACAAGCTCACAAGGTTTGTAAAAGAAAATAGCAAGTAATACCATAAATGCCAAGGTGTGGGACACTTGCAAAATTCATATCCTGTTGGTAAGATTCCACCCATTGGTATTTTTTATTCATACTATATGCTTAAGAAATCAAAGGATGGTAAGGTTATTGCTAAACTTCAATTCTAGGCGCTAAAAAGAATGTTATTTGGGTACCCAAAGCCTTGATTACTAATCTCCAAGGACCCAAACAAATTTGGATACCTAAAAAACTTGATTTTTCTTTTATAGGTAAACTACCAAATCAGTAAAAGGCATTAGGTACTAGATAGCGGTTGAACTCAACACATGATCAGAGACCAGAAGATATTCACCACATTTGAAAGTGGAGGAAATGAGAAAATCATATTTGGTGACAATAGTAAAGGAAAGATAATTGGTTTGGGTAAAATTATTATCTCAAACGGCATTTCAATTTCTAATGTATCTCTTGTAGAAATATTAAACTTTAATTTGCTCTTTGTTGCTCAATTATGTGATCTTGGTCTTACATGTGTATTTTCTTGAGATGGTATTATGATTTCAAAGGAAAATGAAGAAGATTTCAAAGGTTTTCATTTTGGTAATCTATGTTTAGCGGATTTCTTCTCTTGTGATTCATGTTTGAAAACAGGTTTAATTGCAAAAAAACACTTTGGGATGGCTTTGGCATAGGTGGCTAGGCCATGTTAGGATAATTCAACTCAAAAAGCTTTTTAAACATGATTTAGTGGTTAGCTTGAAAGATGTGAAGTTTGAGAAAAAAATAATTTTTGTAATGCTTGTCAAGTCGGAAAGCAAGTGGCTAATTCTTATCATTCCAAAAGTATTATGGCCACTTCTAGGCCATTAAACCTCTTACATATGGATTTGTTTAAATCAACAACCTATAAGAGCATTGTGAGCAATAGGTATTGTTTAGTAGTTGTGGATGATTACTCAAAGTATACTTGGGTTTTCTTATTACATAACAAAGCCGAAGCCTCCAGTATTTTTAAAAGTTTTGCAAAGAGAGCACAAAATGAATTTGATTTCAAAATTAAGAAAACCCGTAGTGATAACGGTTCCGAGTTAAAAATACTAAAATTGAAGATTTTTGTGATAAACTTAGAATAAAGCATGATCTTCCACAACCGCACTCTAGAACAAAATGGAGTGGTAGAAAAGAAAAAATCAAACATTAATTGAAATGGCTAGGACAATGCTTGATGAGTATAACACTTTTGGTAACTTTTGGGTGGAAGTAATCAGTACCACTTGTCATGCCATAAACAATGAATTTGGTGAGATCATGTCTAGAGAATTCGAGGTGTCAATGATTGGAGAACTAAGTTATTTTTTCAGACTCCAAATCAAGTAACTCAAAGATGATACATTCATAAACCAAACAAAGTATGTGAGAGATTTGCACAAAAAGTTTGGTATAGAGGACACAAAATCCATCAAGACTCCTATGGCTGCTAACGGTCACCTCAACCTAAATGAAGGGGGGTAAACTAAATGATTTAACCTTTATAGATCTATTATTTGTAGTTCACTTTATTGCATAGCATCTAGACCCGATATCATATTTAGTATTTGCGTATGTGCACAATTTTAAGCTTCACTCAAAGAGTGCCATTTAGTAGTCCTTAAGAGAATTCTTAGATATTTAAAACATTCCTCAGGCATCAGCTTCTAGTATCTCAAAGGTGCAAATTTTGATTTAATTGGATATTCGGATTCCTATTATGCGTTTGCAAAGTAGATAGAAAAAGTACCTCCGGTAGTTGTCAACTTTTAGAAAGATCATTGGTTTTATGGTCATCCAAGAAACAAAACTCCGTAGTCCTATCCACCACCAAAGCAGAATATGTCTTCGCGGGTAGTTGTTGTGCACAATGCTATGGATGAGGCAAAGTTTAATAGATAATAGGATTAATTTTAATAACATGCCTCTTTTATGTGACAATGATAGTGCCATGAAGATAGCAAATAACTTGGTTCAACACTCAAGAACCAAGCATATGGATATTCACCACAATTTTTTTGAGAGATCATGTGAGCAAAGAAGATATTATCATTAGTCACATGAAGGATGCGATAATACTGCACCACGGTTGGTCCAAAACCTTTATGGTGGTAGCTAATTTCTAGAGGTGTTTTTGGGAGTTTCTCCTCCCCTAGAAATCGGTAGTACTGCACTTGTTGAATTCTTGGGATTTTTGCCCAAATAGTCGAAATTGTGGTTAGAGGCTATAAATACTCCCTCACCTACACCAAACCAGTAACACTTGAGCTCATTGAATACATTTGAGACATCGGTGCACTTTCATCTACTCATTTACTCTATTTTCATACATTTGAAGTAATTCAGAGCATTCAAGTGTATTGCATGAATTAGTTAATTATTATAGTGCTTGAAACCTTCAAGCTAGAACCGTGATTTGTTATTCTTGGTGTTTACTGGCACTTAGACAGTTTGAAGGAAGTTTGGCGGTGATCTCTTCAAAAGAAGTTTGTAAAGAGACCCGATGAGTTTGTGAGTAGTGTGGTGCTCACCATCTCCGGAGCGATGGAAGAATAACCATTAGTGGATTGAGGTGGTTAGGCTCAATTCGTAGAGTCGGTCTAATTCATTTGGGCTTACCTCAACGTAGACTAGGAAAGATCGGCAAATCTTCGATACCACGAGAAAACATCGATTGTCTCTATTGCATTTTTTTCTTATTGTCTTTACTCTTCCGTATTTACATTTTTAGTTTGTTAATTGTGTTGAATTATTTAGCTAGAATTGTATCTACTACATAGATTGGGGTGACTTAGTGAAACATTGAATTTTAGTTCTTGACTTGTGCTAGAACCTTGAATTAGCTCATACTTGCTAGAATTGTCAATTTAGGCACAAAAATTTAAAAATTTCCTATTCACCCGCTTTAGTCGGTCATCCTTGATCCTACAGCAGGATGCACATAATTTATGTTGACAACTATATAAGGTTAGAGAGACAAAAAAATTACCAAAGGACATACTAAGGGTATTTTCATGATCTCTACTTTTTTCCTACAGAGTTATATCTAACATTTATCTACAAATATAATAGAATTGACTTTGTTCGTGTGTGTGTATATCCTATTTCCTTTTCATTTAAACAATTTACCTCCATTCTTTTGAGAGATCATTACATTACATACACAACTCGTGCCTAACAATTGAACCTATTTCGTTGCCTCATCTGCACCAACTTCCCTCACACCAATCTTAAATTATAAGGTAAAGCGAATAATAATTCCCAACAAAAAATCCTCGACGTATTATGAGACAACAAAAAATGTTTCATATGATGGCCGGTTGCCCCACTGGCCTAGTCACCGTTACAATTGCACACTGGACCAGTCTTCTGGGGTGTGTTTGGTTGGAGGGATGGGGTGAGATGGGACGGGGATGGGGATGGGGATGGGGATGGGATGAGATAGTTTCACAAAAAAAGTGGAACCACATGGTCCAGCATCTAAGAAGAATATTCTCTAAATTTGCACAGGCTCATCCCACTTTGGACCATTCCATCCCACCCCATCCCTCCAACCAAACACACAGATATGCTTGGTCAAAGGAACAATTCCATCCCATCTCACCCCATCCCTCCAACCAAACACATCCCTGAAGACTTAAAAAGGGAGAAGCAAAATCGACCAGGACCATCTCCAGACTCCGTCAGTAAAAGCTTAAGAGCTCTTAACAGTTAGCAAATCAACAAACTAGGGCCTGTTTGGCAACGGCTGTGACTTATGGCTTTTGGCTGAAATTTTTGAATTTTGGCTGTTTACGGTACAGATTACGGGGAGAGAGATACTCACTTGTGATTTTGGCTGGTACAGATGTTGGGCTTTTAATGTGTACATCGTTTAACTTGTAGACTCCGTCTTGAGAAAATATTCCGTTTGAAAGTTAGGTACTGTAGCAAAAGCCAAAAGCCATCAGATTCGGAGGAAAAGAACAGGCAGCCCCGCTCATTTCAGCTTCAGTTTCTGACTTATTTTTCACTATTCATAAATTTCATCTTTTTATGAACTTTTGGTTTTTTTGAGCTTTTTTGCCGGTTCTTTTTTCCCTATTCGTTTGCGTTCTCCGTGATGAGCTAGCATATTTTTTCTATTTTTAAATGTTTTTAAATTTAATTACAACAAATAAGTCACCTTCAGTTATAGTAAAATTTCAGCCGCTACAATACAATTTCAACCATAAGCCATAGTTTTTCAGCCCAATCGAGCGGCGCCCTAAACTCAGCTGCAGTAAAAATTCCAAACTGACATGACCTAAAAAATTACCGTGCTACCGAGTAGCTAGTAGTGATTAGTGCTAGTTAATTAGTATAGCTACTGCTAGCCCCTGTTTGATTCGATTTGATTTTGGATCGGGTTTAATGTTAGATTACGCGATTCGATGGCTTAATTAAGCGGTAATTAATTAGCTGATGCGAAGCTGGGGACCAGTGCGTGCTGCTGTACGGTAGTAGGAGTAGTATTTATCACGGCTCTCGAAGATTTGCAAAACACCACGTACTTCGAGATCACCGTAAATAAATAAAGAAATGTTTTTAGCAGTAGTAAAATACTACTGCTGTTGCCGCCATGGGACTAGATTAGTGAAATATAAGGATGGGTGACAGGTGTTACGACATGGCTTGGGAGTATGTAAAACAGTAAAGTACACAGAAACACCTTAAACTTTGTAAACTTTAGACGTGCAGCTTATCACTCTAAATTACCTTTTTACTTTTTTTTGCCCCAAAATTTGTATCCGTTTGCATGATAGGCCCATTCCACCGTTTCCTAGCGGAAGTTGCTTGGGTGGCCAAAAAAAATCTCATATGTCAACAAATCCCTCGCCTATCTTCTTTTTCCCAACCTCTGCCATCTCCTTCCCTGTTGAAGGGAGGCACCAACACCTCGTCAGCAAGGATGGAGCTCCTTTGTCTTCGGATCCTGGCTAGATCCACTCGATTTGGTTACCCTCCTGTTGGATCCACATGTGTTCATCGATGCTCATCCCCACTAGCCTTTGCACGTCGTGTCATATCCTGGCTAGATCTATCATCGCAGGTGGAGGAGCAATCATCTTCGTTGAGCCACTGTGGCTAGTCGTCGTCTCCTTCATCGCTCGCTCGTCTTCGTCCCCATCGGCTTGGATCCGAGTGGGCCAAACTCCTAATCGCCGTTAGGTCCAGATCACTTGAATCTTGTCATTGCCGGCCATCTTTGTCATCTCCATCACCGGATCGAGCCTCGAGTTGGTCTTCATTGAGAGCTTCAATGTCGCTGCTATCTCCACATCACCGCTGGCCTTCATTTTCGGCATCGGTTGTCTTCTCTATCACCAGCACTAGCAGCAGTTCTCGTCGCCCTTCACCAACACCAATAGTAGTTCTCGTCACCCTCATCGCCTTCCTCCACCGAGCTGGCCTCCACCACTTTCAGGCCTAGATCTGGCATTGCTCATCATTGCCGAGCTCATTCCTCGCCAGATTGAGCTCAAATTTGTCACCGTCAGTCGCAGCTCAAGGTCGCCACCGCTTTTGTTGTTCGTCACTAGCTTTCTCCATCGCCATCATCTCCATCACCAACTTCCATCAGAGCTCGCCATCTTCATCGGCCATCTCCATCACCAGCTCCCGTCAGACCTGGCCATCTCGTCGATCGGCTTTACATCAAACACCAGCTCAGCTACTTCCGTTTGAAACAATTGAATGGACCTGCAATGCAAATAGATGTAGGTTTAGAGGATGAGAAAGTAAAATACAAATTCAAGGGGCTAAGTGGCACAACGTCACAAGTTTAAGGTGCTACAATGCAATTTACTCTATAAAGTTAATTGTTCAATTGTTCATTTTATAGGAAAAATTACTTTACGATATTGCAATATTTAGATTGGTACTTAGTGATATATCTTTTTTCAGAACAAAAAATGCAGTGAAAATCACTGCCTGTTTAACAATTTTCTCTTTGCGGTTTAACCATTACCAAACTTCCTTCGCATGTATCCTAGAAAGTACTATTAAATTTATAATGCAGTATACCTTTCTTTTTGTGATCGTAGATTACATGTAGAGCATCAAGTTATTTACATCCTAGTTTAATTTCTGAATAAAGAGGAGTGTAAAAGCTATATTTGGCATTGTATTTACAAAAATAGCCATATGCATACCGTATTTACAAAAATGTCGCTTCTGGTGTCCAGTGGGCAGGTGGTAGCGCCCGCGAGGCGACACGTGGCGTGGCCGCTAGAAGCAGGCGCCAGCCTACCGGGCGGTAAGCTGCCTGCTGTCTGGTGAAGGGGCGGCAGATGATTAAGTCGGCTTAATTATCTACCCTAATATTTTTTATTTAGTAATTGTTTGAATTTTTAAATATATCAAATGAACTCAAAATATTACAAAAATTTATGTACAACCTTCTAATAGAATATACCTCGTAGTATAATTTTTGGGTAATTTTATCCATTGTGACTGTTGCTAAAAAATTCATACAATTTTGATAATTTTACAAGTTTTTACATATAGCAAACAAGTTCAAAAAAAATTACAAAATTTATGTGAAGCCTCCTGATATAGTTATAGTTATTATGTAATTTGTTTGGAATTTTATATGATCTGAATTTGCCATATTTATTCAGGTTAACTTAATCATGAATTTAACGATTGTCACGCATCTTTTGAAGTGGCATGTGTCGGCCAATTGTGGTATAAACTATTGGCTGCTATCTAGTTCGCATAATTGTCACTCTCTATGTATGTGCCCTCCTCGCGCGTTCTCTCATTCACACTAATGTCATTATTTCTGTGTCGTCCCCCCTCGCCTGCTACCTCATTTTGCATATTTGTCAGTATTACGATACCGTTCCTCTAACCCAAAGCGCTGCTCGTGATAATGGGTCCTTAACATACGGGGTGAGTGCACTGGGTTCACCTTTCACTCGGGCATAAATATGAACCTCTGGCAGTTCGTCATTGCTCATCCCAGTCGCTCATCATAGAAGGTCATTGTCGCGGTCGTTGATGAAAATTGGGAGTGCGTGGCTCATTAGTTTGAGAAACCAGTGTGTAGCTCAAAATTGGTAGTGCTGATTTCTTCTCCAGAAAGACAGGTAATTTTTTATCATATGCTTTTGACGTTATTCTCATAATCGTAGTCAATTAGTGTTATTTTAGTTAGTCATGATTAATATAGTTTGTATTACGAAGTACGTATGTCGTAGTTATTTGGACATAGTTTGTACTATTTTTTTCGTACGTACGGTACCCATAATTTGTTAGTTTGGGGTAAGTAATGAGTTAGTGCTAAGGACGGCGGTAATGAATGGTTTGTCATTTTTTCGGATGAGTAATCAAATTATCGATAAGTAGTGAAGTATTCATATGTAGTTACACGCATGTAATCACTGACTTGTAGTATGTTGCTGTCATTATCAATCTTCGCACTAATATTTCGTCTGTCCCATTTGTTGCATGGTACTCTCAAAATTAATACTGCATAGCTAATTATTTGGAGAAGACACTGCATAAGTCATTGAAAATGTGGTAGTGCTGATTACTTCTCCCGAAAGACAGGTAATTTTTTATAGTATGCTTTCTACATTATTCCTGTAATCATAGTCAAAATTACTATTATTTAGTTAGTCATAATTAATGTAGTTTGTATTATAAAGTAAGTTTTACTATTATTATTAATCTTCGCAGTAATATTTGGTCTGTCCTATGTATTGGTAGGTATGGCTTTACCAGAGCTTCTAGAACACTCGTACGATGAAAAACACCGTTGCCACTCATGAATGATGGGTGATGCGGTTGGCCCTTCGCCGTTCAAGTTGCCGAGAGGGGGGTCCATGGGCGCTAGACGAGCGCTACATCCCAACCCTGCGGGCCACAGGCTTTGCCCTTTGTGAGGCTGGTCTCTACCAGGCACGAGTTCACCATTGACGGTAGCCTGCTCGCGGCACTGGTGGACAGGTGGAGGCCCAGGACACACACATTCCACTTTCGGTGGGGTGAGATGATGGTCACTCTGAAGGACGTCGCGTTCTTGATCGGTCTCCCTCTCGGGGGTGACGCATTTGTTCCAGCTCCTACACCAGCCGACTAGAAGGAGAGGCTGGTGGACTGGTTCAGTCGGCCTATCCCGGAGAGTGCTTGTGGCGTCCCCAGCACTTGGCTGAACAATTTCAGTGTGTGCCCACAAGTTGCACTACCGGAGGTTGTCAGGACGCACCTCGTCGCGTTCCTTATCTAGCTCATTGGTTGGAGCATGTTTCCAGCCACACACGACGATACTTGCAATGCCAAATTCATCGGCCTCGCCAAGTCTTTGGTGGACGCAAAGTTTGGGGCGATGTCTCGGTACAGCTGGAGATCAGCGGTTCTGTGCGCCACGTATCGGCGATTATGAAGTTCATTCTAAAGTAGGCCAAAAAATAGTGCACAACCTAAGTTGCGGCTGTTCCACGGATCACAGTGCGCACATGAGCCACCCAGTGGGGGCACCATGCTCACCCATCAGGTCATCGTGACCTAGCAAGTTTGGCCGGCCACCGCAATCTACTGAGTCTGCATGGTGTCGTAATACTAGCCGCCGATCATCCATACACCGTATCGACGAGGAGGTAACTTACGTATGAACCTACATTTTGTTTTCCTATTACGCCTTATGTTCCACTAATATCATGGCGTTCTCTCACCGTAGGTCCATCATCGAGATGCATCCCTTTTGTCGTCCGCACCACCTACATAAACTACCGCTCCCTGTTGTTCGTCTTTGCTGCATATTCAGGAGGTATGAGATTCGCATTGTACATTCATAATATTTATTGTGACTAATATCATTTCATCTTGCAACCTCTATTTCAACATGGGGGTGACGACGGGTCTACCGATGACAACAGGGCCTTCTAGATGTTCCAGAGAGCAGTACATGGCGCCAAGGTTTGCAGCGTACACAGGGCAGAGCTCAACATTCTCAGCATACGCAGGGTTTGGATACTTCGGTGGGCAGAGCTTCTCCGGCTTTGCTGCCACATCGTACGGTCAGGGCAAGAGCTCCTTCGTACCACGAGGGGGATTTCTAGTGTCCTTCGTACACAACATTATTGTAGGCGGCTTGCAGTTCGGTATATCTCAGCTGGACGACTTTGACTCTTATTGGACCCAGCCTACTGTATCTTAGTCCACTGGACCACCGCTAGCCACTAAGTAGACAGAACGGTCTCCATACCTCCTCCGACCCGAGACGCAACCTTCGGACCGACTGACGTACCCAACGAGACATTGTCATGCGCGACGGAAGACAAGGCTACATACGGAGAGGCAGACGTGGCAAGAAGATATCAGTGGCTCAGATGAGTGAGCCATATCACATTCAGTGTGATGCATTTTTTGTACTACTATACTTACTTTTAATTGTACAAATTCCTAATGTATAAAATTGTAAAAAACGTGAAATATTCGTAAATTCATGATTAAGTTAACCCGAATAAACGTGGTAAATTCAAACTACATAAAATTCTCCAAAAAATACACAATAACTATGACTGTGTCGGAAGGTTTCACATAAAATTTTGTAATTTTTAGAGCCCGTTTGCTATGTGTAAAACTCGTAAAATTATCAAAATTTTATGAATTTTTGAGCAACATTCATAATGGATAAAATTACCCAAAAATTACACTACGAGGTACGTTCTGTCGGGAGGCTGTACATAATTTTTCGTATTTTTTTTAGCATATTTGATATATTTAAAAATTTAAACAAATACTAAATGAAATAAATTATGACAGGAAATTAAGCCAGCTAATTAGTCAGCTTAATCACCTGCCACCCCCTCACCAGACAGCAAGCTTGCCTGTCGTCCCCCAAGGGGCTGTAGGCAGCCTGTCGTCTAGTGAGGGGGTGGCAAGCGCCTGCCGCCGCTAGCCACACCTCGTGTCGCCTCGTGGCCACTGCAGCCCGCTCACCGGATGGTACAAGTGATATTTTTATTAATACGATACGTATACGACTATTTTTATAAATATAATACAAAACAGTGCTAAACATAGTTTAACTCCAAAGAGGACTCGAGTATTACTAGAAGTCGGTGGTCGGTGCCAAACATTACCGAATGGAAAACAATACGAAAGAACACTGCTGCCCCCGATATTATTTCCATGCAATATTGCTATTACTATGTTTTTCACTAACCATAAAAATAGCTTGAACCGTGTTAATCAAGATTTATTTTTGGGGGTGAAGATCAATCATGTCTCTTTTTTACTGCCAAAAGATGTTTGCAATGAGATTGGTTTCAACAGTAGAAAGGTGGGAATAAAATTCTCGAGATTGGGATTTGAGAGAGGGAGGGAGGCAAGCAGGTCAAAATAAGGGGAAAGTAAAATTTGTTTGTGACATGTTTTGGTTAAATTTTTTTGGGGCATTCTGTCCCTGGGCAGTAAAAGGCTGAGAGGCCCATGCGCCCATCACATGCTGCCATGGCTCCACCAACCCCACAGGATCTTCTCTGCACAATGGCTCTAAGGGTCTTTTCTGTGGTGTACAAACTAAAAAAATTCTGAGCATGACGTCACTTAGAAATGGATTAGCTCATGCAACATCGTTTTTCTCTGACTTGTACTATTTGCATAAAGAGCTAATCCACACGGGATGGCGAACTAAGGAAATAGTTGTGATGACGTAATGTTCATCCATCTTTCATATTAGATTTCCAACGATAAAATTATTTAGCAGATGATGTCAATGGCGATATTGGTCACTCTGGTTAACGATGATGAGGTAGGAAAACTTATGGAATAGTATTATGAGACTGTAAGTCACCAAATAGATAAGAAGAGCATTAGATATAAGTATGGTATGTTGGTAACAAATCAACCATCATTCCCATGGTAAGTTTTGGCAAAAGAAATGATCGTATGCCAAGTGAGTAAGAGGATAATAAATTGTGATTGTGAACAAAACTCTCCTCACAAAAAAATTCAAATCTATCTAACTTTGTGTGACATAGCTTGTTAAGAATAAAAACACATATGACAAACAGATGTTGTGACAAACAGATGACACTAACGCACTAGCTTGTAATACTAGGCAAGTTTGGATCAGTACCACATATTGCTAGAGTTTTCATGCCAAAGTGTGGCAAGCCACATACTTTTTGTGACCCAAAATCAGCCACCACAACTTACACACAATTTAACTAGAGTATGTAAATATAACAAGTAGGACATTGTGCTAAAAGGTGTGGCACATCATAAATATAGTTGTTAACCAAACAATGGATAATAAGTAAAAGTTGTCCAACTGTATCTAGTATGGCATAAACCAAATACCTCCTAAATCCAAACTGTAATTACTTTTGCAAAGACCTGAAACAACCGGTAATATCAAGAAAACAATAAAAAAACTCGACAAAAACCATTTCCTACACTGCTACAAATCACTCCACAGACAATCCCACTTCTATGTCCCAAAGCCTCAATGCCCAAACGGAAACAAAGAGCCCCCCACCCTCCTACCACCACTCACATCACATTCGTTACATTCTCCTTAGTCACTCCAACTAGTAAAACTAAAAGGACAAAATATAGCAAAAAGGGATAATTGCATATTTGCCCCACCTTTGGTTGGCACCATCTCATTTGCCCCACGGCTGGTTTGGATTGAGTATTTACCCTATTTTTAAATTTTTATTTGATGATTTTCCCTCTTCTGATTTTTAGCTCATTTTGTATTTGTGCTTGGCTAAAAACTAAGGTGAAATGACCATACTACCCCTGAGGAAATACCCATCTGCCATGACCAATTGGAGCAGTTGGATCCCGATTCAGATCGATTCCCCCTATTCCCATCTAGCGCTAGGGTTGGGGAGCCCACTACATCGCCCATCCACCATCGGTGCCAGAAACCAGCTGTTCCTCCATGTTGACCTGGTCCCTCTCGTCGTCGCCGCCCGAGGTCGCCTCCCCTCCACCGCGCGGCGCGGCGCCCCTCCACCGCACGGCACGTCGTCCCTCCATGTTAACCGCGTCCCTCTCGTCCTCGTCACCCGAGGCCGTCGCCCCTCTACCGTGCAGCGTAGAGCATCAGCCCTCCACTGTCTAGACTTCTTCTAGGTAAGGCACAATTGGAATCCATCTTTTTTTCTTCTTCGTCTACAATTTTCTATAATTCCTACTCCTTTTGTTGCTTGACATGGCAAATAGATTAGACACAAGTTGGCGATCTGGTCCCATAAGGAATTTTGAGCTATTGTTGTGTCGACAAGAACATTCTTATAACGTTGTTGCTAAGAAAGAAGCATCGCACATGATTGTAATTTCTAATAACTGAACTGTACTCGTATCATTCATTTGGTATTTGTTTCTTGTTTCCAGGTTAATGTTAGCATTGTTTTGAGACAAAATCAGGCAAGGGTTCTTCTGCAATATCCAGCTGGTGAAAAACAGGGATGGAGCTAGACCCGCCACCTCCTGTTGGGTAAGATGATTTCAGTCTCTCCCTTATTCCGTTGAGCATTGCGTTGCGTTCGGCCCAACCACAAGCGAGTATAATAAGGGCGCCATAACTTAATTTGTGCTATTATTTTGACTGATTATGATTGATCCAGAAAACATATTTAAAGTATGAGTAAGAGTTGCACCGTACCTCATGAGGCTTGACAACGGAACCCAACAAAAGTTAAGTAGTATGGATGTGGACTTGAAAATTAATCTGAGAAGGTTTACGCTAGAGGAATTTGTGGAACTGATGCGTGAGAGAATATCATGGGGCTTTGGACAGGAACTACATGTATTTTGCAATGATACGTGCACTGGGAGATCAATAGAATTTATCACACATTGGATTTGTTTAGGCCATTTCATGACCGCTGGAATGAGAAACGTGTGTTTTTGTTATGTGAAATTGTAGACAATGCTCATACACAATCTAGCATCACATTTGATGTTGTCAGTCCTTGTGCCAGTCATGTGGAGTCCAATCTCTTGGTGTTGCTATAGGAGGTAATACAGGGTCACAAGTTGATGCAACACATAACATTTATGCATCACAACCAGTGGTAGATTGGTGCACTATTGAAATTGCTCCAGAGAATAAAGATGGGGTAATTATCCTATGAGTGAGGAAGACATGTATGCACTACTAGGGTTGAGGGATGAGGGTAGATATGAAGGCCATTGTGATGTATTTGGTGATGTTGATACTACTGCAGGACCTAGTTGTGATGTTAATGACATCAATGATGTTGATGACATTAATGATGCTACCATTTGTAGTCCATGATGACATACTTGAGGAGCAACACATTGCATATGATAGAGATAACCCGAAGATGGAGAGAGGCATGTTGTATCCTTCAATGAGAGATTTTAGGTTGGCCATCAGACAGTATGCTATTCTACAGGAGTTTGACATCGCAACCGCGAAATCTGACCCCACAAGGTTTACAAACTTTTGTAAGGCGGAAGGATGCCCTTGGAAAATTGTAGCTCGTAGAATGCCAGACAAGACAGCTATGCAGGTGCTAACCTCGTAGCTCGCATTTTCTTTCTTGTTATGTTGTAGTAATTGTATCTAATTTCAGTCCCTATTGTTGATGCAGATCACAAAGATTGTAGAGAGCCGCACATGCACTTCCACTAGCAGAATAAGTTGTAGGATGGCCTCGCAATCATGGGTAGTAGATAGGGCTATCAACATATTGAGGCATAATCCAAACCTTGGTGCAAAGGCTTTACAAGGAAAGCTTCAGGATGACTACAATTGCATAGTTGGATATGACATAGTCTAGAAAGGGAGACAGAGAGCTATGGATGAGCTATATGGGGTCTAGAGGACTAGAGGGTTTGGACATTTGAAGGTTGGTAGATCCCATGTCGAGAGTGTTGAAGTTAGAGGCACATTGAACAACTACTTGAGACATGTGGTTACGGTGGTTTCACGTGTGTGCACTTGCCTTGAGTGGCAGCACACAGGCTAGCCTTGTGATCACGCCCTTGAATTTTTTATTGAAAAGAGAAATATCAACTTAGAAGACTATGTCCATGACTACTACTCAGTTCATAGGTTCAGGGTGGCTTATGAAGGGGCAGTTGAACCATTGACAAATAGGACTCAGTGGCCTAAGGTTGATCTAGGCTTTGTTTTACTTCCACCATTTGCAAAAAAGATCGGCAGGAAGGCCTAGGAAGTTGAGAATTAGGGGACGCCTCGATAAGGGTGGCAATGGTAAGAAGTCAATTAACTTAGGAACCAAAAACATATGCAAAAGATGTGGTGAGTTGGGACATAAGCAGGCTAGATGTCCACTAAATGGGACGAAGAAAATGTATTGTAAAAAAGTATAAGTATTGCATCCATCAGCAACTATTAGCTTGACTCATTTAGTTAAGTGCTTTCTTGCAGGAAAAGGAAAACCAGGAAGAACATTGCACGAACCGATGGTGAAAGCACTTCAGTTGTTGCTACTCACACAAGGTCCTCTCTCAACATTCGTGCCGTCTTGCATAATAGGCCAGGCCCAGTGACAATAAGGTGATATGCAAGTCTAATTTCTGTCATATTATTCAATAAACAACTTCTAATTTTAACCAAATTAATATGTAGACAACTTACTCTTGCAATGGCTCATGAGGGACCTTCTCATCCATCAATCACAACCACTTCCAAGAAGATGACCTCAAGGAAGAAAAGAAAGACTTAAATATGATGATAAACTATCTTTTATTATTTTGTGATGTCTGGAACCTGTATTTTGCTATTTTGTGATGCTCAGGACCTGTTTGTGCTATTGCTAGACTGCTGGTACTGTTGACGAATAGCATCATAGATGCATATGTTGTTATCTCTGTTTGGCATGTACATGCACATGTTATCTCTGTTTGGCATGTACTGCTGGTACTGTTGTTAGTACACATGTTGTTCTTGCAATTGCTTACTTCAGAATGGTGGTAAGATTGTTATGGATTTAGGGCCTATTAGCGTGCATGCTCATGAGTTTTGGATGCTTTCAAGAATTTTGACAAGGGTGGCTGAACGCTGCTATTTCAAATGTGATTATGGAGCTCAGCATGTTTCTGTTTATGAATTTTCCTTGCATATCTGCCTCTTTTGGTTCTACCTGTTAAAAGGAGTAATTTGATGCTAATGTCTGTGCATTTTAACTATTTTACTTTCTTATATAGTGCTCGAGACATGACTGCGTGTGTGCTCTAGTTGCTTCCTGCAATTCACATATTACACATACCAGGAGATTAAGGCTTATGAGAAATTCCAAAGCTTATCAAATAGCGGATGAGCTCTGTTTGTTTCGGAATTTATTATAGACTACTGCTTGTTTGCAAGTGATGCTTATCATGTCAGCATTTAGTTTGAGTTTCGTTGGTCGCAGTAAGGCAATACCTAAATGTTCGTATGTTCTTGCCTTCATATTGTGTTTGCCGTTGATTTAACCTTTTACAAGTCGGTATCTAATATATGGGTCATGACTCAAAGTAGTGCAGCTTGAGAAGAGCCACGGGAAAATCTTTCAAAAACCAATGAAAAAGCGCCTCCAACCGGCCACCAACAGATTGGAAATTTTCTAGGGGCAATATGGTCATTTCACTTAGTTTTTAGCTTGACACAAATACAAAATGGCATGTAAATTAGAAGAGGGCATCAAATAAAATTTCAAAGATGAGATGAATACTTAATTAAAACCAGCTAGGACCAAATGAGATGCCGTCGGATAAATATGCAATTATCCTTAGCAAAAAAAAAATCATTTCTTTCTCTCCCAAAAAAAGCTCATTATCGGTCATTAAACTTTTTATGCTGTGTCATCCCGGTCTATAAACTTTTAAAGTATGTCATCCTGGTCCTTAAACTTTCAAAGTGTGACAATTTCTTTTGAAAGTCTATGGACCGGGATGACACAACATAAAAAGTTCACTGCTACAATTACATACGATATTGCCACACTTTGAAAGTTTAAGGATCGGGATGACATACTTTAAAAGTCTATGGACTAGAATGACACAGCATAAAAAATTTAAGGACCGGTAATGTACTTTACTCAAAAGAAAATGCTACTGGAAGAAAAACAAAGAAGAGGAGGGACTAGGAGAAGAGAGGTCCAGAGCAAGGGGGCAGCAGAGCCATCAGAGCCTCCCCACCTCTCCAGTCCAGATGCTCTCCCCAGCGAGAGGGAGACCCCTACCGCCGCCTCTCCAAGCGCCCATCCCTGCATAGCGCGATCCGACGGCCCGCGCCGCCCCGATGGGCCGCGGCGGCTCGCGCGCGGCCCCCGCCGCCGCAGCGCTGCCGTGGCACTCGCTCCCGGACGAGGTCTGGGAGCACGCCTTCTCCTTCCTCCCCACCGCCGCCGACCGCGGCGCCGCGGCGGGCGCCTGCCGCGCCTGGCTCCGTGCCGAGCGCCGCTCGCGGCGCCGCATCGCCGTCGCCAACTGCTATGCCGCCGCGCCGCGCGACGCCGTGGAGAGGTTCCCCGCCGTCCGCGCCGCGGAGGTCAAGGGCAAGCCGCACTTCGCGGACTTCGGGCTCGTGCCGCCCGCCTGGGGCGCGGCGGCGGCGCCCTGGGTCGCCGCCGCCGCGGACGGCTGGCCGCTGCTCGAGGAGCTCAGCTTCAAGCGCATGGTCGTCACCGACGAGTGCCTCGAGATGATCGCCGCCTCCTTCAGGAACTTCCAGGTCCTGCGCCTCGTGTCCTGCGAGGGCTTCAGCACCGCCGGGCTCGCCGCCATTGCCGCCGGCTGCAGGTGCGCCGCCGCGTTTGGGGTCAAGATTTGAGCTAAACATGGGAGCTTTCGATGGTTCTTTGCTTGGTTCGCGTCAAGATTTGCGCTTTTTGGGGAGCCTCTCTTCGGGGACTTGGGAGGAATCTTTCACGACAAGCTTTGTTTCCTCTTCTTTTAGCTAAAGATGGGAGATTTCTTGGTGTCATTTGTTTGTTTAGTGTTAGCTTTTGTGATCTGAAGTAGTTCTTGCCTAGGTTAAAATGATCTCATCTTTCAGGATTCCCCTCAATGGATTTTTTTTTAATGATTCTGAGCTAAATATCTGAGCTTTCTTTGGTGCTTCATTGAGTAGCATTTGGGAATAGATGCAAGTTTCAGTTAAGATTTGATCTATTCCCCGGTGTTTAGTTTGGAAAAAATATAGTATTTAGCTTTTCTGGTATGATCTGGAGTTGCTTTTGGGTTTTATTTAAGTTAGGACTCGAGTGATTCCTAGGAAAATCTTGTGCTCAGGGTGCGATTTGTACTCTAAGGAGGATAGATTCAGTTTGCTTAGCTAGAGATGGATGCTCGTGTCTTCTCCAAAACTTTGATCCTTCTTAGCTGTGATTTGTTAGTTAGCTTTCAGCTTGTTCCTGGGGAGCTTTGCCTCGGGTTTCTACTGTGATTTCGACTGATTAGTTTGTGACTTGTGAGGGTGTGATCTCTCTTGCACGGATCTGTGGGATTGGCAGAAGAAATATTTCTATTTGTTTAGCAATGATGGATCCATCCCTTTATATCTTTTTAACAAAAGGATAGGATTATTTCAAGTTTAGTTAGAACCAATTGGATGCACCTTTACTTAAAAAATTGTATTTTCTCCACATCATGAGGCACCGGATCTGACTTGAACTGATTCCCTTTTCATTTTTTGCTTGACATTAAGTGTATTTGTGGAGTTCCCGTCCTGATTTAAGCTTTTAGGTTCTAAAGAATCAGGTCTTTTAGCATGCTTGTGACATGTAGATTCCCATTCTATGGTTTCCCCCCTTTTTTGTGCTCAAGATTCTTATACCTGTTATCTTGCTTTTAGTGGGAAAATGTGATGTTTGCTCCAAATGTTCATAATGTTTGCATGTAATGTACTGTTGAAACAAACAAATTTGCTCTAGCAGTGTGATTAGCTGATTATGATTTAGTAGACGAGAAGATTTACTTAGGAGGAACTGGTTGGACACTCAGAAAAGAATTAGGAATTTATGAGATACCTACCTTTCAGAAAAGGGAACTTGAAGGATCTGATAATTAGGAATTTTGATACGGATTCATTTATTTAATAGTTTAATGTGCCAAAGCTGTATCATGTGGATCGTTTTGAGTGATATTGAGTTGTGAGGAAAGCTAGTGAGGTTTCACTGGATCTCTGATACTGTGGTATTCTGTGCGGACTTAGAAGAGATTCTAAGATAACTCAATGTGCTTTGGTGATTGTTTAAGGTCATATTCAATTAGAGATGTGAGGATGGGTTGAACCTTAGTAATAAAAATTGTTGTAATTATTATTGTGCATACTTGCTGATGGTTGAGATATTGAGTATACTTTTACCCTTTTGATACCAGAGTCCAGAAACAAGTGGTATATTCACTTGCTTGGAATTTTGAGTCCGTAAGTTTATTTCTAGACCTAGCTTTCAGTTGCCCTTGACAAGGAGTCGTCGTGGTGGCCAGAGGGGGATGCCTAGGCTGTTCGCCCAGCCTGCTCCCGCCGCCGGCACCGATCTTAGGCTTGCTTCCGTCGTCGGCGCCGATCTTCGGCCTGCTCCCGCCGCCAGCGCCGATCTCTAGCCTTCTTCCGCTACCGGCTTTCCTCTCTCGCCGATGCCCCTGCTCAGGAGGACGGAGACCGGAGGCACAGCAGGGAGGCTGGATCGCAGCAGAGGGAGACCAGAGACGCAGCAGGGAGGCCGGAGAGGGAGCTGGAGGCAGAAGGCGGTGCCAGAGGAGGCCAGAGAGGGAGCTGGAAGGTAGAGAGAGAGAGAGAGAGAGAGAGAGAGAGAGCGCCCAGCCAGCGATGGCTTGGCTGTCGGCCGAGTAGAGCAAGAAAAAGAGAGGGGAAAGTAAAGAGAGAGAGAGAGATAGAAGAGATAAGGAAGAGAGGAGTGGCTTCGGCTGAGAGCTTAGGTATCATTCTTTGGCATCTAGAATAAATTCTTGGAGCTCCTTCTGAAAATCATGGAGACCTTAGGTGTTCTATGCTAGTGAAGTTAATGTAGCCTGCTAAAAGATTGCATTTCATGAGCAATGCAAAGTACTTAAGCTTGTTTCTATTGTTACCTTTTGCATTGTCTTTGTCAGCCTTTATTGCTTTTGTCATGAACCGAGGTTCATGCGGGGTAAACACCACCAAGAAGATGGGCGGATGGCGTCGGCGTAGAAGGAGAGAGAGACTAGATGAGGAAGACTATGATAATTTTCTGATTGATTCCAATAGCATGCGGTAGCCCTCTTATATAGATGGGCTCCCCCTAACAGATAGAATCTAACTCCAATTATATCTCTAACAAATATAGGAACTCATACCATATCTCTAACTATATCTCTAACAAAGGGGATCTAATCTCTAACTCTAATAGAAACCAATCTCTAATTCCTAATAATAAACCGACTAGGCCTAAGGCCCACCTATATGACATTACACCCCTCCCGGACATGTAGCTCGCCCTCGAGCTGCTAGGCGGCGGTCATGGCGCCAATGGAAGACCTCCGACGCCAATATGGAAGACGAACGATGATGGGGTCCTGCTGCTGATGGAGACGACCGGCCAGATCCAAGCGGAACAAGGCTAGACGAAGTGTAGCGCCTTCGGGATACAATGCCTGCAAAATAAACTTTTTTCCTGATTTTTTCCTTGTTTTTCTGATTTTTTTTCCTTTTTTCTCTCTTTTTTTAATTTTTTTGATTTTTTTTTGCCTGAACTAATCAATCGGTCGGTTTAAAACCGACCGAAACCCCCCAGACCACCACACCTCACAAAGCCCACCCGACTCGGTTGAAGGAGCGGCGGTCTGCGGAGGTGACGACGCGGCGAAGATGGCCCGGCCGGAGGCGGGTCTGGAGCGGCGGCGGTCGGGCGTCTCCGAGCACGGAACCGGCGACCAGCGGAGCAAGCAGCCGGCAGAACGGGCAGCCGATGTGGCGGCAGCCAGCGGACTGGTGGCCAGCGAAGCGGCGGCCGGTGAAGCGACTGGCGGCGGAGCGGCAGATGAGGGAGCGGCCGGCGGCGAGTTGCATGGATCCAGGCGGCGAAGGCGGAAAAAGGCGCTGCAGGAGCCGAGCGGTGACGGCACAGCGGCAGGCCGAGGCGGCGGGGGTTGCGGCTGACTGCAAGGGCCGGCGGCGACCTAAGAAGCCGGACTGTCCTCGACGACACAGGACGCAGGGCGGGTGACGCAGGACGCAGGGCCGAGGATGGCAAAGACGCTGCCGGAGCGCCACTTTCCCGGGCGGCTGCGGAAGCCCCCGATCCAGGGTCATTGTTGTGAAGATCTTATTTTTGTTGTTGAGGATCTGGTGATACGGTGATCTGGGGATCTGGTGTTGGATGATGAGCCTAGCTCTTTGTCTCTTGTTGCGCCTTTTCTCTATCCGCGATCATCTTCTCAAGAATAGCATGGATGTTGAGGAAGATGTCTGCTATCTTTTTGTCAGTGCTGGTCATCTTGTTGGTGCTGGTCATCTTGTTAGCGTTAGCCTTTATCATGGCCAACGATTCGGCAACAGGACGAGTCGCAGAAACCATGGTAGCAGAAGTCGTGGGAAGGGATCGATTGCTCTGATACCAAGTTGTCATGAACCGAGATTCATGCGGGGTAAACACCACCAAGAAGATGGGCGGATGGCGTCGGCGTAGAAGGAGAGAGAGACTAGATGAGGAAGACTATGATAATTTTCTGATTGATTCCAATAGCATGCGGTAGCCCTCTTATATAGATGGGCTCCCCTTAACAGATAGAATCTAACTCCAATTATATCTCTAACAAATATAGGAACTCATACCATATCTCTAATTATATCTCTAACAAAGGGGATCTAATCTCTAACTCTAATAGAAACCAATATCTAATTCCTAGTAATAAACCGACTAGGCCTAAGGCCCACCTATATGACAGCTTTCCTTATGCTCTCTTGGATAATCCAAGTCTTTGTTGCTGCTGGGCTAGCTTACATCTGTTGATCAAGTGTGCTTGAAAATACCAGAATGAACTCTGTTAGAGTGGACATGGGCACTCTAATTGCAAAGCAAACCTTTTTATGTCAAAAGCCGTGATTTCGGGAGTGTTGCTTTATACTGGTCGTTCCTGCAAAGCGCCTCGATTTGTAAATTAGATGCACCTGGTTTTGGATTGTTCCATCTTAACGAGATACTAGATATTGTTTCTGCATGAGAGTTATCTAAAATACTGGAAGTATCAACTTTAAAGTTTTCTAGCTTACCCTAGTCATCTGCGTGATACATTAGAAAACCAATATGTTGTGTATGTGCAACCTGCAATTATTGCTGTTGCTATCACCTTTTTGCTTTAGAGTACATAGTTAGTTTGCATTAACTGGAAGTATGTTTTACATGTTACCTTTCGTCATTCCTTTTGGTAATTGGGTATAGGAAAATCTCAATGAAAAGCTCACTATTTCCGATTGTTGCTGTTGCCTCCCTTCACTTTATTTAAGACTGTTGACTTTCAGTTTCTTAAGATAGGTAATTTTGCTTTTTGCTGATTTATTTTAGGTGGTACCTGCAGTTGTTTTGTTCACTGATTTTTTCATAAGTATCCTTGGCTTCTTCGACCAAATACTGATTTGGGCTTTGTTTGTTTAATTGTTTCACAAGAGATGATAGTGTTGGCTAACGGGCTACCAGTTTTCGTTCTTTTGAGATATGATTCATGACCCAATCTCTTCAAATTCTAATTTCTGGGTACTATCAATGTTGCAGGAATCTAAGAGAACTTGACCTGCAAGAGAATGAGATTGAGGATTGTTCTATTCATTGGCTCAGCCTCTTTCCAGAGTCCTTTACTTCTCTGGTAACTCTAAATTTTTCATGCTTAGAGGGGGAGGTCAATATCAATATACTCGAGAGGCTAGTGACCAGATGTCGCAAGCTTAAGACTCTCAAGCTCAACAATGCTATCCCTCTTGACAAGCTTGCTAGCCTTATTCTTCATGCTCCACAGCTAGTAGAACTCGGAACTGGCAAATTCTCTGCTGACTACCATCCAGATCTCTTTGCAAAACTTGAAGTGGCATTTGCATGTTGTAAAAGCTTGAAAAGGCTTTCTGGGGCTTGGGATGCTGTTCCAGATTACCTGCCAGCATTCTATTGTGTATGTGAAGGCCTCACATCACTTAATCTGAGTTATGCTACTGTACGAGGTCCTGAGCTCATAAAATTCATTAGCAGATGCAAGAACCTACAACAATTATGGGTACGCAACTCTGTCCATGTTTTTAGTAATCACCTACCTTACAATCTATGCTACTTTCAAAATTTACTTTCGAACCACACGTAGTCACATGAATATTGCTATGAACATTCGATTTCCTGAAACTGAACATATATAGCTATATGCATAAATCATAAATGCCATTTGATGAAGTTTATATACCTTCTACTTCCTCTTGTAAAAAAAATCCAGATTTTTTTTTAGGAAAAATTAGTCCCATGCCGCTCAAAGATACCAACTTCAGCAAAATACCACTGAATCTTTTGAATTCACTTTAATACCACTCAAACTTCACTCCGTTACTGATTTTACCATTCCATCCAAACACCGTCCGCTGTGACACTTTTGCCCCTCTTTGGTCCTCCATCTCACTTCTCTCCTCCAATGTTGACACCCTCGGAGGTCTCGAAACAGTGGCGGCAGAATGCGGCGGCACCAGCATCCCCGCATCCTACCTTGCACCTCTCTTCCCGAGAGGTAGCTGTGAAGATATCTTGAATTTGAGGCTTCGGCAGCGGTGGCCAACAACAAACCACAGCAACAGCAGCAGCTTTGTCCACGTGTCTCCCTCACACCACAAATCAGGCAAACGAGCCAGGAGTGAATTGATACGTTTCTCCTTGCTGCAAATTAGTTAATTAGTGAAGCTGAGGCCTTGTCGAGTAGAACAGGAGTGGAGCAGCCAATTTTTCATCGTGTGCTTGCCTAACTATTGTTAGATCTTAGATTCAATTCAAGCTGCTGGTACTACTGATTTGAATCCAATATGCTGGATCACATTAACTAGATACAATGAACAACAGCAGCAGGAAGCCAACCATGAAGCTGTCACACTGACAACGGCGGTGGCGCCACGGCCAAATCCCGGCTGCCACCGGCTGCTGTGCCCCGGCCAGACCCCAGCATGGGACCGATCCGTGCTCCGTGGCTCCGTGAATAGAAGGGGTTGAGGGAGTGGAGATGAGGTTGGGTTAGCTTCATTGAGGGGTAGTTTCTGAATTTTTGAAAATATGTGTGTGTGAAATGCTGGAAATCACAAAAGAACTGACAGAGTTGGATGGAATAGCAAAATCGGTAATGGAAGGATCTTTGAGTGGTATTAAAGTAAACCAAAAATTTTCAATGGTATTTTGCTAAAGGGGGTATCTTTGAGTGGCATAGTGCCAATTTTTCCTCTTTTTTTTACTTGCATTCTCCTAGATGCATCTTTGACCACTATTATTTTTCACAATATACTTCCGCGAGTTATATTAGTCTAAGATTGTAAAAGCATGTTTATGATGAATCTACTCATATCATTTTCATTTGACCATTCTAAATGTTTCAAAAATATTTTATTGATCAAACATGCAAAAGTTTGGCTGCACGCATCACATGGTGAGAAGAATCTGTGACTAGGAGTAATTGCTAAGTGTTAGATCATGCAACTGTCAAAAAAAAAGTGTTAGATCATGCATATGCTTTTTAATGTAGTCAGCACAATTATTTTCTTTAGGATGTATGGTTCGGAATGACATGTTGGGTGCATCATATGAATTAATTGGAACCATCACACTATCTTTTGGGGAAGTGGGATTGTTGTATTGTATTAGGCAATAGGAGATTGTATATTAATAGCCTGGATATATTAGGCAATAGGAGATTGCATATATCAGGCAATAGGAGATTGCATACCATATTCATAGATAGCATCCTTGTATTCGTAAACTACCATATATAGCAGCAGCAGCTGCCCTATAAATACAGGCGCCCCTCTCCCATTGAGAGTGTGGTCAATTGCCCCCAATCCTATCTTCTACATGGTATCAGAGCAATCTGATCTTGGCCCTCCCTCCCCTTCCCAACTTGCGCCGCTCTCTACCTGAGCGCCGCCCACCCTGCTGCGCCGCCCAACAGCCGCGCCACCATGGCCGCCACCTCTCCAGCCTTGGTCGCCGCCACCTCTCCAGCCTTGGTCGACGCCACCAACCCGGCCGTCTGCCCCTACGCTCTGGTCAATGTGAAAACCCACATCCCCATGACCCTCGAGCTGCGACCCTCCAACTACACCAAATGGTCCACAGCCTTCCACGCCATGTGCGGCAAATTCGGGCTGCTCTCACACCTCGCCGTCGTCTCCCCTACACCCACCGACAACGCATGGGTGCAGGCTGACTTCTGCATCCGCAGCTGGATCTTCGGCACCGTCTCCGACTCCGTTCTCAACCTCGCCATGACCGGCAACCAGCAGACCGCCGGCCAGCTCTGGACGGCCATCACCGCCCTGTACCAGGCCAACAAGGCGCCCCGCGCCATCTTCCTGAGTCACAAGTTCCACTCGATGACCCAGGGAGACTCCTCCATCGACGAGTACTGCTTGCGCATGAAGGAGGCCGCCGACAATCTTCACGACGTCGGGCAGACCATCACCGAGCCCAACCTCGTCCTCAACCTACTCCGCGGCCTCAACGAGAAGTACCAATCCGTCGCCGACAACATCGCCGCCCAGGAGCCTCTCACATTCACCGTCGCCAGGAACCAACTCCTCCTCAAGGAGCTGCGTCTCACGAACGAGGACAAGGTCCGCGCCGCCTCCACCCTCTTCGCTGCCTTCAACAGCGCCCCCGGCAGTGCCCCACCAGCCGACGTCCAGCAGCAGCAGCCGCGCCAACAGCGGCAGCCGCGCCAGCAGCAGCAGCAGCAGCGCGGCAACGGCGGCCGCCGCGACAACACTCGGCGCGACAGCAAGCGCCAGCCCTGGAGTTTTGATCCCTGGACCGGCGCACGTGTCAGCCCCGGCGAACGCGTCGTACCCCCCTGGGAGCGCGACCAGGGCGGTGGCAGCCACCCATGGCAGCCCCCACGCCAACAGGGGGTGCTCGGCGCCCCTCCTCAGGCGCACACGGTGTTCGCCCCCGTCCAGGCCTCCTCCACCAACACCGGCGGACCGGCATGGGACTCGGCCGGCCTCATCGCTGCCCTGCAGAACATGGCTGTCCAGGGCAGCCCC
Source organism: Dendrocalamus latiflorus (assembly GCA_017311315.1). NCBI lineage: Eukaryota > Viridiplantae > Streptophyta > Magnoliopsida > Poales > Poaceae > Dendrocalamus > Dendrocalamus latiflorus. The sequence goes on along the minus strand of CM029619.1, from coordinate 18,780,188 downwards.
TCGTGGGTCGTTGACTCCGGCGCTTCGTCCCACATGACGTCCTCCGACGGTATGCTCCTCCAGCGCCTACCTCCCTCCACCTCCTCCATAACAGTAGGCAATGGCACCAGCATTCCGGTCACGTCTAGAGGTCACTCCATCCTACCCACCACCACAGCAAACTTCTCCCTCAACAACATTCTCGTCGCCCCATCCCTCGTTCGCAATCTTTTATCCGTTCGTCAATTCACCCGTGAAAATCACTGCTCACTTGAATTTGACGCTCTTGGCTTTTCTGTTAAGGATACCCAGACGGGACGCGTGATTCATCGCTGCAATAGCACCAGCGACCTCTACACCATTCCTGCCATCCCCCCGACCGCCGGCGCCTCCTCACATGCTCTCCTGGCCGCCTCGTCGACCCTGTGGCACCAGCGTCTCGGCCATCCAGCCCCTGCCGCACTAGAACATCTACACAAAATACACGTTGTTTCCTGTAATAAAGTAGACTGCTCCCCTTGCCATTCATGTCAGTTAGGCAAGCACACGCGTCTACCCTTCAGTGCCTCTCAGTCTTGTACTCATGCACCATTTGAAATAATTCACTGTGATGTTTGGACCTCTCCCATCCCTAGTATATCTGGTCTCTCATATTATCTAGTCTGCTTGGATGATTACAGTCACTACTGTTGGGTCTTTCCTCTTCGACGCAAATCCGAGGTCCACCAACACCTAGTCCAACTCACAGCTCTTGCACAAACCCAATTCAACCTCCCCGTCAAATGCTTCCAAACCGACAACGGCACCGAATTTGTCAACACAGCCAACACCACCTTCTTCGCTGCCCGAGGAACACTTCTCCGTCTCTCCTGCCCATACACTTCCTCTCAAAACGGCAAGGCAGAACGCATCATCCGCACCCTCAACAACTCCATCCGCACCATGCTGCTCCATGCTTCCATGCCACCCACATACTGGGCCGAGGCCCTCGCTGCCGCCTGCTACTTACTCAACAGGCGCCCCTCCTCCTCCATAGCACATGAAGTTCCCTTCACTCGCCTTCACGGCCAGCCACCCACCTACAGCCACCTTCGCGTCTTTGGGTGCCTATGCTACCCAAACCTACAGGCTACCTCCCCACACAAGCTCGCACCTCGCTCCGCAGCATGCATCTTCCTCGGCTACCCATCCTCTCATAAAGGCTATCGGTGCCTTAACCCAACAACCCAACGCATCATCATCTCTCGCCACGTCGTGTTCGATGAGACTGTTTTTCCCTTTTCCACCACCTGCACGCTCCCTCGCTCCCTGGATTTCCTCCTAGACCACGATTCGGTTTCGGTGCCTTGCTCTACTGTTCCTGCAGGTGGAGGCCCCTCCTCGACGACCGCGGCTGCCCCGTCCACCTCGGACGCTGCGCAGCCGCCCCCCGACGACGAGCCAGAACCGGCCCTTCTACTACCTGGGGGGCGCGGCCCTGTGCCCCCCAGCCCCAGCTCGGCTCCTCCATCACCGGGCGGGCGTGGTCACGTGCCCCCGCCTGGCCCTACTGTGGTTCCGTTCCCACGGTTCTACAGTCGACGACCCCCGCCAGCACCTGCGCCATCAGCCGACCCCGCAGCACCGGCGCCTCCGGCTGCGTCCGCGGCAGCACCCCCGTCTCCGCCACTCACGCGCACCAGGGCGGGCGCCCTCCCGCGCGTGAACTACGAGGGGCTCGCTGCCACCTCCTCGCCCTCACCATCGCCCCTACCAGCAAACTACCGCAGCGCCCTGGCCGACGCAAACTGGCGGGCTGCCATGATGGATGAATACCAGGCACTCCTCACCAACGCCACCTGGCGCCTGGTTCCACGCCCTCCTGGCGCGAACGTTGTGACGGGCAAGTGGACTTTCCGGCACAAGTTCCACGCCGATGGGTCCCTCGCTCGTCACAAGGCCCGCTGGGTGGTCCGCGGCTTCTCTCAACGGGACGGCATCGACTACGACGAGACCTTCAGTCCGGTGGTCAAACAGGCCACCATTCGGACCGTTCTCAGCATCGCCGCCTCCCGCGCCTGGCCAATCCACCAGCTGGACGTGAAGAACGCCTTTCTTCACGGCCACCTCAACGAGACGGTCTACTGCCAGCAGCCACAAGGCTTCGTCGACCCTGCTGCCGCACCGCAGATCACGTCTGCCTCCTGCAGAAGTCCCTGTACGGACTGAAGCAGGCGCCGCGAGCTTGGTACCAGCGGTTCGCGACCTTCCTTCGACAGCTCGGTTTCGTCGCCTCCACTTCCGACACGTCCCTCTTTGTTCTCAAAGAGGGGACGAGTCTCGCCTACCTACTACTCTACGTCGACGACATCATCCTCACCGCCTCGACTTCCACTCTTCTGCACCAACTCATGGCCCGACTCCAGTCCGAGTTCGCCATGACCGACCTGGGTGCTCTTCACCACTTCCTCGGCGTCGCCGTCACCCGCTCCTCCGACGGCCTCTTCCTGTCGCAGCGACAGTACGCTGTTGATCTCCTCCAACGGGCGGGCATGGCTGAGTGTCATCCTACGACAACACCTGTTGACACTCAGGCCAAGCTCTCCGCCCACGACGGCGACAAACTGTCAGACAAGGACAGCTCAGAGTACAGGAGCCTAGCAGGGGCTCTCCAGTACCTGACCCTGACGCGTCCTGATCTGGCCTACGCAGTTCAGCAGGTGTGCCTCTTCATGCACGCCCCGAGGGAGCTCCATCGCGCGCTAATCAAGCGCATTCTGCGCTATGTGAAGGGCACGCTGTCCTCCGGTCTTCACATCAGCGCCGGCCCCATTCAGACGCTGACAGCATACTCCGACGCCGACTGGGCCGGCTGCCCTGACTCCAGGTGATCCACCTCTGGGTTCTGTGTCTATCTCGGTGACAACCTGGTCTCCTGGTCCTCCAAACGCCAGGCCACGGTATCCCGCTCTAGCGCTGAGGCAGAATATCGTGCCGTGGCCCACGTTGTGGCTGAGTGCTGTTGGCTGCAACAAGTCCTTCAGGAGCTCCATATTCAGCTGCCCCAGGCTACGGTGGTCTTCTGCGACAACGTCAGCGCCGTCTACATGACGGCCAATCCGGTCCACCACAAGCGCACGAAACACATCGAGATCGACATTCACTTCGTGCGTGAGAAGGTGGCCCTGGGCAAGATTCGGGTCCTTCATGTTCCCTCGTCCCACCAGTTTGCCGACATTATGACAAAAGGGCTCCCAACGCCACTGTTTACAGACTTCAGAACCAGCCTATGCGTCCGCGGACCTCCCGCTTCGGCTGCGGGCGGGTATTAGGCAATAGGAGATTGTATATTAATAGCCTGGATATATTAGGCAATAGGAGATTGCATATATCAGGCAATAGGAGATTGCATACCATATTCATAGATAGCATCCTTGTATTCGTAAACTACCATATATAGCAGCAGCAGCTGCCCTATAAATACAGGCGCCCCTCTCCCATTGAGAGTGTGGTCAATTGCCCCCAATCCTATCTTCTACATATTGACATGAATTAGAAACAACAATAGTTTTCTATCCTTATCCACCAAAACACTACTAGAATTGCTTGCTCTACAGCAGTATATAGTACTTTCTTAAACTGATTTGTGATCTGAACCAACGGTTACAGGACTGGTTATATCAAGCTCTTTGCATAATTTCTTCTCTTAGATCTTCTTTTAAAAGTTAAGCTGCGAATTTTCAGGTGATGGACCTTATTGAGGATCATGGTCTAGCTGTTGTGGCATCAACTTGCAATAAACTACAAGAGTTGCGGGTCTTCCCTTCGGACCCTTTTGGTGCGGGACAAGTTTTGCTGACTGAAAGAGGTCTTGTTGATGTTTCTGCCAGTTGTCATATGTTGGAGTCAGTCCTCTACTTCTGCAGACGAATGACGAACGAAGCCCTTATTACCATCGCAAAGAATCGTCCCAACTTCACTTGCTTCCGCCTATGCATCCTTGAGCCCCACACTCCAGATCACATCACACGGCAGCCTCTTGATGCAGGTTTCAGTGCCATTGTGGAATCATGCAAGGGCCTTCGGCGCCTCTCTATCTCAGGCCTTCTCACAGATCTTGTATTTAAATCCATCGGGGCACATGCTGATCGTCTGGAGATGCTTTCGATCGCCTTTGCTGGGAACAGCGACTTGGGGCTGCATTACATCCTCTCAGGCTGCAAGAGCCTGAAGAAGCTGGAGATCAGGGACTGCCCATTTGGCGATAAGCCCTTGCTGGCAAATGCTGCCAAGCTGGAGACAATGCGATCCCTTTGGATGTCGTCGTGCTCGTTGACTCTGGGCGCATGCCAACAGCTTGCACGCAAGATGCCCCGCCTTAGTGTGGAGATCATGAACGATCCTGGACGGACATGTCCCTTGGATTCACTTCCGGATGAAAGCCCTGTTGAAAAATTGTATGTCTACCGGACAATTGCCGGTCGAAGGTCCGACACACCAGCCTGTGTCCAGATTGTTTAGGGGTGGCGTGCAGTATGGAGGTATTCATTTTCAATCTCGATAAGTACCTTCAACACCTTCCTAGCGTAACATAGAAGCCTTTCCTTCAAGTAGAAAGGCTGGTGGTTGGATAAACCTATCATAATCTCTACTCAGCTGTAAAATTGTGGCAAGTGTAGGACGAGACTCGAGGCCTTTTTCAGGTGTTAATAACTGTAGGAGACTCGATGAATTGCAGAAACTACTAGGTAGCGTCATGAGAAGTTTTCTTAGCGTGTTTAGTTTTTTATGTATAAAATATGGCACCATTTAATCTTGTAATGTACTGTACTACTGGAAAAAGTGTACCTGGAGCTGAGTTTGTCGCCTCTACGTTTTTTAACCTTCCCTTTCTAATTACGGATTATTGTTCAACTTGTTCTGAATGCTAAATAATTATGGCTTGTATTACTTTGGTTCATCTGGTGTGCCTTTGGTTCAGGGAAGCTGTAACTTTTTTTTTCTTTTGAGTGAGACTTAGCTGCATTCAACTCAATTGTTCAACTCCATTACGGTCTTGGCATCAAGGAACTTAACACAAAAGGAGGAACACTAAACCAAGTAGCAAAAAGATCTCCTAACAAACTTAACCCTGAAAACTTCAAAATGGTTCAGCCGCCTCTTGATCCCTGCAAGATGTGAGCCAAAAGCCGAAGATCTAAGCTTTCTTCCCTAGAAGCGCACCAGTACCACCGCTGCTCCCAGTTCGATTAAACGGCCCGTAAACATTGGCCGTTGGAAACCTCCTGACATAGGATGGAAGCTGTAACTTAGCTGGCTTATGGTTTACACTAAAGGATCTGACAGTAGGTCTATCCTGTGAAGCCTGGGTGATTAACACTTAAGCTGCGTTGTATTCTGTTGAAGATTCACTTCACTTGAGTTTTGTAGGATATTTTGGTCGCGAGTTGAACTAAATTTGTCACTACGGCAGCACAAATTTGCCCCTTAATTGCTATATATGCTAGTTCTTTGGTGACCTCTGGAATATAGCCACATATGGAACCATGTATCAGCAAGACAGAAACTTTGAAGAAATAGTTTGGACTTTCGATTGCTTAGCTACTGAAGAGATGCCAAAAAAGAGGGGTGGATTACAGCTGGGGCAAGTTTCATTTTATTTGACCTTTTGAAATTACATTCAAGCTCATGTAGTTTGTAATAGAAATATCTGCAATTCACAGTTATCTCTACTACTTAAGAAGAGGAGTTGGTGAATGATAGTTCTCTCTCATCCCCTCCCCATAACCCACGATAAAAAAAAGAGATCTAACAAAAAAACCGGCCAGCTCCTTCGGTTTTCCCAACCAAAATAACCGGATTCGCTCAGCAGTGCTCAACACCACACTCTAATCACCCCATCCATCATCCTCCGCTCCCCTCATGCAGTGCCTCCGCTAGTGCTCTCCTCCCCACTAATCTATTGCCACCATTGCTCTCCTCCCTACTAAGATGCTGCTTCCACCTCCCTTCCGTTGTCCCCTCTCCCATCGCGCAGTGCTGCCACCACGTCCCTTCCATCGCTGCTCCTCCCCTTGCGCAACGCCACCGTCGCTCCTTCCCTCAAGCAAATCGCCACCGCTCCTCCCCCTAATCTCCGCCGCCGCTACTGCTCCTCTCCTCGCGCATCCCCTGCTTGCCGCTCCTCCCCTCGCATCCAGTACCCTCCACCCTCCTCGCTGTAGATCCTTCAGGCCTCTGCCAACCTACCCATGGTCGCCAAGCCGCTCCTCGGCCTCCTCTCTGATGCCGCCCCTACCTACCTCATCCGCTGCCTTCCCTCCAACCCTCCGCTTGTCCGCCCACCCCGCCATTCCCCCACTAGGGGTGGCAATTCCCCTATGGAGGCATGGCCCTGCGGGGAATATCCCCATGGGTGGTGGGCGCATGGGCGATCTCCCCCCACGAGGGGAATGGGGACGGGGACGGGGGTCATCCTCCCCCCGTGGGGCCCCACAGGGACTCAGTAAATATGAAAAAATCTTTTTAAATAATATATTACAGTTTTTAAATATGGGAGATTATACCCTTTTTCTTTTATATTTGACTAAAATTTGAATCTATATGTTAGAATATATGTTTTGATTGAAGCTATATTTTGAAAAAAAAGTATGTCTAAATAATTATACATTAATAAATAAATTCATATTATTTTTTAAAAAAACAATTAACCCATTTTCCCCCACGGGGATCCCCGTGGGGGCTGGGGACGAGGGGCATCTCTCCTCGGTAGCCTTAACGGGGCGGGGCGGGGGCTCATTACAGGGGGTGGGGCAAGAACACGAGGGCCTCCCCTAAGACCCCCACCGCGTTGCCACCCCTATCCCCCACCCCTCCCCGCAGGCGGTGTGTCGACGATCGACGTCGTCTTTGACCATTCCCCATCTACAACTCCCAGTTCCTCTTCTGTCTCAAGAGGGTGAGTTCTTCCTTTTTCTTGCCTAAATTAACCCTTCAAAAATTTGAAGTTTATCCTTGCATGCATGCTTTTCGAATTTCCCATCTGATGACCTTGTCATCTATCTAGGTTTTATTAGCATGCATTGCCATTGGGGGTTTTGAGGTTGAGCAGCAGGTCGAGACTTTTGACGTTTGGCATTGCACTGCGCGGCGTTCTCGTCGGGAGGCAGTGACATGGTGGGGCAGCGATCGCTGATAGCCATCGGCAATGCTTATTGATTTGCTAAGTTAATTCCTATGTTCAGTTGAGTTGCATTAATAAGTACCCTTTTTGGCAAGAGTGTTTTTAAATCCCTATTTGATCTTTTGGACCAAGCACTTTGGACTCCTAGGTCTTCATCAATAAGAACGCATATGGATGATAACTACATGCTTAGTTTACATAATCATCTCTGTAAATGGTGGCACATAAGGTTAAGCAACAGTCGGTGCCGTATAGTTACAATGTAAAAACTCGATTGTTGCATTGAGCAACATTCTGTGAATGGAGGACCCACTTGTGGTCCCCTGGCAACACCAATGACACCCAAGACATGGCCTCGTCAGCCCCGACAACCTAGTCCCTACGTCAGGCATGAGTGAAGGCGCCCTGGAGGTGATCTGTGAAAAGTTGTAGTGAAAATTGGTGGACCTATGAAGGGCCATGCGCGACATGTAGGAGACCCAGAGTCAGTAGACTCCTACTACGACGGTAATGGAAGTGGTTGTGGAAAGGACGGAGAGCCACGAGGCCAACACTGGCACCTGCAGTGCCCCCCTAGCGGGTGGACTCTGAGTCCCCCCTAGCGCAAGTTTGTAGTGGAGCGCCTGGCCAGAGAATTTCAAGATGCCTATGGTGGAGTCGTATAAGGGCGACATGGACCCCCACAAAGTCCTACGTGTCTATGAGACGGCCATCAAAGCCGTAGGGGAAGATGACTCAATGAAAGCGAAGGGATTGCTACTCGCCCTCCAAGGGATCGCACTATCCTGGTTTTTCACCATCACGCTTGGCTTCGTGTACGTGTAGGAGCAAGTCTGAGATCTCATGCATAACAACTTTCAAGGCAACTATGTAGAGCGGGTTGACGCTAATCAGCTCTTCACAATAAGACAAATGTTGGGGGAGAAGTTGCAGGAATATTTCAGGCGCTTTGCGAAGGTTTGCTATCAAGTAATAGATGTTAATGAAACGACCATCGTTAATGCCGTCATTCGCGGCCTACGAAAGGGGTCGCTGATGGAATACAATGCGCAGAAACCCATAAGAATGGCGTTCAAACTAGATCTTGTGTAGCTTCATTCTGTGAACATTACTCTTTTGTGTCTTCTCTTGAACCAAAAATTATAAATGATGTACTAAATGATCCGAATTAGGTGAATACAATGTATGGATAACATAACAATTTCACTCAAAATGATGTTTAGACATTAGTGGAAAGACCAAAGGAACATAATATGATTGGCACAAAATGGATCTTCCGCAACAAGCAAGATGAAAAATAGAATTGTGGTAAGAAACAAGGCAATGTTAGTTGCTCAAGGTTACACTCAAGTAGAAAGTTTGGATTATGATGAAACATTTGCACCCATAGCTAGACTTGAGTCAATTCGTATATTACTTGCTTTTGCTTTAAGTTTTGATACCAAACTATTCTAAATGGATGTTAATGTTATGAATATTATGTGTATATTCATGAGGCTCAAAGGGCAATATATAGGGGTACAAGGGGATATACAGAGGAATATGCCATATACAGATAAGGAAACCATGGCATATAAGGAAACAAATAAACAATCTTATTCTATCCTTAACACCCCCTCAAACTCATGGTGGGTCACACATACTGAGTTTGGAGAGAAAATACAAATGTTGTGCTCTAGTTTGGGACTTCGTGAAGAAGTCAGCAAGCTATAACTCTGATGGCACAAACTGTAGAGCAAGTACTCCTTCTTGTACCTGTGAGCGAGTGTATGAAGCATCCACTCCAATGTGCTTGGTGAGCTCATGCTTCAGTGGATCACGAGCAATACTGATAGCACCTGTACTGTCAGACATAAGTGTCGTAGGTCCCCTCACAGGTACACCAAATTCTATAAGTAGCCACCTCAACCAAGTAATCTCTGTTGTCACTGCTGTCATAACTCTCAACTCAGCCTCTGCACTCGAACGGGAAACTGCAGTATGCTTCTTTGTCTTCCAGGAAATCGAGGAGGGGCCAAGAAAAACACAGTAAGCAGAAAGAGAACGACGATAAGAAGGATCACTAGTCCAGGTCGCATCAGAGTACGCTTGAAGCTGTAGTGAGGTGGAGCTAGGGAAAAATAAGCGACGAGAGATTGTCCCACGCAAGTAGCGAAGGACACGAAGGAGGTGACTGTAGTGAAGATGAGTAGGACTAGCCATGAATTGACTCAAGATATGAACAGCATAAACAATATCAGAGTGAGTGCACACAAGATATATCAGACTCCTGACAAGATGGCGATAACGAGTAGGATCCTCATGAAGATCACCATCAGTAGCACGAAGCTGAAGGAAGAGCTCCATAGGAGTCTTAGAAGTGCGAGTGTCAATCAAACTAGACCGATCAAGAAGATCCTAGACATACTTCTGCTGGGAGAGGTAGTAGCCCTCAGGCGTAGAAGAAAAATCAATCCCAAGAAAGTACGTAAGCAAACCAAGATCAGTCATCAGAAACTGCTCGCTGAGATGCTTCTTCACATATGTGATGAATGAGGAATCATCATCAGTAATGAGCATATCATTCACATATAGAAGAAATAGTGTCCTACCTCGAGGTGAGACATGGACAAAAAGAGCAGGATCGTGAGCACTGACAGTGAAACCGGCAGCGGTAATCACTAAGGTGAAACACACAAACCAGGCATGAGGGGCCTGTTTGAGGCCATAAAGAGCACGATGAAGACGACAAATATGGCCAGCTGGAACAGAATACTCAGGTGGTGGCTGCATGTAAACCTCCTCATGCAAAACACATTAAGAAAGGCATTCTTAACATCCAATTGAGAGATAGACCACCGGCGAACAGAAGCAACCGCAACAAGTGTATGAACAGTGGTTGTATGAGCAACAAGGGCAAACGTCTCATCATAATCACGACCATATTCCTGCTGGAAGCCACGAGCCACAAGACGAGCCTTGTAGCGCTCAATAGTACCATCAGACCTGGTCTTAATCTTATACACCCACTTGCACGTGTTAGGACGAGCATGCACAGGTGTCAGTACAATATCCCAAGTCTCTGTTCGTCTAAGAGCATCAAGCTCCTTTGCCATAGCGAGCTGCCACTCAAAATGAGAAGCTGCCTCACGATAAGAGCTGGGCTCAATGACAGAGAGAGCATGAGCGGTCGAAGTAAAACCAAGACGATCACGAGGTCGAAGGGATGTTCGGTCATGAAGGACGTAACGAGGAGCATCATCAGAGGAATCATATGTCGGTGTTGGCAAAATACCAGAAGATGAGTCTGGTGAAGGACGAGGACGTCTGGAGTAGTGCACCCCAGAGAAACGAGATGGTGGTGCTGCAGGAGCAAGAGGCGGTGTTGTAGAAGGCAACATAGGAGGTGAAGATATAGAAAGAACCACTGGAGATAGGTTGGAGGAAGGTTGTGAAAGAGAAAAAATGGGTGAAGAGTCAGGGAGAGACAACCAGAAGATCATCTCAATGGTGGAAGCAGGCCAAGGAGCTGAATCTCGATAGAAGAAAGGTCGAGATTCATCAAAGACAATGTCTCGTGAGATCCTAATCCGTCGAGCAAAAGGATCATAGCAGCGATAACCCTTATGCTCAGAACTGTACCCAAGGAACACACACTCAACTGACTGGGCTGACAGTTTGGTGCACTCACGAGGCTGCAGCAGGACAAAACAGGTGTAGCCAAAAACATGAAGGTGACTGTACTGGGGGACTTTAGAGTAGAGATGCTCTATATGACTGACATCCTTAAGAGTAGCGGAAGGCTGCATATTGATGAGATATGCAGTCGTACAAATAGCCTCCACTTAGAACTGTGGTGGAATGTGAGAAGAAAGAAGAAGAATGCGAGCAGTCTCAAGCAGATGACGATGCTTGTGTTCAGCCACCCCATTCTGAGCATGGGCACTAGGACAAGAAGACTGATAAAGAGTTCCCTGCTTAGAAAGGAATTGTCTGAAAGCATCAAAACAGTACTCTCCAGCAGAATCATAGTGAAAAGTACAGATAAAGGACTCAAACTGAGTATGAACCATCGTGGCAAAGCTACGATAGATCGCAAGAAACTGACCACGATTAGACATAGGGAAAAGCCAAGTGAAACGGAAATAATCATCAATAAAAATTACATAGAATTTATGCCTGCCTTTTGAGATAATAGGCGCAGGTCCCCATACATCTGAATGAACTAAATCAAAAGGGTGAGAAGACATGGACTCACTAGATGATAAGGAAGTTGTAGCTGCTTGCCCAGCTTACAACCCTGATAAAGCATTGACGTGTCAACAGTAACACGTCCAGGAACACCCTGACGAACTAATGAAGAAAGACAGGACCCACACAGGTGTCCTAAACGATGATGTTACTGCGCAAAAGCTCCAGAGGTGGTGGCAGCAGTGGCGGTAGGAGCAGACATAGCAGGAGCAACTGAAGTGGACGGAAGGTGGAGGCGGTCGAGAATGTAGAGACCCTGACGATCCCTACGACGCCGGCCAGTCCCAAGTACCACCCCTCTCTGTCGATCCTGGACGAAACAGGTGTAAGAGTCAAAAACAACCCTACAACCAATATTAGTGAGCTGTCCTACCGAAAGAAGCTGCATGGTAAGCTGGGGAACATGAGAAATAGCTGGAACAGAAAAGTCAGTTGACAAAAGAATACCCTGACAGCTGATAGACAAGGAAGTACCCTCAGCTGTCTGAACAGTGATAGGAAAATCAGGTGGTCCTACTGAAGTGAGAGATGTGGAGTCTGATGTCATGTGAAAGGAGGCACTAGAGTCTAGAACCCAAGAGGTACTTGAAGAAGACGTCTGAACTAGACTAGCAGAACCTGTTGAGCTGTGAGAGAGCTGCTGAAGTAGAGCCTGGTAGAGCTGCTGAACAGAGTCACCTTTCTGAGCAGAAACTGATGAGCTGGTCTGTCCTCTTGTGAAGGAGGGCCTCCCTGCCCCCCTTCTGTCGCCCACACCACGTGCCTTGTTCTATTTTTTCCGCACTGCACAACTCTGGTAATCGTGCCCAAAGTTCTTGCAGTAGTTGCACTGAACTCCAGTTGGTGGAGAACAGGAGCGGAGACAGGCACCTGGGGAGAGGCTGTAGTCGAAGTAGATATCAGTGTCGTAGTCGGAGAAGGGGCAACAAGCATAGTCGAAACAAACTGGGCTGCTAACCCGAGTCGAAGCTCTTCAGCCCGAAGCGTCGAAAGTGCCTCTATAACGGTTGGCCATGGAGAGCGACTCAGCAGCTGAGCTCTGACAGGCTCAAACTCTGGGCGAAGGCGGCAGACAAAGTCAAAAGGCGAAGGCGATCGTGATCCGCCTTCTGCACTTTGTGACACTCCTAACAAAGTGGAGAGGCCAGCTCATCAATCTAGCGCCAGAGACTTGCCCGGGCCCGAAAGAAGTCGTCAACAGAACAATCTCCCTGGCAAAACATCTCCAACTCATGCTGAAGCGAAAAAAAACTGAGCATCACTGCTCTGCTAGTATTGCTCATGCAAGTACTCCAAGATCTGTCAAGTAGACCATAGACCAACAATGTCTGGCTGAATGGAGTCATCGACACTAACCGCCAGGATAGCACGAACACGGGCCTCGTCAGCACATCAACGCTCGAAAGCATCAATGGCATACTGAAAAGCCTCATCGGCAGCGTCAGCAGCAGCCTGTGCCTCCTTGGTAGCCTCATCTGCTCCAGGAGGTACAGTAGAAGACTGCCTAGGAGGAGGCTGAACCGGCGGTGGTGGAGAAGGGTGTGCACCGGTGACATGGCTCCAAAGGCGGAGAGCATCAAGTGTGATCTCCATGAGAGAAGACCATAACATGTAGTTCGTTCCATAGAGCTTTGTTCCCGAGAATGGGATCGCAGTAGATGAAACGGAAGCCATCGGTACGCGGCGCTGGACGGCACGGCGACCAAGGCAACGAAGTCTAACAAGCGACGCTGGACGACGCGACGGTTAGAACAACGTTAAATTTCCCCTCTTTTTTTCTTTTCTCTCTCTCTTTTTTTTATAAAATTATAAAACACTCGATCGCTTCACTCACTGGCTCACTTCTTCGCATCAGCCGAAGCACGGGCGGCAAAACGAGAGACCGGCAGTGCGGCAGCTGATGGAGAGAGCGGCGGCCCAGCGGTGACGACAGATCGGCACTTGGAAGCGCCTGATCTGGTCGGATCTGGCGACGGCGGCCCGGGCGGCAATGGATATGGCAACGGCTCAGGCGACGGCAGCCCGAGCGACGGTAGCGGCTTGAGCATAGGTGGCCCAGGTGTCGGCAGCAGCTCGGGTGAAGACAACCTGGGTAGCAACGGCTGCACAGGCAGAGGTGGCCCGAGCGGTGGCGACAGAGCAGCAGAAGGACAAGGTTAGAGCCCTAGCTCTGATACATGTTATGAATATTGTGTGTATATTCATGAGGCCCAAAGGGCAATATATATAGGGAGTACAGGGGGATATATAGAGGAATATGCCATATACAGATAAGGAAACCATGGCATATAAGGAAATAAATAAACAATCATATTCTATCCTTAACAGTTAAAAGTGCTTTCTTAAATGGCAAAATATCAGAAATTGTATATTGAGCAACCTCTAAGTTTTGAAGATCCTAAAAATCCTAATCATGTGCATAAACTCGCAAAGGCACTATATGGCTTAAAACAAACTCCTAGAGCATGGTATGAGTGCCTTCGATATTTTCTAAAAGGATTTAAAATTGAGAAACTTGAAACAACTCTATTTACAAAAATTATTGATGATTGTTTCTTTATTTGCCAAATTTATGTTGATGATATCATATTTGGTTCTACTAATCAAGATTTTTGCAAAGAAATTAGTGATACGATGTCTAGGGAATTTAAAATGTCCATGATCGGAGAATTGAGCTATTTCCTTGGACTTCAAATCAAGCAACTCATGGATAGGACTTTTATAAGGCAAACAAACTACGTGAGAGATCTATTCAAGATGTTTAGCATGAAAGATGTAAAACCCATGAAGACCCACAAGGTGACAAACGGGCATCTTGATCTCAATGAAGGAGGTAAACCGGTAGATTTAAAACTTATAGATCCATTATTGATAGTTTGTTTTATCTCACCGCATCTAGGCCCGATATCATGTTTAGTGTTTGCATGTATACACGCTTTGAAGCATCTCCAAAAGAGTGCCATTTGACGGCCATAAAGAGAATTCTAAAATATTTAAAGCACTCCTCAAGCATAGGCTTATGCTATCCTAAAGGTACTAAGTTTGATTTAATTGGATATTCGGATTCCGATTATACGGGTTGCAAAGTGGATAGAAAAAAGCGCATCGGGTAGTTGTCAATTGTTAGGAAGATCTTTATTTTCATGGTCATCCAAGAAACAAGATTCCATAGCATTTTCCACCGCCGAAGCTGAATGTCTCCGTGGGTAGTTGTTGTGCTCAATTATTATAGATGTGGCAAACTTTGATGGATTATGTAATTAAATTTGATAAAATGCCTATCTTGTGTGATAATGATAGTGCGGTGAAAATAGCTAATAACCTAGTCCAACACTCAACAACCAAGTATATAGACATGCGCCACCATTTCTTGAGAGATCATGTGAGCAAGGGAGATATTACAATTAGCCACATCTGGATCGAAGACTAATTAGCGGTTAGCAGACATCTTCGCTAAACCATTAGATGAAAGCCGCTTTTGCAAACTGGGGAATGAATTAAATGTCATGACTATTCAAATTTGTTTGAACTCATGCCTCATGCATTTGGTTCATTTTGGTGTCACTTGGAGCTTTCAAGAAAGGTATTTTCAAGTATTTTTCAAAAAGGCGTCTTTATTCATAAAAATTATGTTCATAAGTATCACTATATGTTTCTTAATGCATAATGATCATGGATGATATTTATTTGAGTGCAAAACTAAGGATCATTTGCATAATTCTCATATCTAAGTTCAGCTTCTAAAAAGTTCCAGAAAAATTGAAACTACCGGCAATCAATATGCGATACTTCCACTTTCCGGAACTACCGGCACTCAATCTATGGTGCTTCCACTTCAGTTGGTTTTTAAGCATTAACTGCCATTCCCAAACCCCTTTATTCTTATCTCTCTCCTCCCTCTGGAAGCTCCCACCACTCTAGCTGCCTGCGCCCATACACCTTTCTCTTCCCTCTTCCAAAGAACCTCAAAACCGATCCAAAAAAAATCCTCAAACCCTTTCGAGATTTCTTTGCTCCCTGGTGATTCCTTGACTTCTAATGGTTCAAATCCTCCTATCCACAAGGTAAATAGGATCAAAATCTTTGTTTTTTGCCGTGTTCTAGAACCCTAGGTCTCTTCTAGGTTTTGATTGATAATGTGAATGATTTGTTGATGATTTTCTTGAGAAAATTGGTATATCTAGTGTCTAATTATTCTTGCACATATATTCCATGGATTCAATCCAAGAAAAACACCAAAAATTCATACTTTGATCTGCCCTAGAAACGGCTCAGAGAAAGCGGTACTATCGCTCGACATGCACAGTACTATCGGATCTCGGTACTACCGCTGTTTGCACGTCGGTACTACCAATTCCTCTGATAAAACAACAACTTCATTCCATTCCTTTTCAAACCTATTTTGATTGTTTCCTAGCTTATCCTTGGTATCCTTTCTCTGTGTTTGAAGATGCCTGGGACAAGGAATCCCTCTCGAAAGGTGTATGCCAGGAACACCTCCTCTCCCATGCCTTCTGGACAAGCATCCACTCATCTAGACTCTCAAGCAACTCTAGCCCCTTCCCAGTCCTCTCAAGCAAAGCCCACTCAGAAGATTAGAGAGGACAAAGGGAAGGTAGTAGCCTCTGACACTGAGATTGAGACGGAATAGCAAGAAAACTCAACTTATGAATAGTCAGATGAGATGCCAAAGCCAAAGGAGCCACATATAGACCTTAAGATCATATCACCTGATGAGTATGCAAGACTACACCATAGAAGCCAGTTTGTCCTCCCCAAAAACTCTGACAATCCTAAGTTTCATACCAAGTTTCAGGAGCAAGTGTTTGAGCAGTTGTATGGTCCAAGCAGACATTTTGCAGACCACAAGTATGTTGATTGGGATCATCTTGACTCAATTGACAAATATGATAGCACACATCAGCTTTTTCAGCGAGCTGGTATTCAAAATCTTATGGCTCTTAAGTTTGACTACAATGATGAGACCATCAGACAATTTTATGCTACGCTGTACATCTATCCAAACTTTGAGCATATATCATCATGGCCCTTATCATTAGGAAGACTAACTATCTGGAGGTCTAGGTTCACTCCATAAGCCCTACAAGTCTCGAGCAGAACCTCTTATTCCTCTAGCTCCCTATCCTCGAGCTCAACAACAAGAAGATGCTGCAGCTGAACCACAAGGATAAGAAGTCACTCTTTCTTAGATTTATTCTACAGTCCTGAGAATACAAGGATAGGTCACCTCCCTGACAACCACTGTTTTCTCTCTCGGGGGCCGAGTGTCCTTCCTTGAGCATGCGGTCACTTACTCTCCCTCTCCAGTCTGCTATGGTCGCTGTCGCCGTCGTGGTCCTTCTCCTCAAGCACCTCAGGAGTAACCTTTTTGATACTTTGATGCCAAAGGAGGAGAAATGAGAAGGAGAAAATGGATGAAGAAAGGGGGAGCAAGCAAAAGGAAGAGAAGAATGAAGAAGCCACTACTATCTTAGCTACTATTTATATATATTTAAATTTGTGATGTAATGAACATGTGAACTTCGTTATTATGCTTAATGTAATTGTGGGCATGTTTCATGTTATGTTTATGTTATATTGAACTTGAAGTTATGGTCATTTTATAAAATTGTATCTTGTGCTCTTTTGTTGTATAAACTGTATCATTGCAACTATCTATCCCCTCAAGTTCAACAAACAAAGGAAACTCCGCCAAATTTTTCCAAAATCTTTACATGTGCTTGCAATATGTCTTCTCATTTATATGCACATGTTTAGGGGGATCTTTCCTTGTATTGCTTTTAAAAGCAATTAATTCTCTAAACTCATGTGAGCTCATTGCAAGAATTACTTGTTGTTTAAAGTCACAAAAGAATATACAACTAGACCCCTAATTGTTTAAAGTATATTTAAAACTTTATTCTTCTCACATAATATTAATGTTGTCATCAATTACCAAAAGGAGGAAGATTAAAAACATGTAGACCCCTAAAAATGGTTTTAGTAATTAATGACATTATGTGAATATGAGACTAATATGTTTATTCAGTGTTTAAAAGGTTTAGTCCCGATGACAAATGTGAGATGCATGCTAAGGGTTAACATGAAGATCAATGTGGCTCAAGACAATGGTATAAGTAGTCTAGGATCCTTTTTTGGTTTTACCGGTCTTAGGAGAAAGGATGAAAGACCGGATTGTAGGTTAAACGCCATACTATTAAGAGGGATCATGGCTAGTAGCTTGACAGCATGTTCTTGAGCCATTGGATCAATTTAGGATCATGCATGCACTTAAAACTAAAATTGATAGCCAACTATGCACTGTCAGGAAAATCAAAAGTATCGGAGTTTACACGACAGTACTTCCGCAACCCGAAAGTTCTAAATAAAACTGGTGGTACATTTTTTTTCCTAAGAGAACCATTTGAATCACATTTATTTCTTTGGAAAACGGAAGTACTGAAGTTTGAACAGCGGAACTACCGTAGAGCGGTAGGACCGCAACTCCTAAGCGGTACTACTGGAACTCGGAAGCTCCGAAAATCAGGGTGGTACGTTTTTCTAGAGAGCCCCAAGATTTGGCCCCAGAGACAAATGAATGTACCACACCAAAAATTAGAATTACTGAAGAACAGAACAACCACAATTACAACGATGGTTGTATCGTGCTGCATTGCAATGTCTAGTTTAGAAGCTCAAAAATAGCCGTTACTATTGTGTCAGAATGGGTGTGATAGTACTGGCAGATGAACGGTGGTACTACCGATCATCTTGAATTTTTCAGGGATGAGCTTGTAGTGGCTAGCTTTGGTTGGTGGGGGCATAAATATCTCCCCACCAGCTTAAAGACAGGGCTAGACACTTCATTGTAACATCATTAGAGTATAGAACATTTACTCCACACCTCATTTACTCTTGTTACATCTATTTGAGGTAGTTGAACCAAAATCAAGTGCACTCATCTTAGATTGATCCTTAGCACTTGATTGTTGTTAAACAAAACTTTGGTTTATTACTCTTGGTATTTGCCGGCGCCTAGAAGGCTTGGCGGGAGATTGTGAGGTGACCTCTTCAAGAAGACTGTAAAGAGGCATGGTGCCAACTTGTGAGTAGTTCAATGCTCACCATCTCCGGAGCAGAGAAAGAGCAACCATTAGTGGATTGAGGAGTGAGGCTTAATTCGTGGAGCCGGTCTAAGATGCTTGGGCCTTCCTCAACGTGGATTAGTGAAGATTAGCAAGTCTTCGATACCACAGGAAAAACTTCTTGAGTCATCTTGTGGTTATTTCTTTGCTTCTACATTCCACACCTATATTTCTAGCTTTGTGATAGCTAAGATTGTCTTATTTACTTATGCTAGAGATATATTTGTAAACTAGTACTTGTGGTGTTCTAGCTATACTAGAATTGTTACTAGAATTGTGTAAGTTTAAATTGCATTAAAATCCTGCCTAACTATAATTTGTGGTAGTTAATTTGCCTACACACTCCCAGTGATGAGCCGGTAGAGACAAGCGGAGCATGTAGAACTCTTTCGTGAGGTCACACATATTCAAGCGAAGCGTAATAGCAAAAAGCTGCCTGGCGCACATCTAGTCATCTCAGTCAAGCTTCACGCATGACTACGAGACGAAGTCTATGATGCACCCGATCCAGCGAAGTCTACTCCCAGGCTCGATCTTGTGGTAAAACTACCTCCAGATCCAGTGGAACTCCTTCAAGCAGTAGGGATGAAGCTGGAAGCTGACGTTGCACTGGTTCAAGTACTGACTGCCGCGCAGCCGCTTCGGTTGGCACTACGCATTGTGCAAGGAGGTGAAGACTAGCGTGCTAGGAATGACGCCCTTCGAATGGGCCACCCAAGAGAATACCATCAGATGCACGATGGTGTTCGGCATAAGCTGCGAGAGCTCTAGTTTGTACGTACGGAGAAGGTCACCCACAAAGCATGACGTGCCACCGCGACTAGCGTGCTCACTTCCATGGCCCATCCTAAACAGCAAAAGCATGATGACGGAAGGGCGACTGTGACCAAAGGAATTGCAAGCGGCAATGAGAAAATGCGAGAGGGAAGAAGAAAGCAATCCAAGCTCAAGCGCCACATAGCTTAAGTACCAATATGACAGCCTCATTTAATGGTGGCAAGGTAGGCATACCTTTTCAGGGGACGTGCACACCCCCGTAATTAGCGTGTGGGCCCACCCCCGCTCGACCAACAATGCCACAGGCGCCACGTGGACACGGGTCTCGAACGTCACGAACACAAACGACATCAATCGAAACAAGGCGGGGAAATCGAGTGGGCAGATAACCAATGAGCCGAAGGGACGAAGAGGGCCAAGCAGCAAGCAGCATGGTTTCGGCCTACCGGTACCCTTTACCATGAGAGGGTACTATTGAGGAGTGGCCCCCACCTTGGCTTAATCAGCTTACTGTGCTAAAAGGACCATTAAATGTGTAACCATGTGGCAAGCCTAAAAAGGCTATGACAGGGGAAAAGACATGTTTGCCCTCACTATTATAGACCATAATAGGGGTATTTATGTAAATAATCTCCTCATGGCTATAAATACATTCCTTTGGACACCATGGATGAGAGAGGATTCATTTTTAGAGAAATGGTTAAGCAGTAACACAAGCATAACACATATTTTCTACATCCACTCCCTACTGTTGGTTCTAAGCTCTAGTCAGTCCCTTTATGGCCTCCCCATAGCCCTTATTATCCACTGTTTGGTCTGTAAACACAACAATAAGCATTTTATTATTGTCTCCAGCTGTGAGCCATCAGCAAGCTTTTATTTAAAATTAGTTTTACAATTAGGTTTAAATAAGGCCTGAGTACACTGTGCCAAGTCCATATACACCTTTGACATTAATAGAATCACATCTGTTTCCATGCCATACAACTTGACCTGATCTCCATTCATTTTGCAATTAAAATGTGAGTATTATTTGAGAGCATTTAAAATTTACTGTTAGGAAGTGATCTATAAGTAATCATAAATTAAAATAAATTAAATCATAGAACTCTTATGCGTGAAAGAATTCCACGTTTCTCCTTGCGTCCGTATGTCCTCTCTCCTATTTGCTATTTCCGTTACTCCTCTTTGCTAGCATCCTCTCCTGGCCTACTCTGCTCATGCCGATCAACCATATCCGCTGGTTGTGTTGCTTTTTCTTCACCTCCGGTGGCTATTATGACACTTCAGCAAGCTGTCGTGCAAATGCCCCACCCTTTTGTGCAGCAACAACAAGATGAAGGCGGAGAAGTTCAGGTTAGTTGCTCCGTCCTCATTAGTTGTTCGGCTTTCGAGTCTCTATTTCTTGTTGCAATTAATCTTGTTTTGGCACGAAACATTGAGTTTCGATAGGATACGTAGTGTTTGCCATGTATGAGTCAGTTCCATAGTAGAAACTGAGTCGGGTTGTTGAGTCCGTTTATGAGTCTTGTAACTACACTTTATAAGGCACAAACTAGCCATGTAATTGAGAGCAAGCAAGGAGATGTGATCAGATGTGATCGGAAGAGGCTAGGAAGTAGCAGAGTATTGTAACAGAAGAAGAAGGAGAAGCAAACAAGAGCGATCGGTTGTGATCGAGAAGTTGAGGGAGAGAAAAGAAGAGAAAAGTAGAGTGCTTTGGCTCCCGGGAAAAGCTATTGTGTTTCGTATTGTCGCTAACATACTCGAAGACAAGAGGAGCAGAGAAGCTGCACATTGGTATCGAGTACTTAGCGTACTCGAAGTTATCGAGAACCAAGAGTACTCGTAGGTAGAGGTGAACATGGTCAAAGGAGCTAGGATATACAGTCGAAGTCTCAAGTGTTCGCGTATTGTGTTTCGTATTGTTGCTAACATACTCAAAGACAAGAGGAGCAGAGGATTTGCGCATTGGTATCGAGTGCTTAGCATACTCAAAGTTATCGAGAACCGAGAGTACTCGTAGGCGGAGGTGAACATGGTCGAAGGAGCTAGGGTCCGCAGTCGAAGTCTCGAGCGCTCATAAACCGGAGTGGTCGTATCTCGGTTACAAGAACATGCAGCGCAGCTGGAGCATGGTCGTAACTCTCGTCAGCTGATGTTATGAGTACGTGTACGACAGGAAAGAGTGGTCATAAGGGTAATCGATGAAGTGGTCATAACTATCAGGCACAAGTGATCGTAGCCATCACAAGTGGTCGTAACCAACACTGCGTGGACATTAACTACCTGGAGTGGTCGTGAAGTTGAGTGTGGTCGTATCAGAGCCTCACATGGTTGTAATTTATTTCCAGTGAGGTGTTGTTCCAACAGTGATATCAGAGCATGTTGATCTTGGTGGTACCTGAAGATCATTGGGCATGAAGGCGAATGCCCGGAGTGGGCTGGTCTCCCTCTAGTATCCTCTCCTGACAACCGATAATTATCCGGTGTGGGCAATAAAGATGAAGTATGCATGCCCAAGGAGTCTAGGGTGCAGTTTATCTGAAAGGGAAGGACAAGGAGGTGGACTAGACGGCTTTGGCCATCATCTACCAAGGGGTGCTAGATTCGATGATGCATCAGCTCATTGGAAAGGAGACGGCACGAAAAGCATGGGAGACGCTTTAGACAATGCACGAGGAAGTTGATCATGTGAAGGAGGTGTGGCTTTAGAATTTGTGGAGCGAGTTCGAGAATCTCCAGATGGGAGACCCAGTCGGTGGATGAGTTCGTTGGCAAGCTAACTTCGTTGTACAATCAAATTAACTCCCTTGGTGACAAGATGGAGGAATATGTGGCTGTGAAGAAAATATATACGCGTGCTTCCGGAGAAGTACATACCTGTCGTCACCACACTTATGTACTCCTCCGATCTAGACAAGAAGAAGATCAAGGAGATCATCGGATCCCTCAAGGCGCATGAGGAGCTACTGAAGGGGTTTCAGTCATGTAACGAGCAGGGGTCCCAATCCCATAACTAGCAGGCATTGCTATTAAAGGGATATCTGAGGGACAGCGGTGGCTCACCAAGTAGCCACGAGGGATGGCGCAAGCGAGGCAGCCAGAGTGATCGAGGCGGCAAAGGTGGCCATGGAGACAAGGCTGGGCAAGGCGATGGTGAAAGATCTCGTGACAAGTCACATGTCAAGTGCTTTGAATGTGGCAAATACGGGCACTACGTGTCAAAGTGTTGCAACCACATAAAGTGTTTCAACTGCGAGAAGCACGGGCACTACGCTTCGGATTGCCCAAGAAAGAAGAAGAATGAGGAGGTGAACCTCAGCCGTGCTAAGGAGGATGTTGAGCCAGCACTACTTCTTTCCTTATGTGTTGAAGAGACACCATGCATGGTGATGTTGAATGAGAAGAACGTAGTTCCAAAACTTCGCACGGAGGAAGGCGGCGATGATCACACTGATTGGTGGTACTTGGATAATGGAGCATGTAATCATATGATGGGAGATCGCTCCATGTTCCATGAGTTCGATGAGAAGACTTGGGACAAAGTCAAGTTTGGTGATGGATCCACGGTGGAGATAAAAGGCAAAGGTTCGATGTTGCTGCAATGCAAGAACGGCAATCAGAAGTTGATATATGAGATTTATTTTATACCAAATATGTGTAGTAACATACTCAGTCTCGGGCAAGTGATAGAAGAAGTGTGCAGGGTGGAGCTACAGGATGAGTTCTTGTGTGTTTATGACAAGTACGATGATTTGTTGATGAAGGTAAAAAGATCTTCGAATCGGTTGTACAAGATTTTCTTGAAAACTTGTAAATCGGTTTGTCTCAAGAGCGGTCTGGAGGATCTAGGCAACGAGCCTGATGGGTGCGCGATCGATACACCAACTCCAGAGATTGTTCGTGACCTTGTCGGCGCACGATCAACCTAACCACGAGGGTTCTTGTTCCTGCAAGCAATCGAAGAACAAGCAAGAACAAGATGAACAGCAACTCAATTGCAAATAACGATGTAAGATTCAATCGAAAACAGAAAACGGTGGGGTTCCAAAGACAAGTATTCGGGCGGTCTAGCCGACACGCGCGAGTACAAGGCAAAGCAGTAAAAGCTAACTTAGTCTAAACAAAACCCAAACCCTAAAAGAGGGTGCGGCTGCCTATTTAAGGGTCACGGAAGGTGGAGGGTCGGCCAAAACACAAGGAAGCCGAATAGGACTCGAATTACAAGGCCCAAGGCCCACTTTGACTCGGACTGGAAAAGCGACGTGAATTGTTTTGCAGTTTCTGGTCGACTCAGATGAAATTTGGAGGTGAGGCCAGATCCATCTGAAAGTAGACTTCAAGAGCTTTCCAACGAGTACTCACGGGCCCCGAGAAACCTTCTGGATCAAAAGTTACGGCCGTTTGAAGTAGGCGCTGTCAACAAGGCCGAATCCGAGTCAAACTCGTGAACAGGACTTGGTTTGCGCTTGACGGTTCCACTTCTATACTTGAGCTCATGTGGTTCTTCCCCATGGTTCCTAAGGACAATTAAATCATCACAAGAATTAAGTAGTATTCCATTCTTTGAAACATTTGTATGCAAACTTAGGAACGCATTCACCTGATGGTTAAGTTGACGTGCTCGCGCTCTAGTCATTGGTCCTTGTATCATAGTTTCAGATTGATGTGGAGTCGGCATGGTTGTATGCATGGAAAGGATGTCCTCATCATCCTCCCCTTCTTGCATTTGAGTCGTCCGCGACTCAAGCTCATCTTCTTCTCCCAAGTATGGCTTCAAATCTGCAATGTTAAAGGTGGGACTAACCCCAAAATCTGCAGGCAACTCAAGTTTATATGCATTGTCATTAATCTTTTCCAACACTTTGAAAGGACCATCAGCTCTAGGCATCAACTTAGACCTTCTCAATTCAGGAAATCTTTCTTTTCTCAAATGCAACCAAACTAAATCACCCGGTTGAAAGGTTAAATGCCTCCTTCCTTTACTACCAGCAAGTTTATATTTAGCATTCATGCGTTCAATATTTTCTTTGGTTGTCTCATGCATTTTCAACATCAAGTCAGCACGCTGTTTAGCATCAAAATTTAACTTCTCCGAAGAAGAAAGTGGTAGCAAATCAATAGGAGCACGAGGCACAAAGCCATAGACAATCTCAAAAGGGCACAACTTTGTAGTAGAATGCAGCGAACGATTATAAGCAAATTCAATATGAGGCAAGCATTCTTCCCACATTTTAATGTTCTTTTTCAAAACAGCCCTAAGCATAGTAGATAAAGTTCTATTCACAACTTCAGTTTGCCCATCAGTTTGGGGGTGACACGTAGTCGAAAATAACAGCTTAGTTCCCAATTTAGCCCATAAAGTTCTCCAAAAATGGCTAAGGAATTTAGTGTCACGATCGGAAACTATTGTATTTGGCACACCATGCAAACGAACAACTTCACGAAAGAACAAATCAGCAATATTGGTAGCATCATCACTTTTATGACATGGTATGAAGTGTGCCATCTTAGAAAATCTATCCACAACAACAAATATGCTATCCCTCCCCTTCTTTGTCCTAGGCAGTCCTAAAACAAAGTCCATAGAAATATCCTCCCAAGGCACACTAGGAACAGGTAGAGGCATATACAAACCGTGAGGATTAAGTCGTTCCACATCACGTCTCATCTTTGGCCAAAAGAAATGACTAGCAAGTATGTCTTCCGTCTTCTTCGCTCCAAAATGCCCCATCAGCCCACCTCCATGCGCTTCCTATAACAACAACAAACGAACGGAGCTAGCTGGAATGCATAGTTTGTTAGCTCTAAACACAAATCCATCATTTAGAACAAATTTATTCCACGTTTTTCCCTCTTTGCAATTCAGCAACACGTCTTTAAAATCATCATCATGAACATAATGCTCCTTAATTGTTTCCAATCCAAAAATTTTGAAGTCAAGTTGTGAGAGCATGGTATATCTCCTAGACAATGCATCAGCAATAACATTCTCCTTTCCCTTTTTGTGTTTTATGACATAAGGAAAAGACTCTATGAATTCAACCCACTTTGCATGCCTACAGTTCAATTTTGCTTGACTTCTAATATGCTTTAATGACTCATGATCAGAATGAATGACAAATTCTTTGGGCCATAAATAATGTTGCCATGTCTCTAAAGTTCGAACTAGAGCATATAATTCCTTATCATAAGTAGAATAGTTCAAACTAGGCCCACTCAATTTTTCACTAAAGTATGCCACAGGTTTACCTTCTTGCAACAGCACACCACCCAATCCAATTCCACTAGCATCACATTCTAGCTCAAAAGTCTTACTAAAATCTGGAAGTTGGAGTAATGGTGCATGTGTTAACTTATCTTTCAATGTGTTGAAGGCGTCTTCCTGTGCATTTCCCCAAGTAAACGGCACCCCCTTTTTAGTGAGTTCATTCAATGGTGCAGCGATGGTGCTGAAATCCTTCACAAAACGACGATAGAATCCAGCAAGTCCTAGAAAACTTCGCACCTGCGTGACCGTTTTAGGAGTCGGCCAACTCTGTATTGCCTCAACCTTGACTTGATCAACTTCAATGCCCTGTGGAGTAACAACATAGCCAAGAAAAGAGACTCGATCCGTGCAAAATGCGCACTTCTCAACGTTACCAAATAAACGTGCATTACGTAAATCATCAAAAACAGCACGTAAATGGCAAAGGTGTTCCTCTAGTGATCTGCTATATATCAATATATCATCAAAATAGACCACTACAAATTTTCCAATGAAAGCACACAAAACCTCGTTCATTAATCTCATGAATGTGCTAGGTGCATTAGTTAAACCAAATGGCATCACTAACCACTCATACAAACTGAACTTAGTTTTAAATGCTGTTTTCCATTCATCTCCCAATTTCATGCGAATTTGGTGGTACCCACTACGCAAATCAATTTTAGAGAAAACAATAGAGCCACTTAATTCATCAAGCATATCATCTAACCTAGGAATAGGGTGACGATATCTAATGGTAATGTTATTGATCGCTCTACAGTCCACACACATACGCCATGATCCATCTTTCTTAGGCACTAAAATGATCGGAACAGCACAAGGGCTAAGAGACTCACGCACATAACCTTTATCAAGCAATTCTTGAACTTGACGCTGAATCTCCTTAGTTTCTTCCGGATTGGTCCTGTATGGCGCACGATTGGGCAAAGATGCCCCGGGAATCAAATCAATCTGGTGCTCAATCCCTCGCACTGGTGGTAGCCCTGGTGGCACGTCCTTTGGAAAGACATCCATGTACTCCTGCAAAAGATTAGTGACAGCAGGAGGCACAGAAGAAGGTACCTCCTCGAATGAAAATAAAGCTTGTTTGCAAAGTAAGGCATAGCAAATAGAAGTACTAGCATCCAGCTCATTCACATCAGACTTAGTAGCAAGAAAACATGCACCTTTCAATTTAATCTCATTTTTCATCTCATGAACAGATTTAGAGTTTTTCTTTTTATGTTGCTCAAGTTCACTTGCAACAATCTGATTTTCACTCCTATTATGCTCCTGATTTTTCTCTCTACTAGCTCTAGCAATCTCATCTTTGAAAATAGCTTCAGGAGACATAGGATGTAACACAATCTTCTTGTCATGATGCACAAAAGAATATTGGTTTGTCTTACCATGATGCAGTGAATCTTTATCATATTGCCACGGTCTACCTAACAGCATAGAGCATGCTTGCATAGGGACAACATCGCATTCTACAACATCGTGATAAGAACCAATAGCAAAATTTACTCTCACCATTCGTGTTACCTTCACCTTGCCGCTGTTATTGAACCATTGAATGTAGTAAGGGTGTGGGTGAGGTTTGGTGTTCAACGCAAGCTTCTCCACCATATCGGAGCTCACCAAGTTGTTGCAGCTCCCTCCATCAATTATCACTCGGCATGAACGTTCCTTCACGACGCACTTTGTTTGGAAAAGGATGTGCCGCTGATTTTGCTCCGCCCTCTCCATTTGTGCACTCAACACACGCTGCACAATGAGGCTCTCATAGCGCTCTGCATCTTCAGCACCAATGTGCTCTTCTTTTTGCTCCTTCCCACTACCTGCATGGTCAGCTGCAAGCATAGCATATGTATCCTCATCCAAATCACTAGCAGAAGAATACTCACCATCATCTCTCACAATCAGAACACGCTTGGTTGGGCACTCACTCCTCACATGGCCATACCCCTTGCATTGATGACATTGGATATCTCTCGTTCGTCCCGTAGATGCAACGGACGAAGAGCTCTTTGCATGTGCTTGGGCTGGCCCCTTTGTTGCTTCGGATGCCCGAGATGACGAATTTGATGATGAAAACCGTGGCTTGCTGTTGGAGGAAGAAGGTGCAGGGGGTTGGCTTGATGGTGCGGCAGATGCACGTGGAGACCAAATGTTTCCACGACCTGCAGAAACGTTACTCCTAGTGCTCGCGCGTCGTCCCTGTACTTCTCTTTCAGCTTTACAAGCAAGATGAAATAAACGAGTGATAGAATTATATTCCTTGTAAGCTAAGATGTCCTGAATTTCCCGATTCAAACCAGCCATAAACCTAGCCATAGCGGCTTCCTCAGTTTCCTCTAAGTCACAACGCAGCATGCCTGTTTGCAATTCTTGAAAATATTCCTCTACGCTTTTACTACCTTGCCTCAATTGTTGCAACTTATGTAACAAATCACGTGCATAATATGATGGAACAAATCTAGCTCGCATGATTCTTTTTAATGCATCCCAAGTTTGTGGTATGGTGAAAGGATTTTTCTTACAATATTCACTCCACCAAACAGACGCAAAGTCAGTAAACTCACTAGTAGCAGCCCTAACCCTTTTGTTTTCAGGGAATGCATGACAAGCAAATTTCTGATCAACAGTCAATTCCCAAGTGATATAAGCATCTGGGTTATATTTTCCATCAAAAGGTGGCATAGTGAACTTAATCTTACCAAGCGATTCATCATTCTCACGTACCTCATTCCGGCGTGGTTGACGATGACGGTGAGCGTCCTCATCATCATCAATCTCAGTGTCAGCCGCATATTCGTCTCCACCATTTTCGTCCACCCTGCTGCCCAAGACACCAGTATTGACACGGGTACGCTGAGTTGGTGCAGCGGGAGATGCACGTGCAGCGGAAGATGCACGGCCCCTCTCATCAAGACGTGTCAAAATCTTAGCAAGTGAAGCGTTGACGGTGCCAACGGAAGCCTCCAATGTTGCAAGCGTAGTGTTGGTGTCGATCTGCGCGGCCTCCAATTGGCCAAGGCGTTCGTTGGTGACCCGTACATCCTCATCAAGTCCTTCAGTGCGCAGCTTCATTTGGCGCTCAAAGTGTTGTATGATGCCCCTAGTCCGAGGGGAATGTGGCGCTGCCCGCAGGTCCTCTGGTTCTCCTGACATTGTTAGAAGAACACAAGAAACAAACCAAGAAGAGAATAATAAAACAGCAGGTTATGCCCTCACAACTACTGGGATGTGGTTAAATCAAGTCGCACACTCTCAACCTGTTCTGTCAAGCTCTTACAAGTTCTTACCACAGCGAGCAGGAGGTGATGGCAGCCGACAAGTCAAGACAATATCTCCTGGAAATTGGGTGTATCGCTGCCTCGGTCGCTAGTCCCTGTGATGTGGTAGCCAAATCTGTGGAGCTATAGGTGGGCTGAGAGTGAACAAAGGATAACTAGAACCACATTAGTCAAAGCAAGTTGAATAATCGCTCAACGACGGCACCGTGCTGGCCCTAGGCTAGACCGTACTAGAGACGCGAGCCTAGAACACAAACGAGTACACCACGCAGAAAGACAACTAGATGACACTGCACACGGAGTTCCGGAGCTCGAAAAAGGATGCCGTCTGCACGGGGAACCTTAGAATCACTTGTAGAAGGGCTCTGCCAATTTTGAGGGAATTCTGAGAAACTTGATTTTTTTCTCGGTTTGCGGGCCCGTTTTGAGGGCCTAAACGACGTTTTTTGGGGTCGAAGCTGCCGCGTATGTGCCTGGTGGCCAACGGATCAAGAATCGCCTCAATCGGAGGTCGTATGCAAAAGTTAGCTGTTTCTCTCTCCTCTCTTTTTTTTCTTCTTTTTTTTCTTTTTTTTTATGCCGCCGCTCTTTCTAAATGCGGCTGCCTGTTCCTTCTTTTCTCTCTCTCTCTCTTTTTTTCTTTCTTTTTTTTCACACACGACGCGGTTGAATCCGACTTTGTGTCCTACTCCGAGACCAACTAGGGCAAAGCCTCCCTAGAAACCGAGTTCGGATCTAACTGCAACGGTGATACCAAGACGTGAACAGAACTCGAAACTCTAAAGGAACTAGACACTAAGACCAGCAAGGACACGACGATGCAACCGAAGACTCAACAAACAAAGACTATGCAGCAATAGATAAAGGCTCAAATTGTTTCGGATTTTGGGGAATAGATCTACTATTTTTTTTTTTTGGTTTTCTGGACTGTAGGTAAAAAAAATGCAAGGACTAGATAAGATCTCTCACCGATCAACCTTGAGCTCTGATACCAACTGATAGGACAAGGGGTCCCGATCTTTCGATGAGAGTGGTAGATTCGATTGAGGAAGGAGGTGACATTGACGACCCGACTACAACCATCCAAGGACGTTGCGCCTTAGCGATCGATACACCAACTCCAGAGATTGTTCGTGACCTTGTCGGCGCACGATCAACCTAACCACGAGGGTTCTTGTTCCTGCAAGCAATCGAAGAACAAGCAAGAACAAGATGAACAGCAACTCAATTGCAAATAACGATGTAAGATTCAATCGAAAACAGAAAACGGTGGGGTTCCGAAGACAAGTATTCGGGCGGTCTAGCCGACACGCGCGAGTACAAGGCAAAGCAGCAAAAGCTAACTTAGTCTAAACAAAACCCAAACCCTAGAAGAGGGTGCGGCTGCCTATTTAAGGGTCACGGAAGGTGGAGGGTCGGCCAAAACACAAGGAAGCCGAATAGGACTCGAATTACAAGGCCCAAGGCCCACTTTGACTCGGACTGGAAAAGCGACGTGAATTGTTTTGCAGTTTCTGGTCGACTCAGATGGAATTTGTAGGTGAGGCCAGATCCATCTGAAAGTAGACTTCAAGAGCTTTCCAACGAGTACTCACGGGCCCCGAGAAACCTTCTGGATCAAAAGTTACGGCCGTTTGAAGTAGGCGCTGTCAACAAGGCCGAATCCGAGTCAAACTCGTGAACAGGACTTGGTTTGCGCTTGACGGTTCCACTTCTATACTTGAGCTCATGTGGTTCTTCCCCATGGTTCCTAAGGACAATTAAATCATCACAAGAATTAAGTAGTATTCCATTCTTTGAAACATTTGTATGCAAACTTAGGAACGCATTCACCTGATGGTTAAGTTGACGTGCTCGCGCTCTAGTCATTGGTCCTTGTATCATAGTTTCAGATTGATGTGGAGTCGGCATGGTTGTATGCATGGAAAGGATGTCCTCATCAGTGCGGATCCCAGGGGGACCTACCACCGGCACAGATGAGTGCAACGGCTTAGGTAAGTGCTGTGGTTCAGGAGACGTGTATGCAGTCAGCAACAGGAAGTCTCGTCGGCATGCAGATGCACAAGTTCCAAGAGAAAGGCTTGGAGTACACATTGGTGCATTTTTCTGTGGCTTTGTGGAAGGAACGTTGTCACCGTTGGACACAGGACGCACAAGGGCAAGAGTTAGAGGCAGTGTAGCCTTAGCTGAGATGTACGCAAGAAAGCGGACATACTTAGTCCAAGAGAGAGGAGCAGGAGGCTCAGATAACAGTGAAGCCAAGGCGATTGTGGGAGCAGATGCTCCAGCCTATGCATGTGTGCAAGGAAGGAACAACGCACGGGACTACAAGTAAAAAAAGAGGCAGAAGCCAGCAGTGTGGGAGGTCAAGGTGGACCGCATGCACGTGCAGGCATGGGACACAGGCGCTCTACCGGTCACGGTGGGCAGATGGCTCGGGACACACGTAGCATATTGCAGCAGAGCGCAATGGCAGCAAAGGCTGAAGTGGCCGTCAAAAATAGTCTCATGCGCTAGAGGAGGAGCTCCAAGAGAAACCCACGATACCAGTGGAGGAAGAATAGGCAAGTGCGGATGCCAGTGCGGCAACAGACGCAGATGCAGGAGCGAGAGAAGATCGGCATGATCAAGGTGGAGAAACAAGATTAAGGGGGGTGTATGTTGGAATTAATCTTGTTTTGGCAGGAAATATTGAGTTTGGGTAGGATACGTAGTGTTTGCCATGTACGAGTCAGCTCCGTAGTAGAAACCGAGTTAGGTTGTTGAGTCCGTTTATGAGTATTGTAACTACCCTTTATAAGGCACAAACTAGTCGTGTAATCGAGAGCAAGCAAGAAGATGCGATTGGATGTGATCGGAAGAAGCTAGGAAGTAGCGGAGTGTTGTAACATAAGAAGAAGGAGAAGCAAACAAGAGCGATTGGTTGTGATCGAGAAGTTGAGGGAGAGAAAAGACGAGAAAAGAGGAGTGCTTTGGCTCTCGGGAAAAAGCTATTGTGTTCACGTATTGTGTTTCGTATTGTCGCTAACATACTCGAAGACAAGAGGGGTTGCGCATTGGTATCGAGTGCTTAGCGTACTTGAAGTTATCGAGAACCAAGAGTACTTGTAGGTGGAGGTGAACATGGTCGAAGGAGCTGGGTATGCAGTTGAAGTCTCGAGTGCTCGTAAACCGGAGTGGTCGTAGCTCGGTTACGAGAACATGCAGCACAGCGGGAGCGTGGTCATAACTCTCGTCAGCTGAAGTTACGAGTGCATGTACAACAGGAAGGAGTGGTCGTAAGGGTAATCGACGAAGTGGTCGTAACTATCAAGCACAAGTGGTCGTAGCCATCACAAGTGGTCGTAACCAATACTACGTGGTTGTTAACTACTTGGAGTGGTCGTGAAGTTGAGTGTGGTCGTATCAGAGCCTCACGTGGTCGTAATACTCTTGGTCATAATTTACGACCAGTGAGGTGCTGTTCCAACATTTCTTGATTGGACTAATTGTTTGGCCGATCTCACCGGTTGGTGCTTTATGTGTTCATGTTGTTGTTTCCGTTCGTGTAGGTTGCTGCTTGCCTGCTTCATCATGCCGTTCTTGGGTGATTAGGCCTCCTGCGCACTGGTCGACGAAGTCAAAAAACGTTGAGGATTTGCTCTTACATTTTCGTTGGTGCTTGTGTGTTCGTGCTGTTGTTTCTGTTGGTGTAGGTTGCTGCTGCATCCTGCCGTTCTTGGTTGATTAAGCCTCCTGCACGCTGGCCGACGAAGTCGAAAAATGTTGTGGAGTTGGTTCTTTTATTTGGCTCTGTTTGATTAATCCAAGTTGGTTCGTTTGACCGACGTGGTTAGCTTGGCCGTCGGCAGCGTGTCTGCGCATGGCTTTTTCGGATGGGATCGATGAGCGTTGTAGTCAGTGGTGGAGTGGAATCGATGTGGTTCTTTTCAATTTTGTGATGTTATTTTTGTGTTGCCTGTAGCTGAGGGTTCTCATTTCATCCTTCTCAATCCAAATGATGTCGATAGCCGGAACAAGTCATTATTTCAGGTAATCAAAAGTTCATAACTTTTTTTTTGTATTAAGCATTTCCATTGCATCAAGAATGAAAAAACGTCGCCGTATCAGAATTATGCGTTTTCTATTTTGGTAGAGCACTTGGTTGCAGAACTAAAAGGTTTACATGGATGCATATTGGCCACGCACACTGGTATAAGTACTCCGTGGAATTCTTCTTCAGAAAGCTCATTA
The DNA here is from genome assembly GCA_017311315.1 of Dendrocalamus latiflorus. Lineage (NCBI taxonomy): Eukaryota > Viridiplantae > Streptophyta > Magnoliopsida > Poales > Poaceae > Dendrocalamus > Dendrocalamus latiflorus. The sequence goes on along the minus strand of CM029619.1, from coordinate 18,747,110 downwards.
GGGGGGAAAAAGCTGTGGCCACTGTGGTGATCATAGGTTTCTCACATGTTAGATCTCCGATAGTCATAAGCTTTAATGACTAATCATTGAACATCATATCGCAGATACTACGATAGCTCATGTGCATTCTTGTCTTGAATTTTTCAGGAAGTACTAATGCTTTATAAGCAAGAACTTCCAACTATGGATTGTGCTGCTGACACTGGGAGAAAGTCAGGGTTTATCGAAGAGTGCATAACCAATTGGTACAATCTTATTTTTTCCTTTGCCACAAACCAACCACTTCCATAATCACGGTCTATTACTTTTGATTTCCGATTGACGTTACTGGCAAATTCTTCTTACTGGAGTTTTGCTTTGACATTACTGTTGTAATTTGTTTGTAAGAGTACAAAGAGTAAACATTATTACTATTGTATTTTGTCTAAGAGTTAGGTAACATTCTGGTTTCGTGTTCTTTTTCCGCCCAGGAAGTACAAGACTAATTCTGAAGTCTACCTCTGCTGCAGGCCATGGAGAGGTAAGCACGAAGCATCATTAGCATCCTACCCATGCACAGTACTATTTGGCTAAATAAATATTACTCTGGACTGTTTTATCTGCCCACTTGTTTGATGTTATTAGGTATCTTAGACTGGTTATCTCATCTTCGACACTAAGAAAATTATGCCAAGAATAAAAAAGAGAGAAAAGCTTTAATGCGTTGTACTACATCAACTAGATATTTCATCCCCCAGAAGGGAAAAATGGATATGCCAGAGACAGTTGAGTCTGCCAACTAGCTCATTTTCACTGATCATGCGCTTGCTATATTGGTTTCATGATTTGATCTAAGATATTGCTACTTTTTAAGTCTTGTGTGTCCTGTTTTTTCTTTGGTTAATCGATTGTTGGCACATAAGCAGCAGACATCCAAGGATTACATCAGCATGCTCAACTGTGAGGCGCTTATATGGTAAAAAGGAAAGCATTGGTGCAATAATAAGGAGATTTCGAAGCTTCTTGAATGATTATAGTTCGTTAGCACCCCTATCACAGTGGGCTGCAATCGCTTTGTTCACCGATCACTACAGTCACCTCAAATTTTGTGTCAAATGGTCACTTCGATTTTGAATTCCAAATTCAAGTATCCTCCTTCAGTCTCACATAAGTATCCACTTTGGTATCACTTTAAAATTATTTTAACAAGTCTAGAAATATGTGACAAGTGCGAACTATGATAGGTTTTTCCTTCTTTATATAAACTATATGACATGTCGTTTGTGTACACTAGGTAGACCCTTATATCATTGTATTTTCTGCCAGAGTATGCTTACCGTTTCCTAAAAAAAGTTTCCTTTCTGCCTAGCTTCACATGCCCTATCTTACGAGGTTATAAACCTGTTGAGCTCAGCATGCTCATGAATGACAACAGCAGCAGCAGCACAGTATGCTGACCGTTTTTGCATCTATGTGATTTAGCTTGTGTATACAACTCTCGACGATATGTTTCTTATTTGTTTTCAGTACTGTTTCTATCAATTCATCTCTAATGTTAGGTTGGTCCAGACATGCCAGAATGCTTTGACATTGTGCAGTGTATTTTTGCCTTCTAAGAGCTTTGTCAAAAATCACTCGGCGCAGCGTAGCGCGCAACCTTGGTAATAATTCATGCACCAGAACTTGGATTCTTCAACAGAAATGCTCTGCAGATGGTTTGTACACACGGTATCCCTGGAGTTATTTGGCATGCTCGTTTTTCAACGTAGAGGATATAAATATGTAGGTCGTATATATGGTGTTCTTGCCTGGTGTACTTCCAGAAAAAATACTGTGCATATAAGAGCTTTATGTCTGTATGGCAAAACAAACTTGCAGAAGACAAAGGATAGACGTGTTGAGTGAGCCACTATGAGCAAGCAAATTGCGATGTAAAACTAATGGCAGAATGTATAATTTGGGGTGTGTTGAGAACAGATTCTCTGAGAGAGGGAGAGAGAGAGAGAGAGAGCGCACCGACCGTGGCTAGTTTAACCGGTACTGCACCTGTGTTTTGTGGCTAGCAATCACAGTTCAAGTTCTACTAAGGGCACTCTCAATAGGGTGATATAAGTAGTGTTATACTATGTGGCTAAGTCTTGAATATTTTCGTGTTGAATAATTGATAATAATTAATTTATGATGATGAATATTTAATAATATAGCTTAGCGTTGTTATGCGAGTTGTGTTGCGTGTGTATGAATTTATGTTGGTTAAGTTTGGACGAACTTGTGCCGGAAAAATATTCTTTGGTCTTTGCATATGCAGGTTGAGCATGGAGACGATCATGTTCGGTGACGAGGTAGATCGGGACTAGGATGGGAGATCCGAGGTTTATACGGTCAAGGAGGTCACGAGATGGTCAGGCTCATGCTTGGGGCGCTTAGAGATCAGAGATAGATGATACGTGTTGGAGCTACGGAGGTGCAGTCCGAAGGCTGCGATACGTGGTGGATGATGCGTGGAGAAGATACAGGAGGTGCGGTCCTGGAGGCTTCGACACGTGATGAGTCGGAGAAGTTGGAATTTTGGAAAACCCGTGTTAGGAAGGGTTTTGAGTCCTTTATTTGTTGGAATTGGATTAGAATTCATGATGTTAGGATAAGCACAGCCCCGTGGCTTTTGAAGAGACTAATTTTGTGCTAGAGTTTAGGGGTGTCAGGAGGGTAATTTGTAGCCACTATAATTCAGAAATAAAATCTAGATTAATTTATGAAGAAAAGAGATCGGAGCTTGGTAAGAGAGTTGCGAGCGTCGGCTGTGTTGTTTTTCGTGAACTCGAGATTTCTTCGCTGCAGGTTGAGAGCGGCTGAATTTCTTTTTCTTCTCGGTGGATCGAAGCTTTGATCGCGGCTGATTTGTATCAATTGAAGAAACGCGAACGCTGGCCGTGATTGAGTTCAAAAAGACGCGTTCATGGAGGACGGCCGTGACGCGTATTGAAAGATAGATGCGAGCAGCGGTTGTGTTGATTGAAAAAGAAAAAAGAAAAAGAAAAACAGCGGCGGCTGCATGCTTGTGCCAGATGAGTTGATGGAATTAGCAACCATCGGCTGGGACTCGTATTGAGCGAACGAAAAAAAATCGAGTGCTGGCTTGCATGTGGGTGCTGATGGATAATTGGAGTTGTTAGCATCCATCGTTGATGGATAGTTGAGAGGTGTAGACTCATATTGATTGAAGCAGGAAAAGAAGTGCAAGCGGCAGCTGTGTTGTGCATTGAGGGGAAAATTAATTAGTGCCAAGTGATTATGTAAGGCTAATTAGGTTTTATGTTTTTTGTTTTTAGCATTAAGTTTTTAAGCTTGTGATTTTTTTCATGCATCAGAAAAAAAATATAGATTGTTTTGCATACATTGTGGTTGGATATTTTTGTGTGTGTTTTCTGTGATTTGCAGGTTTAAAAATATTAATAAATTTTGAAAAGCTTCCGTTAGACGCTGCAATCATTCGCCCCCTCTAATTGTCATCCACGATCCTACAAGTAGTGTCTATAATATATCAAATAAACAAAAGTCTGACAGAAGGATAATTAAGGAAGAGAGAGATGATAGTAATGTCTCATGCAAGATATTGCATATTTGAGAAGATCAAGAAAAATAGAAGATGTGGATTGGTAAAAAGGAGAGAGATGACGTGAGATAAGAGAGAAGAAATTAATTTAGTAGGGTGATTGCTAGATATCATATATTGAAAGATTGTTTCTAATCTTATATCTATATGAGATTGTTTCTAAACTTGAAAGTAACCAATGTGTTGATCATTTCTCCGTAAATTGATGCCGACGCTTCATCTGCTTTCACCACGCCTAGATTTGTTCAGCATCACCCTTCTCCTTCAGTGGCCCCTTTCACCCGGAAGAAAAATATCTAAGGAGGACCTTGAGCCCCTCCTTGTGATTTTTTCCACGTATAATCTGCACATGTCCCAAAGCTTCTCTCCCCCAAAGTGCCTCCAGCTCGGCAAGAAGGAAGGAGCTTGGAGCACAGGGGGGCATGGGCTGTTGTGTCCGAGTCGTCGACCATCGTCAGGCGGTGGGGCCCGAGTGGTCACCGATAAGCCAGACAAGAAGTAGGCGTGTCCAGTGAGCTCAGGTGTGCCAAGTGGGACCGAGGCCCCATCGTCCCTGACACCGGACGCATTCGAGGGCATGCATTCCTTCGTCGCGGCCCCTGCGGCGCGACCCAGGCAAGCGTCCCTTCGTCCGAGGTCGCTAGTGGTGAAGTGGCAGCAGGTCCTAGGGCAGTCTTGCGGTAGGAGAGGCCTTGCAGCTGGGGCATGGAAGGCGCCACTGTGGTGAGGTCGTGGAGGCAACAGCCGAAGCTTCTAGAATGTCCACCCCTAGACGCAGGAGGATGCTGTCGTCAGTGGCAGAGGCGGAGACGTGGCTGATGGAGACAAGGGGAAGGAGTGGCGTAGGAGGATGCTATCGGTGGCGGCGGCGGCAGTGGCGGATCCAGGATTTCACCGCACCCCAGGCTGAAATCTAAAAGGCTAACAGCCTAGAAGTAATGTCAATTTATACCCACACAATGGCGTAACAAAAGTATGTCACAAATGCATCGTTGACATGAAATTTTAACTCAGTGCTCCAACATACAATATAATAATCACCATTCATTGGCATTGCAAGAATATGACACAACTTTAGAATGGTTGGAGAAAACTAAACAGACATCCTTGCCAGTCTTTCCTTGTTGGGCATAGCCGACCTCTGGAGAATAGGGTTGTATTCATAGTTAAATGTTGAAACAATGAGAACCATTAGACGGAATGAACTCACGAAGACATTGCCAAATAAACTTGCATGGTCCTCCTCCATGTGCTCAATAACCTACATTTTATTTAAGTTAGTTGAAAGATGTATCCAACACATTTCAAAAATGCACTAAAGAAAGGAACTACGCAAGCATTTCACATGCTCATGTATAAAGCTACCAAGTTCATAGCTGTGAGCACAATCATGTTAAGACATCGTTCTCTAATAGGTTAATTAGATCCTCAATGTAGTTAAATGCAGACATGCATCATCCAGAAACATTGTTTTATACACACATCAGGAACTAACACCTTATGTATATAGTAATTCTAGATTCAATCCAAGTGCCACATTTAGAATTAATACCTTATATGCTAAAACTAAATAAGAAGATGAGAAACAATTTAGAAGGATACTCAGCTATACCTCAAGACAAGTGCTAATGTCAAACCCACATAAGCAAGAATTAAAATTTGTTATTGATACATCATAGAATTTCAGAGAGAAGAAACAATTTCAATTATAAATCATCAGGAAGGGTAAAAAGATGGTTTAGAGGGTACACCGAATATCAACAACTATTACAATGTGTTATATTGCTCGTGTGAGGCCCTTCCGAGAAATATCAACACCAACAACCTTTTTGAGGGTTGCTGAATACTCTAGCAATGAATCAAGAAGACTACCAGATCCGCAGCCAAAATCAACCTGAAAATGTGACTTTGACAATGAAAAACAATGCATTTTATAGATACGGAATTAGAGGATGGCAGGAAAATTTACCGGTGTGGTAGCCTTCAGTTCATTGATGTGTCGAACAGGAAAATTTTGCATGAACTAGGAACACTTAAATTATACCCTTGCTAAGTGTCCTGTCACAAGTATACCAGCTAACGGATGGTCTCAGATTACATCTTTGGCAATCATCTACTGAGAATCATGAAAAGCCTAATCGTCACGCTATTGCATAAACATGCTTGTTAGTACTATCAGTCAGATGAGCTTGGAGTCTCGAAATCGTTCTTTCCCATTTTAGGGCACTGGAAGGTGAAATAACAAACATCATTTATTCTTGATTATGGGGAGTCTAAGTTGCTGCATTTTAGTTTTAATTAAACTGAACATTTTTACAGAAATGAAGAAACGGGATGATGTATAATAATGTGAATCAGTCTTATTTATCTATCAACTATTAAGCATTAAAAAATGTAGCCTCTTAGTGGGTTTCGATGTGACAGCTACGGAAAATTTGATTGCCTTCTTTTTACCACCTTCAGTTTCTTTGTGCTTTTTTTTTTATTGCATGGATTGTTCGAGCCTTTAGTTCATTTGGTAGGTTTTGTCCCCCCCCCCCCCCCCCCTCTCTCGTTTTGGACTGCATTGAGCCACCTGACTTGTACAACAATGGACCTAATTGCTAAGTACTTTCTTGGAAGAACTGCCCGAAAAATCATCATGTCTGCTAGTTGATGCATCCGGCCTTATTAGCCCATCCACAGTGCATTGTGACATTTCCTATTAATTGCATTGCATCGATTTCACTCAACTTGTTCACTGACCATTCAAATTAACTGTGCCTAACGGTGCCCCAAGTAGGTGAGCATCGTCCTCATCTTGTCCACCCGATCATGATGATGAAGAGCAGGAACAGGTCATAGTTGCTCGTACTCTTGCAAGCTTGAACCAGACAAACAGAGGCAAGACGCCACATCAAAAGGAAAAACAGCGAAGCAATAACCGTCAGCCATCTGGGAGATCTTCTTATGCTAAACCAAATGCATCGTTTGATTGGTTAAATGCATCGTTTCACCAGAGCAAGCAATGTACCATATGTGGCACCAGGTGCAAGCTGCACAGCAGAAGCCCCATTTTTCGATGGTGCCAACTATGGGCAATACAAGGTTTCAACCACCAGCAGCTATGCTCTCCATGTACCCTCCACCTAGAGGGCACTTCACCTCGCCGGCATGCCAAGATGCTTTAGGTCTTCTTTCATGTTTCCCTGAAGCGTCTCCTGTCCTTCCACAGTACTTCTCGCCTTACCCTGCCTCATATGTACCAAGAAGTCCGTTGCCAGTTACTATTCACATAATTCATGAGAAAAGGCAAGGTTCTACTGAAACAGTCGAGTTTCCTGATGCTGCGGTCTTCTCCCAACACACCGCTCCAGATTCCTCTAGTACATCGGAAAATGGTGGTCAAGTTAAGGTTCCAAAAACCGGAACCGCAAGAAATCCTGGCCGGCGGCCGGTTACCGGAAAAACCGGTCACAATTCGAAAAATCAAAACTTGAATTTTGAGATGTTTTGAAACCGGTAACTGGAAAAACCAGCCGGTAACCGGAAAAACCGGCCAAAATTCGAAAATAAAAAATTGATACCGGCCGATTTTTTCGGTTACCAATCTTCACAGGTAAAAAGGTAACCGCCGGGATTTTGAACCCTGGTCCAGGTGAGTTTTTTGCTATTATGGTACTCTCTAAGTTGAGCTTCGACGAAATGGTATCTACGTCGTGGGCTTCTCTAAAATAGTACTTTTGTACTTAAGACTTCTCTCAAATAGTATTCTCAGGGATGTTAACTCAAATAATTTGATTTTCGAATTTGTACTCCCCCAATTGACTGAACTGCTCATGCTCATTTTGTTTAACCCTAATCACTTTTATTTTCTTCTTTTCACGTGGTTTGAGTTTCATTGGAACTCGATGGCGGAGGCGTAGATGGAGTTGGGCACCTTGCGCACCACCTTGCCGACGCCGGGGACGCCCTCGGTCGCCCTCTTGGTCGCCAGCGCCAGCGCGGGGGCGGCGACCAGCGTGATGAGCAGCTTGAAACTGATCGCGCAGAGCGAGTCGGCGGTCAGCTTACGGATGAACTCCGCGAACTCCTCGCGATCCAGGAGGCCGTCTAGGTTGACGTCATACTCCTGCATGTTCGAGAAATCGATTTAGGCTGTAACATATTGATATCAACCGACACAGACGAAGGGAAAATAGAATCAAGAGCTACCAGTACATAAAGCAATGGAAGATTCGTCAAGAAAAAAAGAAACAAAGGCTACTCAGATGTATCGGGGGGCTTAAAATGAGTTCGAAGTCGTAAACAATACGATTTCTAACTTCCATGGCGCACTCCCGTGCGATCCTTGCTGCGCTCACGCCTGTCGTTGACGGCGCCGCGCCGAGTATTCCGATCGGCCATTCGGCGTGCCGCCGTCGCCAATGAAACCCAAACGACGTGAAAAAAAGAAAATAAAAGTGATTAGGGTTAAACAAAATGAGCAAGGGGCAGTTCAGTCAATTGGGGGAGTACAAATTCGAAAATCAAATTATTTGAGTTAAAATCCCTTAGAATACTATTTGAGAGAAGTCTTAAGTACAAGAGTACTATTTTAGAGAAGCCCACGACGTAGATACCATTTTGTCGAAGCCCAACTTAGAGGGTACCATAATAGCAAAAAACTCGGTCCAGGTAAGGTTCAAGAACTTCCTAAAAACGGGAAAGAAGAGTGTACTGAGAGCAGTGCTGCCTCCAGGGAAGAAAATAAAGCTCCCGAGACTTCCTCGAGCTCCACACATTCACCATCGCACAAATTGGAATCAAAAGACCACAAAGAAATTATGGGCAATGAGCAGATGGAGTCAAAGAAGCCCGTGGAACAACCGCCAAATTCATCGCCGTCCCAGCTTAGTCCTGTTCTACAAAGACCTGTCCAACGACAGCACTATTCTAGTTCCGTTCGGCATGGTGAGCCTATCATCAGAAATGATCTTCCTCAAGTTAGTGTGCCCACATCGCCTGAGTTCTGGTCTCCCTGGTTGCAAGCTCCGCCAAGATTTGGAACTGCAACTCCTACAAATTCACCAGGTTCGTTGTACCAGCAGCGGCCACCTTGGTCGGCTGCCCCTGTTGCAGTCAGGACTGCTGTTCCTGTGTGCTCAGCTAGGCCAAATGTGGTGAACTCTACTGCTGGGGCAGCTCAAGCACGGCCCGTTGTTACTATCCACATGGCCCCATCTAGAAAAGAACCTGAAGCTCACAGGAATACCGGACGGCAAGAATATTCTAGCAGCGCTGCAACAGCGAGTCTGAACTCAGTAAGCTCCGTATTTGAGCCGCAGTTTGCTTCTGCTGAGCTTTCGTTAGGGCTGGGACTCGGCAATATCTCAGTTTTGGTTGTTTGGTATTTAGTTAGATAGACCGAAGGAAGAAATCTCAAGAGAGTTGGCGAGGGGCCATGCTCGCGATTTTCCAGGCATGTTGGATTTTTAATACATCACTTTCTTACTAAGAAAAACGAATGAGAACAATAATATACATAATGCAAATTTGCCCTGTGAGATTGAGATACCATGAAGCATCCTTATTTTTGTTCTCTTTTTTTTTTGTTGATAAAATGCTAGAATTTTGCTGGGGATACGGTGTGCATTTTAATTCGGTCTGCTGCCACTTGTGTTTCAACTTCAGTTGTCTGATTCTCTGAACATACCTGATTGTTGTCGTTCCACAGTTGTACTGCAGGGATAGTAATTTCGTTGGTGTTCTCCTTGCTTATATACTGTCGATTAAGTTGATTTTGTGCCTCAACTTGCTGTTTCAAGGCCTGATTGCTTTCCAGGTGTTCTTATTTGAGGATGTTCTTATCTCTCTTTAGTGAGTAGAGCTCTTGCCATCTGTTTTTTTTTTGTCCTTAAAAAAAGAGAGTTAATTACTTTGGCCAAAATGTATATGGCTGATTGATGAATTTTTTAAATAATCTTTTTTATTAATATTACAGAAATATAAGGTCGATTAAAACAATTACAAAAATAATCTATGTCGTTTCAAACGGCAACAAATACTAGTCGTCATTCGAAATGGCGACTTACCTACGTTGAGTCCTTTATGGTTGCGAGCAGTTTTCTATTGCCAGTCCAATTAGCGATAGAGGTGTTGTTGCCAATTTGATTGATGAGAGAGTCTTTGTCATCAATCGGACTAGCGAGAGAGACATATCGCCAATTGGACTGATGACAGAGTTCCCAATACTACCAACAAGGTCTTTGTGCTGTAAAGGTGGAGTCGCTTGGACTCACATGTTGTGATGCTTGTTCTTAGCATTACCCTTTCATCATGCTGCTGACAAGGGGTCTATATTGTGTTCCTAGGAGAAATTGTGTAGTGCGGTAACACACAGCATCGTAATACAAAAATGTACTAACTCGAGCGGGTCTACGCGTGGTTCATCCTAGGCGCTATCCCTCGAGTGGCCTCGGCCTTCCACTGGTGTTGTGCGTGGCCCAAAGGGTAGGTCCACTGGTCAAGTGCGTGCCATGACCTGGCTGACCGAGTAGCAGGTGCGGGAGTCACCATGTCCTTCCAATCAGTTGGCTAGGTCCTAGCGCGTTGAAAAGCTACGAACCACAAAGGACGTGCGCCGCCAATGTAAGTTCAAATCACGGATCTTACAACATGAGTGCCAATAAAGGATGTCACAACACAAGTTCACTAAACAGATATAACAATATAAGTTCAAATAACGGATGATACAACATAAGTTGAAATGACGGATGATGCAACACAAGTTCAAACAATAGATTTTATAATGTAAGTTCAAGTACTACCTGCGGCCTGATGCCGATGACCGTCGGTAGAGGTCCCAGCCACTCCGTCTTGAAGGTTCGCTGACGGAGTACAATTTGTGTAGGTCTAGCTGGTCTCCTTGCAAAGGAGCATTTTTTAGACGAGGCTCAGCTTCTGATTTGCCCATGTTGTTCCTAACATGTAGTGCCTGTGGACGACCACTCCACCCTTGAGCATGTCAATGTTGGGAACCCACTTCTTCTGATTCCAACTTGGATGGCTGGTGAATGATCCGACCATGCTAAAACTATACATTTCTCCACTCCATATCACCATCACCGCTTCCTTCATGAAATAATCTGACATAAACCTCCCAGGCTCCTATGCAACTATTGAACAAGCAGCCAAGACATGTGCACATTGTCTATGCAATAGACGGGGTTTGTTCCATATGCAGGAACACTTGTCTTCCCAGCGTGCACTCCTGATAAAATGACTCATGGTTCATCCCACAACGACCTTTCTCCCTACACAGTACCTCCAAACGAAGCTCCCTCGTACCCATTTTAAACGCTCTATGCATCTTCCCCTTTTTGCTCTTTTCTTCCATGTACTTTGTTATCATATTTAAGTACCTCAATTATGGATTGCCCATGGAGATGCAAGCTAGGGCACTTGAATCAACAAAGTAATTGGTAATACCTCATAATACTCCCTCCACAATAGTTACCAAGGGAAGTGGCATCAACCACTTCATGACTAAGTTATACACATCGGTTAAGTTGGTAGTCATGACTCTGTACCTGGTACCATCGGTGTATAGCAATGCCCATTTCTCTCTAGGCTCGTGCTCAATCCAATCTAAGAAGCACTTCGTCTGTCATGTGTTCCTCCTGGCCAATCTCGAAGGATCTGTGGGTAATCTACCGAGCGCGATGGGGACTTCTTGGGCGCCAATTTTGGGCCTCTTCGCTGCCTCTTTTGTGTGCTTTGTCATCAGGTTGTCCAATACCTTTCACAATGGATCAAATTTTCTCTACTGATTCTGATCACATAGCCTCTTAAAAAGGTTCATTAGGTCTTCCTTCCTAAAATTCTTGTAGAAGTTGGCACCCATGTGCCCCTTGCACCACTGACTCTTCATATCAGGCCATGGATATGTCTCGTCCTTCCCTTGCTGCATCAATATAATAGCCTGCAATAAACTGGCATGACGATCATGTATGACACAATCCTGTGGACGATCGCCGACGACACTAGCCTTCACGTTCATCAGGAATTACAGCCAGCTATCGATGTTCTCACTCTCGATGAATGCAAATGCCATGGGAAGAACCTGATTGTCCCCATCCACCGCGATTATAGTTAGTATCTGGAACTTGTACTTCCTAGTCAAGAAGATGCCATCCAAGTGAAGCAACAGACGACAATGTCTGAATACATTAATGCATGCACCAAAAGCGAAGAATACTCACTTAAGTATCATCTTCACCGAGATAGACTTAGAGTATCAACATGGGTTCTAAGGTTCCTTTGTTATATGACTTAGAGTAGACCGGGCAAATTGTGGCATGAGTCTTCGAATGAACCGAACTTTGCGTCAAGTGCCTTCTGCTTCGTCCGTCAAGCCTTACTATAGCTTATTATGTATTGGAACTTTTTCTCCACCACAAGAATAATGGAGCATGGCTTGAAATCAAGGTTATCGACAATCTCTCCATACATGACATTTCCAATAAACTCTGAGGATAAGTTTCTCTAGGATTGCATTGACTATGTTGCCATGCACATGCGCAAAGCGACTATGGAGCACTTCCAATGGGTGTCCCACATAGACATGGACTCGCTACGGGCATCCCTCCATCTCACACTTCACGTCATACATGCGAGGACTTAACTTTACCACCTTGAACGTCCTCCTCAATGACACTTCCCACAGCTTGACTGCTTCCTGCACCTCCCCTTACTTTTGAAGAAAGCACCTTGCCTGACCTCATTCCGTGTGAACTCTCAATCAACCCGCCCACCGGAACTCACAGCTAACTTGTTGAATTGGTATGTGTTCCACACCGACGGGATGGGTTGATCACCTCCATCTAGCTCGTCATTAGAAGCTTCATCACCGGACAATGCCTCGTATTCTTGGTCTTCGAGGTCCATCCGTTCAACCAAGGATTCAATCATCTCAACTTCATCGGCAGTCCCTATGGGTTCTTGCACCTCGGCCATAGGTGGATCCTCAGTATCAGCTTCGACCGAGTCAATACCACCAACCTGTCAATACGGTGTACTGTAGCTTGACTGCCCAGCTTCTTCGGCATCACCAACATTGGCTTCCTCCTGCGTCGCATGAACCAGATGGCCTTTCTTGTAAGCTTGTGCCAGTAAGACAAGAGACCATCCATACTCGGTCGCCAATCTCACATAGGAGCTCCATGAATTTTAGCCCTTAAATTCCACAAACTTCCAGTACGTGTGTTGCCATGCACGAGTAGCAACGCTATGCGACTTAAGGGCATGCAACGCATGATCCAACAAGAATAAGTGGTAAAACCATCTCACAACACTACCCCATGGACGTAGCTCCGTATCTGAAAGGCTGGTCGCCACCGACGAACAATCATTTGATTCGACTCCTTTACTCATTCGTGGAGCTCCTTCACCATAGTGTATTTGAAAATTGTTCGTTCAAACATACCTGTCAATCGATAGCTAATCTCATGTTAAAGACAGCAACACATTGGCCTAAATAAACACAAAATATAGGCAATAAAAAACCCGCTATTCAAAAAAACTTGCATAGGACAGGTTTTGGACTACTATTCCTACAGGTCGTGTAAAAATCAAAATTACCATTCATGCCTCATCTACGCAACGCACACACCTAATAATGGATCCGACATATTGTATCCTTTGTTTTCCGAATTCATCTATCTGCCAAATCTAACAACGTAAAATTAACCGGTGCACTGTAACTAAAATTTCTGTAGGTCAGCGCAAACTACTCTAGAGGACTACATATCTACAACTACACTATTTATAACTATCCAATATAATTACACATTTCTACTAACAATATGTGAATTACCCGATACAACTACACATCTAATAATTTTATTTACTAATCTACCATGGTTTCAAAATGAAATCTACAAAAAAAAACAGAGGACTTACCGCTACGATGCGCAGATCAGCTCCTCCTATCTCTTTTTGGACCTCTCTCCTCTCCTCTCTTTTTTTTCTTTTTTCACCGAATTAAAATGAATTTCGGTCAGTTTTTTCTCTTAAATAGTCTAGCTTCTGTCGTCATTTTAAATAGTGACAGAGAATGTGAGCCTTTGTCACCATTTAAAATGACGATTAAAGTTACGAGAACTTCTATCGTCATTTTAATTAACGATTGATCACTCTATCGTCAATTGAAATAACGATAGAACTTGTGACGCCATCCATTCGTTTAACGATAGAGCATCTATCGTCATTTTTAACGATGACAAAGTTGCTATCGTTATTTCGAGTAGCGATAGGACCTCTGTCACCATTTCATTATTTCTGTAATTATTTTAATTGACGGTATATTTCTCTAATGTTAATAAAAATAGATTATTTAAAAAATCGCTGGTTGATTATGTTAAGGATAGAATAGGAACCAGATTAGGATTGTTATTTGTTTCCTAATATACCTTGTATTCATTCTGTTTATCCCCCTTGTACCTCTATATATATTGCCCTTTGGGCCTTATGAATACATGCACAATATTCATAACATGGTATCAGAGCTAGGGTTAAAACCCTAATCTGATCTATTCTTCCGCTGCTTGTGCCGCCGCCGCTGCCGCCAGCTGGGCTGTCCCTATCCGCTGCCTGCCGCCGCTCGGGTGGTCTGCTACTGCCGCCGCCACTGGTCTGAATCGTCTTCCGCCGCCGCCGCTTGGCTGATCTTCCCCGAGCTCCCTCCCGACATCCGCGCTTCTCCAGGGACCGCCGCCCGCCAGATCTCGACTTCCCGCTGGTCGGATCCGCTCGATCCAGGACTCTTGCCGCCGGATCTGCTCTTCCCGACGTCAGATCCAGGCAGATTCGCCGCCGCCGCCTCCCGGCCGCGTCGCCCGTACCGCCGTCGCCGCCTCCCGGCCGCGTCGCCCGCACGGCCATCGCCGCTCGGGTGGACTGCGGCTGTCGCCGCCGGTCTGCATCCGGAGCTGCCGCCGACCGCCGCCGCCGGCCGTCCAGAGTCTCTGCCTCCACCGCCGGTTCTTGCTTTCTTCTGTCGGTTCCAGAGAGCCACTGAAGAGAGCCCCTCTTATATAGTCTAAAAAAAGGCAAAAAAACGTTGTTCTAACCGCCGCGCCGTCCAGCGCCGCCTGTTAGACTTCGTTGCCTTGGTCGCCGCGCCGTCCAGCGCCGCCTACCGATGGCTTCAGTTCCATCTGCTGCGATCCCATTCTCGGGAACAAAGCTTCATGGAACGAACTACAGGTTATGGTCTTCCCTCATGGAGATCACACTTGATGGTCTCCGCCTTTGGGGACATGTTACCGGTGCTTGTCCTTCTCCGCCACCACCGGTTCAGCCTCCTCCTAGGCAGCCTACTTCTGCACCTCCTGGAGCAGATGAGGCTGCTAAGAAGAAGGCAGAGGCTGATGCTGCTGCTGCTGACGCTGCTGATGGGGCTTTTCAGTATGCCATTGACGCTTTCGAGCGCTGGTGTGCTGATGAGGCTCGTGTTCGTGCCATCCTGGTGGTTAGCGTTGACGACTCCATTCAGCCAGATATTGTTGGTCTGCGGTCTACTCTACAGATCTAGGAGTACTTGCGTGAGCGATATCAGCATAGCAGTGATGCTCAGTTCTTTTCACTTCAGCGTGAGTTGGAGACGCTTCGCCAGGGAGATTCTTCCGTCGACGACTTCTTCCGAGCTCTGGCTAGTCTCTGGCGCCAGATAGATGAGCTGGCTTCTCCACTGTGCTAGGAGTGCCACAAAGTTCAAAAGGTGGATCATGATCGCCTTCGTCTTTACGATTTCGTCTGCCGTCTTCGCCCAGAGTTTGAGCCTGTCAGAGCTCAACTGCTGAGCCGCTCACCACGACCGACTGTCACCGAGGCTCTTTCGACACTTCGGGCTGAGGAGCTTCGTCTCGGGCTAGCAGCACAGTCCGTTCCGACAGTGCTTGTTGCTCCTTCTTCGACTACATCGACAGTTTTTGCTACGACTACGGTTCCTTCCCAGGTGCCTGTTGCCGCTCCTGCCTTTGCACCAACTGGAGTTCAATGCAACTACTGCAAGAACTTCGGGCATGACTACCAGCGTTGTGCGGTGCGAAAAAAGCAGAACAAGGCGTGTGGCGATGGACGATCCAAGGGGGGGGTAGGGAGGCCCTTCCTTCACAGGAGGACAGACCAGCTCATCAGGATCTCAGCGAGGTGACTCTGTTCAGCAGCTTTGCCAGGCTCTTCTTCAGCAGCTCTCTCACAGCTCAACGGGTTCTGCTAGTCTAGCTCAGACGTCTCCCCCAGGTACCTCTTGGGTTCTAGATTCTGGTGCTTCTTTCCACATGACACCAGATTCCACATCACTCACTTCAGTAGGACCTCCTGCCATCCCTATCTCTGTTCAGACTGCTGATGGTACTTCCTTGTCTGTTAGCTGTCAGGGCACTCTTTTGTCCACTGATTTTTCTGTTTCAGCTGTTTCTCATGTTCCCCAACTAACCATGCAGCTTCTTTCAGTGGGACAGCTCACTGATCTTGGTTATAGGGTTGGTTTTGACTCTCACACCTGTTTCGTTCAGGATCGACAGACAGGGACGATACTTGGGACTGGCCGGCGCCGTAGGGATCGTCAGGGTCTCTACATCCTCGACCGTCTTCATCTTCCGTCCGTTTCAGCTGCTCCTGCCACGTCTACCTCCACTGCCATTGCTGCCACCACCTCTGGAGTTTTTGCGCAGTGGCATCATCGTTTAGGTCACCTGTGTGGGTCTCGTCTTTCGTCATTAGTTCGTCAGGGTGTTCTTAGACGTGTTACTGTTGATACGTCCATGTTTTGTCGAGGTTGTAAGCTGGGCAAGCAGCTACAACTTCCTTATCATTCTAGTGAGTCATTGTCTTCTCGTCCTTTTGATTTAGTTCATTCAGATGTATGTCGACCTGCACCTATTATCTCTAAAGGCGGGCATAAATTCTATGTTATTTTCATTGATGACTATTCCCGTTTTACTTGGCTTTTCCCTATGTCTAATCGTGGTCAGTTTCTTGCGATCTATCGTAGCTTTGCCATGATGGTTCGTACTCAGTTTGAGTCCTCTATTCGTACTTTTCGTTGTGATTCTGCTGGTGAGTATTGTTCTAGTGCGTTCAGACAATTTCTTTCTGAGCAGGGCACTCTTTACCAGTCTTCTTGCCCTGGTGCCCATGCTCAGAATGGGGTTGCTGAACGCAAGCATCGTCATCTGATTGAGACTGCTCGCACCCTTCTTCTTGCTTCTCACGTTCCACCATAGTTCTGGGCTGAGGCTGTTTCTACGGCTGCCTATCTCATTAATATGCAGCCTTCCACTGCTCTTAAGGATGTCAGTCCTATAGAGCGTCTCTACTCTAGAGCCCCCCAGTACGATCACCTTCGTGTTTTTGGCTGCACCTGTTTTGTCCTGCTGCCACCTCGTGAGCGCACTAAACTGACAGCCCAGTCAGCCGAGTGTGTGTTTCTTGGGTACAGTTCTGAGCATAAGGGTTATCGTTGCTATGATCCTTCTACTCGACGGATTCGGATCTCACGAGATGTTGTCTTTGACGAATCTCGACCTTTCTTCTATCGAGATTCGGCTCCTTCCACTGCTTCCACCATCGAGACGATCTCATGGTTGTCTCTCCCTGACTCCTCACCCATTTCCCCCCTTTTCCCACCTTCGGTACCTTCATCTCCTGTGTTGCCTCCTGCAGCACCGCCTCCTGCTCCTATGGCACCACCATCTCGTTTCTCTGGGGTGCACTACTCCAGACGTCTTCGTCTTTCACCAGATCCCTCTCCTGGTCTTTTGCCGACACCGACGTCCGATTCATCTGATGATGCTCCTCGTTACGCCCTTCGTGACCGGGCAACCATTCGGCCTCCTGATCGTCTTGGTTTTACTTCGACAGCTCATGCTCTCTCTGTCACTGAGCCTAGCTCTTATCGTGAGGCTGCTTCTCATTCTGAGTGGCAGCTAGCTATGGCAGAGGAGCTTGATGCGCTTCGTCGTACGGAGACTTGGGACATTGTCCCGACACCTGTGCACGCTCGTCCTATCACGTGCAAATGGGTATACAAGATTAAGACCAGATCTGACGGTACTATCGAGCGCTACAAGGCTCGTCTTGTGGCTCGTGGTTTTCAGCAGGAGTATGGTCGAGATTACGATGAGACATTTGCTCCTGTTGCTCATATGACCACTGTTCGCACTCTTGTTGCGGTTGCTTCAGTTCGCCGGTGGTCTATCTCTTAGCTGGATGTTAAGAATGCTTTTCTTAATGGCGTCTTGCATGAGGAGGTTTACATGCAGCCACCACCCGGGTATTCTGTTCCAGCTGGTCATGTCTGTCGTCTTCGTCGTGCTCTTTATGGTCTCAAACAGGCCCCTCGTGCCTGGTTTACGCGTTTTACCTCAGTGATCACTGCTGTTGGTTTCACTTTCAGTACCCATGATCCTGCTCTATTTATTCATCTCTCACCTCGAGGTAGGACACTGCTTCTTCTATATGTGGATGATATGCTTATTACTGGTGACGATCCCTCGTTCATTGTATATGTGAAGAAGCATCTCAGTGAGCAGTTTCTGATGACTGATCTTGGCTTGCTTACATATTTTCTTGGGATTGAGGTTTCTGTCACGCCTGTGGGTTACTACCTCTCCCAACAGAAGTATGTCCAGGATCTTCTTGATCGGTCTGGTCTGACTGATACTCGCACTGCTGAGACTCCTATGGAGATCTCTCTTCAGCTTCGTGCTACTGATGGTGATCCTCTTGAGGATCCTACTCAGTATCGCCATCTTGTTGGCAGTTTGGTATATCGTGTGAGCACTCGTCCTGATATTGCTCATGCTGTCCATATCTTGAGTCAGTTCATGGCTTGTCCTACTCATCTTCACTACAGTCATCTTCTTCGTGTTCTTCGCTACTTGCGTGGGACCATCTCTCGTCGCTTGTTTTTCCCTAGCTCCACCTCACTCCAGCTTCAGGCGTACTCTGATGCGACCTGGGCTAGTGATCCTTCTGATCGTCGTTCTCTTTCTGCTTACTGTGTTTTTCTTGGCTCCTCCCTGATTGCCTGGAAGACAAAGAAGCAGACTGCAGTTTCCCGTTCGAGTGCAGAGGCTAAGTTGAGAGCTATGGCAGCTGTGACAACAGAGATTACTTGGTTGAGATGGTTACTTGCAGATTTTGGCGTACCTGTGAGGGGACCTACTACTCTTATGACTGACAGTACAGGAGCTATCAGCATTGCTCGTGATCCAGTGAAGCATGATCTCACTAAGCACATTGGTGTGGATGCTTCATACACTCGCTCTCAGGTGCAGGAGGGTGTACTTGCTCTTCAGTTTGTGTCCTCAGAGTTACAGATTGCTGACTTCTTCACGAAGCCACAGACTAGGGCACAACATTTGTATTTTCTCTCCAAACTCAGTGTGTGTGATCCACCATGAGTTTGAGGGGGTGTTAAGGATAGAATAGGAACCAGATTAGGATTGTTATTTGTTTCCTAATATACCTTGTATTCCTTCTGTTTATCCCCCTTGTACCTCTATATATATTGCCCTTTGGGCCTTATGAATACATGCATCATAACAGATTATACATGGGTGAGGGAATGAGGCAGGCTCACGTTGCTGCTACCTGCGAACCTTGGCCATGCGGCATGATGGGCTAATTAGCATGGTACAGGTTCACGGCATGTCCGCCGGATGTACAGACTAGGGCGGCACAACAGGCATGCACACAAGTCAGGAACTTCTTATAATTAAGAAACTAAAATGGTACTCGTTCAATCCACCCATACTACACAACGTTGGGACCATCGGTGCCGTTCCCAGGATACATCACTTTAAGCGGTATATAAGTAAACCATGTCACTGGAAAAGCGGAATCTGGTATATACTAGGAGGTCAGACTGGCCTCCATTTGAGCTAAGTAAACCATGTCACTGGAATAGCGGAATCTGGTATATACTAGGTGGTCAGACTGACCTCCATTTGAGCTAAGTTACTGCTAACGCACAACAGAGTGCGCACTGCCGACACGGGGACGCCTCGGGGATGTCTGATGCAAGTTCCCTTGCTTTCAAGCTCCGAACGAGCCCCACAAGCATGCCTGATGCCAACGGCATCGGATCACCCTCGCCTTCTCCTTCCCTGCGACAAAATTAGCGAGCAGTGAGTCCCCAATTTACCAGAATAACCATCTGCAAGTGTCCACAGCGGGTTCTAGCAAAGATGGAAGAGCAATGCAACATCTAATCGCTTACCGAGCCTGCACTGTCACCCGTATGGGACTGGCGCCTCCTCTTGAAAGAGCTCAGGGTGGGATTCTCGTGTGTTGGACCCCTTGATGAAGAACGCTTTGACGGCGTCATGTTCTGGAGTCACCAAAAAGGAAGGTAAAATTGTAGATTCGCAAGGTTGCACAATAATGATTCCTATAGAGGAAATATGCTCGCATTTCCCTTTCAAGGGAGTTAACGACAACCCAAAATGACGAAATGGAGGGCAGCAGTTCTGACAAATGAAAACCATTTTGGAAGAACAGCAAAGGTGCATGAGAAAGCTAACAAACCTTTTTATCTTTCCTGGCCTGTCTCTCACGCTCATCATACTCTTGATTCTCCTTCTCCACTAGCCGGATGAGGGTGTCACACCTCCTAGACAGCTCTTGGACAGTTCTAGACTTCACAAACCAATCAAAACGGAACAAGGGAGACATGCGAAAGGCCGCTTTCAGTTCGTCCCAGTTTCCATAGCCAAGTTTGTGCACCATGCATAACTGTACAGCAACAATCCAACAATAGCTTATTAATCATGTCAAATAGTAACTGTTCAGCAACAATTGTGGCACAGCATACCATAAAGCGGTCGCATTCTTCATTATACAACTTCCCTTTATTCTGGCCATACTGAATTTTCAACTCTAACCATGGGTTCTTATAGTGGTCCAACTTTTTCCCAATAGCTTTCATAATCTCATCCTTCCGGGATATCCTTGCTTCTCCTCTCTCAATGTTCTTCATAATTCGGTCATAATCTAATAGAAGAAGATATACCATATGGATTAGTCAAAATGGAACTTGCATGTCATTCATTTCTTAGCTCATCATGTAGGCAATACTTGTTTAGTGCAAGTTATGAATAAGATTAGGTACAGTCGTACAGATATCAAATAGGTACAAAGAACAAGATAAAAAAGACAAAAACAAAACGACAAAGTTCGGACACATACCATTCAGTTCTTTGTATCTTTCCTTAAAAACTTTAGCATAGTGCTGAACTTCCTCTTCTGTTTTTCCCTCCATTTCAGAGGCTATACTCTTCATGTCATTGCGTCCATATTTCTCACAAGCTCGAATGAACGTATTAAAGTCCCTCCTCGTCCATGTTGAAAAACCCTGGGATTTGCATAATGCAAGACTATATTAAATTAAAAGTAATCTGCATAAAGCAGGCAGATATTCAAAAACAGGAACAGCAAGTCCAAGTATAGATTTTGGTATATCCAAACCTCTTCCAATAGTTGATCCTTCTCTTCCTGCTCCTCCGGAGTCAAAGGTTCCAATTGATCTAAATGTTAAGCAAGAATGTCATCAGCATAATCAGCCACTTTCTGCAGGACAACTGAGAAATTCAGGAGTTGGTAATACCTTCATCATCACCATCACCAATCGTATCCTTTTTCTGATTTGCTTGCTGATAAAAAATTTTAAAGGTAAACGTTAGGATAAAGAATCATAAAAGCAATTCCCAATCCAATATAGTGGCATATACACATAAATAATTATTTGAGCACTGGGAAAACTAAGGTCCCAGATATTCTACATGACCATGGGTATGTTATATTAAAGATATCCATCATATAGTATCTCTCATGTTTCTGACATATGTAAAAAGAAGTTATCACAGAACTGGTTACTCATTTGTGCAGAAAGACAAAACACCCCTAGGTGAAATAAAAATACAGTTCGTTGAGAAATTACCACAAGGTATTTGACTTCCTTTTCATACAATTCATTGAGCCTCTGAGTGTTGAAGAACTGGAAATCATGCCTGACATGAACAAAACCAAGATGAACTGAGAACACTCCTACAATCACGAAGGTAGAACAAGACCTCGAAAATTAAGCTTCATCAAGCGACAAATGACTAGCTAGAAATGCTTACAAGTGTGGCATTCGCGGAATTCGTGGTTCCCTAGGTTTAGATGGTGCACCTTGGCGAAGTGCTTGCTTAAAGTAATCGGACTCAGAGTAGCTACAAACAAATTAACCAAAATTAGTATGATCAAAGTAAATAATTAAAAAAATTTACTATAACACAGAAATATCAAACATACTTCCGCTTCCTTTCTCTTCTGGGTGGTTCTATCCAGTTATCAGTGGCCAGCTTCTTGAAATCAAGCTTGTTTTCCTCCTTCAGAAAATGATGATTATCATAGATTTGGGTTAAATATGACCTAATATTTTAACAGATGATGATAATTTAACTAAATTTCAGACATTCAGTAAACAATAGAACACAGCCTTGGTTCATTACCTTCTCGTCATCAAAATCATACAGTTCAGCAGCTGCAGAAAAACACAAAATAAATGAGCTGAGTTACAATACAATACACTCCATAAATCATCATACATATATATAGGGGGAGAGAGACATACTGTCATCCATTTTAAATTTAATGGCATCTTCTGTGAATTTCTTCATTTTCGCATCAAGCTGTGCTGTTGCCTCTTCTCCTTTAGCAATAATGCGGTCAATATCTTCATCTGTTATTGTGCTATCTTTGGAACTGAATACCATTTCAGCACCAAATCTCACCATTTGCAACAGCTCATCCTTATTGACAGCTAATAAAGAACACAACAACAGAAGAACATTAATTCATGTTCTACTTCAACACAAATTTCATATGCCAAACATTACGCGCAATAACAAAAAAAACAACCTTTCTGTTCCGCCAATCGTCCTTGTTGTATAACCAAAGCATCCAATGCAAGCTTCTTATATGCTCTCTCAATCACTTTTTCCTCGATAGTATACTGCAATACAATACACAGCATTTTCTGTTATATAAATAGATAAGATACTGCTACCCCAACATTTCCAAATCTAAAATAAAAACCTCAGTGCAGAAACGGAAGACTTGAACTTCTTTCTTTTGACCAATTCTATGTGCACGGTCTTGAGCTTGTAGATCCACTTGAGGATTCCTGAGAAACCAAAGAGTTATAACCTTAAACTTCATGGGTTATGAAAACAAGAAAACTACAGTTTAAAAAGGGCATACCAGTCACTATCATAAAGAATGACAACATCAGCAGTGGCAAGATTAATCCCAAGACCACCTGCCCTAGTTGAAAGCAAAAAGATGAACTTTTCACTCCCTGGCTGATTGAAAGTTTCAATGGAAGCATCACGATCTTCACCACCAGTATTCCCATCAATTCGGCAATACTGATACCCTTTGTACATCAGATAATCTTCCAAGATGTCCAAAAGTCTGGTCATCTGCAGGATATTTGTGTGTCAAATACTCAAACAGTTGGAAAATACGTAGAAAATCGATATATCTCGAAACTCTTAGTAAAACGTGAGCATTGGCATCAAACCAGCTCACAAGCAGAATGTCCACAACTCATGCAATCAGATTTTTATCATAGTCTTGATGCTGTCTGAACTATGAATCAATTCAAACTCAGTGCGAGAGAGTAATAGAAAGAGAAATAGTGACCTGGGAGAAAATAAGTACTCTGGAGTCACGTTCCTTTAGCTTGGGAAGCAATTTATCTAACAGAACCATTTTTCCTGTAGAAAACATCAATAGTGCATGAGCTGTGTGCAATAATAGAAGGAAGGAGTACTAATTTATGATAAATACTAGGATCAACCAATAATACCTGCATTCTCAATTAGATGATCCCCAGTTGTATAAGGTGGGCCAGGTTCGGCACCTTGGAATAAATATGGATGGTTGCAGCACTTGCGCAGTTGCATGGCTATGTTAAGAAGGCGCTTGCGCTCACCACCAGCATTGACAACCTCCAGATCTTTCTGAAGTAGAGCACGATAATACTGTTTTTGCATCTCAGACATTCCAACTTTTAGTATAGTCTCCTTCTTTGGAGGTAAACCTTTCTCGACATCAGATTTAAGCCTCCGAAGGAGAAATGGACGCAGAACCTTCAAACATGTAGTAAATGAATCATATAAGGGGAAAAAATAGCATGCCCTATGATATCAGTCGAGCTACTAGAGAGAAGTTTAATCTACTTCTAAGGAACTAGAGAATTGAATTAGCTTTTTATTTCTTCATTGCCTCTTTGATAAACAGGAGATGCAGCTTATATAGAGCTGGCTACATCTTGAGGAAAAAGAGAGGCATAACTAATTTGGAAAGAGATAATCTGAGCTAATCTCTAAAAGATGGAAGGAAATAGAACTTCCTAATGATAGATAACTTCCAAATAAAACACCTTATTCCTAATTTGCCGCAACCTTTGAACCAGGCCTACAGCACTGGTATGTGATACCCCACGCAACACTATCAAGTATCAGTTGAGAATATGAATATTGTATCTCTTACCTTATGAAGCTGCTGAACAACCTCATGTTGATCATTTTCCCCTGAGATTTGGAACCATTCATCAAAAGTCTCAGCAGAGCTAAATATTTCTGGCAACAAGAAGTTGAGAAGAGACCAAAGCTCATGAAGATTATTCTGCAGCATAATCAAGAAGTCAGTGGTAAACTAGTAATAAAATTGGACGGTATCTTGAACTAGAATAAATGTAAACTGAATCAACCAGTGGAAATTAAAAGTATAGAATTCAGATAGGAAGCATTAATGGGATAAGATTAGGTGCTAATATACCTGCAGTGGAGTGCCTGTAATGAGGAGACGATAATTGGTATTGTAAAGCCTCATTGTCTTAGAGAGAAGTGAATTCTCATTTTTTATTCGATGAGCTTCATCAATAATAATGTAGCGCCAGCTGAAACGCCTCAATGCAGTTTTTTCTTTAATTGCCATTTCAAAACTAGTGACGCATACATCAAACTTCCCTGGAACTAACAAATTTTCCCGTATATGGGTCTGGCCAAAATAGAACAAACATGTTAGCAATGCGCCACAAGAAGTTCATAGGAACGACTGAGATAACTTGAGATTTACCCTTTCTTCTGGGTTTCCTAAGAACTTCACAGCACGCAGAACAGGGCAAAAACGTTGGATTTCCCTCATCCAGTTGCCAAGAGTAGACTTTGGTGCAACAACCATGTGAGGACCAGTAATTCCTCTGAACTCATGCAGATACCCGAGCAGTGAGATAGTTTGGAGGGTTTTTCCAAGACCCTGCATGAGAAGGGTGCCATGCCAAATATGAGATCAAGGAGTTGATTTAAGCATAACCATATTAGAGTCAATAGGCATATTGATATGCTTAGCCAATAGTGAAGAGCAATAACGAAAGGCAAAGTAAGCACAAGACATACCATCTCGTCAGCCAATATCCCATTGATGCCATTCTCATACAAACGTATGAGCCAATTCAGTCCAGCTAGTTGGTAGTCTCTCATCTTCCCTTTTATGCCTGCCAAGCAAACAAATGAGAATACAATCATTTAATATTTACATATAACAGTAACGTTTAGCACATCTGATGAAATCGTACATGAGGCATTTTTATTGCGATGGACTCACTTTGATAGGAAAGAAAGATAGCAACGACACTTGGACATGAACACTAGCATTCGATTCTAACAAGGATTAAAACATAACAATGTCATCTGGACATGAACACTGTTGTTCAATGCTGACAAGGATGCAGACGTAACTAAGAACAAAACCAAAGCAATGAAATACGACAAGAACTAGCACAATGCACTTAGCTACGAGAAAAACCATCCAGGGCATTTCATAATGGCTTAGGCCAAGGTTCCAAATGTCAGAACTAAGCCAGTTCCAGCCAGCAGCGCAGTGCCGCGGTACAAGTTTACAACCATTTACCCACAGAAACAGCTAAAAACCATCTCATTTATGTATATAAAAAGATGAGATTCTGAACTCAAAACCAGGAACTGACAGTTAAATCAGGTAAGTGTCACATCTCACATTTGATCCCTCTCCTTCCTCTGTAGGCTTAGTTTAGTTCCTCTACTTCCATAGCTCAAGTAGGTCCCTCTATTTACAATTTTTGGTCTTCTAGGAATTGTTTTGACCAAAAAGCTGACATTACACAGCAGACTGGTGTTGCCTTGGGCCTTGGCTTGCGCTAGTGCACCTCAACTAAGTGAGCAGAATGGAAAAGACATCTTTGCGGCTTACAGCCCCCAGTGTGAGTCAGCGTGCAAATCATCAACCATTTGACGTGCCACATCAGCTCATGGTCAAAATAATCTTGAATAGACATAAGATGTAGGTACAGGAACATATCAAATGACTAGTTTTAAAATAGGAGAATGAGAACTAGCAAATTTTATCATTGGATTGAATTTAGACAGCTCAGATGAAACACGAAAAGCCACCAATATTTAAAAAAAACCATGAATTATTCCACTTTATACTTACGCCCTACCACCTTTTAGTGATATGGGCATTATGCTTTGATGTGCACCATTCAAAGTTGATTCAATGACCGAAATTGGAGTATCATTCTCCAATTTTGAAGGCAGTTCCTAGCAGCTATTTTGTAGTAGGGGTGATAAAATGTGTCCTGGTGAGCAAACAGACCAAATATGCCTTTAAAAAAACAAAAGACCTACTCTCAGATTTCCTAAGTATGTTTTGCTAAAACAAGTCTCAGTGGAAGTTTCGAGAAAACTGATTTTATTCTGTTGGTATGTTTAGATGCCAATTAGGGAGTACGTTGTTCAAACAGGTTCAATTTGTGAAAAGGGTAATATCGGTTTTTGGTGATAGTCATTTATGTGATACAAGGTTATTACGGTGTCACCTCGACGACTAGGCGTCCTGTCGCCCGGAGATCGTCGCCAAGGTCTCTCGCCCAGCTATTCAGAGTTAGGCGCTCGCCGGGGACGACATGGCGTCACCAAGACGACCGGATGCCCAGGCGTGTGGCTTGGCCACTTGAGGTATGCAATACAACGGACTACGGCCCACACCCAAATTCTACTCGGCTTTACTCCTCTGCCCCCCCCCCCCCCCCCCCCCCGGAAGCTTCCAGATCTGGCCACCGCCTCTCTCCCCCTCCTCTGTATCTTCCTCCCTGCCCTCATGCCCGCCGCCTCTCTCCCTCTCCTCTGCGTCTTCCTCCCCCCTCACGACTGCCACCTCTCTCCCCCTCCCTCTGCGTTGCCTTCCACCGCCACCGACGCACCTCTCCCCTGCAAACACTACCTCCCCTGCACGAAGTGCAATAAGCGGCTTCTTCAACCGCCTCTGCTTTGTTTTTCTTCTCCCTCTATTTTTCTTCCGCGTTATGTACATCATCCATTTATAAGTACTAGTAATTTCTTGCCATGTGTTGAAAATGTTGTGTTGTCTTCATTCAACTAAGTTTTTTTCCCCAGAATGCATAAGTTCTTTTTGTAGGATAGTTGATGTCTACTTATGTTATGGAGTATGGACTTTGTTATGTTAATACTATTTGCTATTATGGACCTTGTTATTAAGTATTTTATTTTATATCAGTTAACTCGGTTCTCTAATATAATTGTTCCAATCAAGATAATTGCTTGAGCTAATGCAGCATTTTTTTTTATTGACACGCTGGCAGCTGAACCTTCCTGATAGATTTAACATATATAGCTTGGACCTCATATTCTTACAAATGGTATGTAGTATACCAAGTTACCAACCCATTAATTTGTGCTATTATGTTGCATGATTATTTAATTTTTGATCATAGAAGGTATTACTTGTATTTATTAATATCGTCTAACTATCGCCATGACGGACGCCTAGTCGACTAGGCGTCCAGGCGCTCCGGGCTCACCGCGACTTGCCGGAGCGCCGCGACAACCTTGATGTGATATGGGTTATTGATTTTATTCTGTTGGTCAGTTAGGATGCCAATTAGGGAGTATGTTGTTCGGGGGAAACAGGTTCTATTTGTGAAAAAAAAAGAGAAAGAAATATCGATTTTGGTAATGCTCATTTTGTTGATATGGGTTTTAGCTGTTGGTGGCCAGAGACCATGAAAATTGTGATTTTGCAAAAACTCAAGACAACCCCTATGTTCTAATGGATTTTTGCTGTTTGACACTGCATTGATTCGAAGCAACAGCTTTATACTTGGATGAGGGTGAATAATGAACACAATGCCTACAGCAGCCTTCTCTTGTTGAAAACCTGCTTCATCTGCATCTCATCCAGTACACCAGCAAAATGAAGATCAAAATCTATTGATGGCAGGTAGGCTCTACATCATCATAACTGCCGCCGACTCTTAAGCAGTACTGCCACCAAGATTTGCTCAAAAATAGCAATAGATACTATCTTTCTTTCATGCCAATAGGAATACCGGGAAAGGGAGCTGTTTGGAACCATGGCTTCACAACAAGGATGATAGACATTCATGTATCCAGATCATGTGATACATAAACACAACTCATTGCACTCTCATGCAATACCCTACTTCTTTATATATAAAAAAAGAAACAGAGTAACTAAACCTATGCTAAATTAGCTGGTTGTCACTCCCCAACCTATGCTAAATTAGCTGGTTCTCACTCCCCACTCTATACACATTGATTCAGTGCATGCAGTCACAATGAAATATACGCACTGTCCTATATCATTTTGCCATAGAACATATGAACCTTCCACAGTAGAATAAACAATGATCTTTACATCAAATGCGTGTGAACAGGCAAGTAAAACCAAAGGTTCAATAGAATCATCAAGCAAACGCTCACATGATGGTTGTGAAACCAAGCGTGTTCCTCCTGCACCAGCAAGGGCATCTTCCTCCTCCTTGAGGTATTCTTCATCTTCCTCCTCCTCTGTCACCTTCGATGCATGACGCCCCCTATAGGTTCTGACCACATTAGCAAAGCAAAAAAGACATGCGAATAACAACAAAATACATAGCACTTAAGCAAACAATTAACTGGATGTCCTTGATAAATAAATCTGAGCATCGCAGTAAGTGGTAACATGTTCCAAATTATTAAAAAAACAGGTAGCAAATATCACGCAAGGTGGTCTTTCCTGCATTAACTCATGAACTCATCAGCTGCTTTGATTTCAGATAGCGTTAGTGCACAAAAAATGCTGAAAGTTATATGTGCTCGTCAAAATTCACATAAGGTTAACAAGATAAATGATCAAATGACGACCGTTAGATGCATGTTATAAGTTCGTGAATCATGATATATTCCCCCAAATAGAAATCCTGCCTAATTTTAACAGCTCATCCATTTAAAATAAAATAAAATGTGCAGTTATACTGTTCCAAAACAGAAACTTTTTTCTTTACGACCCTGAACATATTTCGGTTATATGAATGCCTTATATGATATCTTGGAGTCCATCAAGACTATGCAGAACAAACGGGAACTGCAAGCCTACATCATTGCCAGGTCTCAAAGATGGAAAACATTGTATATGTAATAAAAAAATCCGATTGGCAGTATTGTAACAGATTGTTAGCAGTATTGTAACAGATTGTTACCATTCCACTTCCTTTGATGAAAAATTAGGGCTTAGGGCATTCATCTTTATCAACAAAAAAAAATGAATTTTTACCGTCCACGTGGCTTCTTCTCCGTAGATTGGTTTCCTTTCGCAAAATGAGAAAATATTTCAGTTTGCTGCAAGAGGTACTTCAGTCGTCCCTTCCCCTTGTTGTTCTGTTCATAAATTTAATTCTCAACAAGCTATCATAATGTTCAAAGCCATAATGGAAATGCAGCATTTATGAAAGAGTCAAACAAGAGAAGACTACATCCAAAAAACATGTGCCGATGAAACATTCCTGTCCATAGGTTTATATCAAGGGGACAAGAGAATGTAACAAACCATGTCAGCATCAATGGCAGCATTTTGAGTATCCAGTATTTGCTGGATTTTCTGCTTTTTGAGCTTCTGCATTTCCCTGAGTTTCGCTCGCTCTCGCTTCCCAACCTCTGCATTTACGGTGGCATCTTCAGACTGCAATTGAAGATGGCAAGCAACTCGGTGATGCTGAGAAACACTGAAATCAACCGTCCCTTTGGCAACAAGAAACTACGCTGATTTCCTTAAGAAACTATTTTGATAGCAAACATCTAGTGCAAAGCTTAAAAATTTTGCTGAAATGTACAGTCTGCACAGGACCCAAAAAAAACAAGGATGCACACTACACCGAAGATGAACTAAACTAAGCACAACCTCCTAATTACCAATCAAGGCCCAGTTTTTCCAGAGAACTACAACCCACGCATGGACAACAGCTGAATTCCTAGAATCTAGATGACTAGGCCACCCCTCCAACGCCTATCAGAGTATAAACTGTATCAGATTACTTCACAGCTAAACACAGGGCAAATAATTCGAGCATGATAATCCAGCGCCAATCCCAGCCCAATCACCTCCACCTATCACCAAAATCAAACAGAATCAACCTCCTCTCCAGCTTCTCACCCGACTACAACCCCAAAAGGCATTACAAAGCCCTTCCTTAGTCTACATATATAACAAAGCATTACAAAACCCCGCTCACCTCCTCGTCGCCCACCTTCCCGGCGACGGGTTCGTCGTCCTCTGTAGACTGCGACTCCTCCTCCTCCCCACCCCCGTCGTCGTCGTCGTCGTCGTCCGCGCCGACGCCCGTGGTGACGGCCTCGATCTCCTCCTCGTCCACCTCCTCCTCCTCCCCGACGGTCTGCTCCCCATCCGCCTCCGGTTCCTCGTCTCCGTTCGATCCCTCCTCCTCCTCCTCATCCTCCCCCTCCTCCTCCTCCTCTTCGCCGGGGGAGGTGGAGACCTCCTCGTCGTCGTCGTCGCCGTCGTCGTCGTACTTCGCCGGCCTCCCCATCGGAGCGCGTCGAGGAGGGGGCTAGGGTTTGCAATAGAGTTGGAACTTGGAACGGGTGGAGAAGAGGTGGGGAATTGGGTTTTGGAATTTCGCTTTTCTCGCTGCGTGACGCGGGGTATCTGATGAAATGAAATGAAACTGGGGGGCGGGGAGAGAAAAGGGTGGAGGGAGTTTTGCGGATTAGGCCCCAACAAATTGAGTAATTTGTTCCCGCCAAGTGTGGGTGGGCGCTTGAGTGAGTCAGGCTTCCTTAGTGGGCCGGCCCATAAGCCTGACCGACTGCTTTGCAGTTTCAGCTAATGGGCTCTTTTGCGCTCCTGGTACGCATTCGACTCTTTTCCCCTTAAGAACTGTGCACCTCGGAGGTTTTTTGTACGGATAATCCATTTTTTATTCGAAATTACATAAATATACCCGCGGGAAAATTTTTTACAAAAATAGGCTCCAGTCGCCTAATGGTTGGGCGACTGGAGACTTTCGCCGAACCAGACCGCGACAGCTGGAGAGTCTACGAACGGTTGGGCGATTAATTGCAGTCGCTCAACCGTTGGGCGCCTTCATTGTAGTCGCCGAACGGTTCGGCGACTGCGATTCAGTCGCCCAACGGTTGGGCGACTGAAGGTAGATATAAGGCCGCGCTCGGCGGCGAGGAAGCGCCGCACTGTTCTTCCGTTCGGCCAGCGCAGAGAAGAGAGGGGAAAGAGGGAGAGGGAGAGGAGAAGAGAAGGGGGAGGAGGAGAAGGAGTGCGCGTTTTTCAGGTAAGTTTTTGGTGTTATATATTTTTGTTAGTGTAGGAGATTAGTTTAGAAATATAGTTTAGAAAATGTAGTCTAGAAAATTAGTTTAGAAAATTAGATTAGAAAATGTAGTGTAGAAAATTAGTTTAGAAATATAGTTTAGAAAATTAGTATAGAAAATATAGTTTAGAAAATTAGTTTACAAAATGTAGTATAGAAAATATAGTTTAGAAAATTAGTTTACAAAATGTAGTATAGAAATATAGTTTAGAAAATTAGTTTAGAAAATGTAGTCTAGAATATTAGTTTAGAAATATAGTTTAGAAAATGTAGTTTAGAAATTTAGTTTACAAATTTATTTTTCAAATTTTGTTTAGTAAATATAGTTTAGAAATTTAGTTTACAAATTGTATAAACTAAATTTTGTATACCATTTATAATGCATTATTGTACAAAAAATAGTATTTAAATGTACATGTACAAAATTTAATGTTGCAATTATTGTACAAATTTAGATGTAGAAAATTTAGTGTTGAAATTTACATGTAGAAAATGTAATGTTGAAATTATTGTACAAATTTAGATATAGAAAATGTAGTGTTGAAATTTAGATGTAGAAAATTTAATGTTGCAATTCTTATACAAATTTAGATGTAGAACATTGAATGTTGAAATTATTGTACAAATTTTCCAGGTATGGCTCGTGCTGGATGTGACTCGGAGTGGCGGTTCGCGCTGTTGGACGAGCACGTGGACCGCTCTCATCGCGCTTCCCGTCTAGTCCCGCCACCGGGGAGCACGGACGACCCGCCTCAGCTGGGAGTGGTCCGGACACGCACACCTCGCGTGGCCTGGGGACTCGACCCTCGTTGGACCGCCAGGTTTGCACTACTCCAGCGTTTAGTGCGACCGTAAGTTCGTTCCGTGCTGACCTTCACTTTGTTTGCAGGCTGCGGAATGCCGGGCTACTCCCTCTTGCCCGGATGGTGCAGGCCACGGACGAGGATGGAGGCACTGGCGCCGCTGGCGGGGACGAGGGCGGGGACGAGGCGGGCGGGGAGCGATCACGACGCTTTCCGTTCGACCGTTCCCTGCTGACGGCTTTGGTGGACCGTTGGCGGCCCGAGACGCACACTTTCCACCTCCCATTCGGGGAGATGACGCCGACCTTGCAGGATGTGTCCCTGCTCCTTGGGCTTCCGATCGCGGGAGACGCTGCCTTCCTACCGGAGGCCCCGGCCCACTGGCGCGCTGACCTGCTCGCCAGATTCCAGGGTGTCGTTCCACCGGCCGATGACCACCACGTGTTCGGAGAGGAGCAGACCCATGGGCCGACACTGAGGTGGCTCAGACAGTACCGGGTACGTGGTATATAAAATCGATCGTGTCTTCGAAGCTCTTATTTGTGGTATTACGTACTAATAACAACTTTTTTGTATTCAGGTGGAGCGCATGGTTCCGCAGGCAGACAATCAGCAGGTCTCGCGGCACCTGGAGGCGTACGTGCTGTGCCTGTTTGGTTGGGTGCTTTTCACCACCAGCCACGGCAACTCGGTGGATGCGCGCCTCATCGCTTATGCGAGGGCAATCGCTGACGGCGAGCCCCACCAAGTCAGCTGGGGATCGGCCGTACTTGCCGCGACGTACCACACGCTGTGCGATGCGTGCACGAGGGTCAAGGCAAACTCGATCCTCACGGGCTGTCCCCTTCTACTGCAGTTGTGGTCGTTCGAGCGCTTAAGCGTCGGACGACCTGTGCTGGACGACATGGGTCCGTACGGGCCCGAGATGTATCCAGGGGGAGGGGGAGACGTCGACCGGCCGACGATGGGTTCTATCTGGTGCCGTCGTCGAGTAAGTGTTATCACAGTCTACTATTTCTTTCGTACTGACGATCGTCAATCTAAACAACTTGTCTTTTTGCAGGTACAGTTCGCGCACGTGCAGGTCACGCGGGCGTACCGGGTCTTTGTGGAGCAGCTCGACCGCATCACATCCGACGACGTGCACTGGGAGCCGTACGCTGATACGGCAGTGCAGGCCCGTGCTCCTGCCGGTCTGTCCTCACTTTGCTGGCGTGACAGAGCTTTCTGGCTCACCCGCCGGAAGCTCGTGTACCTCATCTACGTGGAGGACTACGCACCCCAGCGGGTGATGCGGCAGTTCGGGCTACGGCAGCCGGTTCCTGTACCAGTCGGACCATCGCTTCCACGGCACGTGCACGGGTGAGTGATCGTTTGTGGTAAATATGTACATACTTACTACTATGTTCGCAAGTATCTCACATTACGTAATGGTTCTATACGCAGGCACAGCGCGAAGGGAGTGAAAAGAGGGACGGACTGGTCGTTGAAGATGCATCCCTGGGTCGAGCAGTGGGAGGGTGCGCTCGACGACCGCGTGGAGGAGGACCGCCCGTACGACAGCACGGAGTACGCGGAGTACCTTCGCTGGTACCAGCCACAGACCCGTACCAGGCTCGTATATGTGGTAGACCCGTCTGCCACACACGTCGCCGCTCCGACGGACACGTACCCCGCGCACTTTGCGCGCGACGCTCACCTCGCGGTACGTTAAATGTCATTTCAAAGATTCCCGAATGGTAATGTCGTTTCGATAATCGATCATTTCATTTCATGTCTTTGTGTTCAGGCTGACGTCGGTTCTGTCCTATGTGCCGACTCCAGCACAGTACTTGAGAGGCTCACCAGTGGTGGGCAGCTGACCCATGACGAGGGCGTCAGCTTTGCGCGTCGGATGCACGAGGGGTGTAGACGTATTGTTAGCCTACTGTCCTGCACGAGGCTACCGGCGGTCTCC
This sequence comes from Dendrocalamus latiflorus, assembly GCA_017311315.1. Taxonomy (NCBI): domain Eukaryota; kingdom Viridiplantae; phylum Streptophyta; class Magnoliopsida; order Poales; family Poaceae; genus Dendrocalamus; species Dendrocalamus latiflorus. The sequence goes on along the minus strand of CM029619.1, from coordinate 18,712,995 downwards.
ACGCCCACCGCTCCGCCTGCTCGTCCACCAGTGCCACCCCGACCAGCGTGGCACTACTCTGGTGCACCGACGTGGACACGTCCTCCACCGCCTCACCCGGAGCAGCCAGGGGGTTCAGCCTGGGCAGGGCCTCCTACACCGGTTCACTTCACGCCTCCTACGCACACCCCTGTCTTTCCCCCCTCGATGGCGCCAGCTACGGGTACGCAGAGGGTCTTATATCGTGTTTATCCGAAGACGACATGCAACGAACTAACGATATTAATATTGCAGGTAGTTACCAGCAGCACGGCGTCTCCCCAGGCCCGGAAGATGTGGACCAGTTTTTCGCGGAGTGGCCCGGGCAGTTCTCCGACGCAGCACCGGAGGTTCTCTCTGTCAGTGCCCTCCCCGGTGCACCGGAGGGCACACAGCCAGAGGTGCAGCTGACTCCACCAACGCAGGGGCGGGATAGACACCCTCCTGCTCGTTTACTTTTTTGGATCGTCCTAACCCGTTGCACCGGAGGAGGGCCAAGCGAGGCCGTATGGGAGGACGCGGGCGCGGTGACGGGGCACACCAGGGTGACCAGTGAGGCGTGTTGCAGATGCTATATATGTTATGCATGTAATGAAAAAATATGCGGCATGTTACTCTCAGTTATATTATGAAGTTTATTTAAATTTACATAGTCTATCATCTCTCTCCGCACATAAACTATCTAACTTAACAGTGCATGTATCGATCGTTTTCTACTCAATCTTTCATAAAAAAAAATTTAAAACCTTTTTACATACCTACAATATACAATGAACATAAAATTTTATTACAACTTCACCGTATTTTTTACCGGTTCAACGTTACAAAATTCACAAAATTTAAAACAATCACGGGGGCTACATGCAGTCGCCTAACGGGATGGCGACTGCATTCTAGTCGCCTAACGGGATGGCGACTACCGTTAAGTCGCCGAACGGAAAAGCGACTTAATGCAGTCGCTCCACTGTGCAGCGAGATATATTGTGTCGCGGTCTGGTTGGGCGAAAGTCTCCAGTCGCCCAACCATTAGGCGACTGGAGCCTATTTTTGCAAAAAAATTTCCCGCGGGTATATTTATGTAATTTCGAATAAAAAATGGATTATCCGTACAAAAAATTCCAGATTTGGACGTGAAAACCGCCTAAATATTTGCAAACTATGAAAATCGTGTCTTAAAAGTTTTCAAAAATCCGAAAAATATCATATGTAGGGGTGAGGATATTCTTTTACCATGCAACTACTACTTCGTAAAAAATTGTCTTTTTTCATAGCTTGTGAATGAGGTTGAGTCTGATCCTGAAATTTTGTACGGTTAAATGATATCCGCACCCCGCATATGGTTTTTTAAAAAATTCACATCACATGGTAATTCTTCTTTTTTCATAAGAAAAAACATGATGATTCTTCAATGACTTGGTATAAACATTAACAGGTTTCAAAAAATAGCAACACTAGTCATGTACTCCCTCTGTTTCAAAAAAAAACATGTCGTTTCGGGATATGTGCAATTAAACTTTTAAAACTGTGGCTATCGTTATCTTTTTAAATATTTATATTGAATACATAAAAATTATATATGTAAATTCATCTTGAAAAATACTTTCATAACATTATAATTTTATTGGGCTTTACAAATATATTATAATAGAAATTAGTGGCCAAAGTTGCTTTTCGAGTACTATGTCGACATCCAAAATGACATATTTCCTCCGAGCCAAAATATAGGTCATTTTTGATTTTTTATGGTCTCTAATGTAAAACTTTGACTATGATTTATTATCATAATATACTAGCAATAATATATATATATATATGGGAACGTATCCAGTGCTAATGCACTATTCGGTGCTAACATGCTAAAACCTCTTCAGGATCGTTAGATCTGCCTCTAACGGCCCAGATTCTTAAAGGTGGGATATCCCAACCCACTTACGCGATTTTGCCAAAACCCCCCTACCGGTTCGTTCACTTTTTTCCGGCCCCCGTCTCCCCGTCTTGCCAATCCCCCCAGGCCCCAAATCCCCGGCGCCTCTAGGGCTTCCGGGCCGCCACGCCTCGCTCCTACCCCGCGCCTCCCCACTCGCCTCGCCGGCGGCCGCCTCGCTCCTCCCCCGCGCCTCCCCACTCGCCTCGCCGGCGGCCGCCTCGCTCCTCCCCCGCGCCTCCCCACTCGCCTCGCCGACGGCCGCCTCGCTCCGACCTCCGCGCCTCCGCACTCACCTCGCCGGCTGCCGCCTCACTCCGGCCCGCGCCTCCCTCCCCGCTCCTTGCTCCCTCCGACCCGCCGCCTCCTTCGTGTCTAATCTTTTTCAGCGACTAGGACAAAAGTGCTTCTGTAAACTGTTCTGCTTCGTCTTCTTCGTGTAAGCCCAAGGTCCAGAGACATCAAAATGTCAAGCCCTTCTGCAGGAGCGGTTGCTTCAGAAGCCTATGCGAATGCCGTCGGAACAGTGCAGAATGTATAATTGTGTTCTTGTGTTTTGCCATTACATATTCCCCAGCGTCCAGAATGTATAATTGTGTTCTTGTGTTTTGCAACATCTAGATTGCTGTTGTAAATTGACCCGAGTGTTTCTCAGGTGATGAATGTGTGAAAATATAAGCATGTTTGAGCTATCTGCTGCTCCAGAATGTATATTTCTCAGTTGATGAATGAGTGTTTCTCAGTACTTCTGCTGCTCCAGAATGTATATTTCTGTATATTGCATATGAACATTACTTTGATTGTTTTGCACCAGCACACAACTATTTGGAAACCTGATATTGTACATGGTAGATGGAGCAGGAAAAATGGCATTTGTCTTTATCAATGGAACAATATGAGGTGAATTTTATGACAAAGGAAGCCAGGCACTCTCCAAAAACCCACAAGGCCACAAATGCACAGAACTATGGCAAAACCTTCTCATTTCCATCAGAACTAAACATGTACACACAAGAAAAGGACAGTACATTTTGGAAAACACTAATACATTCACATTGGCCTAAACAAATTTTGCCCTCAACACTAATACATACACTAATCTGATTTCATTTATTTGAAACCACCAAAGCTAATAGTTTACAACAACCTTATAGCCATTTATAGCATCATCTAAGGAACGACATAGGTCCATCGAAATCACATTCTTGTTTGCGCCCTCTCCTTCCTTCCACACCTTCTAGTCTTCCTTCAGCATCAGCAGATTAAACATGCAGCATTCACATCACTGCAGTTTGCTCTCAGTGGGCAATTGATTTTTGAAACATGTAGCATTGTGTGCTTTCCAGATTGCCCTACAGCATTCTTCCATCCTAACCCTATGTTTGCAAATGCTACATCTGAACATATTGTCCATGCTCTCATCTTCATCGAAAAATAATTTGCTACGCTGCTATGCTTCTGCTGCTAACCTTCCTTCCTCTGGCTGCATCTTCAGACGGGGGTTTCTTCAGCCGACTTCATCCTCATCATCTACAAACGAGGAAAAAGGTTTCATGACTGACAGGAAAGTAGAAGCAACCCAGCGTATGATAGACTACACTGTCAAGTTAACAGATCACGTTGCCTATATACAATACATACATGTTTCAACCTTATCTTTACAATGCTAAAAGCTATAAAGAAAGAGCAGGTACTGAGCATGTTTCCCTCACTAAGTATCAAGGCAGGATCTAAAAACTGGCAGCACAAAGGCACCTATTATGCTCTACACCATCGGATATCAAGAGAGCATTTCTTGTTAATAAATAAAGGGGATTGTGGTTCATCTTTCTTCATCCTTGATCTTCAAAGAGTTAGCCGTGCAGTACAAAGGCACCTATTATACTCTACACCGTGCGAGTGGGAAGGCGCGGGGTCGGAGCGAGGCGGCCGCCGGCGAGGCGAGTGGGGAGGCGCGGGGGAGGAGCGAGGCGGCCGCCGGTGAGGCGAGTGGGGAGGCGCGGAGCAGGAGCGAGGCGTGGCGGCCCGGAAGCCCTAGAGGCGCCGGGGATTTGGGGTCTGGGGGGATTGGCAAGACGGGGAGACGGGGGCCGGAAAAAAAGTGAACGAACCGGTAGGGGGGTTTTTGGCAAAATCGTGTAAATGGGTTGGGACATCCCACCTTTAAGAATCTGGGCCGTTAGAGGCAGATCTAACGATCCTGAAGAGGTTTTAGCATGTTAGCACCGAATAGTGCATTAGCACTGGATACGTTCCCTATATATATATATATATATATATATATATATATATATATATATATATATATATATATATTATGAACGAATTTTGCAAGACAAATCCAACTATATTACTTTTATGTAGTCAATCTATATACTTTAACATATATTAATAGTTAAAGCTTAAAAACTTTGACCATATGGATCCACAGCGACCTACATTTTGGGACAGAGTGAGTATTTTGTAAACTGGAGGGAGTATTTAAGATAACCATATGCACAATCAACCCTAAAATACCATATAGAAGGTACAATGAAACGCGCACAACACTTACAGATTAGACATGGTGTACACACAATATGTGATGTGTGTTTAGTGGTTCGCAGTACCAGGGCTAGGATTGATACCTAACGAGGTCAACGGTAAGTAAATAGTGTGTGGTGGGTTAGTTCTAATAATATGTGGACAAATTGATAAATATCCTTAAGATCTATACTTTTTGCAAAAACATGTGGGGTAGGTTATTTTTGCTTGCATCCCCCACTGGTGGTTGGCAAATTTGTTCTGTTAGCACAAATTTTGAGAGCGTGACTAGTGCACAATATCCCGTCGAGTTCTATCTCGACGGGATAGCAACCTACCATTGGATCATGTTTTATTGGACGACCCACAACTCACCTCGACTCGCGTATAGTGTTCACTTCCAGCGCCCCACTCGCAGACACCGTCTTCCATTGCGGGATCCCGACACCTTGCCTCATCGTCCACCTCCTCCAGTTTTCCTCTGCATCGCGTGATACCTCGCCATTGTCTTGTGGCTGCGCGCATGGAAGCACGAAGTGAACAACTCTAGTCTTCTACCCCTCGTGTGGCAGCACAGTATGGTGTTACCGGCTTCCTGGACGATTTGGTGAATTTCATCAACATCCTCCTCCTCATGCAGGGGAGCCATTTGTCATCCTCCTATATGCGTAGAGGAACATGTCACCATCCATGAGCACAACACCACATCAAGTTGGTCACTGTCCTCCACCACTCTGACCTATAAAAGGTTTCAAAACCTGGAACATATCAAAGTTTTAGGATTAGTGAAGTAATTGAAACTTGTACAAACTGAAACATATAAAAGTTTCAAAGTACAAAAGTTGTTTCCATTGGTACAACAACTCAACAAGTTTCAGTCCGGTTTCATATTTTGGATAAAGTTTCACGAAAGTTCTAAGAGTTTCACTCATGTTTGAAAGAGTGTCAAAACTAAATATCAAATCTCAAAGTAAGTTTCATGTTTCAAAACTAAAATTCATATTTCAAAGAGTTTCAAAACTAAAACATCAAACCTCAATGTGAGTTTCATATTTGAATCTCGAAATTCACTTTTAAAACTCAAGGTTTCAAAATTGAAATTCGCTAAAACTTCATGTTCGACCATATATCATCACAGAGTGTGACTAGTGCACGGTATACTATAGACATGCATCTCGATAGAATAGATCTCTGTCATCTGATCCGTTCTAATCGGACAATCTCGCACATGCTCTTACACGAGGACATGCAAGCGCCCATTGTCATCCGCGAGCACGAGGCCCCATTGTCATCCACAAGCACGATGCCCCATTGTCCTCCTCCTTTGCACAAGGGGACCCTTCACCATCCATGAGCACAAAACCTATCAACGTCCTCCTTTGCACATTAGGAGTCGATCATCCTCTTGCCCTTTGACATATCAAAAATTCCAAAACCTGAAAACATATCAAAGTTTTAGATTTAAGAAAAAAGTTAAAACATGTATGAACTGAAACATATGAAAGTTTCATGTTACAAAAAGTTTTCAACGATACAACATCTTAGCATGTTTGAGTCAGGTTTCAAGTTTTGCCTAAAGTTCACTTAAGTTCTATAGAGTTTCAATCATAAAACTTTAATACATTTGGTCATGAAACCTTATGAAACTTGGCCATGAAATCATATGAAACTTAGTCATCAAACTCATGAAACTTGATGAAAATTCGTGAACCTTAATCATGAGACTTGGACATACGACCTCATAAAACTTCATAAAATTTAGCCATGAAACCTAGTCAATTTAAGCACGAAACCCCTTGAAACTTTATGAAATCTCATGAAATGCCATAACACTTATTAATAAAACACATAATGAAACTTACTCAACTTAAGCATAAAACCTTTTGAAAACTTTATAAAACCTCATGAAACACCATGAAACATAGTCAAATTACACATGAAACCTTCTGAAACCACATAAACAACATGAAACTTAAATATGAACATTAGTCAATTTAGACATGAAGTCTCCTGAAACTTGATGAAACATCATGAAAACTAATCATGAACCTCATGAAACATAGTCAATTTAGGCGTGAAACCTCTTGAAACTTCATGAAACCTCATGAAAACACTATGAAACTTAATAATAAAATCTAGTCAATTTAGTCATGAAACCTTCTAAAACTTTATGAAACATCATGAAATACTATAAAACTTAATCATGAAACTTAGTTAATTTTGGCATGAAATCTCTTAAAACTTTATGAAACCTCATGGAACACCATAAAACTAGTCATGAAACATAATTAACTAAAGTATAAAACCTCTTGAAACAACACCTGATCATCAAGAATGAAGCGCTCTGTGCCAACAAGAGGAAATTTCGAGCTTCAAATGCAAGTTTATGTTTCATGAAACTTTCAAGTTTCTAAAGCAAGTTTTATGCAAGTTTCGAGTTTCAAATGAAATTGCAAGTTTTGAAAACAAGTTTCACGCAAGCTTTGACAATCTTCAGCAAGTTTCAAGCTAATTTCATGTTTTAGATATTTCAAAGCATCTAGTTTCGCTATAGGTACATGTTTGAAGCCAAAAAAATCAGATTCCAAAAAATAAAAAATACTAACAATAGATCTGCAGCCCAATTACTTTTACCTTGTACCTTAGAAGTAGTTTATAGCTAGTAAAATCCTTCATTTGTAATTCGATCTATGTTCATCTACTAAAGCGATTTTAAGTTACTTATGCCAGCTTCATCTTGTTGTCACACATGGAACTCTCTTCCAGTGACATCATCAGACATTGACCCTTTGCCAATTTACTGGAAAATCGACTGGCACATCGCATACATCGCTAAGAGGTACCCTTCATAGGGATGTGGTGCTTGTCATGCCTGAAACACTTTGCTGATGGCAATACTCCTAAATTAGATAATATATAACCCAAAAATACAAAATCACCTCACACAAACTAATGGGGAGTTCCTCAGTAGGCCTGATCATATCCTAGCTAAATTTGGTGGAGATGACATCATTATTGACTTGGTTGCTGCTGAAGACCAGGGGGACATGGGAGGATTCGTGGAAGTATGAAATAGAAATGGGCAAGCCGTTGTGTTGTGGTTATGATGCATCGAGTGAGGAGAGAGAGAGATGGAGAGAAGATTTGTGAGACGCACGTGGGAGTGTGATTCTTACTATTCCTCGGAAAGGATTGAATGGTTCAAACATGCCTTGTTATTTTTTGTCAGACGGTATAGCTTTTTCTAGCATTTCTCATTTTTGACATTTGAGACTTGAAATGTAATGTTCTGGTTTGTTCCACATTTACCTTTAAAAAATAACGCCATAGATTCAGGCAACAGTGGTGGTTGTGCTAGTGGTGTTATCATCTCCAATTCTATGCAATGCAACGCGGCAAATCTGGCAACACAATCACTTCTTTTGCCGAATATCTATAGGTATAATTTCATAAAATTAAGATTGAACTTTGAAGAACATGTCTTGGTTGCAGACTTTTCTCCATTTTAAATGGCCTCATCAAGCTGCCGGTTTACAATACCGCGAACCGTCTAGAATTCTAGGCTCGAGCATGCATTTATTTCTGGCAAAATTGGATATATGCCACTCCAAAAGATTGCACTTTGAAAAATACCACTCCAAAACATGAAATTGAAAATTTGCCATGTCAAAACTCCGTTCTTTAGATTTTTGCTACTTTTGGACACTTTTGCCCTTCCCCCCTCTTCCTCATGGCCAGCCGTCGCCACCTCTTCTCCGGCGTGCTCCAATCGCACCATCTTCTCCTCTCCGTGAGCCACACCATCTCCTTTGCCACCACCATGAGCCGCACCACCTCGTCATCATTGTCATGAGCCCATCCTTCTTCTTCCCCCCTTCTTCCTCCTGACCTCATGACGAGATGAGCCCCCAAGACCGGCGGCGGCGGCGAGCCAGACCCTGCGATGGCAACTCGCTGCAAGGAAGACCCCGAGACCGGCGGCGGAGAGCCAGATCCCGTGGTGACAACCTCGGATCTAGCATGCGCAGGGCTAGGCGATGTCGGGAAAGAATGTCACACGGCTTGCGCTCGTGGTGGTAGCAATGGGCTCACAACAATGATGAGGTGGTGTGGCTCATGATGGTGGTGAAGGAGATGGTGTGACTCGTGGCAAGGAGGAGGCGATGCAACTGGAGCTGGCTGTAGAAGTGGTGGCAACGGTTGGCTAAGAGAAAGATGGGAGGAGGGAGGGCAAAGTGTCTAAAAGTAGAAAAATATAAAGAAGAAAAATTTCAATTTCATATTTTGTAGTGGCATCTTTTTTAAGTACGATATTTTGGAGTGGCATATATCCCATTTTACCTTTATTTCCACAGAGAAGAACAAATAATTAGGAAAAAGACAGAAGAAGACAGAGAAGCCACAAAGCCACGAGCTGAACAGCGAAGTCAGAATCCAGAGGCGGCTCCCACCAACCACGGCGACGGCGGTCACGGAAGGGGGATCAGCGGCGGCGATGGCGTCCGTGGCCGCGGCGGAGGGCGCGGCGGCGGCGCTCCGGTCGGTGCTGTCGCGCGCGCGGCAGGCGGCGGCGCGGTCGGGGCGCGCGCCGGAGTCGGTGCGCGTGGTGGCGGTGAGTAAGACAAAGCCGGTGGCCGTCATCCGCGGCGTGTACGACTCGGGCCAACGCTGCTTCGGCGAGAACTACGTCCAGGAGCTCCTCGACAAGGCGCCCCAGGTTAGGTCACTCCCTCCCTTCGCTGACCCTACGAAAAAGCTCTAAACTTTTTTCCCCTTCTCGCTATGTTGAACTGCCGATTAGAACTTGGATGGATAACAAGTTGTTAATTAAGCTCGTACCTAAGTTTCGATGATTGGAATGGGGAGACCCATAGCCGTATATAGGAGCTCATTCTTGATGTAAGCTTATAGGAATAGAATCATGTGTGTTTTAAGGTGTTCCGTTTAGCCATAATTGCATGTATATCAAAGAGTTAACCCTCACAGTCGATCGTAGTTTACAGGGAGTATATGATAGCTGTAAATGTTGATAAGTTTGTTCTATGCAATGTGTACATCTTATCCATTAGTACACCCAAATATCCATGTCCGCTTTGATTGATCCTGGTAGATATACAGAAACTCTGTTGGTGTTCAAATGTATCTTCAGTAATTGATACTGGGGTAGCAATATGCTGCAATGCTTGAACAATTCACTGAGAACTCCTCCATGTTAACATGGGAAAATCAGTCCATACCAGAGGGTATACAAATTTTCTGGTATGGGGGGCCTATATGGAACATTCTGTCGTCAATCATTTTCTCACTTTTTTACAAGAACAATCTAGGTTCAAATATTTTGGCCACTTTTTTGCAATAACCATTGACAGTTGAGAACTCTTAATTATTTTTGGAGAAATTTTCAAACAGTTTAAATTTCTATATATTTTCATGGCCCAGGAGTTCTCATTGGACATGCTTCCTAGTCCTTGCAGTCAATGATCTAATCCTCTTTCAGCCATTTAGTTGTCTAAGCAAGTTTTCTTCTTGTTGCAGCTTCCAGAGGATACTGAGTGGCATTTCATTGGGAACGTGCAAAGCAACAAAGCCAGAGCCCTCCTAGGTTAGTGTCTGCTTTCTTGTTTGCATATTCTGCCAGAGACAGAGTTTTCAAGTCTTGACTTCCAGTTACTTAGATTTTCTTGTTGGCTTGGTAGTTGCGTTATAGCATACTGCACTAGGTTTTTTTTTATACCGCCCTATTTGATCTATCCTAGATATATGCTTTTGAGAAAAAAAAACATAATGCAATAAATTAGGGATATTTCTTCTTTTACTTTATACCACATATTACTACTTATCAAAAGGGTTGTCAATTCTATACAGATGTCAGATATTTGATAGCTTCTCTAACTTAAGGTTCGTTCTTGTGGTACTGTTTCTTTTCTTGTTTTTTAACCTACAGCTGGTGTACCAAATCTTGACATGGTTGAGAGCGTAGATGACGTGAAGGTATATAATCAATTTAATCTTTTCTTGTGGTTTTTTAAACTGCAATTCTTTCTAGCTTCATGAAATATTGGTATTTAAGGCACTCACCCATCAGTAATTACCTCATTGTAGTTACTTTCTAATAAGGTATCCTTTCCTTGGTCAAGGAAAAATATGTTCTTCCAGACTTCATGCATATCAACACCCTAGTAGAACTTTTTTGTTTCAAACTGGACATTCCCTTTCATAATGTACAATCAATTCATGCCTATATTGACCTTCATTTTTATCATATTTTGTGTAACAATATTTTGTTGCATCTCTTAGGATTAGTTAGGAACAAAAAGTTGCAATATGATTGCATTCATCTTGTTGCCAGATCTTATTCTCAATCTTGCATCTGTAACCAGATTGAATGTAATATATGTTCTTTCAGATTGCTAATCGTCTTGATCGAGTGGTAGCTGACTTGGGGAGAAAACCTCTTAAGATCTTGGTCCAAGTAAACACCAGTGGAGAAGAATGTGGGTACTCTAATTTCCCTTTTCAATACAGTTGTGAACTTGATTTCTAATATCGATGGAATCTCTGAATGTCACCACTTTGGGCTTGCTATGGAATTTTTCAATGTGCAAACTTGTGGTCCATAGTTTTGACATTGATACACAACACATTGTTTATAGTTATGGATAATTATTTGCAAGTGATCAGTGTTGTGGCTACACACTAAACAATATAGATAAGACTACCGGGGAACCACCTAGGCGGCTTCCAGAGCTCAATGAGTGTGGGGAAATGTGAACTGCCTTGGGACTAGATAGCCTTTTCCCAAAAAGTATCCGTCATGCCTTCCCCATGAGGCTTAGACATGCTTTTATACTCTTAAGGAGGCTTATTACAGAACTGACCATACTTTGGCCTACTTTTACAAAGGCAATTTTGTCATTTTCTTCTCCTAAGGTTACACAAATACCCCTACTCAGATCTATCTACACAGGGGTAGGACTGGTATTTGTGCTGCACAGTAACCCTCTGCTGGGCTGATCAAGCCATATTACTGGCGCGTTGGGCCGAGTGGGCCCCGGAGGGGGCCGTCCCCCAACAATCAATTTTGCTGTATGGCAGCATATTATCCCTGTCTGTGAGCATTGCCAGAGTGAAGATCTGTAGTTCTCAAACTCTGTTACTATTTTGCAGCAAAATTTGGGGTAGATCCCTCGGGGTGTGTAGAATTAGCAAAGCATGTCAAATTGAGCTGCCCAAATCTTGTATTTTCTGGTTTGATGACAATTGGGATGCTTGATTACTCCTCAACTCCGGAGAATTTCAAGGTTATACTCTGAAACACAAACTTAGTTGGACTGATATGCTTCATAGGGCTAATATGTATGCCATTTGTTGAATGCCTAGACACTGGCTAATTGCCGTAAGGAGATATGCAAGGAACTTGGAATACTAGAAGAGCAGTGTGAGCTGTCAATGGGCATGTCTGCTGATTTTGAGCAAGCGGTAAGGAACAGATTACAAGAAGAGAACTAAGAGATTTTATAGATAACTAATGTCTAATGACATGTACTATTTTTGTGTTTGTACAGATTGAAATGGGCAGCACAAATGTTAGAGTTGGATCAACCATATTTGGTGCAAGAGAATACCCAAAGAAGAACTAGGATGATTATATGTTCAGGTTTTGTTGCGACACTGTATGCATAGAATGTGTACGATTCTCCTCTAAACAGATGCAATATTGATAATAAATATGTATCCATTTTCTCCAACATTTACACTTTGACATTACACCAGGTGCCATTAATAAGAATATTGTTTTGTCATGGTGTCTCTTTTTGTTATCGAACATTTAGGCAGCACAGGAATTCCAATTCTATTCTTGGTTCTTTTGCTGTATACTGCCTGATTCATCATTAGCTTCCCAATAGCCTCTACATCAAATACTCCTAAATTCTTCAATGGTTGACATTTTTCTGATATTGTAACTGTATCTTCTTGGAGCCTTTCTTTATACCTTGACAACATCAAACCGTACTTGGCATCCGTCTTTGTTCTGTCGTCCTGTACTTCCAGTTGATTCAAGATTCATCATTCATCTTTACCTTCTTCCGTATAAAGGCTTCACATATCTCAGTTGGCACATCAGAAAAGGTACCTACTGGGATCATCCTTGAAGTCTGAAGAGACTTCTTGCATATATGCTTTGCAAGCACTGCCCTGTGCAAGCAGCACAGTGCATATCATTGGCCAGCCCCCCAAGCCACTTTAGCTCTTCACTCACCTTAAGGCCATAGTCACTTAACCTTGTAGCAGATTGATAGATGCTGATAACTCAAGGCAGGAATCAGAAAGATAAGGAAGGAAAGCAAAAAAGAAAGAAGAAGAACAATTCCATGCATGACTATCTTCAACTTTAATGCATTTGACTTCTGTTTGGAGTCAGCCGTTATAAGCATCCTCTCTTCTTGATGCCCTCATGGCCTTTCATGATTCATCAGCAACAGAAGATATGTTCCTTGTGTGATGTGCTATCAAATATATAGTGCTCATTCTCATGTATCATGGAGGGAATCGTCATTTGCCCAATGATCTGTGAATTTTCCCATGTTAGTTTCAACTCTTGTGAAAATTTCCATTCTATATACTCATTTCGCTATCATTCTCTCTCTCTCTAATTTCTGACATTCCATGCTTCCAGTGAATTTCTCAAAAGAATTTGTGATCTACATCAAAGTTTTCAATACCATACTATTTGTCCAACAATGGTCAGAGGCTCAGAGCTTGGGAGAGAAGCTTTTGGTCACAGAAGAAATTCCCAAGCTTTCTGATACAAGTTGCATGGATGTACAATACAATTGATATGCCAATTGCAGTATCCATTCCATTTCTTTCATCAGATATCATGCCCCAAGTGTCCATGTAGGACCAAAATGGCGACAGAGGGGGGGTGAATGTCGATCTTTTAGAATCGCCCCTCAGTAATCACGAAAAATTCAGTTCTCCAATAGCTATAGAAAGCTATCAAGAAGAAGATACAAGACCACGGAAAAATAACAAGATCAAACAACTTGCGCAGAAGACTTCTCAAATCAGCTGAAAATGCATACTGCTGGCTACGGCAAGAAATCGAAGCGAAATGCTCCACGACAAGAGCAGAAATGAGAGGACTTCAGACCAAAAGGAACAGGGAAATACAGTCCTAGACGCACACAAGGATTGCTATTTCCGAACTTAAAGGACCCAATTCACCTACTGCAAACTGAGGACAAAGCAAAAGAAAAAGACTCTAGCAACAAGCTAATAAAAGGAGAGAGGAGACAAGTTGTAAGAAGGGTACGTACGTACTGCATGCAATTCTTGCTGGCCAAAATGCTTTAAAGTAACATCCGAGTACACATTAGCTTTGGCCAAAAATTGAACATGCTTTCAACTATTCATTGCTGGCAGAAAGACACATACTGCTCACAAGAAACTTCGCTCCAATTGGCCAAACAAAAATATCATAAATGCTTGCTGAAAGAGGTGAATGCGAAGAGGCTTCTTGTTGGCCGAAAGCAAGTTAAATTTGCATTCTTGCCGCCATGAGCTGCTGTTCGGACAGAAACTTGAAGAAAAAGGAATGAAACCTTAAAGCAAAAAGAGACTCATTCAAGAAAAGACTTGATTGGTGCTCACGGCAAGTACTCAAAAGAAATCCAAGAGAATACAAGCATCTTGCTGCAGCCAAACAAAAATAAAGAGCATGATTCCTGGTGGCCGAAACTTGAGTGCTAGTTGGATCATTAATTGCTGCAAAAGAACCAACTGCTGGGGACTGGCCGAAAGCTCAATCTCAAGGTTACACAAAAATCACTGCTAGTACTACTTGGCCGCAAGAAATAAATACCAAGAAAGGTAAACCACGATGCTTGCTGCTCATGTCTTCACAACAAATAGCTATCCTCCCTATGAAGTAAAGAGATAGTACTTGTGTGGCACGAACAAACGAAACAAACACTACAGAACAAAAACTGAAATCAAGGCACAAACACAAAGAAGATAATGAAACCAAGCCATCTCAACACAAGAAATCTTGAACACGATACGGAGACATACATGCTTAAAATAGAGGAATGATTACATAGATGTTCAGCTCATCTCTCTCTCTCAATCCTCATGAACACCAAGAACTACATGGTTCTTGGGAGGAACACAACCCTATCTCATACACCCATTCTCTCAACCACTAAAGCACAAAGCAAAAGCCCTAAAACCCCTCACCAAGTCATGCCAACAACCAGGAAATACCCTCCTATTTATAGCATTCCTTGATGGGTTTACACTTTGCTTTGCCCATTTTACCCCTCCATGCTTTGCCCGCTAACCCGCTTCCTTTTGCAGCCTCGCGCTTTTACCGAAACGCCCCTGCTGCACCTTCCGGGAAGCTTCCGCGTTCCTTGTCTCGCACGCCTCGCAACCACCTCGAGTCCACGTCGTCTTCGACACATCCCGACTGTTCTGACCTCAGCGCCACCTGCGCCTAGTCCAGTCCTCCGTGTCTCGCCACGACTCCACTCGACGTCCTGCAGCCATCACAGACAAAAACCACATCGCATAGCACGGCACAAAGCATATAAACATGATTAGTACCAACAAATCCTACTCAAGCGAGAAATGGCCCAAGTGACCAACCGGGAAGACGACCATGCGTCAAATCTGTCTAATCATAACCCGACCTCGCCGAATGCCAACCTGGCACGAAACACTCAAACCAAACTCACAAAAACCAAACCACGTGTCAATTACTCATCACCAACATGGGATTTAGACCACATGGTCTCTCAATCTCCCCCTTGATGAGTATATTGACAAACCCCGAAAAACAGAGAGTTTGTTGAAAAGAAAAAGAGTCAAACATGGTCCAAAGAAGCTAATGACCATGTTGACAGAAGGAACACTAGAGCAACAACTGAAAGAGCAAATTGTTCTCCAAAGCTCTAAAAAGCTCCCAAATGACTTTTTCTCCTCTATTCTCCCCCTTTTGGCAATAAACACATCAAGATGCAATAGAGAGAATATGACATGTCAAGGGATGAATATGGCTGAAGTTTGTTTATTTAAGCATTTAGAGCCATGAGAATTATCCATAATGACCATAATGTAATACACCAAGCCATAACTCAATAAAACGCTATCTAGATCATGACAACATATATATAAGCCAGCTAGAGCACATAGATGGCAATCTAAAATGTAATGCATTTTGTGAGCAAGTCACGTCATCAATGAGTAAAGTCTAGCTAGAGACATCCAAGGATGATGCAGGCCATGTCAATAAGCTAAGCGGAACAAAGAACCTAACATTGAGTCCAAATAGAGTGCTATAAACTCAAGAGTGAAACATTGGTTAAAGTACTTGGTTCTGATTGTAGATTAAGCAAATTGAGCACATTAAACATTGTCTTTTGAAAGCATATGGTTGTTTTCAACCCAATTTTTTGTTTATGTGCTAGATCTCAAGCCTTATGCGACTACTCCAAGCAATAAGCTTAAGAAGATAGTCTAGGTCATCCAAAACTCCCCCTGAGTTCATGCCTAGTGCAATGGCAAGCTGTCTCATGAGAAAGAATTGGTGAAATCAGTTTTTTCGCACAAATATGGCGGTTGTCAACCAACATTTTGTTTTATCATGTGCTAGATCTCAAGCCTTATGCGACTACTCCAAGCAAGAAGCTTAAGAAGATAGTCTAGGTCATCCAAAACTTCCCCTAAGTTCATGCCAAGTGCAATGGCAAGCCGTCTCATAGGAAAGAATTGGTGAGATCAGTTTTTTTCGCACAAAAGAGATCTTTTTGCTTTTTAACACATTGTACTAACTCATGTATCATCAGGAGACTAAAACAGCTCAAACTATGGCTCAATATAGATTCAACGCTCTACTCAGCCTATTTGACATGGCATGAATCATAAAAGGATAGCTCAAGAAAGACTAAACTCAAATGCTAGCATGACAAGTTTAATTTAAGTTGATCAATTTTACTTAACTTATCATGGCAAACGCTAGTCTACACATATGAAGTCATGATAAATTTAGCAAGCTAAGCACAAGTCATGGCAAGGTGTAAAGCACTGAAGCATGTCATAACAAGATAATAATCAAGGCTCAATGCAGATTGATTATAATACTAGAATGCTGAAAATGCACGAAAGACCAGTTCCCCCTCAACATTAGATGCAACTTTTAGTTCAAGTTGAGTTAAGTCAATATTAAGCTCCAGAAACTCCCAAATGAACTCCCCCTGAACCAAAGCATTAAATTCGAGAAGCTGGCAAAGAAAATCCAAACGGGTAGTCCTTAAAGCATATATAAGATATAGAAGATATTATGGCTCAGACTGACTCTCATCTACCCCATGAGACTCCAGGACTATTAGCTTGACCGTAAAACACACACTAGAGAGCAAACACGTACCCTGTCTACCTGAGGGTGGCCCAACCCTCGCTAGAACCTACAAGAAGTGAGTGAGCTCAATCTAGTGAGATAAGAAGCAGCTAATAAGAAGCATCCTGGAAGCACAAGATAAGAGTAGGAAGTCTAAGCAACTAGGCAAGAGAAGCACTCTAACCTATGCTAGAAGGACTAAACCCAATTCACCCAAATGCAAAGAGACAGAAATGAGACAGAAGCATAATCAATATAGTAAAGCAGTAAAGCCCAAGCTCCCCCTCACTACAGTCCGTAAGGACAAACCACCCCAAGCTCTCCCCGCAGAGCTGAAAACCTCGAACTGTCCAAAGGCTTGGTGAAGATGTCAGCCAACTGGTGGTCACTCTCCACAAACTGGAGCACTATATCGCCCTTCTCTACATGGTCTCTAAGGAAGTGAAAACGGATATCGATGTGCTTGGTCCGAGAGTGTTGCACTGGGTTCTTAGCAATGTTAATCGCAGAAGTGTTATCACAAAAGAGTGGAACACTGTCGATAACTAACCCAAAGTCCCGCAGGGTCGAAGCCATCCAGAGTACCTGACTGCAGCAGCTGGCTGCAGCAACATACTCGGCCTCTGCGGTGGACTGCGCAACACCGGACTGCTTCCTCGAAGACCAAGAAACGAGAGAAGTGCCAATGAATTGGCAAGTGCCAGAAGTGCTCTTCCTATCTATCCTACAGCCGGCAAAGTCTGCATCCGAAAAGGCTCTCAAGGAAAGACAGGAAGAGGAAGAGTACCAGATACCATAGTCAATGGTAGCTCGAAGGTACCGAAAGATGCGCTTCACCGCCTGGCGGTGAGATACGCGAGGAGAAGCCTGAAAACGAGCACACAGACACACAGAGAAGTGTATATCTGGTCTCGAGGCAGTGAGGTAAAGAAGGGAGCCGATCATACTTCTGAACTCTTTCTGATCAACTGGCTCGCCGTCCTCATCTGGGTCAAGATAGGCTGTAGAAGCCATCGGAGTTGACACCGGCTTCCCATCACTCATATCGAAGCGTCTCAGGAGGTCACGAGTGTACTTGCCCTGATGTAGAAAAGTACCCTCCCGAGACTGCTTGATTTGGAAGCCAAGGAAGAAAGTCAACTCACCCATCATGCTCATCTCAAACTCGGTGCTCATGACATCCGAGAACTGAGAAACCAGAGCATGGGAAGAGCCGCCAAAGATGATGTCATCGACATAGATTTGGACGAGCAGAAGGTCACTACCAAGCCTACGGATAAACAAAGTCTTGTCTACTTTACCCATCTCAAACCCATGACTCAACAAGTAGGACTTAAGCCTCTCATACCAAGCTCTGGGGGCCTGCTTAAGTCCATACAACGCTTTGGAAAGCTTGAAGACATGGTGTGGGTATTTGGGGTTCTCGAAACCTGGAGGCTGTCTGACGTAAACTTCTTCCTCAATAACGCCATTAAGGAAGGCACTCTTGACGTCCATCTGGTAGAGCTTGAAACCCTTAGAAGCTGCAAAGGCAAGCAGGATTCTAATGGCCTCAAGTCGAGCTACAGGGGCAAAGGTCTCCTCGAAGTCTAGACCCTCAACCTGGGAAAACCCCTGAGCTACCAGTCTAGCCTTGTTTCGAATAACCACTCCATCCTCGCTCTGTTTGTTCTTGAACACCCACTTAGTCCCAATAATATTGTGACCTCGCGGAGGCTCGACAAGCGACCAGACCTTGTTCCTCTCGAAATTTTCTAGCTCCTCATGCATGGCATTGACCCAAGACTCGTCGGAAAGAGCATGAGAAACATCCTTGGGCTCAAAGGAGGCAATGAAAGCAGAATGGAGACAGAATTGAGATAAGCCAGATTTTGAGCGGGTAACACGCTCGAACAGGTCTCCAATCATCTGCTCAGAAGGATGCCTTTTCTGGATATGTCGGGGAGGTCCAGGATGAGATGAAGAAGTGGCCTCTACCTCGTGAGCTGACGAGATAGGAACAGAGCCACTAGCTCCAGAGGAAGCAGAAGGCATGGGCTGATCACCTGGAGGTGCGGTAGAAGACGGCACCTCAAGGGGTGGATAAGGGACTGGATCGGGTAGACAACCCTCATCTCCATCGTCCTCGTCATCCACGAAGATGGTCTCGGACTGCTCTAAAGAACCTGAGATATCAGGCCTAGTCCCCGGACTGGCCTCGTCAAAGGTCACCTCACAGGTCTCTACCATTTTGCTAGACTCGCAGTTCCAGACCCTATAAGCCCGCGAAGAAGGCGAGTAACCTAGAAAGATCCCATCACAAGAACGTGACTCGAACTTATCTAGGTTCCCGGACTTCAGAATAAAGCACTTGCAACCAAACACACGAAAATGAGAGACGCTGGGCTTTCGCCCGTATCTCAACTCATAAGAAGTGCGATGCAAGTGTGCCCGAAGAAAAACTCGATTCGAAACATGGCACGCGGTTGCAATAGCCTCAGCCCAGAACTTCCTAGGCGTAGAGTACTCATCGAGCATCGTCCTGGCCATCTCGACCAAGGTACGGTTCTTCCTCTCCACGACGCCATTCTGCTGTGGGACGTGCGGAGAAGAGAACTGGTGCTCTACACCTGTCTCACCACAGAAACTCTCAAAGTAGGAATTCTTGAACTCCGTGCCATTGTCACTGCGGATCGCTCGTAAGGCACCTGGGAGCTCAACAGAAAGCCTACTGAAAAGACCTCGGAAATGCGAAAACGTCTCATCCTTCGAGGCTAAGAAAAACACCCAAGAATACCTCGAGAAGTCATCGACCACAACAAGAACATACCACTTCCCTCCTGCTGACTGCACTCGAGCTGGTCCAACTGTGTCCATGTGGAGCAGCTGTCCCGGTGCATCGGTCATAGTAACTGTGACCGGAGGGTGAGAAGCGGCAACCATCTTGCCGTGCCGGCATGGAGAGCAAACAAGATCTTTGACCATCTTGAGTTTAGGCAGACCACGAATGAGATCATGGCCGCTAACTCGAGTCAAATGGTCAAATCCAATATGACCAAGTCTCCTATGCCAGAAAGAGAGGTCGCGGGACTCAGAAGCAACTAAACACCTGAGAGGATCACCAGAAGACTCAGAAAAATCAGCACGAAAGATCCTCCCATAACGAGAAATCCCGCAAACCAGACTACCCGAAGAATCAAGAATTTTACAAGCATTTTTCTTAAAGCTCACCTCGAAACCGTCATCGGTAAGCTGAGAAACTGAGAGCAAATTGTACTGCAGCTTACTAACCAAGGCTACATCTTTCAAAATGAAAGAATCATTAATGCGCACAGTACCTTTGGCGATGATGCGCCCAGATGAAGCATCTCCGAACGTGATCGTCTCATCACCTGGAGCACGGGCAAGGGAAGAAAACCAACGGGAGTCTCCGGTCATATGACGAGAACAACCGGAGTCTACAAGCCAAACCTTTCCCTTCCCTGCCCGGCGAACCTGAGTCAAACAGAGAGTAAAGTCTCAGTACTGGGATAAATCAAGAGTGATTTTGGCACCCAATACTGAAGAACACGTCGAGCAGATGAAGT
Organism: Dendrocalamus latiflorus; assembly: GCA_017311315.1. Classification (NCBI taxonomy): domain Eukaryota; kingdom Viridiplantae; phylum Streptophyta; class Magnoliopsida; order Poales; family Poaceae; genus Dendrocalamus; species Dendrocalamus latiflorus. Next base: position 18,692,564 of record CM029619.1, on the reverse strand, counting down.
AGTCAAGCACGACTGACCTCTATCTACCCTACGCTCTCCATGACTCAAAGAAGCAGAAGGTCTGTGAGCAGACCTGAAGCTGTTGCGGGGTCCGACTGCTACGGGAGAGCGAGTCGGAACACCGGCAACACGCTGATCACGCCGCGGGTAGCTATCTCGACGGGGAAACCGAGATCTACCCTCAGGACGGCGGAAGACATGACCAGAGGCAGCATGAGGACGAAAAACAGAAAACTCGGAAAAACCAAGTCCTCTATGCTGCCTAAACTCCGTAACAGGAGCAAACCTAGACCTCGTGTTGGTCTTAGGTGCACTCAGGATCTGGGGCTGACCCTGAATACCCCTAAGAGACTCAACATGGTCTCTACGCGCGATCTTGGCGCGCCTGAAGCATCTCTCGATCGAGTGCCCATCCTTCTGACAGAAGGTGCAGTGGTACCTCACCTTCGAAGAGGTGGAAGTAGCACGCGAGGACTTCGGCTTCTGAGAGGCCGAAGTAGCAGGTGAACCTACCTTGCTGTCAGAGATCCCTTGGACAAAGCCCGCTGATTTGAATTTGACCTCATCAGACCTGGGCTCAACCTCGATCACACCTCCTAAGATGGGACGGTGAATAGCAGGTGGATGCTTCCTCATATCCTCATAGAAATCATATCCTAGACCTTGATTAAATCTGCAAATCTTGGACTGGTCTAGAATAAGATTAAGCTTCTTCTTGCCGCCTACAAATCTCTCGAGAGTGTTCATAAGGTACTGACACTCCCGAAAGAGAGAGGTGCAAGAAGAGCAGGGGGAAGAGGGAACAGGAGGAGGTAAGGGAGCAGATGAAGAACCAACAGCAGAGGGAAGAATGACTTGTGCACGCACAGCCGACTCTGAATGGACAGTCCTACTGCTAGTCAGTTGGTTCACGTTCCTAGGCGTCTCCACCTTACCCTGGGGCTTCTCCCCCTTCTCAGCACAGACAATACAAGCAGAAGGTTGCTTCTCTAGTAGGTCCTTAGTCAGCTTCACACATTTCTCATCCAATGCAATCAAATCAGATTTTAGTTTGTTACAGTTAATACATGGTGAGCTAACAGGGTCCTTAGAAGCATACTGAGCCATTTTCCTATCAAGATCAATCATTTCTTGAAACTGTTTGGAGACAGCTTCAAGTTCAGCAGTTAACTTGGGACAGTTCAAGCATGAATCAATCGGCTCAAGTAAAGAAGCTTGGAGTTCAGCAATTTTATGATCTGCCCGTTTTAAGTTCATCTTCAAGTTATTGCAATTTTTACAAGGATCGGGCAGATCAAGGAGCATGGCATAAGGTCCTCTAGCAGCAATGTCCTTATCCTCACATGAGGTGGGAGAAGTAGTCTCATCAGTAGTAAGTAGGGTAACAGCCATCCTACTCAACTCTAACTCAGCAAGCAGACTAACATTCTCCACCTTAACAATATCAAGCTCGGAGGACACACTATCATGAGAGGTCCTTAATTTCTCCATGTCATCAAGCAAGGCACAACATGTATCACAGTCGTCACGGGAGGGAGCAGATGTAAGTGAAGTAATCTCCCGTGACAGTCTATCTACTTCCTTCTCTAACTCGGTACACTTAGACCTAGCTCTAGCATAAAATCCACCTAGCTTAAGAAAAGCATCATTTAGCTGGTCATAAGAAGGGAGTACCTCATCCGAGTCGGAGTACAGCTCGCTGTCGCTGAGTTCGCCCTCGAGGGCCATGAAGCACATGCCGGAGAAGTCGTCGCCGCCATCCTTGGGCTCTTGGTCACCCGTCCCGTCGTCGTCGCTCCATCCCTCCACCTCGCTGAGGTCGAGGTCGTCGAAGGCGGTGAGGACGCGGTGGAAGAGCTTCTTGGCCTTCCCGAAGTTGCGGAACTTCTTCTTTCCCGGAGCAGGTGCTGAAGGCTTCGTGTTGCGGTTCTTGTCGGTGTAGTCGTTCTTGCCCGAACCGCCATAGTCACCTTTACCCTTCCCAAGCTTGGGGCAGTTTGCTCGGATGTGGTTGGGGCCACCACACTCGAAGCAAATCACGGGTCCTCCCCTCTTTCTGTCTCTCCTACCCTTGTAGGCATGTGAAAACCTTCGGGCTAGGAGGGCCAGCTGATCATCCGCAAGCTGCTCTAACTGATCATCAGTTATGTCACAGAGAGCAGCGAGGGAAAAACCGCAAGAAGAATCAGAAGAGAGACCAGAAGCAGAACTGGGATCGGTGACCAAGGCCATCGACTGTGACTTCGACCGACGAGAGACAACGTCAATCTCGTGAGTCTTGAGGCGCGAGTACAGCGCGTCAAGAGTCAGGGTCGAGAGGTCTGTCGTGTCTTTGATGGTGGTCACTTTCATCTCCCAAACACGAAGATCGAGTGCAGCGAGCATCTGACGAGCGTTGTCCGAGTCGGGGTATGTGAGACCGACCGCTCGGAGGTTGCTCAAGATCTTGTGAAATCGCGCAAAACACTCATCTAAGGACTCGCCAGCGTGCATTTCGAACTTGTTGTACTCACGCTTGAACTGGTCCTGTCGCACCGTCTTTATTTGGGTGGTGCCCTCATGGTAAGCATCGAGGGTCTCCCAAATATCGAAGGCGGACGAAAGATGAGAGATGCGGTCAAACTCGCTACGACTCAGGCCCTGGATAATGATGTTCCTTGCCTTAGCGTTTGCCTCAACATCAGTCATGTTATTGACATTGATGTTCTCATCGGCAGGAACAGCAAACCGGACCTTGACCTTGCGCCAGATGGCATACCCCTGAGCCTGGATGTATGTCTCCATTCGGCTCTTCCAGAAGGGGTAATCCATGCCATCGAAAACAGGCGGCTTGGTCGAGTACTTGTCCGTCGCCATGGCTCTTGAGACCGGTTAAGATCTATTGATTAGAGCTAACCGGCTCTGATACCAATTGTAGGACCAAAATGGCGACAGAGGGGGGGTGAATGTCGATCTTTTAGAATCGCCCCTCAGTAATCACGAAAAATTCAGTTCTCCAATAGCTATAGAAAGCTATCAAGAAGAAGATACAAGACCACGGAAAAATAACAAGATCAAACAACTTGCGCAGAAGACTTCTCAAATCAGCTGAAAATGCATACTGCTGGCTACGGCAAGAAATCGAAGCGAAATGCTCCACGACAAGAGCAGAAATGAGAGGACTTCAGACCAAAAGGAACAGGGAAATACAGTCCTAGACGCACACAAGGATTGCTATTTCCGAACTTAAAGGACCCAATTCACCTACTGCAAACTGAGGACAAAGCAAAAGAAAAAGACTCTAGCAACAAGCTAATAAAAGGAGAGAGGAGACAAGTTGTAAGAAGGGTACGTACGTACTGCATGCAATTCTTGCTGGCCAAAATGCTTTAAAGTAACATCCGAGTACACATTAGCTTTGGCCAAAAATTGAACATGCTTTCAACTATTCATTGCTGGCAGAAAGACACATACTGCTCACAAGAAACTTCGCTCCAATTGGCCAAACAAAAATATCATAAATGCTTGCTGAAAGAGGTGAATGCGAAGAGGCTTCTTGTTGGCCGAAAGCAAGTTAAATTTGCATTCTTGCCGCCATGAGCTGCTGTTCGGACAGAAACTTGAAGAAAAAGGAATGAAACCTTAAAGCAAAAAGAGACTCATTCAAGAAAAGACTTGATTGGTGCTCACGGCAAGTACTCAAAAGAAATCCAAGAGAATACAAGCATCTTGCTGCAGCCAAACAAAAATAAAGAGCATGATTCCTGGTGGCCGAAACTTGAGTGCTAGTTGGATCATTAATTGCTGCAAAAGAACCAACTGCTGGGGACTGGCCGAAAGCTCAATCTCAAGGTTACACAAAAATCACTGCTAGTACTACTTGGCCGCAAGAAATAAATACCAAGAAAGGTAAACCACGATGCTTGCTGCTCATGTCTTCACAACAAATAGCTATCCTCCCTATGAAGTAAAGAGATAGTACTTGTGTGGCACGAACAAACGAAACAAACACTACAGAACAAAAACTGAAATCAAGGCACAAACACAAAGAAGATAATGAAACCAAGCCATCTCAACACAAGAAATCTTGAACACGATACGGAGACATACATGCTTAAAATAGAGGAATGATTACATAGATGTTCAGCTCATCTCTCTCTCTCAATCCTCATGAACACCAAGAACTACATGGTTCTTGGGAGGAACACAACCCTATCTCATACACCCATTCTCTCAACCACTAAAGCACAAAGCAAAAGCCCTAAAACCCCTCACCAAGTCATGCCAACAACCAGGAAATACCCTCCTATTTATAGCATTCCTTGATGGGTTTACACTTTGCTTTGCCCATTTTACCCCTCCATGCTTTGCCCGCTAACCCGCTTCCTTTTGCAGCCTCGCGCTTTTACCGAAACGCCCCTGCTGCACCTTCCGGGAAGCTTCCGCGTTCCTTGTCTCGCACGCCTCGCAACCACCTCGAGTCCACGTCGTCTTCGACACATCCCGACTGTTCTGACCTCAGCGCCACCTGCGCCTAGTCCAGTCCTCCGTGTCTCGCCACGACTCCACTCGACGTCCTGCAGCCATCACAGACAAAAACCACATCGCATAGCACGGCACAAAGCATATAAACATGATTAGTACCAACAAATCCTACTCAAGCGAGAAATGGCCCAAGTGACCAACCGGGAAGACGACCATGCGTCAAATCTGTCTAATCATAACCCGACCTCGCCGAATGCCAACCTGGCACGAAACACTCAAACCAAACTCACAAAAACCAAACCACGTGTCAATTACTCATCACCAACATGGGATTTAGACCACATGGTCTCTCAGTCCAAGGTTCCATGTCTCCCACAGGCTGCCACGTATCTGAGATCTCTTCAGAACCACTTTGCGTGGAATCCCTACCCTTTTTCAGATCAGATGCTCCTTATCCATATCAAACGCGACCCTCCTGGCCTGTGCTGAAAGATCAAGGGCAAATTTATACTACATCTCAAAAGCGAACTCGGATCGCGGCATCGCGTGCTGTCCATATCTGGTAAGAGTGGGGGATGAAGCCTGCTGCCTTTGGAGATTCGCCGGAGAACTGCGTAAGAAGAGCAGCGTTGAGTGGCCGATGGCCATTGCTGTTCTTGGGCTTCTGTATGGAATCAGGCTCCCCTGAATGCTGATTTGGCCCTTACGACGACGCGATTCGCGGTTGATATCGCGTAAAACGGAGCCTGACCGTACTCTCACTAGCAGTGGTTCAGAAACACTGTTCTTGTGCTCTGAATGCGAAAGTAGTGGATTTCAGTTTTTCGACAAACATGAGAATCCAGGTACCATAATACTGGTTGCCAATCACTGATGAGACGAAGTGTGATTGTGCAGGTTCCGCAACTCATTGTATCTTTGCATGGGATGTCTGATTAATTGGACAACTAGTCCCTAGCGTGGATTCAGAGTTTAGCAGACCTGCATGGATGCTTAAATCTAGCTTCACTGATCTTTTAGCTTTAACAGTTTAGCAGTTGTGTATAGTTTACTAGGACAGATGGAATCAGTTTAGCAGAGCACAGAAAAAAAAAGTATTTTGATCTCTGTTCTGCTTTGACTCCAAAAATAAAATCATCATCATTAATCATAGTTCAATACGTATACGCATGGGCATATCTACCTGACTACCTTGCTCTTCCTACATGACATATGGACTTGGGAATGCTATTCCTTATGGTTGATCCTAATCACAGGGAGATTAAGCTGTAAGGAATCTGTCCAACCAGTTTTTACAACTGTTCTCTCTGATCTTCTGACAGTTCACTCCGAATGGCACTTGCTAGGGGGGAGAAAGAGGCCAAATGATACTTGCTACACATATAGACATGTCCAGAATGTACCGCACATTTTTTTATTTTAAATATCGTAGCGCATTGCAACGATCATCACGCTTACAGGACAAAAATTCAGTATTGAAAACAGAAGCAGAAAAAGGAAATCTCGCCACTGTTCTCACTTGATGCTATCCTCTCTACCTACTACCCCCTTAGTTATCTTTATGCCACGGCATGTTACTCACTTATCTCAAGTAATTAACTAACTAAGCCAGTAAATTAAGGTCACGCCCATGACCTCTCCCCCCTTGTGATTCGGGGAGCAGGATTAGAACTATTGCAAAAGCACTCGCTAATTATTGTTTCCAGGCCTTATCAAAATGCAGGCAGTTTAGCACCTTTTGCAAGCTGCTGTCGGGGTCCGAATGTTCGATAAACCTCACCAGCCTATCATCATCTTAATTCTTGCCACAACACAGAATAAAAAAAACCAAAGCGATCCATCCATCGAGCATGCATGCATACACTCATTCATTCATGCATTATCCGCAAAACCGCGCGCCGACATGTATCCATAGATCGGCCGCCTTTATCCTACTACTACAAAAGAAAGAATCGTGACTACATTACAGATGGTTCCTATGAACTGTCTGTGTTTTAATTATCATAGACGGTTCATACTAACAACCGTCTGTAATATTTTTACAGATGATTATTTATACGAACCGTTTGTAATAAAGTAAGACACCACATACGGTTTTTATTAATAAACATCTGTAAAAATATCATAGACAGTTGTTAGTATAAATCGTTTATAATAATGCAAGACATCACAGATGATTCGTATTAATAACCGTCTATGATAATTCACATGCGTTTATTTATAAGAACCGTCTGTGATATATGCATTATCACAGACAGTTTAATATAACAAACCGTCTCTGATAATGCCACGACATCGATCTATGGCATCTCCCCTAGGATTCCGATCTCACTTGTTCATTCTCTCCGCATCGAACGACAGGCACCGGTTCCTCCCACTTCTCGCCTCTTATTAATTACTCCCCCTCTCCCTTTCACTCCGAGATGCTTGAGTTCTACCGGCTGCTCCTAACTAGTTCATCCACTCCTAGCTTGTTCCTTGATGATGCCGAGTACCGCTGTAATCTAGTGCCTCCGTTATGACACCACGGTCGGCTGCACAACACACTCTTTGTCGTAAGTGCCGTAAGAGTGTCTTATGCAGTCTCACCATCGTGACACAATAGTAACGCTACCGTCGCCTCTCCTTCGCTGCAAGGCACCGCGGAAGTAGCTAGCTAGTTATCAAGACATTGCTTTAGTTAGCGTCAAGGACTATCACAGACGATTCTATATTACAACCATCTGTGATGTTAGAGTATCACAGATGGTTTTTACTTCGAGCCATCTATGATGTTAGAATATCACAGACGGTTTTTACTTTGAGCCGTCTGTGATATTAGAGTATCACAGATAATTCTAGTTACAAACTATTTGTATTGTATTTATCACGGACGACTTACAAACCTTCTGTGATAACCTCCGATTATCACTGACCCATAAATTTAGACGGTTCAGAAAACCGTCTGTGATGACAGTTCCGAACCGTCTATGATGACCCTTCGGAAATATGTTGGAGTTAATCTTGTTTTAGTAGGTTTGGTTTATTTTTGGAGAGTTTGTTTGGTATTTAGAAAGTATACATATATGAGTAGAGAAAGGAAATAGGAAACCGAGTCGGATGTGAGTCCATTTACTAGCCATGTAATTAGCCTTTATAAGGCATACTAGAGGCTTGTAATTAGATGTACCGAGAGGGAGAAGAGAAAATACAGAAAAGCAGAGTGCTTTTATACCCCAAAATATCAACTTGTGTTCTCAGCTTGTTTTCGTGTTGTTGCTGCCATACTTGAAGACTAGAGTACCAGAGGAGACTTGAGTAATCGAAAGTTCACGAGTAACTGGGGTACTCGTGGCTTACGAGTGCCGTATCGAACAAGTCAAAGTGTTCGAGTGTTAACCGATCGAAGCTCACGAGCGTGGAGCTGTTGAAGGTCGACTACGTGCTATCTACTTAGAAGTTTGACTACATGCTATCCGGTCGAAGTTCGAGTACGTGCAAACATTTGGAGGAGTGGTCATAACAAGGTTACGAGTATGTGCGCAAGAGAGGAGTGGTCGTAACTTTTTGAGTGGTCATAACTTCTCTGAGTGGTCGTGGCTCTTATCTTCAAGTGGTCGAAACCAACATCTGGTATCAGAGCCCAGTGCCGATCAACTCATAGAAGAAGAAGCACATGGCAGGGAGTGGATCTTCGTTGACAATGAAGGAAGGACCAAATTCCATTCCGTATCCAGTTCTCAATTCAGAGAACAACCTGGCTTGGTCTACGAAGATGCAGGTGAACATACGTGCCCAGGGGGTCTAGGATGCTATAGTTGATCCGGTCGACACTAATGGAAAGGTTGATCTAAAAGGAAAAACTGCAATAGTCAACGTGAAGACCGATCAAACTACCTTGGCGCTCATCTACGCTATCATACTTGACTCAATGCTCAGCCAACTTGTCGGGAAAGAGACGACACGAGAAGTTTGGATTGCTCTTCAGACTATGCAGAAAGGAGTGGATCGAGTGAACAAGGTTCGGCTACAACTCTTCGAGGAGAATATGAGGCGCTGCATATGGGCAAAACTCAATCAGTAGATGAGTTTGCAGGTAAATTAACTACTATGGTCAATAATATTCGATCTCTTGGAGGTACATTGGAGGAAACTACGGTGGTCGAGAAGTACTTGTGTGTCCTACCCGAGAGATTCCTGTTGGTGGTGACAACTCTTCTATATTCAAGTGATCTTCAGAACATGAAAATAGAAGAGGTAATGGGATCTCTCAAAGCTCATGAGGGGTTGTTTAAAGGATATAAGGCCAGAACTAATAAAGCATTTCTAGTGAAAAGTGAAGCAAATGTTGAAAACAAATCTTGGCAGGAACCACACTCAAGCCAAGGAGGAGGCCGAGGATCTGGCAATTGGCGTGGATGTGGTAGGAGATGTGGGCAAGGCGGTAGTGACAAATCCCGAGACAAGTTACATATCAAGTGTTTTGAATATAACAAATTCGGTCACTATGCGTCGGAGTGCCGCAACCACATAAAGTGTTTCAATTACGACAAGTACGAGCACTATAGTTTGGATTGTCGAAGCAAAAAGAAGGACGAGGAAGTAAACCTTACTAGAGCCAAAGAGGACGATGAACCGACACTACTTTCTTTATGTGTTGAAGAGGCACAAGGCATGGTAATGTTGAACGAGAAGAACGTAGTTTCTAAACTACGCATAGAGGAAAGCAGCCATAATCACACTGATCTATGGTACTTGGACAATAGAGCATGCAATCACATGACAGGAGATCGCTCCATGTTTCATGAGCTCGACGAGAAGATTTCGAGCAAAGTCAAGTTTGGAGACAGCTCCATGGTGCAGACAAAAGGCAAAGGATCGATGTTGTTGCAATGCAAGAACGGCGATTGGAAGTTGTTGTCTGAAATTTATTATGTACCAAGTCTGTGCAACAACATACTTAGTCTCGGGCAGATGATAGAAAGATGGTGCAGAGTGGTGTTGTAGGATGAGTTCTTGCGTGTCTATAACAAGAACGAAGATTTGTTAATGAAGGTAAAAAGATCCCCGAACCGAATGTACAAAATTTTGTTGAAAACTTATAAATTTGTCTATCTGAAGAGTAGTTTGGAGGAGTCAGGCGGTGAGCCGCACGTGTGCGGATCCCAGGGACAACACACAGCTGGTGTGGAAGGCACAGAAAGCATGCACGCAGCTGCAGGTCAAGGCACCAGTGCACAAGGCGGCGTGCATGCAGCTGGGAGCAGCGGGGACGTGCTTGCTGCAGATGGTAGCAACCCCTACATGCAGACATCAGTCTGCAGTGGCTCGGGTCAAGGCCATGGATCCCACGCACAAAGGGTGCACATGGAGAGTAGCTTGGATGCACAGGGGGTGCGTATATGCTCGAAAGGTCTTCGCACATGTAGCAGGGGTGACGCATGCATGCGTGCAAGTTTGCATGCAGGGTGCAGGAGGCGTCCCGAGTCATCCCAGGCATCCGGGTGCGTCACATCAGTGGTGACCCATGGTGAGATGACACATTTCTGGACCAAGCGGTGTCGGCACACTTCATGGGGGACCAATAGGTATCACCGAAGGAAAAGGATGGCGCATCCCTGCAAGTGACAGAGCAAAACAAAATTTTTGAGTAAGGAAAAATTTCGATGCATGTGGCATAGAAAGCAGCGGTCCAAGTGGGCCCCACATGCGTGCGTCAGGCACAATGAGTAGTGGTTCGGGAGCACTTGCATGCGTGCATGTTCATGCGCGTGTAGCTGGGGCAAATCGTAGTGACTTGAGACGACCATGCGACGAGTCCCACAAGTATGTAGATGGCAGAGGAAGGTCCCACGAGCATACAATAGCCTTACGCTCGAGAGGAAGATATCACCCACGGTGCCAGTGGAGGAAGAGCGGGCAGGTGTGGATGCCGGTGCGGCAACAGTGGAAGACGATGGGAGCAGAGAGGCAGGTAGAGCTTCAGGAGCAAGTACAAGTCGACGAGAGCACCAGATGTGGAAGCACAACAAAAAGTGGAACACTTTTGTGTACTGGAATATCGACTTGTGTTCTCGACTTGTTTTCGTGTTGTCGTTGCCATACTCGAAAACCAGAGTACCAGAGGAGACTTGAGTACTCGAAAGTTCACAAGTAACTGGGGTACTCATGGCTTACGAGTGCCATAACGAAGAAGCTGAATCGTTCGAAGTTCACGAGCGCGAAGCTATCGAAGGTCAACTTCGTGCTATCTACTCGGAAATTCAACTACGTGCTATCTGGTCAAAGTTTGAGTACATGCAAGCACTTGGAGGAGTGATCGTAACAAGGTTACAAATACGTGCACAGGAGAAAAGGAGTGGCCATAACTACTTTGAGTGGTCATGACTCTCATCTTGGAGTGGTGGAAACCAACAAAATATTCCATCGTCCACCCTGCGCCATTGCCAAAAAGTCCATGGACGCCCGGGCCGCGGCCCCGGCCTATATAACCGTACGTGCCTCCCCTATCCTCACGATGCAAGCAAAGCAAACCAACAACGCTCGCAGCTAGATCAATTGGTGATCACCAGTAATCAGCAGACCACGCGATCTTCCGAGGCACATTTCCTCGCCACCGTCGTCGTCGAAGAAGAAGACGGTGACGAAGGAGAAGAAAGGAAGAGGAGATAGATGGAGCGGGTGACGAGGTTGGCGTCGCAGCGGGCGGTGGTTGTATTCAGCATGAGCACGTGCTGCATGTGCCACACGGTGACGCGGCTGCTGCGGGAGCTCGGGGTGAACGCATGCGTGGTGGAGCTGGACGAGGAGCCCGCCGGCGCCGGCAGGGAGATGGAGACGGCTCTCACCGGTATGCTCGGCGGCCCCGGCCCCGGCGTGCCGGCGGTCTTCATCGGCGGCAGGCTTGTCGGCTCCACCGACAAGGTCATGTCGCTCCACCTCGCCGGCAGCCTCGTCCCGCTCCTGCGCAACGCCGACGCCCTCTGGGTCTAGGGAAAAAACTATACGTACGACAGAATCGTATCCGCACGTATTGATCGCAGGGCGTAGGTGTACGGCCGCGCAGGTTTTCTACTTGGCACTGTAGCTACAGGGTGGAATCGACGTGCCGCACTACGCACGTGCGTGTATAGTACGGTGTACGTACGGCGTGCCTAGTCTACGCAATAAATACTGGGTGTATGTACGACTTGTGCCTTCCAAATTTTGTCTCCTGCTCGCCGTCGTCTTGTTCCTTGACGGTGCTGTTAGGTAAGTCGATCGCCATGTTTGCCCTGTCGGTGCGAGGTTCTTTTTCGGCAGCGTCATGCATGATCATCAGATCCGATGTCACAGGTTACAACATACGACATTCGAAATCAAGTTCTTGATTAAACTTGCTATCAACTAAAAAGATAGCAAGATGTCTAAGATAAAATGAGTCTTGAAGCTCTTTTCATTGCCACTAGTAATTTCCCTACAACTCGAATATTATTTGCAAACCCTATCAACACACATGTGGTCCAAATATTGATTATCACATCTTTATCCCCAAATCTAAAGTTATGAATGCAAATTAAAGTTAATTGATTTAGCAAAATGTCACCACGTAAAATAATAAATATTGCTTGCTTATCTCAAAATAATGAGATCCATCTTTACTAATAAATAATAAGTAAGGGAAATAATTTGAATAACTGTATCAATAATATTCACACTTCAAATAGTAAGAATTTGATCTACCTTGCTTAATAAATTGTCTCTCGAATACAGTTTGCATACCGCATAAAAATGTTAATTATTACCTGCTTGCCCCCAAAATCGTGAGGTCTCCTTTTTTGGGGTAATAATTAAATAATTTTAGTAACTCATTTTAATTCAAGATCTCTAATATTTATTCGTAAAATGCCAATATTTAAATTAAAGACTTCCTTGTTTATGATTAAGGAAATTCTTAAACATGAATCAAGGAGTCATTAATCTATATCTCACATCCAAGGAGTTATTAATCTATATATTTTTGGCATACAGTAATGTATCTATCCTTGGTGAGTCTTTGCATCACATAGTAGTCTGATAAGATGATTTGCCTATACAAGTGATTGTGGGAATGTCTTTCTTCAACAGATAGACTAAGAATGTGAAGGTGGACAAATTGACAGGGCCCTATTGAAGAATGTCTTGGATATATTTGTTGAAATTGGCTTAGGCAGTATGGAATCACTACCGGGTTCAGCAGCTTTGCCGAGTGCCGGTGGCACTCGGCAAAGCACTAGAAACACTCGGCAACGTCTTTGCCGAGTGCCACCCACGGCATAGCTCACACGTCATAGTTTCTGACGGCAAAGAGCTCTTTGCCGAGAGTTTTTCATCGAGCACTCGGCAAAGTCTTTGCCGAGTGCCGAAACGACCCTCGGCAAACAAAGGACAGTGGACGGCGAGAACACGGTGACGGCGTCGTTTGCCGAGTGCCAGGACGGAATGACACTCGGCAAAGCTTTAAACTTTGTCGAGTGTCATTGTAAAGACACTCGGCAAAGGTTAAAACTTTGCCGAGTGTCATGCTAAAGACACTCGGCAAAGATTAAAACTTTGCCGAGTGTTTTTACCACGACACTCGGCAAACTCACAACACTCGGCATAGTACGTTCCCAGAATGCACAGAAACGTTACTTTGCCGAGTGTTTTTACCATGACACTCGGCAAAACCACAACACTCGGCAAAGTATGTTCCCAGAATGCCCAGAAACGTTACTTTGCCGAGTGTTTTTACCATGACACTCGGCAAAGTCTCCCTTTGCCGAGTGTAACACACGGCAAAGTAGCCAAAAACTGCCAATTTTAAATGTTTATTGCACCCCACTCAAACAAGTCACAATATATCACAGTATATCAATAATATATCACATATAGTCCAAAATTAATCACCACAAGTGTCATTCACAATCATTCACCAAGTGGAACCACAATATATCACATATAATGCAAATCCAGACACTTAAAGCAAGTATCAACCACAATATTCACATAAACATCACAACCACAAGTATCATCCACAAAGCTAGTCACCCTGACTGATGTGGTGGGTCATGAGGTAAGTTATTCGAAGCCGCCGATTGATTCTGCACAAAGGAGAAGAGATTGCATGTGTGAGGCAAGATTTAAGGTATGAACATACAAACTTAAACATTCATACTCCACTAGAAACTCACAGGAGTAGTTGCAGGAGGAGGTGGAGGGAATAGCTCTGGTGGCAGAGGTTGACCCATCCTCTCGCCAAGACTCTGCATCCACTGAAACATCTGCGTCATCCTCTGCCGCTCGGCCTCATTCCTCTGCCGCTCGGCCTCATTCCTCTGCCGATCGGCCTCCATCCTCGCCGCCATCTCCTCCCGTAGCCTCTTCTCTTCTTCCAGCTGGGCCTACAATATTTCACCCCAATGTTACAATGCAAAGCAAAGGTATGTAAAAATTAATGAACGACGAATAAAACAGAAATAACCTGGAGTGCCTCCATCCGGGACTGTGCAGTGTCCGGCCGTGGGCGTATGGCCGGGCTTGAGCTCGTGCTCCTTGCTCGAATCTGGGTGAGAGTGGGAGTAGTGGCCGTGTCGAGTGTGCTGTCGCCAATCCAGTACCGCCCATGCTTCTTGCCTCCTCCCACCCTCATGACGACTTCTCCATCAAGGTCCTGGGTGCTCGGATCGTACTCTGGCCCATGGACCGCCCTTGCCATCGATGTGTACTCACTGAGGCGGCTGTGGACGGTCGCATTGCTGTACACCGAGGGCGGGTCCTCCGGGTTGTAGTCGACGTCGGACGTCGCCTTGCCCTTGTGGGCCAAAGCCCATGCCTTGAACTGGGAGCAAGGCTGGCCACCATGTGACGACGACTGCGAAAAAAACAGCAAGATGATTAGAAATTATGCAGAATTGAGCGTTATAATAAAGAAATGAATTCGCGTACCCATGTAGCTGCGAATTCGTCGAGGCTACGGTTGCCTTGATGGTGTGGTGCACCTGGCATCATCAAACGCCGCTCCCGGCAAGCGTTGTGCGTCTCCTCCCACTCGGCGGTGCACCACTTGTCCACCATCTGTGCCCAGCACTGGAGATGCTGGGCGCACCACCACGGAGGCACCTACACGTCATCAAGTATATAACATATAAGAAGATCAAATTAAGCGTACTTAATCTCAGAAAAAAATCAGTATTAATGCTCTATATTTACCTGCATGTAGTCTTCCTGGGTCAGCTTCATGTTTCTTGCTTCAGTTTTGTTGATCTTCACTCCAAGGTAGGTAGCGTTGTATGTTACGATGGCCTGGACGCGCGCCTCGTAATGCATGTCCTTCACGAGTTTATAACAGGCTTTGTGAGCCACACTAGCCGCCTTGGCCTCATATCCCTCCTGGCATCTGAAGAAATCCTGCATATAGACGCGATGTATCCAGTCATTATTTCAAGAAAGTCCAATGAATGCGATGTATTGAGCAATGTAGTGCGAGGAAGACTTACCCACAGCTCGGTCGTCACCCGCGCCGCCTTGTTGGCGAATACCCTGCCATCCCGATCTGGTAAATCGGGGAAGGCGACGTAGTGGTCCCACGTGTAGGCCGGCTCCTGCCCTCCGCCAAACGCAACCAGGCCAGGGAAGTGTAGCCTGCACAAAAGACCCAGGATGCCATTGACATGGCGTTTGTGATCACCTGCAGCCACAAGCGTCCAACCCCTGCCCAAGTGATTAAGATAAATTATTAGTTTCTATTGTGATTTTCAACATATGAAATGAAAAAGTAGTGATAACATCTAAAGTTACTTACCTAGCCCCAGTGGGTTGAATCAGCGGGCGTCTCTCACGAGGTATCGGTCGCCTCGGGAGGGTCGAGGGACCTCGCAACCAGACACCCGACGAACCAGAGGAAGCGGAACCCCCTGCCGCCTCCTCCTCCGGCACCTCCTGCTCCTCCTCCTCCTCCCGCTCCTGCTCTTGCTCCTCCTCCCGCTCCTGCTCCTCCTCCTCCTCCCGCTCCCGCTCCTCCTCCCGCTCCCTCTCAAGAGTGCTCCTGCTCCTCCTGCTGCTCCTCCCGCTCCTCCTACTCCTGCTCCCCGACTGCTCAGCTGCATCGTGCCGTCTTTGGTAAAGCGACCTTACGTTCCTCATACCGCCCACCATCTTTGTTCAATCACCTGCAATTAAAAAGAGTAAACCAATAAGCACAGATAAACAAGACGTACTTTAGAAAGAGATGCAAAATAAACAAAACATAATTAGAAAATAACAAAGTATTACATGTATTAGAAATAATCATCATGATCGGGATTAGCTGGATCATAAGTATCATCATCACTATCAGCCATGTCCATATAATCAACACTATTCGAAGGAGCAATGTTGTCATGACTGTCATTGCCTAAATGTAATCGCTGAAGTAATTCTAAGTCCTTCACATTTTGAACCTCATCTCCAGCGTCCTCATCAACAACCCTTTCATTGTCTACTTCCATTCCAATCGCTTCGGTTAAGTCTATCTCAAAACTCCCTTCTAGCCCCTCTTCTTGAAAGAACGCTCCGTCATATGTGTTTGGGTCAAAATTGTAATCTTCATTGTTTGGGACAGGTAGTTTACCGTGTGGCGATACCTTGTACACAACATCCCAACCCTTAAGACGGTCGTCTTTTTGGCACGGGTATGAGAGATAATAAACTTGCGTGGCCTGTTGAGCCACAATATACACATCGTCTCCTGGTAAGACGGATGACTGTCGAATTTCGACTAGCCCAAGATTAGGGGTCCGTCTCGTTACTTCAGGATCAAACCAATGGCATTTGAATATGACAGGATTAAGAGGTTTGCAACCATGAAACGTGAGTTCGTATATTTCTTCAATTCTTCCATAATACTCGACCCCATCAAGGCTAGGCGTAAAAACTCCGGTATTTGTGGTTCTTTGATTGGGCCGACTCTGCTCATGTCTTGTTGTGTGAAAGCGATATCCATTCACGTCATAACAGGTAAATGAGCTTACCCTATAGGCACAGCCATCGGCAACCTGTCTCAACTCGGCACTCATAGACGCATCGGTTTGGCCCTGCAAGCTCAAGCAGGATAGTTCGTTATATTATTCGCCCGTACGAGCAACTTGTAATGTCAAACTAAGTACGAGGTAAATTGGACAGTACCTTCTGTTTGAACCAAGAAATGAAATCGGGCATTCCATTTCCCGCACCGTGGCTAAGAAGGGTCTCAGCTTCCTGCGGGGTAGGTTCCCTTGATTCACGCCAGAATTGATGATGAAAATCCCTGCACCAACGAGAAACAAGGGGGTTGGATGCAGAATAGTGACTACTGGAGAACAAGTTTGTTGACAACTTACCGCATGTACGGCTCCACTTCGGAAAGGTTGTTCAACACATATAGCATGATAGTGCGCCACTCTTCATGTTTCAAGGTCTTGGGGGTCGCATCACTTGCACTTCCGAGTTGCCCTCGGAAAATGCTGAGGTTCGATTCATTTTCGCCAGCATTGTAATGACGGGGTGGATTGTGCACGCTAGGAAGGTTGTCACCATAGTACGTTGTTGTGAAGTTTGACACCTCCTCCAAAATGTATGCCTCTGCAACGGAAGCCTCAATTTTGCATTTATTTTTACATTTAGTTCGATGAACCTTTAGACATCTCTCAATTGGATAGCACCAACGACCCTGCACGGGCCCCCCCATTCGTGCCTCATACGGGAGGTGCAAAATCAAATGCTGCATCGGATTGAAGAAGCCGGGTGGAAAGATCTTCTCCAACTTACAGAGCAACACAGGTGCCATTCTTTCCAAGTCTGCAATCACGGTCCGAAATAACTCCTTGGCACAAAGCTGGCGGAAGAAATTGCTCAACTCTGCCAGCACTAGCCAGACATACTCAGGGACATAGCCTCGAACCATCACCGGAAGAAGCCGCTCAAGCCATATGTGGTAGTCATGACTCTTGAGCCCATTGATTCGCATAGTAGATAAGTTCACTCCCCTCCTCAGATTCGTTGCATACCCATCAGGGAACATTAACTTTTGGAATCATTCTAGTACTTCCCTCCTTTGGGGCCTGGTCAAGACGAATTCGGCCTTAGGCTTTCTCCATGTCCTGCCGCCTCTAGGAGGCTTCATTTCTTGCTTTGGTCTATCGCATAACGTTGCCAGATCCACTCTAGCCTTAATGTTGTCCTTTGTCTTATCAGGAATGTCCATGATTGTTGCCCAAAGTGCCTTGGCGACATTCTTTTCAGTATGCATTACATCAATGTTATGTGGAAGAAGAAGGTCATCAAAATAGGGGAGCCTCAACAAGCCCGACTTATGAGTCCATGCATGTTGCTCACCATATCCCACAAAAACCGCGGCACCGGTCATCATCTGCGGTGCAGGGTCTATAACTACGACACCTTTCGTAAAGTTCTTGATGTCTCGTCTGAATGCATGGTCAAGAGGGAGGAATTGTCGATGTTTGTCGAACGAAGAATACTTGCCACCCTTCAGCAACCAAATGAACTTCAGAGCTGCCTTGCATACTGGGCATGGGAACTTCCCGTGAACACACCAGCCGCAGAATATCCCATACGCCGGGAAGTCATGCAGGGAGTAGTGGTACCAAACATGCATTTTGAAGTTTCTCTTTGTAGCTCGGTCGTATGTCCATACCCCTTCCTCCCAAGCACAGACCAATTCATCAATCACAGGCTCCATGAACACACCCATATTATTCCCCGGGTGTTCAGGAATTATCAACGACAAGAATATGTTCTGTCGTTGGAAGAGGACGCCGGGGGGGGGGAGATTGAGGGGGATAACGAACACGGGCCAACAAGTGTATGGGGCGGCCATCATTCCATAAGGATTGAACACATCTGTTGCCAGCGCAACACGTACATTACGAGCCTCTACAGCTTTCTCACGATGAATCACATCAAAGTGGGTCCATGCTTCACCATCGGATGGATGTACCAGCTTCTCAGGATTGTATCGACGTCCATTTTTGTGCCATGTCATCTGTTTCGCGGTTTCCTCGGTCATGTATAGCTGTTGGATCCTCGGTATGAATGGAAGGTACCGTAGGATTTTCACGGGGATCGCAAGCTGCCTCTTCTGACCATCACCAGAGTCTACCTCCAGGAACCTAGAGGATCCACACTTTGCACAGTACTTTGCTTCCGTGTGTTCTTTCCTAAATAGGATGCACCCCTTCGGACAAGCATGTATCTGCTCATATGGCATCTTAAGTGCACGAAGGAGTTTCTTTGCCTCGTACATGCTCTTTGGCAGAATGTGACCCTCCGGAAGCATGCTGCCAAAAACTGTCAACATAGCATCGAAGGCGTCTCGACTCAAGCTAAACTGGGACTTCAAGGCCATTACGCGTCCAATGCCATCCAGTTGGGAAACCTTCGTCTGGCCGTGAAGGGGTTTCTGTGCCGCAGACAACATGTCGTAATACGCCTTTGCGGTTGCCTCTGGCTCCTCCTCCGTACGTCCTTCAGCGAAGTGTGCTTCATGATAGTCATTTAACATGTCTCCTACCCCGCCATCAGCATCATAATCCTCGACGCGTGGTCTCACGACCTCCTCTCTCATACGATCGGATTCACCGTGGTAGATCCACCGGGTATAGTATGCCGTAAATCCAAACTTGCAAAGATGTTTACCCATGACCTCCTTTGTTTGTCGACGCGTGTTTGCACATCTGCTGCAGGGACACCAAGTGGCACGCGCTCCTTTAACCTTGGCAAATGCTAGTTCCAAGAAAGCATCGGTCTTCTCAATCCATTCATCGGACAACGAACCCTGACTTGAGCGGCCCGTGTACATCCACTCACGGTCATCCATCCTCTAACATATTAGGGAGTAATATAAGAATCAAATGCATCTACACGATCTTTCTCCTATCTAATAGGTGAAGATAGGTCCTAATCCCACCCGAGGCTGCGTAGATGAGGTTAGTTTCCATGCTCCACTCCTATCCGAGACAGAATTTCGGCAGCACCTTCCCGCTGTTCTCCAAATACACGTCCTGGCAGGGAGATTGTGTATCCGGAGAACAACAGGGAGATGATGCCGAAACTATGTCACGGATCGGAGTAGACCATGGAAACTAACCCCATCTACGCATCCTCGGGCTGTCCAAAAAACGTGGACAATTCAAAACAGATACGGTTATAGATATGCAAAGATCTGCATATTTCCAACCGTATCTCTTTCGAACGGGAGACGCCTAACTAGGTTACGTAATCTATGAAAATTGAAAATAGTGTCAATTGAAAATTTTGGCAGCACCTCCCCTGCACGGTGAGGTTTCCAAAACCTGCAACAAACCACACCAACGGCACGATGGCCGACAACCACACCAACGGCACGATGGCCGACAACCACACCAACGGCACGATGGCCGGCAACCACATATACTGCCCCTGTGTTTTACTCCTGTTAGAACCTGTTTCTTGATACCACAACAGCAGGAGGCAACACACACATCGCAACTTTTGCTCTAAGTGATTAATTAGCTGAGGCACTATTGATCGTCCAATATATGCATGTATTCTAGCTATTCATGAAAGAGAGAGAACGGAGAAAAACATTCGTGTATGATTTTGGCTAATATAACTGAAATCGGTACAATATATACTACAATCGACTTCTATCTTATGTTTAAAATCTAGGTACTACTTCCTCTATTCATGTATTCTTATTGGCAATATATACTACAATCACAATATATACTACAATCGACTTCTAGCTATCTTATTGGCAATATATACTATAATTGACTTCTAGCTATGCATGTATTCTTATGTTTAAAATCTAGCTATCTTATTGGCAAGAAAATCAGTACCTTTGCTGTCGGGCGGCGGGCGGCCGCGGGGGAGGCGTCGGGCGTCGGGCGGCCGCGGGGGAGGCGTCGGGCGGCGGGCGGCCGCGGGGGCGGGCGCAGTCGGGGGAGGCGTCGGGCGGCCGCGGCAGTCGAAGCGGGCGGGCGCGGGCGCGGCGGCGGGCGTGCGGGGCGCGTGGGGGCGGGGCGGCGGCGGGCGTGCGGCGCGGCGGCGGGCGGGCGCGAGCGAGGCGGCAGGCGTGCGGGCGCGGGCGAGGCGGCGGGCGTGCGGCGCGGCGGCGGGCGGGCGCGGGCGAGGCGGCGGCCGTGCAGGGTGCGCGTCGGAGGGGCGGCGGCGGCGGCGGGCGTGCGGGGGCGGGGCGGCGGTGGCGGGCGTGCGGGAAAATTGAAGTTTGATGCGTGTGTGAGCGCGGCCGCGGGGAAGTTAACGATTGGTTTTTCCTCATTCTTTGCCGAGTGCCCCCGATCTGGCACTCGGCAAAGCCATACTTCTTTGCCGAGTACCTTCGATCTGGCACTCGGCAAAGACCGCCTCCTTTGCCGAGTGTCGCCCACAAAGCACTCGGCAAATGTATTTTTTTAATATAACTACCTTTCCTCTCTTTCTTTTCCATAAGGGCAGTCCCAATGGACAGTTTCTTGGAGTAGTTTCCAAGAGAGAAAAAGAGTGATTAATATCTATTAGAAATTGTCCTTCCCAACCATGGTTTCTATAGTAATTGCATAGTAAGCAGTAATTACTATAGAACTACCATTAATGCTCCATAGAAATTGCAGTTTAAAAATTAAAATTATCAAACGGATCCAAAAAATTACCAAAATTTCACATGAAACAATCTCTGTTGTCTATTGCCTATACAAAAAGTTTTGTAGTCAAACCACAATTCGACCGTCACTTTGACTCTAAATCTTACCGGATCCTTCTCAACTCTACGCTTCTTCTTCAGAAAAGCTTCGGTTTGTAAGCATCGTACGTGACAACTTATGCGAAATCTTCTCAATTTTTTACCACAGCCTCCGCGTATGATATCATGACATCTTGACAAATCTCATGATTTTCAAACTTCGTTTGCTTTTTTTAAAATTTTAAAATCATTCGGCCACATGTTCGTGGTCGTGTTTCGTCAACAAGATGTTTGAAATTCCTTTTCATTTCACAGGTAAGGCATCAAACCGGGCTGAATAACATGAATATCATTTTTCTACTCATTGTTTCCTATTATTTGAATCACTTGCAGTTCAAATTTGGCTTGATTCAAAAAATTGCTTAAAATACAATTAATTAATTAAATATAGCAAACAAATACAAAAATATACCAAATTTTAACATGGAGTACCATATGTTGTATGTGGAGAGTAAAAAAAGTTTGAAGGGTAGGAAAGGAAAATGTTTTATTTTTTTGCCGAGTGCCGCAAAAAAACACTCGGCAAAGATATCTTTGCCGAGTGTCAGCTCCAGACTCTCGGCACAGTTCTAACGGCGGCGGCTGACCTCTAACGGACGGCGGTTGGTGACGAGTGTTTTATTTTTGCCGAGTGTTTTCCTGTTAGCACTCGGCAAAGAGCTTACTTTGCCGAGTGTCTAATATACAGCACTCGGCAAAGAGCTTACTTTGCCGAGTGCTTTATTTTGCCGAGTGCAATCTATCGGGCACTCGGCAAAGTTATTGTTTGCCGAGTGCCCGATAGATTGCACTCGGCAAAATTTCAGACACTCGGCATAAAACAGATTTCCGGTAGTGAATGTTACAATAATGATTTTGAAGATTTCTTGCTGAAGGATACCATGGATTACTATTCTATCAAGGCTCAAACCTTGATTCTGGAGGACTCTTGTCCTGATTATATGTTAAAGGTAGTTTCGGGAGTTTTCTTACTACTTATATCGTTTGTTAGAAATAATAATATAGTATTGGATGTCCATTTCACTAGGCTGAGGAGTGCTTGAAGAGGGAGAAGGAACAAGTTGCTCATTATTTGCATTGTAGTAGTGAACAGAAGTTATGGAGGTTTGCGAAAAGTTTCTGTTGCATTTTTCCCCACTTTGCCGTTCTTGGTGATTTGAGTACATGTATGCTACATGCATACCGGATGTGTACTTAACAATTTGCTTAGGATCTAGTTGGTATTCCTGAAAGAACATTTATCATGATTTTCCCCTAGTTAACATGCCACTTAGCATTGACATATTTCCTGGATTATCACATAAAGTGCAACATGAATTGTTAACTCAGTATGCAAGTCACCATGCATTACTTCGTGATGACAAGGTCTGATCGAAGAGGTGTATCTCTGCACAGTACATCAGGAACACATTGATTTGTTCACTGTTTTATCAGTTACTGACTTACCGTAGCATCCATGAACTCCTTAGGATACGGGGACAATCGTAGCATCATCTTCTATTTTAGTTTGCTCAAACCACTAGGTTCATCCTTTATATATCTTTTGTTTTCATCAAAAATATACGGGCATGGCCTACATTGTTCATGGTAGTACCTGATGCTCTATGAAAACATCACAAAAGTTCTTGAGCTGCAGGAAGAGGAACTGAACGAGGGCAGGATCGGGAAGCTGTGCGAGTATGTTGCTAGAAATCCACATCGTGTTCACTGTTGCCTTAATTTTCCTTATATACTGCAAATAATTTACAGGTACCAAAGACATGCATTCTCTTGCATCTATTTGTGCAGATCACAGCATACTTGGAGCAAAGGTGTTGCAAAGAGTTAATAAATCAACAGTATGGCTTTACAAAAGTAGTTATGCTAATATACCTTTAAGTTATTGGTCTCTTGTAAAGAACAGATGTGAGTGTTTTCCGCATTCGATTTAAATCGCAATGAATTACCTCTAGTGTTTAGTTTTCAAATTTAAGGCTGTAAAATCTAAAAACTAATTTTCTTAGTGCAGGCCACTACTAGCAAGTAGCTAATTGACCATCATGCACACTCTTTTGGATCAAACAAGGTAGGATGACATGCGCGTCATAGGTTGTGAAACCTTTTTTTTGATTTTGTTGTCACCTATGTATTCCATTTATATAGTCAGCAGTCAACCCTTTCTTTACTCACATATCTATTTTAAGCTAAATTATCTTCTGACTTTTGAGTTGATTCCAGGTGGATGGCATGTATCAGTTCAATTTGGAAGAACTTATTCCAAGACTCTGTGAACTAAGGGCCTGTTTGGTAGAGCTTCACCAGCTCCAGATCCACCAGATCCACCAGATCCACCAGATCCACCGTGGAGCAGCTCCACCGTGAATCTGGGATCCCACCATGGAGCTGGACAAACTGTTTGGCTTCCACAGCAGCTTCAGATCCACGAAACTGAGTTTTTGATGGGAATAGCCTGTTTTGCCCTTGAGGTTGTATGATATATATCTTTTTTCATATAGCACACATGTTTTGTTCATATTTATTCACAAAAAATGGTGTTTTTTTTGTGAACACAAATGCAATTCATGAGCATTCGACATTGACGCACAAGATAGATTCTACAAGATAGATTGACGCACAAATGCAATCCTGAACATCAATCCCTCAGGATAACCCGCTGCCTTGTGCGCAAAAAAATATATCATTCGATTAGTCGACATAACCCACATGGTTACTGCAATCTACACAGGATAGATTCAATTTCGTATTGCTCTGTGTCATCCAGTTACTGACTTGCTGTAACAATCAGACATTGAGAAAAGGGGGATGTGAAAAAGATGTGCTCAGTCATCTTCAAACCACAAAACTTGCAGTGCTGGTGACCTGAACAATTTCTTCTCTTCAAATTAATACCAGATAAAGATACAACCATGTATTAGGAACCAAACATAAAAGGTTTTATTCTTGTGTGGCACCCATCATTTCGACAAGCATCATACGATTTGGAAATAGCCAAAAAGGCAACAACCGCGCAGTATACGAGTAGTTCATCATTGCCTGTTTACCATACAAAATACAGTTACTTGGTGAGAACACGCTACTGCCAACAATGATAGTGAGGCAAACATACAAATCACATAGAAGAGCCTGAGCAAGTTAGAGCCAATCAAACAGTGACAATGACAGCAGCAGCAATTCATACATCTCAAAACATAGAATTGCATACATGCAACAATAATACAGTTAGCTATAGGAGTTGCAGTCTAACAAGACCCGGTACAATGGTTCACTTTGCAAGTTCCAACACATGCTAAAGCTAGCTTAGCATCCACAATCGAAGTATAAAACAAAGCTGTAACACACATAAGCAATGTTTCCCTTACATGATAACTTCACGCGTTGATGCGGAGGCCCATCAAAAGTTGCCTGCAGATTACACCATGCACGGCAAGATCAGTAAGGAAACAATGGAGTGTAGCAAATTGATTGATGGAAGTATAATTACATAGCTATTTTTTCAATCTTTCAATTGCAGATTAAAAGAATTCGGTCACGGAGGCTTCGAAAATTCTATACTACTGAATATTGGGTCAGTGTTCTGTAGCTTTTATTATGGACAATTTCAATTATAAGCAGAACTCAAATCAAATGAACGCCTTCTGGCAGCAGTCGCAATCTTAACATTTTGATTTACCAAAGATTGCCCTAATTGCTCTTTCATTGCCCAAATAGTAATACTGCCCTGCAAACATGTTTTCCCCCAAATTGATGACATCCATAATAGGCCACTCTACCATTTCAACAATATTCATACAATCATGATAAGAAGTACTAACATCATTTGTAAAACCCATTAAGCTATCAAACCCATTTGTACTAACATCATTTTCTGAAAATTACAAGTCCAGAACATCCCAAACTCAGTGCTTTCATCCATTGCAATAAACTGAACTCATTTTATTCAATACCATATTGCATATAGAAAAACCGGCCGTGTGCTCCCTCATTGCATATTAACCGGCCGTATTGCATATAAACTAAACTGAACATTGCACCCACTCCCTTCGTTTCAATGAGAACAATGGCAGATGGCATTGCCATCTCCTTTCATCACATTTCAGACAACACCCACCACCAATATGTATATACAAATGTCAATTAATTACTATGCATAGTTAATCTTACCCCCAGCTGCTGCGTCGGCCGGACCCCCAGCCCCTGCGACGGCCTGGGCGGCCGCGCCCCCAGCCCCTGCGCCGGCCTGGGCGGCCGCGCCCCCAGCCCCTGTGCCGGACGCGCCCCCAGCCGCTGCGCCGGCCTGGGCGGCCGCGCCCCCAGTCGCTGCGCCGGCCAGAGCGGCCGCGCCCCCAGTCGCTGCGCCGGCCAGAGGGGCCGCGCCAACGGAGGCCGGGACGGGCGCCGCCGGCTGGTTCCAAAGCGCGCGCGAGAGCCCAACCCTAGGGGCCGATTTCGCCATGGAGGAAGAAGAAGGAGGTGGAGGAGGTAGAGGGGGGCCGGATCTACCAGATCCGGCCATCGCCGGAGGTGGCGGCTCGCCGGAGCGCCGGAGGTGGCTAAGCGAGGAGGCAGCGTGAGGAGGGTCGCGAGGAGGCGGCGCGAGGAGGCGGCTCGCCGGAGCGCCGGAGGTGGCGGCGCGAGCAGGCGGCGCGAGGAGAGGAGCGCTCGGTCGCTCGGCGCGAGGAGGCGAGGAGAGGAGCGCGAGGAGAGAAAAGAAGGCCGAATAGAAAAAACGGTTGGGAGGGGTGTGTAATGGCATTGGTGGGTAATTACCACCTAACTCCACGAGTAGATACAAACACATGTTTTCGTGGAGCACCGCTCCATGGATTTCATGAATCTGGAGCTAGATCCAGTATTTTGGTGGATCCAGATTTCGTGGAGCTGGAGCGTTTGGGTAAAAATTCGTGGAGTGGAGCTGTTTTTGGTGGATCTGGAGCTGGTGGAGCTCTCCCAAACAGGCCCTAACTCAGGTAGTAAAGGAGGAAGAATAGGCCAATGCACTCCATGCACCAACCCTTTTAGCTATTGGTAAGTCACCCTGCAAGACACATTTTTTAGAGAATGCCCTGCGTGATTTGATGAATAGCTATCATGTATCAGTTATTCCTTATATTTTCACCAAGTCATATTAGATGAGCATTTCATTTTGATCAAACAAATCTGAATGAGTTGTTAGGGGAGTTGCAATTTGAGCAACAATGCTAAAGTGCAGTGCTAATCAAAGTTTTAATGTAGTAATTTCCATAGCCCGTGGTGGGGCTCATAGAGACCTGGCACGCCTAGAGCTTGGTGGTGATTAGCAGCGGTCTGCGGCGGCGCAGCCACATTATTTCTCTGTTCTTGAAATGCTATCATAC
This sequence comes from Dendrocalamus latiflorus, assembly GCA_017311315.1. Lineage (NCBI taxonomy): Eukaryota > Viridiplantae > Streptophyta > Magnoliopsida > Poales > Poaceae > Dendrocalamus > Dendrocalamus latiflorus. The sequence continues at coordinate 18,666,011 of CM029619.1, read as the reverse complement.
AATATATATATATATATATATATATATATATATATATATATATATATATATATATATATATATATATATATATATATATATATATATATATATATATATATATATATATATATATATATATGGTTGTTGTTCTATGTCCTAGGAATATATTTCAGCACATTATTATGCAGGCATTGCATAGATGCATTGGTCTCTATTCTAGGAAGTATAATTATGTAGCTTTGTACCTTTTAACGCATATGCCCTGTCATTGTAGGGCCATGTTACCTTAATAGCCTAAAATGTTTTACATATCAACAAGTGAATTATTTTACTTTAACTGAATTTTAGCCATGCCATGTAAATTAGTTTGCCTTATCTAAGAACCTTTGCTCAGTTTGATGAGTCCAAATTATTGTGCTTACTATACCTTATTAGGCAGGGGTAAAACTTTTTTAGAGTAACATACGGAACTACTGTAGTTGACTTGGATTTCGTAGATGGTAAGATGTTAAAGCCTTTATGCAGCCAAGGGTAAGATGGTATGCAATTAGGAATGGAATTGGGAGTAATGATGGGGATGGCAAATTTAGTCCAATTCCCTTTTTTTGGTAGGCATTGTGAAACTGTGAATTATAGGTTGGGAATTGAGATTTCAGAATATAAGTTTTACTTGACTCAATTATCCTTCATCATACCTTTGTTATAATCATGTCAGTCGAAAAGACATTTTCTTACTACTGGTTGGAGCCTTTTTGTGAGCGGCAAGGCCAGTCTCAATGCAACGTTTCGTATCACTGTTTCCAATACTAATAGACTTGGAAACTGGAACATGAAACAACCTCTCTCAGGCCAGTCTCAATGCAACGTTTCGTATAACTGTTTCCAATACTAATAGACTTGGAAACTGGAACATGAAACAACCTCTCTCAATGGATAGTTTTGTTTCACTGTTTCATAGGCTTGTTGCAGCATTTAATTCTTGTGTTGTGCTGTGATCAAATACGCTAGATGAACTTTGTAGCCGTTTGTATGTGTTCTCAATGGATTAAACGTTATCATGTACCGTTGCATGCTAGGGATGAACTAAGTTATATTTTAATTATAATATTGATATGGCCAAATAAACATGGTCACCTATATATAATATTTTAATTAATTACAATACTCATGGATGCGCTCGCATAAATTGAAATGATTACACATATATAAAAATGATTACATATAGTCTATCTCAAACTTCAGATATATTTCGACTACGTCCAAACTTATTCCAAATATGTTCCACCAAATCCTTCTTAAGTTGAAAATGAGTCGATCGATCTCGAATATCACTATCTTTTTCTAAAACTCTGTCAAACGTAACATACTGTTCAGGAGTGAATTCTGGTTCTTCAATAATCACTGTACTGGGTGCCACATTCAGATCTAGATTATCTTCAATGTCCTCTTTCTTTTCATCTTCAACTATCATATTGTGAAGTATGATACAAGCTAGCACAACGTCATGGAGTTGATCTCGGTCATATAGACGAGCTGGTCGTTTTAAAATGCTAAAACGACGGCGCAATACACCAAAGGCTCGTTCGATATCCTTTCTTGCCCCTTCTTGCTCCTGTGCATATAACTTGTCCTTATCAGTGATGGGCATACGTATTGACTTCACGAATACAGCCCATTCTGGGTATATTCCATCAGCAAGATAGTACCCTATGTTGTGTTGATTCCCATTGACCATGTATTGGACTCTAGGAGCTTGTCCTTTTAGCTCTTTAATAAATAGAGTAGATTGGTTCAAAACATTAATATCATTGTTAGAACCCGCGACTCCAAAGAACGCATGCCAAATCCAAAGATCATGTGATGCCACAGCCTCAAGAATCATCGTCGGCACCTTCTGATCACCACGAGTGAACTGACCCTTCCATGCAGTTGGGCATCTTTCCCATTGCCAATGCATGCAGTCAATGCTGCCGAACATACCAGGAAAACCTCGTTTCTCACCAAGTTTAAGTAGACGCTCAGTATCCTCCATAGTGGGGCGCCTCAGATACCGTTCACCAAATACAGCTCTAACACCTTTGACAAAATTCTTCATTGCCTCCATTGCAGTAGTTTCTCCGATCTTCAAGTATTCATCTAGTTCATCTGCAGCGCTGCCAGTAGCCAATTGGCGAATAGCCGCAGTACACTTCTGTAGTGGAGTGAGCCCTTGCCGATTAACGGCATCCACCCTTGGAGTAAAATAATCAGACCATTGGCCTAAGGCCTCGACGATGCGGAGGAAAAGTGGCCTAGACATACGAAATCTTCGGCGAAAAATATTGGAAGGATAGAGAGGATTTTCCGAGAAATAATCATTTACTAGTTTCTGATTAGACTCCTCTCGTGGCCTCTTGATGTATTTCCTCGGATTGAATCGATGATCAGACACCTCTTTCTGAAGACCTTCGATGCTAGACTGTATAACCACCGTGGCTTCACTGATTACATCATCTAGGATCTCATCCTCAGCAATGAACTCGTCTAACGAGTACAGAGGATTTTGACTGTCATCAGTTGAGGAAGGATTGCCATGTTCCTCAGACATCTTTGTGGATGGGTAAAAGAGTGAAGAAAAAGAGTGAGGAAAAGAGTCGATGCATAAGAAAAAGAAATATACAAAGTTTATTAGAAAGTTACCTCAAAGCTTTCACACAACAATACAGAACGAGATGGCAAAAGAATGAGGAAGAAAGAAGGCCTTCGTGTGTGAGGAAAAGAGAAGGCCTTGATGTGCATATATACAGGTACATACGCAGCACTTAATATAAATGTGAAACTGCCATACGTGCACTAGGAAGCAGTTACACATTAGAAAGTGCAGCACTCACATTCAGGATTCACATTAGAAAGTGCAGCACTCACATTAGAAACTGCAGCACTCACATTAGAAAGTGCAGCACTCACATTAGAAACTGCAGCACTCACATTCAAACATGATAAATGTAGCAGTTTCATATTCATATTCAGATCAATAAACTGCAGCACTCACATTCACATTAGAAAGTGCCGCACTCACATTAGAAACTGCAGCACTCACATTCACTGCTGGGGGTGTTGCTGTTCCATAGGCACTTGGTGGTGGTGGTGGAGATATTGGGTTGAAGCTCATATTCTGACCAACCAAATGAAAATTTTCTCCTTGCATCTGTGGCTGCGGGGGATAGTGTGGTTGTTGAAAAAAACTTAGAAAACCACCTGGTGGATAGACCCTGAAATTTTCACACAATTAAAAACATTTGGGCATCAGTCACTACTTGTGGTGTTGTTCTGTATTATATAGTTTGATCATTAACTACTCATGTCAGCAAAGCAGAATGAAAGATAAGCCCTAATATTCATGGCAGAAAAACCCACGAACCTAAAATGAAGCAACACTGCAAGAGAATATAAGAAGTGGTAATGTGCACACATAACATATACAAATAAATATTTGAAAAACAAACATAAAAAACTAAATAATTTGCAACTTCTATAGAAATAATAAGCTCCAAAACAACAGTAGTGCAGCCCTAATATTCATGACAAAAAACCCCACCAAACCTAAAATGAAGCAATACTGCAAGAGAGCTATATGCAGATAATGTGATCATGTTCTCTATGCAAACTTCATTTGAGTTTTATAGTTACAACAATGTGATGAGCCATGCTATTATATGTAGTAAATAAGTTTGTTACAGTGGATTAATGATTTTTATGCGTGTGAGAAAGGATTTGTGAAATCTATACATGAGGTGGGCTTTTCTGGATTTCCCCCTTTTATGGAGGATATTAATCAAGTCCTATGCAACGGTGAAGCAATATATATTGTATCATGCATGTTGGTGCTTGCATTGTCTATATATTTTTAGGGTTGAATCAATTATCTTTCTGGTACATATTTGAATTCATTTATATGAACCAGTACATGAAGCAACTTTCAGCTTGATCTAGTAAACGTACTTACAAATAGATGAAGCAACTTACAGCTTGATATAGTAAAAGTACTCACAAGTAGTGAAATCTAATAAAGTCCACTGGTATTTGCACCGCCTTCCAAATCACCTAGTTACGGACAATCTAGCAAGTTTGGTAAAAATCACTTGCATGCATCAAACCACTTGCAGGCATCAAAATCACTTGCAGGCATCAAAATCAACTGAACTTTTTCTACTAAACCACTTGTATACGTAGGCATCAAAATCAACTACTTGCAGGCATCTATAAAAATCATTTGAACTACTCGCAACCATCGAAATCAACTACTTGCACAGATCGAAATCAACTGCTTACCATGAATTTGGGGCTTGTTGGTTTCCATGTTGAGATGGAAAATTTGGGGGTATGGCCCCCCATCCTGCTCCTTGCGGTGGCCGTGGCGACAGAGTTGAAGTCGGCGCAGCAGGGGAGGAAGTTAGAGGCGGCGCTGGGGCAGAAATCGGCGGCGGCGCTGGGGCAGAAATCGGCGGCGGCGGCGACACTAGCGAGGAAGCTGGAGGTGTCGAGGACGCCGTCTTGAGGCTGCGCCGGCTGCCCCCGCGCCCTTTCCCTCCTCTGCCGGATGCGTGCCGGCCCGAGCTCTCCACCGGCGCTGGATCCATCGGTAGAAGCACGAAGAAGATGGCCGGCGCTGGATCTCCCCAACCGCTCGGCTTTGCTCCACGGGGAAAAGGAAAGAAACTGGCGGGAGCGCGGAGCACGGGATTGAAGCAGGCGGGAAGGATTGGGGGCGGAGGCGGGAAGGATTGGGGGCGGAGGCGCGCGGAGCACGGGATCGAAGCCCATGAAACGTTCCCCCTCAACGCAGGTGTCGTGCCGTTTCCAATGAGTTGGAAACTGCGCACAGTCGTTTCATCCCCATGAAACGTTTCCTTTCTCTCTCCTCATCAAAACAGGGTAAAAAATCTATTTTTGCTGATGTGTCACCCTAATTAATGCCCATGAAACTCCCATGACATCCCCATTGAGACTGGCCTAAGAGGCTATTTGCTGGTCATTATACCATCTTTGTTAAGTAAATTCACGCTTCCTTCCATCTTGTGAAAACATATCCCGGTTCTTCCTTGAATTTCAAATTATAGCAACTGATAATTGAAATAAAGAACCAAACTGGAGATATAAAATGGGATCTTTTGTTTTGTTGTCATGTTATAATTTTGGGATGAAAGCCGGAGATTAAACTATTTTCCTTTAGAAGTTCCATTTAGTAGTGTCTGTGACCTCACCATCTACCCTTCACAATCTTATGTGTTCTCCATGTGTACATATTCATGTGCCTTGTAGGATTTTCTACGAAGGATAGAATTACCTACGCATATGTGTACGCATGTGATTCATAGCATGCTTTGTCTTGCTTGTAACATGAATTTTTTATGCTATTTAAAAATTTAAGCTGTAACTATTTTTCCGCGCCGGATTCATAGTGAAAATTTCGAGTCTCATGCACAATCAACTCATAGATGTAGGGGAAGTTTTATATAAAAAATGGATGCAGGGAAACTCATATTAGGTTGTTTGAGAGTTTAGAATTTGCGTTATCAATGATTTAAGATCCGTTGCAACGCACGAGCAATTGGCTAGTTAAGATCTTAAATATTTGATGCCTTACTCTCTATAAGATGATTAACATTGACATCTCTCAAATTTTTTAGGTGAAATATGTCGAGGTTTTCAAAGAATTTTATCAAACAAGAACTAAGCATAGAAAGCTTACCTAGGGCGACACGTGGAGGAACACCGCATGGTTACTATGCGAATAAGCCACAGGGCAACACGTGCCGCTAGAACCACACGATGACCATGCGGTGCTCCGCCACGTGCCGCCCCGTGGCTATAATCGTACGGTGATCATGCGGATGAGAGTGTCATTTGTGTAATTACGGCTGAGGGTGTTATTTTTTTGCTAATCATGTTTCAAAATCTACTATTTCAGCTAAAAACTCAACATCTCTCTCTTGTACATGAAAGTTGTTGATCCAGTGCCTGGCCTGTCAATAGGAGGGCTGCCTTTGTAAAGAAAAGGGGTTCGTCGAGACAGGCCTTAGTTTTTTTTAATCAAGGGAAAAATTTCATTAAGTGAATGAAAAAGGTCCCAGCCTCTACAATCCGAAGATCGTATGCAGCTTAAAAGTTACATCCAAGAGCATTCAATCTCGATTCTCACACGAGAGCACAAGAACTAATACAAAACAAAAGACACAAGATACATGAAAAAACAGACACTACGCCTCAATCCTATTCCGGAACTTCCATCCAAATTTTGCAAAGACCTCCATGATGACCGTCTCCAAAATTTGGCATCCATTCTTGAAGATTGGTTTTTCTTCTTCTTTACTTAACAAGGACCAATGCCGGATCCAATATGTTGCCCTGAAAATGACTTGCAGAAAGATATTGGTTTTAGCATTATTGAACACCAGGCCTTAGTGAATGTCGAACACAACATGTTGCATTATTGGTTGATGCGTTGTGTGATTGTGTTTCTCCGTATAGTTTTGCTGTAATATCCAAACATTGTGAAGGTAATACTAAGGAATATCTCTCGCAAGATTGATGATCGTACCTGCACGGGGTGTCTGCTGTGAAATCTCTGGAAGTATCACTGGCCAATTGGCCAAAGGTTGCATTTGGACTTCAGAGATTAATATACAGAAATTATTCGTAAGGCGCAGCAGAGCTGGAAACTGACCCGGTCATAATAAGTCAAGTAAAAAATAAGTCAAGTAGAATCGGAGTCGGCTGGAATTTGCTCCAAGCAAGGATAAAAAAAAAATCAGTTACTGACGGTTACTAGTTGTATCGGTCTGGACTGGTAAAAAATATCGATATGAGAAGTTCTAAATTTAAAATTTAAATTTCAAATTACAAATGCTAGCCAAAATTGTTACTATATGCTTGTTATTGCAAGCTAACGCAAGTACTGGAGCTAAGGTAATAGAGTTAAATTGTATTACATTGAAGCCTTCTTATTAATCGATTTTTTTTTTGTCGAAATGAAAATTTTGTGTAAAACTTGTTTCCCTAATCACCATTAACCAATCGATAACCGGTGAATTCTAGCCATTTACCAGTCAAACATTCAATTCTTTGATGCATTCTGGCCGGCGGCCTCTGGGCTACAAGTCCACCAAGTCCTGTATTGGGAAGCCCGTTTGACCCTCACTATAGATATTCAAATATAGATTGAACTAGCCGGTCTCACGGTCATGTTAAAAAGTTCATAGGTAATACAAATCATTGTCACACGATTTCTTTTTATGGGAAACAATATAATTTCATTTCCACAGGAGTACAGAGCCGGAAATAGGTCAATCTTAAGTTCACAACGACGGAAAATCCTGACAACATTCATTTCATTCGGCCATTGTCCCTCAATCTCTAGCCTAATTCAAAGCTAATTGGTAAGCACCCTAACAAAAAATCATAAGCCGCAGCTGAAAAGAACACACCCTTATCAAAAGTAACATGGCCTATTTTTTTAGGCTGCGGTTTATGATTTTTGGCTGTTCATGAGAGAGTACGGAGAGATAGCGGCTCGTGTATAATTTTGGTTGATATAAATAAAGTAGTTGCACTGTACACTATAATTAACTTATAAATCATGTTTTTAAAAAGTATTTTGTTTGAAAACTATTTACTGTAAAAAAATATTTTGAAAAAACGGCTTTTAAAAACAAAAAAAAGAGTGGCGTAATTCCTTCGAGAATCCTATTACCCGTGTTGGAAACGGGCCCCTACTAGTCGCAACTCGCGAGAAGTGGCGCTCAATGCGATCCACTCCCACCCTCTTATCTCGGCCGTCCACCGCTCGATCGGACGGTTTACACCACTTTCCCATGGAAGGCAGGGCAAGCGTGGCCGGTATGCACGACCAAGCCCCGCCTTCCCTCGTACGGTGGCGGATTCCTCATAAGCCGCTGCTCTCCCGTCTCTCTCTCTCTCTCTCTCTGCATCGCCTCGTGCGAAACCAAACCTAACGAAACCCGACGCGGCGACGCCCGCGACGGAAGCCACCCTACTCTCTCCCGCTAGGGTTTGCGGCCTCCGGCGGGTAGAGGCGGCGGCGGCGGCCATGGCGGGGCAGGAGCGGAGGACGATCGATCTGGAGGAGGGGTGGGTGTTCATGCAGAAGGGCATCACCAAGCTCAAGAACATCCTCGAGCGCAAGCCCGAGCCGCAGTTCAGCCCCGAGGACTACATGATGCTCTACACGTGCGTGCTCTGCTCTCCCCGTCTCGCTCCCCCCTCCGCCTCCGCCACCCCTAGGGTTTGCTCCGATTCGATTCGATCTGGTCGTGATCTAGGGTTTCTCTGCGTTTTGCAGGACGATATACAACATGTGCACGCAGAAGCCCCCGCACGACTACTCGCAGCAGCTCTACGACAAGTACCGCGAGTCCTTCGAGGAGTACATCACCTCCATGGTGAGCAGCATCGATTGCTTCCTCCCGCTCATGTGAATGCGCGCGCGCGCCTCATGGATGATTTTGCATGTGCCGGTGCTTGGGTTTGGTGGATGGTTGGGGAATTGGTGTGCGGTGCTTTTGGGTTTGGTGGATGGTTGCCGATGGATTAGCATCTGCACGTGAGATTTTGGGGGGCGGGGGGGGGGGGGGGGGGGGGGGGGGGGGGGGGGAGGGGGTTAGCGTTAGTTACTGGATAAATGTGAATTATGGTGTTCTATTAGATTTCCACTAGTATTGTTTTTCCTGCAGTAGGTATGGCTATGCAGAATGGCCCATACTTTGCATTGATTCGCGAGTGAACGCACGTTTGTTTGACAGTGTATTCCTTAGACGAGTTACACTATTCCTTCATTTATTTATGCTACATTTTTTTTGGGCCAAAGCTATCCTAGAAGCAGGAAAACTGGAACCCACCAAAAGTAATCTTTTACAGGGTCATGTTCATGGGATGATTGTCCGGCTGTTTCTACGGGAGCATGGCTCTTCGGGGTTGGGCTAAACAAGGTTAGATAGCATGGATTTCACAATTGGGAAGGATCTCACTCAGCAAAATAGGCCTTATCTTGTTGAAATGAGAACTCTTGCACATAGACGGTTGCTCCCAAATTTTAAGATTGTTCTGAATGGTTCCTTTTGATTGTTTGTGAAGATTTTTTTCTATGTGCGTATCCGGAAACAATGGCCATTGCTGTCCTCCCCTCATTTTCTCCCTCTTGATAACTAACAAAAACATTAACTGTTATTTCTAATTGCATGCATCTTGATCTGATGAAACATTTGCTCTAGCTATTCTGGTCTATTGCCAAGGTTTACTTGTTGAATAACTTGCTGCGTTAAGGTGACTATTCTGGGCTAATTGTATGTACATGGCTGCTCATTTATGATAGTTAGTTGTGATCCTGTAGTGAATGCCTACCTGCAGAGTTGTATGGTCTTTTTAATGGGTGAAATGTAGATAAGTTGTTGTCTGTTCATACTATTTTAGGTATAAAGTTAAATTGTATTGTTTTGAAGAATTGAGTGCTCAATGTCATTATCATTTAATGAAGAGGAGTTTTCTCCACCATATTTATTCAGTTGACTTATGATGCATCTTTGATTTATGAAAGTAACCTATTATCCTATATTCTTTCCAAGTTCATTGATCTTATCGTCTAATTGGATATCCTCTGCCCATCTCTTTAGCAATATGTGATGGGATGAATGGAGACTATGAATCAAGGGTGATAATTATGCTCTGATCTTGACAGGAGTCACGAGCATTGACCTTTTAGTTCAATTATATTGTATAATTGTATTGCATGCTCTATGTCTGTGTTATCCTTCATTGTATTCGTATGTTCACTTTTTTGAGGACTTTGTATTGCCTAATTTTAATTTATTGCAGGTCTTACCTTCATTAAGAGAGAAGCACGATGAGTTCATGTTGAGGGAGCTAGTACAAAGGTGGTCAAACCATAAAGTCATGGTTCGGTGGCTCTCACGTTTTTTCGATTATCTTGATCGGTACTTCATCACACGGAGGTCGCTTACACCACTTAAAGAAGTTGGGCTTACTTGCTTCCGAGAGTTGGTAAAACAACATTTACTTGATTTCCAGCTTTTGTTTCATGCATGCTTTTAGTCTTCTATGTTCTGATCAGTTCAACTCATGGTAACAGATATATCAAGAGATCAAAGGACAGATAAAAGATGCAGTGATAGTTCTGGTGGGTCTTTGCATCTTTATGTGAGTTTATATTAAATGATTTGTTTGCGTATGACAGATTGTCACAATACCTTTTTTCAACAGATAGACCAAGAGCGTGAGGGTGAACAGATTGATAGGGCCTTGCTGAAGAATGTCCTGGATATATTTGTTGAAATTGGGTTAGGTAAAATGGATTGTTATGAGAACGACTTTGAAGATTTCTTGCTTAAGGATACTACAGATTACTACTCTGTCAAGGCTCAAAGCTGGATTCTTGAGGACTCTTGTCCAGATTACATGATAAAGGTACCTTCAAGAAGGCCTTTGTGACTGCTTGTACCTGTATTTATGCATGGGATAATTTTCTTTAATTGATGATGCCTTTCTCATTAGGCTGAGGAGTGCTTGAAGAGAGAGAAGGAGCGAGTTGGTCACTATTTGCATATTAGTAGTGAACAGAAGTTATTGGAGGTTTGTTGAAAGTTTGATGTTCCAATTCCATAGTCTACATACTGATGATTAATATTTTTTTACCGCATGCATGTCAGATATGCATTCATAGTTTTGTATCCAGAATGTTGTAATGATCTTTCTTAAATAATATCTAACATGATATTCCTCGTATGGTATGGTCTGTGGTGTCATTTTATATCATTATATTTTTCTGTATTCGCAGAAAGTGCAAAATGAATTGCTTGCCCAATATGCAAACCAACTGTTGGAGAAGGAGCATTCTGGATGTTATGCATTGCTTCGTGATGACAAGGTTTGATGAAAATGAGACGTATATTTCTTAACAGTATATCATGAATCATGAACAATATTGATCACCCATTCTTCTGTTGCTACAGGTTGAGGATCTTTCTAGGATGTACAATCTCTTTTCCAAAATCAGCCGTGGTCTGGAACCTATTTCTAACATGTTTAAAACGGTATTGATTATAGTGCCTCAGTCTCTCTTAACTCACCCATTTTTATTCCTTAGAACTATTTATACATTGTGATTAAATTATTACTTCTCTGCAGCATGTTACGAATGAGGGTACAGCCTTGGTTAAGCAAGCGGAAGATTCTGCTAGTAATAAGAAGGTGCAGTATTTACTTCAGCAGTTGCATTATTTGTGTTCCGTTTCTCTTGTGGTTATCTGTGATTGCAATTTTTGTAAACCAGCTTAAATTTGCACCATAGTATCTTGTAGTTTCAAACAACTCCACATTAGCAGCCGTGTACTGTTTATATCTGACCATTGAAGCTAGGTCACTAACTGGCTTTCATTTCTCAGTCTTTAGTTTGTGTGCATTGCCATTTTGTTTAATATTTGCTCCTAGTGTGTCCAATTGATGATACTGCATTTGCTGTTTCTGGGTGCTCTGTAATGCTCTCTGTCCTGCCATGCAATGGTTCAATTTTGTGTTATTTGGTTTATTTCTCCTTGAATACATATCTAAAATCAATCATTTGTACAGCCAGAGAAGAAGGACATGGTTGGCACGCAGGAACAGGTGTGTATCTTGATTGACTGCACTTCTGTTGTATCTTTTATTACCCTAACGTCAGTTATTTGCTTTTAGGTTTTTGTCTGGAAAATCATTGAGCTGCATGACAAGTACGTAGCATATGTCACAGATTGTTTCCAGGGACATACGCTCTTCCATAAGGTCTGCCTATTGATACATTCACACGCCGTTTTGTTTTTAATTATAAAGTTGAAAATGCTGCCTCATTCTCAAATATCTCTTTCTTCAGGCACTTAAAGAAGCCTTTGAGGTCTTCTGTAACAAGGGTGTGTCTGGCAGTTCGAGTGCTGAATTGCTCGCCACCTTCTGTGACAACATTTTGAAGAAAGGTTGCAGTGAAAAGCTCAGTGATGAAGCCATCGAAGATGCCCTTGAGAAGGTACATCTTTGCCTTTTCTTTCACTGCTATTAAATTTTGAGATCAAGGGACTTTACATTTGGTGGTGAATGATTTTCAGGTGGTGAGATTGCTTGCATACATCAGTGATAAAGACCTCTTTGCCGAGTTCTACAGGTAACTTCTTGCTATCTTGCTTGGTATTTCTAAGCCTATATAACCTCCCCTATATACAGAAATTGTCGTCCTTTGTAACTTGGTATTTATGTTGTGTCTTGTGGGGAACTAATTTGCAGGAAGAAACTTGCAAGGAGATTGCTTTTTGACAAGAGTGCTAATGATGAACATGAAAGAAGCATCCTGACAAAGCTCAAGCAGCAGTGTGGGGGCCAGTTTACTTCAAAAATGGAGGGCATGGTGACTGATCTTACTGTTGCAAGAGATCATCAAACTAAGTTTGAAGAGTTTGTCACCGCACATCAGGAGTTGAATCCTGGGATAGACTTGGCTGTTACTGTTTTGACAACAGGATTCTGGCCAAGTTACAAAACTTTTGATATAAACCTTCCTGCTGAGATGGTAAGTTCACTGTTTCTTGAGAATCCATAAGGAGCATCATTACATGCTTATCTTGGAGCATGTTAAGCTGAAATGAAATCCACAACTTGAAGCCCATATTTATCTTCTTTTCCATGAAATATTTCTTGTTATGCTATTCTTTGAAATGAATATTTATATTTCTCAATATTTTTTAGGTGAAATGTGTAGAGGTTTTCAAGGAGTTTTATCAAACAAGAACAAAGCACAGAAAGCTTACCTGGATATATTCCTTGGGAACCTGTAATATCAACGCAAAGTTTGAGGCCAAAACTATAGAGCTCATTGTTACCACATATCAGGTAATTTAAATTGTATCACTATCAACAAATGGGTTGTAACCTGTCCGATGCGTTTTGACATGCCTCTTCTTTTGGCAGGCCGCATTGCTGCTGCTATTCAATGGATCTGATAGGCTTAGTTATTCTGAGATTGTCACACAGCTAAACCTGTCAGATGATGATGTAGTGCGTTTGCTCCATTCTCTCTCTTGCGCGAAATACAAGATTCTTAACAAAGAACCAGCTAATAGATCTATTTCGCCCAACGATGTTTTTGAGTTCAATTCAAAATTTACTGACAGGATGCGAAGAATTAAGGTAAACTCCTATATTTTGTGTTCTTTTGTTGGTTGGCAGACTTTCAATCAGAGCTTATTTGTGGTGATGATAATGTGATCATTGCATATTTCACATTATGTGCAGGTACCGCTACCTCCTGTTGATGAGAAGAAAAAGGTTGTTGAAGATGTTGACAAGGACAGGAGGTATGCAATCGATGCATCAATTGTGCGTATCATGAAGAGCCGCAAGGTTATGAGCCATCAGCAACTAGTGATGGAGTGTGTGGAGCAGCTCAGCCGGATGTTCAAGGTACTGACAGTACTTTTTCTCTATTCTACATGCTTTGCTTAGCCCTTGGCATATCTTGCATATGTAGGGGCACATTGCGCTCCGAAAGTCATATTTGGTTTCACTTGCTATGGATATTTTACTCATTCATGTACTTGAACACTTGTGTTCTGATTTCACGCATCAATCTTATGTTCACTAAACCTTGGGCAGAGGTCTGCTGTTACACTCTTAAGTCGTCATTGACCCTTTTGTATTGAAGTTGATCCTCTTGTCGTGATGAGGTTGCTGTTACGTTCAAACGGCATAGCTAGCTGTTCATGGTTGTGTAATCTGGGCTTTGACATTACATTTTAGCAACTAGCAAACGTTTACCGTCAACTCCATTATTCACTTGGGTTTTTGTGTGCTGCACAGCCTGACTTCAAAGCCATCAAGAAGCGCATTGAGGATCTCATCACGAGGGATTACTTGGAGCGTGACAAGGACAACGCCAACATGTACAGATACCTGGCTTGATGGGTGGCTGGTTCCAAGTTAAAAGAGCTTGCTTTTGCTGACCTGCACACTCCCGCAGGGCGGCAGCTGCTGCAGTCTGTCATGATGCTCCAACAACTTTGTCGTGATGTTGCAGCGTTTTTTTGGGGATGTAGTTGTGCTGTTGCTATCTTGCCGGCTGCAGCACAGGCTGGTTGGGTCTCGTTTTGTACATGCGTCGTCGTCACATAGGTGAGAATCGTCTTCTCAAGATACAGTAGCAGGGCATATTATGATGATAGTGTCGGCATAAACGCCAGTTTCAGCAAATATTTAATTAAAATTTCGTAACTATAAATTAGCAATAAAGCATGTTTCCAACATAGATTAAATGACGAGCATTAAAACAATAATTGAAACAACATAAATCTCGAGTCAATTAAATATAAAATTATGCTCAACAGGGCTGTTGAAAGTAAGGGTGTGTTTGGTTGAGCTGTGGCTTCTGAAAAAGTTGCTGTGAGCTGTGGGTTGTGGAAAAGTTGCTGTAGGTTGTGGGCTGTGGAAAAGTTGTAAGCTGTTTGGTTCAAACAAGTATAAAACTTACCTCCTATCTCTATTTTCCTTGAAATAACTGTGAAACAGCTCTCTATTTTCACCATTTCAAAAAGCAGAAAGCCAAAAGCCCAAAGCAGGGTTCAAGGTGCTTTCAAAATTGTACTACCCAAAAGTAGTTGATTCTGAAAAAGCAGTTTCTGGTTTCCAGCCCTTTAGTTGGCTTTTGGCTTTTTGGAAGCAAAAGCAGCTTCTAAAAGCTCAACCAAAAGCACCCTAAATGTTTGTAGTTTGTGCTATTAGATGGTGGGCTGCCCTTTTATGAAGGGCCTGTTCTTTATGGTTTCTAAAAGTAGCTTTTGGCTTTTAATGTATCTGTATGAACCAAAATCATATCAAACAGACCCTAAATAAGTGAGTATCTATCTCTCTGTAATCTCTATCTTAAATAGCCAAAATTTAAAAATTTCAACATTTGTATCAACCAAAATCATAAGTGAGTATCTATCTCTCCGTAATCTCTATCTTAAATAGCCAAAATTTAAAAATTTCAAGCAAAAGCTATAAGCCGCAGTCATATCAAACATGCCCTAAATAAGGCTTTCTTGCTACGGTGGTTTAAATCTATTCAATAATTAAAATGACTATCTTTAGATATTCTGCTAGTTTTGAGCAAATTATCTTATTATGATAATTAATTGTAATTTAGGAATTATAACAAATTATGAATGGCAATTTAGATGCTTTCATATGCTTTACTGTGATAATCAGATTGTCAAGGTAGCAAGCATCAAATATAAAACAGAAACTTAACCAAAGGTAATGGTAGGCAAGAATATGGGCATGTTCTTTTTTATTGAGACTTATGGTTTTTGGCTGTGGTTTATAGTTTTTGAGCTGTTCGTGTGAGAGATTACAGAGTAACTGAAACATACAATTTTTGTCGATATAAATGAAATCGGTACAGTATGTACTACAATTAACTTGTAGACCTCATTTTGAAAAGACATTCCATTTAAAAGCTAGTTACTGTAAAAAAAGTCAAAAACCAAAAAAGAATAAGGCCTATATGATGATTAAGGGTGGGTTCTTTTGGGCTGTGGCTTATGGCTGTAGTTTTTGAATTCTGGGTTCGCGAGAGGCAGTACGCGCAAAAAAATAATCGCATATGATTTTGGCCGGTACAACCAAACTCAGTATACTTTTTACTACAATTGACCTTTAGACCCCGCCTCGAAAAAAACATATCCATTTTGAAATCTACTGTAGCTAGAGTATATAAGCATAAGCCATAAGTTTAATCGAACCCGTCCTAAGGCTATGGCAAGAACAAGGAAAGCACCAACTGTCAACTACTGAAACTGCTAGTAGAATATCTTAAAACATCATTTTAATCTCATATAGACCATGCATCATTATTGAGTAATCATTAATCTCACAGATTATCATGTAATTGTCTCCCATAACTAGTGATAATATTACCAACTACAAAAGTACACTAGAACACCTTACAACTCCACAATAACAACAGAAGGCAACTCACGAGATGATAGCACTCGAAGCTGTCCAGAAGGCAGCAAGGCTAGGCACAGAAGGCAACTCACGAGATGATAGCACTCGAAGCTGTCCAGAAGGCAGCAAGGCTAGGCATGTCGAAGTCGATGCTGTGGCTAGGCATGTCGAAGTCGATGCTATGACTGAAAACCTATCGTTGTTATTTGCACTGCAGCGTGGTTCTTGGAGATACAAAGCCATCCACATGAGCCGGCTAACACCACAGACGTGAGGTCAAGGGTAGGAGAATGCTGTATAAGACCTAACTTTAGCACTAGCCAAGCACTAAGGTTGTCGAAACACACGAGCACAAATGTGGTCAAACAAGATAGTGCACAAACACCACCACCATTGGACTACCTCCAAGCCGGCAAAATCAGCACCACCACATCCCAAAGTCTGCACAAAGCTATAGCCCAAGACCGAAGACGTGTCGGCGCTGTTGCTTGAATTTACCTCAAAGCTAGAGTCGAAGTTGCCTCAATCTAATACCAGAGAGCTCTGCCCTTACCAAGGACAAGGCCTTAGGTTGCTGGAGTCAAAGAACCGAACTGGGTTGTCGCTATCAGAGCTCAATACCCTAGGGTTTGCTCTCAGTGGAAGAGGAGAAAGAGGAGGGGGAAAACTCGACTAGATCTGCTTGGGTTAAAAGAGAAGAACCCCAAATCAGTATATGAAGAGGTGAGGAGAGAAGGTGTTGCCACCGACTGCCTGAGTTCACTAGGGAAGTGGGGATTGGGATCTGATTCTACCCTGAGTGCGACAGTTCTACCCTGAGTGCGTGAGTGACCCAGCTGAAGGCCACCTCTCTCTCCTCGTCCTCTTTCTTATGCTAGTGACAAGTGGGCCTACTCTCTCTCATCTGATTTCTTGAAAACCGAAAAAACAAATAGAAAAATCTCCAAAATACCCTCACAGACAACAGATAGGAGAGGCACCTCCTAGTAACTGCTAAACGTGCCAACGTGCCTCTATATTATACTTTTATAATATATTTTGGTACTCGTCAGTTAACCTAGTGATACCTGTGAAGGGTATTTCGCTCTATGAAGTAGTATTTCTAGTAGCTTTGTATTGGTTTCTAAAAACCGTTTTTTTTATAGTAAATGAGTTTTTTATAGTACCTAGCTTTTAAATGGAGTATCTTTTGTGGAGTCTATTAGTGGATTATAGTAGACACTATAATGACTTTATTTATATCGGATAAAACCACACACGAGTGTTTCTCTCTATTAAGTTTCTCTATAAGTTATTATTTATCAGCTAAAGCAAAAAACTGTCAGCAAAAACCGATATGAATGCCCCTCGATCCTGTTACTCTCGGTTAATTGTCCCAGCCATCTCTCCGACTCTTGAGTTATATCGCCTGTCGCACCCCCCCCCCCCCCCTTCCCCCGCCATTTTTTTTGCTACGAGACTTACCATTGCATCTGCTTAAAGTTAAGCAACCGTTCTCTTATATTATTGGAGATCAATATATAGCCCACTTCAAAAATTGAGATTCACCCCTGGGACCTGGTTGTATCATTAGTTCCATCCTGAGCCCACTTCTGTCTGCCATCTCGTCCTAAATCAGTCACACCCACAGAGCATCATCCCCTTGTAAGTTGGTTTAAAGGAAGTGCCCAACTACCCAATGCTATCCTGTTGGACCTCAATCCAACGAGATGTCTCCTGGCCACTCCCCTCCCTCTCATCTGTGGTGCCTTCCGCGCCCTCCTTGTTCCCTTGTCGCTGCTCCCCTCTTTTCTCTAGCGCGGGCAGCTTTGCACCCCTCCTCCGCCTCCCCCCTCCTCCACCACTAGCGGCCAGCAGCATCTCGCTGTATCACTGCACTGTTGCCTCCCCCTCCCCTACCGTCACCACGCCACCCAACCTAATATTCACACTACCGCCACCTCGCCCGTTCCTCCCTCCGTCACCACCCACCACCGGACCACCACCTCCCCGGCCTCCCTCTATATTCGGGGGCGTGGTGAACTCATCGTTGCGGCGGTGCCCCCTATTGCTGATCTGGAGTCGGAGCCAGCGGTGGCAGCAAAGGAGCAAGGGGAGGTGGAGGCACCAATGGAGGAGGAGGAAGGGGAGGCAACACGAAGGAGGAGGAAGGGGAGGCTATTTTGTTGGTGGAGGAGAAACGATATACTGTTCTTTAGTTTTTCTCTTAAAGTAATGGGTTGACTATACCACTGTAACCCTTTTTTTTTTCTAAAATCACAATCAATTTTGTGTACCGTTGGATTTTGATCTAACTATCAAGATCTCTCCCCTCTCCCATATATACTCCCCTCCACCCCTTAACCCTTAGACATCGCCGCCACCCCCTCCCCGCACGCTGCCTCTCACCGCCTCGTCGGCCAATCTTCCCCTCGTCGCCGCTCTCACCTCGCTCCTTCGCCCCAACCACCTCAGCCGTCGCTACCGCCCCCTCCCCGCGTGTCACCTCCCACCACCTTGTCGGTGTTGACGAGCTCCTCCCCCATCACCGCGCTTCTTCCTACTCTCCGATGAGATCCCGCACTACCCTCTTCCTCGTCTCTGGTGGCGGTGGCCGCTGGATTCACCGTCGCCTCCTAACCACTAAGATCTTGTCGACCCATGCTGCCCTCTTTCTTGTCTTCGGCGACTAGCGCCACTGGATCCGCTGCCAGCTCCTAGCCTCTCTCATCCTCGTTTCCCTGCTAACCTCCACCGCTCACTGCCCTCCCCCTCGCTGCATCTGACGGCGCCACCGCCGCCTCCCACCACCGATCTGTTGCCACCTCAACCTCCCTCTAAGCTCAGAGGGCATCGATGAACCCGAATTCTAAACAGATGAATCCGAGCTCTAACCTAGCGACAGTGGAGGAAGACAACATCGGAGAGGAAGACAAGCTCGTTGGAGCATGAATCTCCATGCCGATCTAAAGGTGAGAAAATTTGACTGAAATTTTGTGAGTTTTCAGGTGCCTACGATTTAGCAAAACCGTTAAAGTAAACGTCGCCTTCTTCACTTCTCTTTTGTGCACGTTCGTTCAATGTTCATCCTGCACTAATTTTGCTCCTTTTCCCATTCATTCCCACCTCGATCAGTCAGTCACTCGGACGTCGCGGTCGGGAGGCATGACGCACGGCTCCGCCCCAGCTGGCTTTGCCGCGGACCTCTCCATGAACCTCCTCCGCTGCCCGTCGGCGAGGCAGAGCACCGACGCTTCGCACACCGCCTACGCCGTCGGGGGCGGCGCCGGCCGGAAGTCCATGAGCTGCGCGCGTACTCGGTGAGCAAGTGTAGCATGTAGTCGTAGACGGCGCCCATGCCCGGCTCGTGCATCAGCCGCCGCCCGCGCCTCCGCGTAGATCTTGTACCCACATGCACGCATGCAGCTGAACTGGTCGGCACATGAAACTCAATGTATATAGCGGATGAAGGGCAACAAGTTTTGATCTAATTGGATCGTTGGAAGGATCGCGATTACGTACCAGTGGGTGCACTCACTGGCTGGAGAGCTTGGAGTTCTGGTACCGGAACTTGGCTTCCTCTTCCTAGTTCTGCATCGAGCCAGAATGCGATGTGATGTTCACTACAACGTGATCACCATAGTTTCTGATGGAATTTACGATGTGAAGATGATGATGAGTATCATTACTTGGTGCTTGATCTCGGCTAGCCACAGGTTGCTGTCGTTGCAGGCCAGCAGCACGACTCTCAGCGGCGCTGCCACGTCCAAGTTGCCCTTCCGGTACGCCGTTAGCACCCTGTCCCGCCATTTCCTCGCCTTGGCTGCCTGCTTGATGCTCCTGAACTCCCGGCTCGATGGCTCTATGTTCGTCTCACGCCTGCATCACATATATTGTAACGCCCCGTTTTTGGGAACGGGTCATCGTACGTCTTGCAACAGTCCAAAAGTTCAGTTACGGACGGAACGAATATCATACCTGCTCATGAATATTTCAAATGAGTTGATTAAAATAGGACTTAACAGTCAACTTTTGACAATTATAAGGGCGTCTAAGCCCAAAACTTAACTTACAATCAGAATATTCGAAGAAAACCCCCACAGAAACGCTTGAGTGCGGTCGTAATCCTAACACGTAACTTGACATATTCTTTCTTCTTCTGGTATCTATTGTAGTGGAAAATAAAGTAAAACTGAGTACAACCAACTGTACTCAACAAGTCATATGGGGAAACGCTATTTATCTACTTGTCAGGATTTTCCAAAGATGGGGATATAGTGGTTTTATTATGATATTTGTGGATGCAGTTTTATTTGCAAATATTTTTAAACACAAAATAACAAAGTAAGAACTTCTTAAGAGATTGGGGTTCCAAAAACTTGATTATCAGACTCCCAACATTTCCAAATTATTTCTAAATCTACTTATGTTTTGCTATTGGAATCACCTATTAAACACAACTTTATTTACCGGAAGCACGACGTATTCAAATATCATTTATAAATGACTCTGCAGAGTTACCCAACTTTACCCACAAGATTCCTTAACACTCATGACTGAGTTAGGAACACAAGACTTTTCACTGCTCATCTCTTTATATAGTTTATACCCAGTAAGTCTTTGTTTCCAACAAACTCGAGTGGCCCGTGGCCTCGCCCGATTTGAAGCCGCCCTACTGTTGTTAAGTATGATTTTATCATTTTCATACCACAAGCTCTCTTAGTCAACCTCCACTCTTTATAGATATTAAATCAATTTGTGCAGCTACTAGATCAGATTTGACGAATCAACCCTTGTGGTTGAGTGATCACTATTTTCTTTACTTGGCATAAGGTTCTAGTCATTATATTTTCACTGAGGAAACTTCCATCCATAAACCATTTTTTCAGTGCCCATCCGCACTGCCACTTTTCCGGTCCAAGCCTCCACCCTAAAACAAGGTCATGGGACCCAACCATCTCGTAGCTTCCCATGATACCTCCTTATCCTAGAACTATTTTAAAATTCTATTGGCAAAGTGCCAAGTCTCTTAGTAGTATAAAACTGATGAGTTCTTGACCTACCATGATTATTTAAGTAGCATTTATAATAATACAAAATCTTGTCAAGGTGAATATAGTCCTCAAATTGAACTGGGCTTTTTCAGGTGGTAGGACATAAATAGTATCATGTTATTCTAAATATTTATTGTACAAGAAATAACAGTGCGTAAATAACATAATGAAAATATTGATAATTAAATAATTAAAGGATTGTAGGTTCAATATGATAAAAAAATACATGACTTGCCTCTTTGTCTAGTCCCTATTTTTTTTGTAGTCTTCAGGTTGGACACTGACTCCTTGAATTGCTCTTGTAGCTCTTCTGTTGACCAACTCATGTGGTCCGAATACTAGCGCAGAACACAAATGCAAATAAGTTCTTGCTTTGTGGAATGCAAGATGGGAACTGTTGTGATTACAGAACAAACAGAGAGAGAGTATGGTAGTGAAGAGTTAGGTGAGTAATGGCTCAGGTCCTTCTCCCCATGGCCTGTGTTGTATATATATATCCACATGGGGAGCGCTTTTATAATTATACCCTTATATCCAAATATACCCTACAAGGGTACTTATGTCATTACACATGTCCCATTCTGGGCCTTACATTCTTCTTAACAGGCCTCCTGGGCTTAGGTGGGGGCCACCCCTACAACAGGAGCCTCTCATGGTGAAGGGCTTCACGGGTCGAAGCCATGCTGCCGAGTCCTTTGGCCCCCTCCGTCCCTGCGGCCTGTGAGCTTTCCCAACACTTCGGCGAAGCCGTATGGGTCGATGTAGAACTCTTCCCGGCGCGAGGTACGACGCCAACCTTGCTGCCGAAGCCGAGGCCGAAGTCGCTGTGGAGGGGAGGGCCGATGTTGAAACCAAAAATGGAGCTCGCGGTCGGCAGCGGGCTCGAGGGCCAAGTCGGAGGCGATGCCTGCTCGGTCGTGACAACGAAGTCGAAGCTAGAGCGAAGGTGGACCTCGCGCCGGTAGGTTCCCCTGGGCAGGAGGTGTGCACGGCTCCGCATGCCGGTAGTGCGCTTTAATGACTCCTGGAAACATGCCGACCTCTGGGTTACCAGGAGCAGGCTGCTGCGACCGTGCGTTCTTTTCCAACCGAGTTGTACACGCGGCGGGCCCTGATTCGCGCGCCGTGGGCTGTTTGCAGGCGTATAGCCGTAGCCGTGTGCCCCTTCCCCAGAAGGGCGGGACGCGTGGCGGTGTGCTATAGGTGCGTCATGCGCTGTCAGCCCACCTACCAGCGCGCCCTCGGTTGCCAGCGGTTGTGTTTCTCGACGCTGGGTAGCCGAACCGTCAGGCTCCCGCCGGTTACGCTGCGCTAGTGGAGTGCTGGAGTTGGCTTTATAAGGCATCGCCATCGGCATGGGGCGCTCTTTCGTGCTACTTGTTTCAGCCTGTCTTCCCTCTTCTGCCAGCCGCACAATCCGCCCTTGCTCGCGTTGTTTTAGCACTGCATCGCGGAGAGGGATTGCTTGCCGCGACGATCCCGCTTGCCGGCCCAGCGGTAGCGCCTCCTCTGATCGTCACAACCTGTCGCCTCCCCCGGGGGAGTACTCACTGGTGGTGCGAGGAAGGGCGCATGCCAACAAGCGGTGGGACGCCATGGAACACTCGGGGGGCTGCTGCTCCCGTGTGCTGGGGCGAAGCCACGCTATAGAAGAGATGCTCCAGAGACTTGTCCGGGAGGGGCCCGCCCAGTTCCCTCCGAGACGGAACCGCATCCGACGGAGGAGGAGGCTATTGCCTTCATCATATTCTTTGATGCCGGTCTGCGAATGCCCTTGACACTCTTCGTCGGCGACCCCCGGTGCCATAGTCCGCCTGGCCGTGTTTGCTTGGGCCTTGCGAACGGAAGGTCGTCGTCCCAGTGCGAGCCTGTTCGCCATTCTACACGACGCGCGTTGCTAGCCGAAGAAACTCGAGGGGGGAGAAGAGTCAAACTTCAGCAGCGTCAGCTTCGTGCTGAGAAAGTCGTGCACTAGGCTCTTCCCTGCATGGGCCGCGCGAGGGAAGTGGGAGTCTGGCTGGACGCGACGGTGGTTCTATTACCTTGTGACGAGCAGGAGCGGCCTGGCGTGCCGAGGACAGCCGATATCTTTCACCATCTCGCCAGACGTGGAGCCGATGGCCGACGACACGCAAAAGGCGCGACGGCTTGCCGGCATCGCCCGCCGGTTCGGCATGCGCGACCTTGCCGAAGAATTTACCATGTACGGGGTATCGCCGCTCTCCGGTCGGTGGCAGTACGAGGTACAGGGCGACGTCCGGAAGGATGGTGTGAGTCCGACCGTGTCCTGCCTCCGGAGACCCCCCGCTCCTTGTAAGTTGTTCGACCGTTGGGTGTGTGCACGTTTGCATGATCATGCTCTTCCTTACGGATGATGCTGCATTTTTGTGTGCAGTGCCTCGGCTGGAAGACGCAGAGCGCGCAGTTGTTGCGCTTCTTGGGCCGTACTCGGCCAAGGAGCATAAATTGCGCGAGGCCGCGACTGCCTCGGCAAAACAGGGGCGGTTGAACCAAGTGTGCGAGGTCCTGGGGATTAATTTGCCGGACCGCACGGTGCCGGTGGAGGCCTCGGGTGGCGCCGAAGGCGACAGCGAAGTGGAGGCGCAGCCCCGCCGTCGTAAGGCTCGTGCGGGGGCCACTGCATCCGGCCCGTAGGCCGGCGCCGGGTCCGAACCCGCCGTTTCGGGGGGGGCGGCCCTTGATGAAGGCTTGGACGGAGACGAGGTGGCGGGCCTCGACGTTGTTGGTCCTGGAGACAAGGTGGTGCCGCCCGCGATAGCCACCAAGGGTCTGCCACCTACGACGGCTGGTGAGGGTCTGCCGTCTACGATCGGAGCGACTGGGGAGGCGTCGCTCGCGTCTCCGAGGGAGAAGCGCCCCCGGTTACAGTCACCTCCGCCCGCGAGGAGGTCGGTGAGGCCGGGGGAGGGGGCGCCGCTCCTCAAGCCGACGAAGTCCCTTTGCCTTACACGGAGGTAGCGCGGACACCCCCCGTACCCTGATAGGGGGTACCGAAGGTAGGCGCGATTCCTTTTCCTCTCGCGACTTAATGAAACTCTCTCCGCTTTGCTCACTCATTCCGTCGTCGGCCTCAGGCGAGACAAGGTTTCCCGGACGCGGTCAAGGATCGAGCAACGGAGGTGCGCGCGAAGTCGCCGATCTTGCTGCGCAGGACGAGGCGTGGGCGTCCTGTGCTGCGGAACCCACTGGGCCGAGGCCCGTCATATCCGACTTCTTCTCGCGGACAGAGATGCTTCGTGTCTTCAACCAAGCTGCGGAGCGGGTCAGCGATAGCTTGGATGTGCCGGCGCTGGCGGCCTGCGAGGGGGACCTTCTGGCGCTTGCCTTGGGTGCCTCGGAGATAAGGGTGAGTGGTTTACAGCCTGCGCCGCTGTGTGAGGTTCTTCTAACGTTCGCGTTCAGGAGTGGCGGGCGCTACAAAGCAAGCTTCGTGAAGCGGGCGACGCTCACGCCGTCAAGGACGTGCAGATCCGGGCGCTGGAGGCGGAGAGGGCGCTGTTAGCTTCTGAGGCAGAGGAGCGCACCGTCTTTCAGGAGCAAATTGCCGCGCTGAAGGAAGAGAAGGACCGCCTCGCCGCGTCCCTTACGGAGAAGGCCGCAGCCTTGGATCATGCGTCCGTAGCAGCGTGGGGGGCGATGGAGTCGCTGGAAGGGGCCCTCCGGGAGCTCGTCGTTGACGTGCCGGAGGTTACACATGGTCGTGAGAACTTGGCGGAGACACTTGGGCGTATCGAGGAGGGCTCGAGTCTTGTTCGCTGTGGTGCCAAGGCCTTCAACGATCACTGCGGCTACATAGGTGCCTCCTTCACCCTTGCCTTGCTTCGCGCCCGGGGATGCGAACATGCCGGCGAGCTGGCGGACTCCCAGCTGGATCTGCCAGCCGAGCCCGAGGTGATGTCTGACGCCATTCGCTCCACCGAATCGGCTGCACAGAGCTTCTATGATCGAATCTGGAGCCACGTCGGGGAGGACGCGGCCAGGATCGTGGTGTGGCGAACTCTGCACAAAGAGGGGGACCTCCTCTAGTGGCTCGAGGAACTTCCCCGACGCAGCGGAGATGATGTGGACAGAGCGTGACGCCGGGTCTGGGTGTGTTGTGTCGTGTATACCTTTTTGTATGGCTGCTTCGCGGCTTACACTTTTACATGAATGAGGAAGCGCTTGCCTGACGTTGTTGCTGTATGCCCCTATTCGATGCGGTTGATACGTAGTGTCGATTTTCGCGCTAGGTATCCGTCCGTGCCTGGTCGGAGCAGAGTCACGAGCGGTCCGCCCTCCTGCTTCCGGAAGAGTGGCAGCGGAGCTGGCGCCCAACCGAACTAGACGCGCTTGACAACGGAGCTGGCGCTACTGGGGGTTACATGCGTGGGAACTTCGACCACGTCTTATTTATACTCCGGGGAGTGCGCACAAGGACAGTGCCTGCACGTGCGCGGGGATATCCGCGTCTTGTTTATACTCTGTAGAGTGCGCAGGGATAACATCCGTGTCTTATTTATACTCCGTAGAGTGCGCGCGGAGGCGTCCCTCCGCTGCGTCTTGTTTATACTCCGTGAAGTGCATGCGGAGGCGGATCTCGACGCTACGTCTTATTTAGAGTCTGGAGACTGCGCGCGGAGGCGAGCCTCCGCGCGTTGCAGGTGGTGAAATTGCGTGCGGAGGCGAACCTCGACGCTACGTCTTATTTATACTCCGTAGAGTGTGTGCGGAGGCGGACCTCGACGCTACGTCTTATTTAGAGTCCGGAGACTGCGCGCGAAGGCGAGCCTCCGCGCATTGCGGGCGGTGAAATTGCGTGCGGAGGCAACCTCCACGTTACGTCTTATGTATACTCCGTAGAGTGCGTGTGGAGGGGACCTCGATGCTACGTCTTATTTAGAGTCCGGAGACTGCGCGCGGAGGCGAGCCTCCGCGCGTTGCGGGCGGTGAAATTGCGTGCGGAGGCGAACCTCGACGCTATGTCTTATTTATATTCCGTAGAGTGCGTGCGGAGGCGGACCTTGACGCTACGTCTTATTTAGAGTTCAGAGACTGCGCGCGGAGGCGTCCCCCCACGCGTCTTTATTCATGCTCATGTATAGTGCACACGAAGGTAACCCTTTGCGCGCTTTTGGTATGAAACGAGAAAATTTTGTGTGAACGGTGCACTTTATTAAATTCCCGTTTGCGCGGGTGAGCAGTTACAAGAGGTGAGGCACTAACCGTTGGCCGCTTAAAGGTGGAGACGACCTCAGCCGTCATTGCCCGGTGGTGAAGCTGCATGCGTCTGGAGCCTCTAGTGCCAGGCCGGTTCGCGCAGGACCGTGGTGGGACGCCCCCCGAAGCCGTGGAAGGTCCTTGCACCCGCATACTCGGCTTAGGCGTAATACCACCGCAGTCTGTCTGCATTCCACGCGTGGCGGAACGTCTGCCCATCCAAGGTGGCTAAGCGGTATGCTCCCTTCTGTAGGGCTTCCGCGGCGATGTACGGGCCTTCCCACTTGGATTCGAGCTTGCCTACCGTCTCCGCGTGGAGTGCCATCTCAAGGACGAGGTCTCCTGGCCTAAATTCGCGTGGGTACAGTGAACGATACCGACCGCGCACCATCTTGCCCGGTCTCCATCAAGGAGGTCCATGGACAATTGGCGCTCCTCGTCTGGTGCTTGAACGAGGACCCTTCGCGAGCCAGCCTTTATTTCTTCAGGTGTGACCACCTCGTCACTAAAGAGGAGCTTGAATGGCGTGAACCCCGTTGGGTGTGTGACCGTTGTACGGAGGGACCAGAGGACGCTGTGGAGCTCGCCCGGCCACTTCCCCTTTGGTAGCCCGACAAGGCGCTTCTTGATCGCGGCGGAGATGGCACCGTTCGCCCGCTCCACCGCACCGTTGGACTGTGGGTGTCCAACCGAGGCGAACCGGAGTGTGATGCCCACATTGTCGCAAAATTCTTTGAATGGGGCTGCGTCGAATTGCAGACCGTTGTCGACGGTGATCTCCCTGGGCATGCCGAACCGGCATATGATGTTCTGCCAGAGGAAGCGTTGCATAGCTGCCGAGGTAATCTTGGCCAGGGCTACCGCCTCCGGCCACCTGGAGAAGTACTCCAGAGCGACCGCTACGAACCGCAGGTCACCTGGGGCCCTGGGAAGCGGTCCCACGACGTCGATGCCCCACCGCGCCAGCGGCCATACCGGGGGTATGGGATGGAGGCTTGTCGGGGGCCTACGGATGGCCCTTCCCATCCACTGGCAACCTTGACAACGGCGCACGAGATCCTGGGCGTCCGCGACAGCTGTTGGCCAATAAAAACCCTGCCTGAATGCCTTGCCCACTAGAGATCTTGGTTGAAGATGCGAGCCGCAGAGCCCCGCATGAATTTCTGAGAGGAGGCGCTTTCCTTCTTCGCGCGAGAGGCACCGCAGGAGCGGCGCGTAGACTCCCTTTTTGTAGAGCACCCCGTCGAGCACCTGGAAGGACCTAGCGCGATGCTGTAAACGCCGGAGCTCGGTGGGGTCGTCCGGTTCCGCGATGCCCTGCAGAAAAGCGAAAAGGGGTTCCCGCCAGTCACCCTGTTGGGTGATCTGGTGGACGAGGGCCGCATCACGGTTATCCTGCGCGATGGCTGCCGTTGGCAGGACCTCGTAAAATGCCCCCGGGAGTTGGGAGCTGCTGACTGGCAGCCTTGGCGAGGATATCGGCTTGCTCGTTGTCTGCCCGAGGGATGGCCTTCACCGTGACACCCAAAAAGTGCCGTTCCCTCGCTCGTACGGCTGCTAGGTACTTAGCTAGCTCCTGGTCCTTGGCCTGATATGACTTGTTCGCATAGCCCGCCACTAGTTGTGAATCAGTGCGGACGAGAACTCGCCTCGCTCCCATCGCTTTGAGCTTTCCGAGGCCGAAGAGCAACGCCTCGTACTCGGACGTGTTGTTCGTAGCAGGAAATGCTAGGCGCGTCGAGTACGACAGGTGCTGCCCCTCAGGTGTGGTAATAACTGCGCCAACCCCTGCGCCCGCAACGCCGTAAGCTCCGTCGGTGTTGAGCATCCACACCGGGTCTTCGGACTGGAGGACCGGCTGAGCTGGAGGGGTCCATTCTGCGAGGAAGTCCACCAGAACTTGAGACTTGATCGCCGTTCGGGAGGCATATGTGAGGGATAATGGAGCAAGCTCGGCCGCCCATTTGCCAATTCGCCTCGTGGACTCCTTGTTGTGCAGCATCTCCGCAAGAGGGAACGAGGATGGCACCGTTATCGGGTGTGCCAGAAAGTAATGCCGGAGCTTTCTTGAGGCCATGACCAGCGCGTAAGCAAGCTTCTCGAGCTCCGTATACCGCGTCTTGGCGCCCTGAAGGGCTTCGGAGACAAAGTACACTGGCCGCTGGAGAGCGCCCTCTTCGAGGACGAGGACGGCGCTGACCGCCATTGTCGAGGCGGCGAGGTAGAGTAGGAGGGGAGCCTCTGGCGCTGGGGCCACCAGAGTGGGAAGGGCTGCGAGGTGTTTCTTGAGGTCGTCGAAGGCCTTTGCGCAGTCATCGTCCCAATGAAACCCGTCGCAACTGTGGAGAGTCTTGAAAAATGGCAAGCCCCGCTCTGCTGCCCTGGAAAGGAAACGACTCAGGGCCGCAATGCTGCCAGCCTCTGGACCTCCCTTGTCGTCTTGGGCGGTTCCATGCCCAGGATAGCGTCGACCTTGTCGGGGTTCGCTTGAATGCCTCGCCCGGATACGAGGAAGCCCAAGAGCTTGCCCGCCTGCACGCCGAAAACACATTTGTCCGGATTGAGCTTGATGCCCGCCTTCCTGAGGTTGTCGAAGGTCTCTTGAAGATCCCGACCGTGGGAGGCGAGCTGCCTGGTTTTTACTACCACGTCATCCACGTAGGCCTCCATGTTCCTCCCTAGCTGAGCGGCTAGGGCCAGCGCGACGAGGTGGGTGAAGGTTGCACCCGCGTTCTTCAAGCCGAAGGGCATCCTGACGAAGCAAAAGGTCCCAACGGGCGTAATGAAGCTGGTTTTATCCTCGTCGTCCTTGGCCATGTAGACTTGATGGTAGCCGGAGTAGGTGTCCAGGAAGCTCATGAGCTCGCATCCTGCGGTGGCGTCGACCAGTTGATGTATGCGCGGCAGAGGGTAGTCGTCCTTCGGGCATGCCTTGTTGAGGGCGGTAAAGTCGATGCACATGCGCCAGGCGCCGCTGGACTTTTTTACCAACACCGGATTGGCGAGCCAGTCTGGATGCTGGACCTCGCGGATAACCCCCCGCCCGAAGGAGCTTCGCCACCTCCACCTTGGCCGCTTGCTGCCGGTCCATGGACATACGGCGAAGTTTCTACTTGACTGGCTTGGCGTCAGGGCGGATCGCCAGGTTATGTTCGATGAGGGCGCGGTCCACACCTTTGATATCCTCCGGGGACCATGCGAAGACATCTATGTTGGCCCGAAGAACTCGGAGCAAGTCTTGCTCTACGTCCGGAGGGAGGCCCTCTCCTATGGATACGAGTTGCCCCTTCGCCTGGAGTGGCACTCTCTTCACTCCACCCTCCGAGTGGGGCTTAAGTGTCAATCCTGGGGCGGATGGCGTGTCCTCCTGGTACTTGTTGGCGAGGACGTGCACCTTACGGTGCAGGCTTCCAGCTCCAGTTTCGATGGTGTCCATATCCTGATCACCGAAGACGGTGATGATGCCCCGCCGGCCCGGGAGCTTCATGCATAGGAAGGCGTAGTGTGGGACCGCCTCGAAGGAGTTGATGGCCGGCCGGCCCAGTATGGCATTATATGGATACGGGACGTCCACGACGTCGAAGACGATATCTTCAGTCCTGGCGTTGTCGGCCTGGCACAAGGAGACTTGGAGGCGGACCTGACCCAAAGCCTTCAGTGGCAGCCCTCCGAGGCCCTGAAGGGGGGCTTCCGAAGCTTTTAGTAAACTCCAAGGTACTCCCATGCGATCAAGGGCCTCCGCGAACAATATGTTTGCAGAGCTCCCTCCGTCAATGAGGATACGCCTGACGTCGCAACCTGCGATGTCGGCCTGGATGACCAAGTGATCTTGGTGGGGGAATTCCACGCCCTGGGCATCGGCTGACGTGAAGGTGATGCTGCGATGGGACGTCCCCAGAGGTAGTTGTTCTGGGGAAGTGCCCGACGAAGAGCCTCCAGTGATGACGTTGACACCACGGCATGAGCAATTTTTGCTTTTTAGCCCAAAATTTGAAAGTTTTTTACATATGGACCCCTGGAGAAAAGATTTGCAAAAATGGACCCTTCACTCGGCGCCAAAGCATATGGCGCCCAGGGTACACGGCACGGCGCCATATGCTTTGGCGCCGTAAATGGCCACGTAGGATCCACGGTGGCATAGCACAGCGCCAAATCACATGGCGCCGTGCCGTGTACGTTGGGCGCTAACGGCCGTGGCGCCGTGCTTTGGGACTTAGCCTGAACTTTGCAGTGCAAGTCCAGCTATCACGGCGCCAAATCTTCTAGCGCCATATTTAGCTAGCACGGCGCCTGATTATTCGGCGCCGAAAGGTTTATATACGGCACAATATTCTTTGGCGCCGCAAGAGGCGCCAAAGACCCTGGCGCCGTATATAAACCGCTCGGCGCCAAAGGATCTGGCGCCGTGCTAGCTTCACCTGTAGAAAAAACAGCAAACCTTGCTGTTTTTTTCGCAAAACATATGCACATACACACATGCATATACATTCACAGATGAAACATCTGAACAACTCAAATGACAACATCACATAATTATCAAAAGTCCCAAAATAGCACATAACATCATATAACTATCAAAAGTCTCAAAACATTACATAACACGTCTCAGCGCACAAATTAGTCACTCTCACTGCCTCTTGGCCTTTCCCTTGCCCTTGGCCAAGGCATCAGACCCTGGAGTGTACGTGCTCGGGGGACGCGCCAAACGACGAGGCCGCTGGGAAGCCTGAGTAGATGGTGCATCGGGCATCCGCGACATCCCAATCTCGTCGTGGGTAGATGCCTCCTCGTCCTCGTGCTCCTCCTCCTCGTCATCCTGCCCCACTGGAATGCGTGTCCACTTCCACACCTAGCAAGAGAACATACGGGCAGACACACGATTAGCCATGCACAAAAACAAAGAACTGTAGGAAAAATAAATGCATTACCACACCTGCAGAAGGAAGACGCAGCCACCGAGCGTCGACGTGGGCGCCTTGCGTCTGCAGGCCTCGCAAAGCTGGCGGTAGAGGAATGCGAGGACCGCCGAGCCCCAGCTGAACTATCCAGCGTCCCCCCAGTCCTGGAGGCAGTGGATGTACATCCACGAAGCGGCATCCCCCGTGGCGTCCGGGAACAGCACTGCCCCGAACATGTGCAGGACCCAGGCGCGACAGTGGTAGGTCACTGTGGCGTCGTCCGCGGCAGCAGGGCATTCGCCAAAGGTATTCCGCAACCATCTAAGGTGGACCCCCGAGACGCGGCCACGCCTGGCATTATCTGGGGCAGGAGGCAATGGCGTGCCCAGGAAGGCCTCCACACGTGCCCTCCAGCCCTCAGACACCGCCGGGCCGATCACCGGCTGTCCCCTGATGGGAAGTCCAAGTATCATCGCCACGTCCGGTAGCGTGACGGTCATCTCCCCACAGGGAAGGTGGAACGTGTGTGTCTCTGGCCTCCACCTGTTAGTAGTACAAGGAGAAAAGAATTAGTTACGTACGTAAGAATATAGAAGCGAAAACAAATAGACCCGATAGATAAAATGCACCTGTCGACAAGTGCGGTCAAAGCTGCGGGGTTGAAGACCGGCATGCCCCGCCGTAATAGGTTAGCGACCGTGTGAAGCCCAGCACGGCGCAGCAGTGGGGTATAGCGGTCGTCGTAGCGCATCAACTGGAACCCATCATGGGTTCGAGGACGAAGTATGGGTATCTCCTGAAAATTGCTATAAAAGTTAGCTGCGTGACCATCAAGTTGAACACATGTACATTTCGACCACACACGTACCTGGCCGTCCTCCGTGAGCCTGCCGCGGTGCTCCCTCTCGTAGAACTCGTCTAGCAGCCGGTATCTCGCCATCCTGTGATAAATTTTAGAATTCAATGGTTAAGAAATATTCAAATAAGAAATTTATAAAACATGATTAATATATATATATATATATATATATATATATATATAACTTGGTGTAATTGACAATAAGTTGTCTTTGCCACTTGAATTAGAATGCAAATCTAAATTAGGGGTGGTGGTAAAAATATAATTTTGTAAATATAAACAATAATCAAAGCTACTAAGGGTTAGGTGGACATACAATCTTGCCCATGTTGACATGAAATCATCCTATTTGGTATATGAAACCCTAAAAACCTAAAACCGAACACAACCATGTATAAATAATAATGAAACCCTAAAAACATATGTATTTCTAAATCAAACCCTAAAAACATATCTATTTCTAAATCAAACCCTAAAAACATATGTATTTCTATATCAAACCCTAAAAACATATGTATTTCTAAAATGGACCCTAAAAACATATGTATTTCTAAAAATTTAGAAATCTCGCTCAAACCAAACCCTAAAAACATGTGTATTTCTAAATCTAACCCTAAATCTAAACATTCATCAATCTTGCTCAAATCAAACCCTAAAAATATATGTATTTCTAAATCAAACCCTACAAACATATGTATTTCTAAATCAAACCCTAAAAACATATGTATTTCTAAAAATCCAACCCTAAAAATGAATCTATACACATTACTACTCTTACATTACGCATATCTATTGAAAATCCAACCTAAAACCGAGCCAAATTGAAGTAATTTCATCTAGGGTTTCAAATATTCCCATACGAAATGTACCTCAAATAATCCATATTTATTGCAAAAAATCAAGGGAAAGGAGGGGGTTCACCTTGCTTACTCGATTTGGAAGTAAAATCGCGAGAAAAATAGATGGATTTGAGTTGATTTTGTGGGGGGAAGGGAGTGGCGGCGGCGGCGGTTGCTTCGGCCTGGGCAGAACAGAGTGAGGGGGGTGGGGGGCCGGGGGGCCGCGCTCGGGCTTAAGTCCCAAAGCACGGCGCCACGGCCGTTAGCGCCCAACGTACATGGCACGACGCCATGTGATTTGGCGCCGTGCTATGCCACCGTGGATCTTACGTGGCCATTTATGGCGCCAAAGCATATGGCGTCGTGCCGTGTACCCTGGGCGCCATATGCTTTGGCGCCGAGTGAAGGGTCCATTTTTGCAAATCTTTTCTCCAGGAGTCCATATGTAAAAAACTTTCAAAATTTGGGCTAAAAAGCAAAAATTTTACCCACGGCACTGGGTCTCTCCGGGGGGCCCAACGCGCGAGGGACTGCCTTGCGTACACTGTACGTGGGCTACTGCGGGTGTCATTGTCTCCGAGGCCCGTACGTGGGCCATCGCTTGCCGCAACGCCGCGATTTTGGTGCATGTCCGTGTGAAATGGCCCCCGTAGCCATGCACCTCGCACCATCTGCCGTATTCTAGGATTTCCTGCTCCGCACGCGGCTTTTCATCGCGGCTTCCTTCACGTCCCCCTCCGGCGCGCGGAGTTAAAGCGGTTTCCCGGGGAACGCCTTGCGCAGCGAGGACGTGGCGAGCCTTTTGGGGTCTTCACCGGTTACGCCGGGGCTTGTGCCTGTCGTTTGGCGAGTTTTGGTGCACCCCATCGTCGACGCGCTCACGAGTGTCACCCGCGGACGCTTGCTTGTGTTTTGTCCTCGGGTTGCCTCTTATGCTTCTCCTATGCGGCGACAACTCCGCTTGACCGGCATCGGAGCTGTCGCCGCTGCGCCTCCGCGCGTCCTCCTCAGCCCAGGCGTACGCTTCCATTTTGTCGAAGAGCTTTGCAACTGACTTGAGTGGCTTCCGCGCGTTATACTCAGCGAGCGGTCCCGGGCGGAGACCTTGTATCACTGCATTGATGATGGTTGCCTCGTTAACGTCCCTGACATGGCAGCGTACCTTGGCGAAGCGTTTGAAGTAAGTCCGGAGCCCCTCCTCGGGTTTTTGCTTGACTGCGAAGAGCTGGTCCGCATCGACACGCTTGACGTATTTTCCCTGGAAGTTATTATAGAGTCGATCGCGGATATGCTCCCACGCGTAGATGGACTGCGGCTCGAGGGTGAAGAACCACGAGAGCGCTACCCCTTGTAGCGCGAGGGGAAGCCCCTTGGCCTTCGTGGTGTCGTCTCCGCCAGCGGCTTCGATAGCGGTCTGATACACGCGCACGAACTCTCGCGGGTCGGAGTCACCCTTGTACGCCTCGATGACGCTCGGGAACTTGAAGTCCTTAGGCCATGCCGCCTGCAGGCCCGCGGAGAGCGAGGACTCCGGGTCTACGCGCCATAATGGGACGCGACTAGACGTAGGGGCGTCGCGGCTATCCGCCCTATCCGGAGCGGGTTCCGATGTCACCGTCGGGGGGGCGTGTTGGCTCCGGGCCTCTTGCATGTCTTGCACTGCTCCGCGGAGGTCTGTCAGCTCCCGCTGAAACGCGCTGAGGGCCGCCAACAGGGCGGTCTCCACCGCGGACGTGGCTGGGGCTGTCGGTGCGCCCGGCGGCGCGATTGGCACGGCGATGACCACGGCCTGCACGCCCAAGCTGCCCGCCGCGTTGTCCTGGAGGACCCTGAAGCTGGTGATGAGGCCCACGTCGTCGCCGGGACCACTCACTTCTCTTGCGCCGGGTGGGAAAGTGGACGTGCCTGGGTTGCTACCGCTGGGGTTGGTCGTCGGGGCGGTGGTGGCGGGGTCTGGCGGCGCGGCGACAGCGGCGGGGTCGGGCGTTGTGTCGCTGGTGGCGGGGTTGTTCGTCACGGCGGCGACGGGGTTGGGCGTCGCGTCGGTGGCGGGGTTGGGCGTCGCGTCGTGAACGCCGGTGCTCACAGTCGTCACACCTGCATCGCCACCCATACCTGTAGCTGCTAAAGCCGAAGCCCTGGTATTGACGCGAGATTTCGCCGCTTCCGCCTTCTTCTTCTTCGCCGCCGATGGTGAAGCTTTCTTTGGTGCCATCCTCCTTCGGATCTGGAGGCTTGCTCTTGTCCTCCCCACGGACGACGCCAACTGTTGTGGTTACAGACCAAACAGAGAGAGAGTATGGTAGTGGAGAGTTAGGTGAGTAATGGCTCAGGTCCTTCTCCCCATGGCCTGTGCTGTATATATATATATCCGCATGGGGAGCGCTTTTACAATTATACCCTTACATCTGAATATACCCTACAAGGGTACTTATGTCATTACACATGTCCCATTCTGGGCCTTACATTCTTCTTAACAGGCCTGCTGGGCTTAGGTGGGGGCCACCCCTACAACAGGAACAAAACACAAATAACTAACCAAATGACAAGGAAAATAGGTTTGAGTAGTCAGGGTTTAAGTCATGCTTGGATTGGCTGAACGGAGTTGGGATTGGGCTAAATAGGTCCGAGATGGTCGAAGAAGTATATATGTGTTATTTGGGTTTCTGCAAATAGCTGTGGGTATGGATGGTATTAGGTTTGGAGTCGACGTATCATCTAGGTGGTTTAGAGCCCTATTAGAGTTTAGGATGGCGACATGGAGCTGGGAATGGTGTAGACAAGCTCAAGACGATCAAAATGGGTATATAAATGTTTTTAGGATTTCGGCGAGTAGTAATGGTTGAAACAGTACTGACATGGGTTTGGAATGGCATTTGGTTTGGCTAGGATTTTATTATATTCAGGCTAAATATAGTTGAGAATGGATTTTATGGCTCAATGGTTAAGATGAGTACATGTATAAGTTTCGGTGTATAGTAAAAGTTTGGACAGTATTGGATTTAGAATTCGATATGGTGTTTAGCTGGGCTAGGATTTTATTGGTATCTGATATGGGGAAACGGAGTTGAGAAATGGGTAGACAAGCTCGAAACGATCGAAATGGATGTATATATATATATATATGTGTGTGTGTGTGTGTGTGTGTTTTAGGGTTTTGTGAATAATAACGGGTGTGGGTATTGTTCATTACGGGCCTGGGTACTATTCATCATGGATCTTCTACTGTTCACGCCGAATTTAATTACTACAATGTTGCACGGTGAAAGGCCGGCCCGTTAAGCTATAGTAACACAACCTTTTTACTGTTTGGCCCACGATGCTATTGTTCATTTTCTTCCCTCCGGTTTACTATAGTGTCGAAGAATAGGGGAAGAAAGCGATGGCGGTTGGCGGTGCTATGATGGTTTGCGATGGCATCTGAGGCCATGGTTGGGTTTCTGGAGCCTAGGGGATTCTATTTTTGGGGTCGGTGGTGGCTGGAAAGCAGGCAATCATCGACAGCGAGGTGAGATGCTCTCGGGACATTTGAATGGCATAGGAGGTATGGCTAAGCTAATTGGACAATAGCATTAGCGTTTAGACATCACTGGGAGTAGGGGAGGCTTAGGGAAGTGACGGCTCAGGTCGGGGATCTCTGAGTTGGGCTGCCCACGGTGATGGTCTTCGGCCAGGCGATGAACTTCGGTGACTGGGAAGAAGGGGGCTCAGGAAGCTATGGCAGTGGTTTGATGGTGTTCTTGGGAGCATAAGGGTGCTACGGGTGAATGCAATTAAAAAGTAATTGACTGAATAACAAGAAATGGAAATTGGCTTACTTTGGGGTCTTTCGGTGATCGTCGGCGATGTGGGGTCGTTGGGGCAACTGGGACTGTGGCGGGCTTTACTGGGCACCGGTGTGTCTTAATGGAAGGGCTCGGGGTCATAAATAGGGTGGGGAAGGCAATTCAGCATAGTGCATGAGCTGGCATGGCAATGGCGTGTGGCCAAAGTCGAGAAGGCGCGGGAGAGCGTAGCACGACTGGCTAGGAAAAAGGCGCGGGCTGCCTCGGGCTTGACATTGCAGTAATCAAGAGGATTAAATAGGGAAGCATGTTACCTCAATGCAATTGCCATTCAAACATGTATGCAACTACAACTGCAGAGTCTTACGCCATGATCGATGACATAACTCCTCAATTTTTAAATGCTGAGGCTGCAGTTGCTCTACAGCACAACCACTACACCACAACACCAAAATACCGTCAGATGTCTGTCGCTAAAAATGTATAATTACCGATGGACAGTTAGACGGTAAAAGTTGGTGACAAATCGTCAGTCGGTAATCCTACCTTTGCCGATTGACTGTCTGTCGGTATATCTATTTACATTAGGCGTTGAACTGTCAGTCGGTAATTCATGCTATATACGTTGCACCGTCTGTCGGTATAGATGACCAGAGCCCTCGCGCACGAATTGTAATGGGCCCAACCCACCTACATCATCAAAACCCTAGGAAATGAAACCCTTGCCGCCGCCAACCTCCTCTTTCCCTCGTCTCTCGCCGCACCGCCCGCCAAAACAGCGCACGGGCCGCCAAATTTCCGAAGACGGATTTATGATTATACGCGCGCTTCTCCTCTCTCTTCTTTCTCTCTCTTTTCTTCTTCTTTTTTTTCCTTCTCTTTCTTTCCTTTCTTCTCACCCGGCTGCCTTTCCCCCTTTTTCCTGGACGGAGCTTCCCTGTCCCCCAGCACCTGTCCCCCTTCCTGTTCCCTCTTAATCTGGCCATTGATTGTTGATCCAATGGCTCACATCACAAGTTTTTATATTTTCACCATTTAACCATTTTTCACATGAAATTTAAAAATAAAAATATGTTAATCCATCATAAATAATTTAAAAATACAGAAAAATATTTTTTCTGTATTTTTAAATTATTTATGATGGATTAACATATTTTTATTTTTAAATTTCATATGAAAAATGGTTAAATGGTGAAAATATAAAAACTTGTGATGTGAACCATTGGATCAACAATCAACGGCCAGATTAAGAGGGAACAGGAAGGGGGACAGGCGCTGGGGGACAGGGAAGCCATTTTCCTTTTTCCTTGGTTCGGCCGACGCCTCCTCTTTTACACCTCTGCCGACGCCTCCTCTTTTACACCTCTGCCGACGCCCCTCCATCTCCTCCTCCTCTTCTTCTTTTCTCGCCCACTCCACCGGCTCTCTCTCTCTCTCTCGGCCTCTCTCTCCACGCTGACGCCGACGCCGACGCCGCGCCGCCTCTCCTCCGCCTTCGGGTCTCAGCGCCGCCGCCCGGTCCGGCTCCCCCAACGCGCCGCCACCCTCTCGCGCCCGCGTCTCGGCGCCTCTGCCCCGGCTCTCGGCCTCTCCCCTCGGTGCCACTCCCCCTCATGCCGGCTCCCCGTCGCGCCGCATAGCTCCACGGCCAGATCTGTGGCCCAGGCCCAGATCTGGCGCCTAGCTCCTCCATCCCGCCCGATCTAGGGTTGGCTTGATGTGGTTTGGTTGCTATTTGCTTTGATTTCTAAGTTTGTGATTTGCTAACTTTTTGTGAGGTTTTGCCTAGGGTTAGGTTTTGGGAGGAGGGTGACCGTGGCTGTCTCCGCCGGTGAACCGTCGCCGTACGCCGGGGGAGTACCGTTGGCGGTGAAACGGTGGCTCGGCCGGGAAGCCCGCAGCCGCCGCCCTTACTGGTAACCCTCTTCTCCCCTTCTTTTACCTCCGGTGACATGCTTGAATGGTTCATATGCTCTACCGTGGTGAATGCTTATGGTTTCTAGTCTATGTTGGATGAAATGGGATAATGGTAATACACGGATGGTGAGATTGTGGGGGTTTACCTGCACTAGTACTTGTGAGAAATGCTAGGGTTTGGGGTTGGGGTGGTGGCCGGTTTGCGGTGGCTGATGCTGGCTTGCGGTTCTTCTGCCGCCGTCGCGGTCGCCTTGCTCCTTCGGCTTGCCGTGCCTTCACCTCCCTGGCCTTAGGGCTCCACTCGGTGTATTATTCAGTAGTGTATTATTCATGATGCATAGGATGGATTTTATTTTATACAAAACTGGCTCTGTTTAGGTAGGATCTCTAAAATTTATGTACTAAGAACTTGTGGTTAGAGTTGTTTAACTGTAATAATTTAGTGAATTTGAAAAGCTCATGTGTAATGATGGTTATGTCTTGTGATTGGAGCAGAAAGCTCAAGTTCTGTACTGGCATTATTGGCTTACAGCTCCTGTTTGTCTCCATTTTCATTATGGCCAGCCTCATTTCTACAAACTACATACAATAGGCCGTGAAAGGTCAAAGAGAACTCTGATATTAGACCGTGTGGTTACCTTGAACACATTCAGAAGTAGAAAATGCTTAACTCAAAATTTGTGTTATAGTTGATTTGGGTCACAGAATTGCTCCTTATCAACAAAGATGATTAAGTTGATTGTAATGGTGCCTTTCCCATGAGTAATGTCCGTCAATTACTCAATTTCCAAATTTATGTTTGGAATTGGTTATCAGAACCGCAATCCTTGGTTCATGTATGACATTAGGACGCAACACTTTGATTCTTCGTTCTTATGTCATTTTAATGATTTTATTGAATGAATTGGGACTGATATTATCCTTCATGCTTTGTCTGGCAATTTAGACATTTGATGGTTGGTAGTGTCTAAAGCATACGCCTTGCAAAATGAACTTTTGGACAACTTGGGTTCCTATCAAACATATCTTCTTGCTATCCCAATTAACCATTGAAACTTGAAAGCAAAATTATAGCATATTTGATGGTGGAAAATCCTGTTTTCAACTTTTATACCTCCTGCAATGTTCTTGTGTCCCTTTGTTCTTTGCTGGTACTAATACCAAGGTTTTATTGCAGATATCAAAGTAGCCTTGGTAATAATAAGAGGGTTGAGCTCTTCGATATGGGTGCTGGAAGTAGTGAGCCTGCCGCTGAGGACAATATTCTCTCATTAATAAAATCTTCCGAACTGTAAAGATTGTCATATGGCTTGGTGAGCATATGTTGCAGATCTTGTAATCTTGTCAACAATATTTAAGAGTATAAATAAATTGTAATTGGATCATTTTCTTGACTTTTGTCATTATAATATCAAGTAGACTGTACTTATGGAAAGGTTTCATTATGAAATGTATGATTTTATACGATAGGAATAGGATATGATGAAAGTTAAAGATCTGGATGCTTGAAGATGGTGGCTCTCTAATTATTAATGAACTTGGTTTACTATGTACTAATTCTGCCAAATCGGATTTTATTTTTTTAATCCATTTTAATTGCATCGTTGGACAATCAGTCGCTAAAACATATCTATACCATCAAATAGTCTGTCGGAATATGTGGTAACACACTGTCTGACGGCAAATATTATACCGTCTAACAGTCAGTCGGCAAAAGTACGGTCAGTCGGTATATGTTTTTACCGACCCCCGTTACACCGTCTGCAGAGTCAGTCGGTATATGTTTTATACCGACTGACCATCCGACGCTAAAGCTGCCTATGCCGACTGACCGTCCAACGCTGTTTTGGGGCTGTGGTGTAGTGAACCCATGCTGAACTTCCGTTGCCATGGTCGGCTATTGCTGCACCCTTGATCATACTGTCACGCCGGTGAAGGAGTGTGAAGGCCTAGCCATCGTCAATTGGACCACCCATATGTCGCCAACACAGACAACATCTCGAGAGAGGCGACATTGCAGGGGGCATAGCATGCGTGGTTGATGCGGCTGTGGTGGGGAGGGGTCAGAGCACGTGGGTGGGCAGCGACTTGGAATTTGGGGTGGTGTTGCGAGGCGACGTGGCGGATCTCGACTAGATCCAACTAAGCGGCGGCGTTGCAAAGGGCGTAGTGCGTGGCGTTGATGCGGCTGCGGCAGAGGAGGGCTCAGAGGAATGGTGGGCTGCGGCCAGGGGTGGAGATGAGGTGGAGTAGAAGATTAGTGGCGAACGAGCAGAGCAATCGGTGGCATGGGACGAGTGGAGCAGAATGAGGCTGACCAGATCTGGCCAAGCGCCGGTGTTGTAGGGGCGTAGCGCGCGGCGTTGATGCGGCTTCGGTGGGGGAGGGGTTGGACGCACGGTGGGCTGCGGCCAGGGCCAGGGATGAGGTGGAGTAGAAGATCGGGGCGGACGAGCGGAGCAATTGGTGGCATGGGACGAGCGGAGCAGAATGAGGCTGACTAGATCCGGCCAAGCGCCAGCATTGCAAGGGGTGTAGCACACGGCATTGATGCGGCGGGGGAGGGGTCGGAGGCACGGTGGGCTACGGCTAGGGCAAGGGATGAGGTGGAGTAGAAGATCAGGTGGCGGCCGGGCATCGATGCCTTACAGGATGAAAGGAGGGAGGAGCGGGGCAGCATGGATGCAGCCAAGGCAGCGAAGACTGCTGTTGTTGGGAGTTGGCAGCGGAGGAGACGATTTGGGAGGACGCTTGGCTTTGGAAGGGGCGACGCGAGCATTTTCCATGCTGAGACTCCAGGCCCACATGTCGGCGCAAGGAACAAATGAGGGGAAGGCCAGTGGAGAATGGACGATCTACCACCAACTCATACTTAAGGAGTAGAGATATAGATATCACTGATTCTCTCTTGGTATTTTGAAATTTTGTTTTAGATGTGAGGTATTGATTTTGCTTAATGGATGTATCCTGGGGATGATATGTCAACATTCATAAGGGCTATTGGGGGAGGGGGGGGTTACTATTTTTCCCTTTGAGAGGATAAGGAAAGATGCTTACACCATATTTATTGCCTAAACTTGTAGCATATGTGATTATTCCCCCCCCCCCCCCTATTCAGTTGCTGGCTACCCTATAGTTAACTAGTTGTATGGTTTTGTGGGGTGTACTGTGAACCCTACATTATAATCACAGGATTAACGCAGAAAAGATTGGTGGTGTATGAGAAATTCCTTGTGTGTATATAAGCCACAAGCGTCTTCTGCCTTTGTTACCTCTCTTTGGTTATCCCACTCTATGCAGTATATGCCTCTTTCAGACTCAAGTCTTTCTCTCTACCCTTACGTATGAAAAAAATTATATAGGGATCGTTCACATATAAAAATTCCCCCCACAACAATGTAGTTGTGATATTTCCTTCCATACACATATACATAAGTATATACATGATTGGAAGTTCGACATATATGTGCAAGTTAAGACACTATCGACGTGTAATCGAGTAACTATCGACGTGTAATCGAGTACACTGTTTGGTGCAATGCAAGCACTCGATGAGTGTGTTGAATGTGGATAGCTATTTGCTAGCATCTCGTTCTCTTGTGGACCAGTACCATGGTTCTGGTAATCGACCGATTATCGATTTTATCGGCTATACCGCAATCAGTAAAATTGCAAACTAGCTCTAAAAAATTATTTTGCATGAATTTTGTCAAATATAGAAGGTTTTGTTGCTGAAATTGGTTTTCTAAAATTTCAGCTGATATTTTGAACCGATTTTCAATCGAAATTTGTTTGAAATTCAAATTTTATTTAAAAATTTTCAGGTCGAAAATCACCAATTTTTTTTATTATCTGAATTTCTACTTGTATCTGTCCCCTCCGGTAAAAAAAAAACCCGGTATTGAAAGCCCTGACTAGTACTGCATCCATAGAAGCTTTTTTTCACTCCATGAGTGTGTAGGTATGGACAGCTACCATCTTGTTCTCTTGTGGCCACAAGTTGCAAGGCACGCAGCGTCGCCGTCGCCACATGGAATGATTTTGATGCGCACAAATGGTGGTCCGCATAGAGTTGGCATGGAACTCACACTCATTAGAAAAACAGTATTCTAAAAATAAGTTCTATTTATGAAAATATATAGTTTTTCAACAGATCGTGTACATATAATCAAAGTTCTGAAAGCCGACGGTTATTGACAAACCAGAACCCGCTGTCTACCGGTTTTCAGTATTCTCCACCCTCCAACCCCTTTCTTTTCAGCTAACTACTACACCAACATTCTTCAAGTATTTATCTTGAACTTCAAACTTTCAAAAAAAAAACCCAAAAGTTAAAATTTAAAAAATTTTGAAGCAAAAGACCCTCCAGTTTTTGACCGGTTTTCAGTGGGAAATCAGAATCGCCCCCCCCCCCCCCCCCCCGGTTTTGGGGGCGGTTCTGGTTACTTAAACTGCAAGATGTAGACACTAATTCAAGAATTCAAACAACATTTTTTTCCTCAAGCAGGAAGGGATTGCATTCATTGGATGATGTAAACAAGAATGGTACAAATCTTTCGGTCACTATGTATTTAGGCATATGACAGAACCCAAGAAATGGATGTGCATGTGCTTAATTCTATCCTATACCAAATAACAGGCTTGTTATTCTCACTAACACACCATAACACTAAACATTGAACTCTTTTTGTATGTGTTGACCCATATTTAACCTACTTTTCAAGGATAGTATATCCAACTAATAAATAAATAAGATTTAATCTCCTTAATTTTAAGCTGTCTTTGCAGCCTTGACAGCCTCGAACCTTGGCTCCTTAGCCTCAAACTTGTGCTTGCTGTACACATCCATGTAGTCACCGAACATATACTCTGGGTAGGCGCCGCTGTTGGCCACCGCCGGCGAGATGGACGCCTCGAACGCTGGGTTGTAGAAGGACGCGACAGAGCGGCGGTTGCCATTGCGCAGTGGGAGGACGCGGTGCCACGCGCTGCGATAGCGGCCGTTGCTGAGCACCTCCACCTGGTCGCCGGTGTTGACGACGATGGCGTCGGCGAGCGGCTGCACGTCGGTCCACTCGCCGTCCTTGAGCACCTGCAGGCCGCCGACCCTATCGTCCTGGAACAATAGGATGACGCCACCAGCGTCGGTGTGCGGGCGGAGGCCGGTGATGAGGTCCGGGCGCGGGCACGGCGGGTAGTGGCTGACCTTGGTGCCGAATAAGGGCGCGTGGCGGCCGTCATCGGTGAAGGCCGCCTTGATGCGGCCCTTCTCCAGGCCGAGGTTCTCGTCCATGACCTCCATGACCCTCTCGGTGAGCTTCTTGAGCTCGGCGCGATACTCCCGCATGGTCTCCTTGAACTCCGGCGGGTTGGACGGCCACTGGTTGTCGTCGTGGAGGTAGAAGATGTCCTCCCAGTCCATGTCGTCCACCGGGGCCACC
Source organism: Dendrocalamus latiflorus (assembly GCA_017311315.1). Classification (NCBI taxonomy): domain Eukaryota; kingdom Viridiplantae; phylum Streptophyta; class Magnoliopsida; order Poales; family Poaceae; genus Dendrocalamus; species Dendrocalamus latiflorus. The sequence continues at coordinate 18,622,020 of CM029619.1, read as the reverse complement.
ACCTCCCCGCGCCGCTCCGCCTGGACGAGCCTCTCTAGTGTCCGCACCGGCTCCGACGACCTGAACCCATCCTCCCGAAGACGGTAGCTCTCCGAGCACACCTTCTTGACGCGATCAAGAAGCTCCAACGGGATGCCATGGTTCACCAGCTGCAATTGCATCAAAACATCAAGATTTGTCGGTAACAATGCCATCTTTGATATCTTCAGGAATGTGATGTTGTCATGAGCTATGGATATTCATTCTTGTGCTTACCTGAAAGAATCCCCACTCTTCGCAGCCGTTGGCGATCTGTGCCATGGTCTCGGCCCTCTTGGCGCCATCGAGCTTGGAGAAGTCGATCACCGGGACAACCATGGTTGATGTCTGAGGAAGAAGATGAGTGGATTCCAAAGAAAGTATGATGTTTCGAAGTGTGTATGCAGCTGCTGATGTTTTGAGTGCAGGTTTGCAGCTAGATGCTGGCTTGAGCTGGGGAGTTATGGATGGGCTGGGCTGATATATAGCACAAGCCATGAAAATCTGGTCAACACAGGGCACTGGAGCTAGCTGGCCTGTCATCTGCCTCTTGAGGTGAAGCTTCTGGGCAGTAGCAAGTAGCAACCCGTTGGATGCTTGTGGCAAATTGGTATTTGCATTTCCATGGAATAAATATGCTGACCAGATTCTGTACCTGTCAATGTGACATGTGAGCTAACATCGATCACATAGCTAGGCAGCTGGATATAGCCTTGACTCAGGAATGCATGACTGAATGAAGGTTCGTATCATACTTTCATACTTCCACACGCAGGAGCAAACCTGGCAAGATGGCTCATACATCATACAGTAGAGATGTATCTTATTTCGACCACACTGGTCTTGTACGATCACACTGATCTTGTAAGACCATACTGATTTTATTTCGACATCACTGATCTTATACGACCACACTGGTCTTATCTTGACCACTCTGGCCTTACTTCGACCACACTGGTATTGTATAACTACACTGGTCTTCTACGACCCCATTGGTTTTATCTCGATCACTCTAATCTTAGATGACCACACTAGTTTTTCTCTGTCAAATTAGTCTATGTTGATTTATTCTTTACTCTTGATCTTGATAGCTTTTTATAGCTATTGGAGTAAAAATTAAGAAATACTTAGAGAAAAATAGGCACCATCTAGCTCTCTATTGCTATGTTTGGTCTTAAAGCTTGTGTCGGCTAGAACCTCTGGTCATCATATCACCGATCACAGTCTCTGAAACCAGCCAAAACTCTGCCAATTCCTCGACCATATTCCCCATATATTTAGGACTTCTACCGTGGAAATATCTGCAAGTCTTTGCTCAGTTTCCATCAAGTATATGTGGCCTTAAACTCGGCGTCTTCCAGTGGCGCTGCTCCGAAGTTTCGCACCCCGTAACAGTCCATGGAAATTGGAAGGTACAAAAAATTCTCTTTAAAATAAAATTGCCGCATCTTATCAGAACCAATGGTCCCGAGTATGTTAATGTTCTTTGCTTCTTTTTCTCAAGGAAAATGTGAGGAAAATCGTCGGACTTTGTGAGGCCAGAATTGGATTCCTGTGTGTGTGTGTGTGCGCTTGTGAATTCAGATTTGTCCTCTCCTTTCGTCTCTAGCTGATCCATTGAATGCCCAGTGGACTACAATAGATGCTCCTTTCCTCCTTTTTTTTTTGCCTGAAAGTGTGTCAAATACTCGAATCCCAGTCACTGCCTCCATCAGCCATTGGGGACCAAAGGAATTGGCCATGTGATTGTGAGGTACCAAAATGAAAGGTTAGTTTCCCCTTGCCTTTTGTTTCCATTCTGGATATGAACAAAGATTTTAGGGTCTGTTTGGAACTTTTTTTTTCTTTTCTGAAAGTGTGTAAAATATTCGAATCCCAGTCACTGCCTCCATCTGCCATTGGGGACCAAAGGAATTGGCCATGTGATTGTGAGGTACCAAACTGAAAGTTTAGTTTCCCCTTCCCTTTTGTTTCCATTCTGGATATGAACAAAGATTTTAGGGTCCTTTTGGAACGCAGAAATTTTATAAGAATTATACAGATCCTGAAGAATTCCTCCACGATTCCTACTTTTGATTGCTTTGAAGGTTAGTTTGGCCTTACTTATGCTCTTTCTTAGTGTGGTTTTATCCATGAACTCAGTAGCAAGTAGCAACTGCATATGGACTTGAGATCAAATTTCTGCACCTTCTCATTGCCAGCTGTTGTGAAATTTCCCTGTCAGTTGTAATCAGCATCTAGTCGTCGCATGATGCCGTCTAGAAAGGAAAGGGTGCACAAGAACTGTGCATTGTAAAAAGATATAGAGGGCCAATTAAGACCAAGGAAAAGGCAGGCAGGCAGGCAAATGTCTCAAATCACCTTGACCTGCAATGGAGGTGATCATGTTGAACTAGGCATTAGGTGAATTAATTAATTAATCACTTAGTTATCATTCTATAACAGGAAATTAAATATTCAGCGTGCCAATCTCTGCAACATGACCCATAAAATAAAATCTCTGCAACATGCATATGCAAAAAAAAAAATCCTTCTTGCATCAGTGTTTTCCATTGCAAATTGTCTATTTTTCCATGAGGAACATTTGAATCTTTCTTCTTGTCATGTGGCAGTGAAGATGGATGCATGTACGAAGGTTCGTGTGTTTTGAACAAGTCATTTATTTGATTTTATCATAGCCTAAAAACAAAAGGATATAAGTTATATTGTGCCTAACATGCAGCTCATGAAGTAGTCATGCATGAATTAGTTGGTAGTACTGTTTATGACCAGTGATGTTTGTCTTGAGGAATTAGCAAACCTAGATCACGTGGCACATGTACGAATGACACACATGATGAAAAAGAAAGGCAAGCATGCAATTTAATTGGTCCGGCGTGGATGGATTAGGACGCGAAAAATTAAGGAGAGAAGTCTGAATTCTTAAGCAGCACGATGGTGAACCTCAGTTCTTAAGCAACACAATGGTGAACCGAATTCTAGTCTTGCAGAGATCAGTCAACTTTAGAAGCTTGCCTCAGAACATTAATTTCCTCACATTGTTCTTGAGCAAAACATGCATACGTACGGGTTTCAGGGTGCAGTGCATCACCCTGACGAAATGTACTTTGTAAAACGGAAGGCAATTTAAGTACCCCTTTAAAGAAGAAGAAGAAGAGAAGTACTCCTTTTATTCTTTTTTAGTTGATATTTTTTATTTTTTATGGTCTTTAAAATATAATTTTGACGGTTACTTTTTATAACTTTACACTAAGATATAATAATAAAATTGTAATATTACGAAAGTATTTTTAACGATAAATCTAATGATATAATTTTTGTATAGCTAATCTCGATAGTTTTAAATTTATTAGAGAAAATTTGACGTCACAGATTCTAAAAAGTCAAATAAAAAAGAACGAAAGGAGTACGAGAGGAAGGGGGGAAAATGCATGATGACATTTGTCAGGTAAAGAACAACGTATCCTAAAATACACAAATCATATTAACCAGCCTCCCTTTGTAGTATGAATATGATTTCATCCTTTGATTTCCTTTCTTTATACTGCACAGAAGACTCGACTCGAGAGTTCGTTTGCTATGGTCCAGAGAAAGTCATGTGGACAGTGACAGAGTTGTTCTGGTTCAGAGAAGTCATTGCCACTGACATAACGAACCTGTTGTGGTGTGCCGAATCTAGTTGAGCATGAGCATCCAATCAAATGGGAAGCTGTCCGGCAGCAGCTACCTCCCAGAAATTTCTTTCTTTTTGGCACATGCGGAAAGGTCATCAGCTGCCACCTATAAAAGGCCGATCAACACCTGCATCCTTCCTCAAGCCATCAGCTGCAAACACTTGCATCCCTACTACTAGCTACTTAGCTTCCACTGCTTGCATACAAGTGCAGCACCTCAAGTAACTCAAGTTCTCTCTTCAGAGATCTCATCTTCTTCCCCAGACTACAACCATAACCATGGTTGTTCCGGTGATCGACTTCTCCAAGCTCGATGGTGCTGAGAGGGCTGAGACCATGGCGCAGATCGCCAATGGCTGCGAAGAGTGGGGATTCTTTCAGGTAAGCACATGATCATGCCTTGTAATTACCTCACGACAACATTGAATACATTGCTGAAACTTTGCTCGTATCAAAGCACAATTTTTGACTCTGGTTCTTTACTGCAATTATAGTTGGTGAACCATGGCATCCCGTTGGAGCTTCTTGATCGCGTCAAGAAGGTGTGCTCGGAGAGCTACCATCTCCGGGAGGAGGGGTTCAGGTCGTCGGAGCCGGTGCGGACGCTGGAGAGGCTCGTCCAGGCGGAGCAGCGCGGCGAGGCAGTGACCCCGGTGGACGACATGGACTGGGAGGACATCTTCTACCTCCACGACGATAACCAGTGGCCGTCCAACCCGCCGGAGTTCAAGGAGACCATGCGGGAGTACCGCGCCGAGCTCAAGAAGTTCGTCGAGAGGGTCATGGAGGTCATGGATGAGAACCTCGGCCTAGAGAAGGGCCGCATCAAGGCGGCCTTCACCGACGACGGCCGCCACGCGCCCTTGTTCGGCACCAAGGTCAGCCACTACCCACCGTGCCCGCGCCCAGACCTCATCACCGGCCTCCGCGCGCACACCGACGCTGGCGGCGTCATCCTGCTGTTCCAGGATGACAGGGTCGGCGGCCTGCAGGTGCTCAAGGACGGTGAGTGGACCGACGTGCAGCCACTCGCCAACGCCATCGTCGTCAACACTGGCGACCAGGTGGAGGTGCTCAGCAATGGCCGCTACCGCAGCGCGTGGCACCGCGTCCTCCCGCTGCGCAACGGCAACCGCCGCTCCGTCGCGTCCTTCTACAACCCGGCATTCGAGGCGTCCATCTCGCCGGCGGTGGCCGATGGTGGCACCTACCCGGAGTACGTGTTCGGCGACTACATGGACGTGTACACCAAGCACAAGTTTGAGGCTAAGGAGCCAAGATTCGAGGCTGTTAGGGCAGCTTAGAATTAGGGAGATTATAAATAATTATTTATTAAATAGATATATATTATTGTGATGTGTCAAAATAATTAAGTTAATTTGGGTCACCGTTGTGTTATAGTGAGAAAGTTGTTTTTTAATGGAGTTTACTCTGATAATAGTTTCATGCAAGTTGTGTAGCTATGTAATATGGGAATAATTGTAATTGTTTGGTGTGTAACAATTAACAAATGAATAGTTGGTTTGCTATTGGAGATACCTGGTTTAATTTTTTTACAGAAAATTCTCTGATTTATATTAAAAATAAATTAACAGCACAATGTTAAAATACATGAGTATCCAACTTTTATGTTGAATACCCTCCACAAACAATTTGTTGCTATCAAGCACTTTTGAGTCTTTAATTGTGGTATACATTATCTTGCTCACCAGAGATCCTGGATCCTGCAAAGATGACATGATTACTGTCAGGGCCTCGATTGCAATGATTCTGGAACTCCGGCGGGTTGGACGGCCACTGGTTGCTTAAAATTAGAGAGATTATAAATAATTATTTATTAATTGGATATATATATTCTTGTGACATATCAAAATAATTAAGTTAATTTGGGTCACTATTGTGTTAGTGAAAAATTGTTTTCAATGTAGTTTACTTAGAAAAATAGTTGCAAGCAAGTTGTGTAGCTATGTAATATGGGAATAACGGTAAGAGTGGTGCTAGCGCACGGTATACCGTTAGAAATGATTTTAACCGTATAGGAAGAAGAAGAGAAATAACTCATCACCGGCCACTGTTGTGGCACCGCCCTGGGCAACTCCGTGCGCCCCCACTGCCATCCCCTGCCCCCTCCACCACCACCTGTGGTTGGCGGTGTCAGCGCCACCTCAATGCACTGCCCCCTAACCCCTCCCCTCCCCGCCGCGCCGCCCCGCCCAACCTAACTGCCATAGCCACCGCTGTCACCGTCCTATGGCTCTGCCCTCCTACCCCGCCCATCACCCTTGCTGTTTCCCACCGCTGCGCCGCCACCTCCCCCTGACGTCCTTCTATGCCAGGGGAAAGGTGAACCCACAGTGGGGAGCTAGATTTCCCTTCTCCGATGCTAGATCCGGCGGCGACGCCCCTCCAGGCTATCGAATCCAGCGTGCAACGGGGCCGAGGATGGAGGAAACTGAGGGGATGCGGCGGTGAGAGGGAGGGAGAACAAGAGGGAGCAGGGAGAAGGAGAGGGAGTGAGCGACTGCAGGAGCGAGCGGAGAGAGTAATATAGTGCTGCTTTGAGATTCATGCGCGACTTGGATCCAATGACGGTCTCCCATCCTGTCCAAACGGTATTCCGTTCTTCAGTTTTTCTCTAACTGTAATTGTTTGGTGTGTAATAATTAAAAAGGAATATCTGGTTTGCTATTGGAGATACCGGTTTAAAATTTTTTTATAGAAAATCCTGTGATTCATATTAATAATAAATTAACAACACAATGTTAAAATACATGAATATTCAACTTTTGTGTTGAATACCCTCCACGAACAATTTGTTGCTATCAAGCACTTTGAGTCTGTAAATGTGCTAAACTTCTTTATCTTGCTCACCTGAGTTTCTTAATCCTGCAATGATGACATGATTACTGTCGAGGCCTCGATTTGCAACCCTGAATATTCTGTGTATAATAGCACTAATCCTTGAATTAGTAGCTAGTCCATACAACAAATTCATTGGATATCTAACACATATCTCACAATAAGCAAATCTATTATATAATATTTGTTGGGAGAGTGGCCCCCACCATGGCCCCTTTGGCCCACCATGTATAGGCCCAAGCGTACATGCAAGTAAAAGGTAGACACAGTTAGGGCATAGTAAGATAAAGTCGTGTATGCCCCTAGTAATAAACCATTTAAGGTGGTATTTGTGTAAATACCCTCTCCCATTACTATAAACATGGCACCTAGAGCAAAATGAGGAGGAGAGATAAAGGAGCTAAAAGACCACACCAAGATCAACCATTGTGGACCTATTCTACTCTTCTCCCCTCATTCGAGTCTTAGGTTCGTGCACCCTCCGAAGCTCTGCTATCTATTATTTGACGTGTAGCCACAACAGTTGGCACCGTCTATGGGGAGCGGTGTAAGAGCCATGAGTCACATTCGAGTTGCCGGCACCACCGAAGAACCACCTGCGAGATTGATGGCTTTGAAGAGGAAGGTGGTGCTTGCCTGGGGAAGTGAAGAAAGGAGTCACGACCATAGGGCAGTGGACCCAACAGTCGAAGGCCCCCTACCCCCATGCCAGCGGTGCACCATGGTGATTGGGCCCAGAGCCACAGCAGGCGCCGAAGAGGGCCCCTGGTGCCAATGCAGGTATGGGGCAAGTGTCGTCCCAAGTGGAGGACCATGCCACGATCACCCCGAAGCTCTGCGATCTACTGTTTGGCACGTAACCACAAAAATATTAAGCAATACATAAATATGTTGGACCGAAGTGGCGACAGAGGGGGAGTGAATGTCAACTCTTAAAAATTAAACTTTCCCCCCAAAAGAACCTTCTCTCCAATAGTTATGAGAACTATGAAGAGAAGCTCAAATGCCTTCTGAACCTTCTAACTCACAGGGGAGAACAGATACATAACACAGCAGGGAAGAGGCACAGAAATCAAGATCAAAAACCAAAGGGAAGAAGCAGCAGCAAAATAGGCCGGTCAGACCGCACAAAACAAGCCGGTCAGACCGGTGATCCTGGGCCAGTCAGACCGCCGGCGTCCAACGGCGGTCAGACCGCAGGTCCAACGGCGGTCAGACCGCTTGTCGGGTTTCAGAGCAGACAGTGAACTGAAATTTCAGAAAGCAAGTTCAGGATTTCACACTGCAATGGAGTTTGGGGCTTCTCTCTTAAATTTCCAGTCTAGAAATAAGAACTAACACCTAAGTAACATGCAGAGCCTAGGGGAGCCAGAGAAACCAAACTAAGAGCAAGAAATCAAGGATTTGGGAAGAGATTGAAAGTATTCAGGGTGCAGCGCTAAAATTCAAATTCCCATCTAACCCTTGATCTTTTAGACATGAAACTTTGAGGAAATCTAAATAATAGCTTCAGGTCCCTAAATACCAAGTTTCATGCTGTCTCCTCAAGGGAATCAAGGAGCTCACCAAAACCCCTAGAAATGCCAAAAACCTGAAGAACTACAGAGAGGGGCACAAAAGAAACAAATTACTCAAGATTCACAAGGCCTTAGCACATGAGATTTTGCAATTAAGTTAGCAATAATCTAAGAGCATGCCAGCCAGAATCTCATGCCATTTCCTCAAGGGAATCAAGAAATCCATCAAAACCCTAGAAGGCAAAAGATGAACAGAGGAGGAGAAATCTGAAAATCTTTGATTCATTCAATTTGCTCTCGGGAAAAATTCGATCAAATGACCTTGAGGCAACATCCCATCATAGAGCAACCCATTTTGGCCCTTCTTAACAAGAAACAACAAGAAACCCAAAAAGTCAAAAATCTCACATAGGAGGCATCGAAGGAAAATAAGCAACAGAGTGCAAACTTCAGAGATTTCATTCCAATCAAATGAGGATTACAGAGGAGTCCCCATACGCATGGACATTAGAACAAGACAAATGATTACAAGACTCTCAACTCATCCTCTCCCTCTCCAAGATCAAGAAAACTCACACTCTACATGGTTCTTGGAAGAACACACAACACAGAGAAGAGATGAACGTGGGAGACACTCCCTGCTGCCCACACCAACTCTCCAACCACTAAAGCCTAAAGCCAAAACAAACTCACAAAGCCTCTTTTGACTCTAGCAAACCCTAACTCTCTCCCAAAACCATGAGGGGGCATGCAGCCACTCCCTCCTTTATATAGCCCTTGGCTAACAGGTCTCTAACCCGTTACGCCCGCCAGATCCAACGGAACCTGCTCCCGCCTGTGCAGCCTTGCGTTTTTACCGAAATGCCCTTCGTGCACCTTCCGGGAAGCTTCCTTGTTCCTTGTCGTCCAAGCCTCGCAACCACCTCGAGTCTCTGCCGTCTTTGACACATCCGACCGTTCTGACCTCGACACCGCCCGTGTCCAGTCCGGTCACCTCGTGTCTCGCCACGACTTCGCCTCGACATCCTGCAGCCAACACAGACAAGAAACACATCAAATAGCACCGCTCGATACATGTAAGCATAAATGCATTAATGAAATAGCCAAAACCTGACAAGTCGACATAATATGCATCCTAACCATTTTGACCAGGTTTGACCAAGTCCGACCGAGCCCGATTGCACCACGCAACGTTAAGGACCGAACCAACCAAATCAAACTCGACTTTCCTAAACCGATGTCAATTACTCATCACACACATGGGATGACCTCCACATGGCCTCTCAAAATATTCCTTACGTGTTTTGACTTCTAGAATGACCGATCGGCCCAAAACCTTTAAACATCTACAATAGAAACAGAAACCAAATCTTAGTGGAACCCTCAGGATATACCTAGAGGCAGTCGATTCGAACTTGCGACCTAGTCTTAGCCTCTTCTTCTTCCAACTCCTACCAACGCCTTTAAGCACTAGCAGGGTCTTCTTCTTCATTTATTGAATAATAGTAATTGTGCAACAGTGAGTATAAAGGCACTCAGCAAGCCACTATACATAACACAATTATAACAGATGCAAGGATCAACAAGGGAAGGCTCGTGGTTCTTTTATTCGCTAAAAGACATATTTGAAATATATTATATTGAAGGCCTGAGACCTAGCATTTTAACTAAACCAAGTTATAATGAAATTGAGTAATTGTTGTATAATAGAAGCAATAGAAATAGAAACCAAATCTTAGTGAAACAAAGCGCCTCACGACACCCCTAAAAACCTTCTCCACGAAAGCCCTAAAACTCTGTATCCTAACCTACAGCATTCCTTGCTTTTATAGGCCAGTGCACAAGGCGTGTTCAACTCAAACACCTCAAAACCATGTCCCTCTCCCTTGGACACGATATTTATCTCTTAAATCAAGGGACCCTAAATCCTTCATAATATGGGTTTTAACCACCTCGTATAAATCATGGACTCCATCCACAACTCATACGACACACATAACAAAGCCTCCAGGATATCCCCTCTTGTATCTCCATCGTGCACCATCACCGCGTGCTCTCGCGTGAGCCCGATAACCTCGCGTGACCACTTGACCGCCTGGACCTCAGATTACCCCCTCCTAGTCCCGGTCTTCTTCATCACCGACCGTGATTGTCTCCACGCCTCCACGCAGCATCCACCTTTGACCTCCATGTGCTCCAGCATGAGCTCGACCACCTCGCATGACATCCCGACCGCTTGGACCTCAGATTACCCCCTCCTAGTCCTAGTCCTCCTCGTCACCGATCATGGTCGCCTCCATGCCCACCTGCACATGCAAAGACTAAAGAAAATATCTCCCTGTACAACACATTAGCAAAACACACCCTTGTCTACCCCCAGACAATAACCACACAACCTACACCCACCTCCCAGGTCATTTACGACCACACAATACGACCGCTAACATAGAGTACTCGTAGTCCACAAGTACTCGGAAACCATACTGACTACCGAGTACCGACTGCCGAGTATCTATCAGAAATCACAGTTGTAACTCGTACTCAAAACCTACGAGTACAGACAACATTCCAACACCCGACCACTTACTGTGATCATGAAACCATTTCCAGCGAGTACCGAGTCCTCCGACTACAAGTACCTCAAGCAACAACCATCCATCATCGACCACCACTCACCGACCAGTCAACCACTGGCCCAACACGAGTACTCAATGTACTCGAAGATCTCAAGAGTGAAGCACTCGTATCGACCATGAAGGTCTAGAGTACTGATCGTGAAGTGTACGACAACTGATCGCTAAGCCTCTGACTACTGAAGATAGAACATCAGATTGTGGAGTCTACAAGTATCAACAAGACTGCCAAATCTATGACCATGAAAGCAGTCTACAAAACCTATGACCATGAAAGCAGTATGCAAAACCTACGACCATGAAAGCAGTCTGCAAAACCTACGACCATGAAAGCAGTTTACAAAACCAATGACCATCGAGTACTATAGCTACGACCATGAAGGTAGTCTGCAAAACCTACGAACACAGACCGCAAAGCCCTTGACTATCAAGTATGACTAGTAAAGTCTACAACTATCGAGTACTGTAGCTACGACCATGAAAGAGTAATGTAGCTATGAATACCTGCCGTGGTCGTAAAACCGTAGTCGTACTACCATGGTCGAAAGGTTGAAGTCATACTGCCGTGGTCGAAAGTTATCGTGGTCGTAAGTTAGATGTGGTCGACGGTTGCTGTGGTCGAAAGCTAAACGTGGTCGAAAACTGCCATAGTCGAAAGCTGCCATGGTCAACAACTGCTATGGTCAAAGCTAGCCGTAGTCGCAAGCTGCTGTGGTCATAAGCCAGACGTGGTCGACAGCTGCTGTGGTCGAAAGCTGGACGTGGTCAAAAACTGCCTGGTCGTAAGCCAGCCATAGTTGTAGTTGTGTTCCTGCTGTGATCGAAGTCGTGGTCGAAGTCTATCATGGTCGGAATCTGAAGTCTGTGGTCGTTTGACAATACCGTGGTCGAAGCATGATGTCTGAAGTCTGTGATCACTCGTAACTGAGCAAAATCACTCGAAGGTATATTCTTCAACTACAATGACCAAGTCTTTCACAAACGCAAAATCCAAAGCAAAACAAATGTCAATTATTCGTCATATATTTATTTACGACCATCCACATGGTCTAACAATCTTCTCCTTGATGAATACATTGATAACACTTTAAAAAATTCTCAAATGATTCGCGTTTTGAAAGAGAAGCAAAAATCTTCCAATTCAAAATCCCCCCAAACATCTCTCCTCTTACTTCAATTTCTCCCCCTTTGGCAATGTAATCATCAAAAAACTTTCAGAGTGAGAACAATTTTAAGGAGCAATGAGAGTAAAGATCAAGAAGCTTTGAAGATTATACAAGTCAATTTGTATTTATATTTTGACTAAGCCATCAGTGTGAGTAGAGCTTCCGAGATCATGTAAAGTCATATATCATATAGCTAGATTGAAAACTAGTCTTTTAGCACAATTAGACAATTTAGATCAATGACTGGCATCTCATAAATGACTAAACCAATTATAAAGAGCACAATGAGTTATCACAACGAAAAGTCAAAGCGTAAAATTGAAGCAAACATTAAATCTAGACGGGCTAGCAGTCTCATAAACAATCTATTGCTTCACACTAGATTTTAAGCATGTGGTGTGCTTGTAGCATACTTCTTTTCATAATACTATCTTTGTAGCAAACTTTCTTTTTGAATGATGGCATGCTTGAAGCATATTTTGTTTCATTTGTGCACTTTTTGTGCTTTTCTTTTGTTTAACCATGGCATGCTTGAAGCATACATCTTTTCAATCTTCCTTTTTCTCAATTCTCACTTGATACCATTTGTATGATACCACTTGTAGAATTTCTCCTTTTTATATGAATAACATGACATCTTGAGTGAGCATAAAAAGATTGTGACATGAAACATACAAGCCTCAAAGCCAAGATTTAAAATAAGATTCATAATCAAGCTAATCCTTTTAGCTGAACATCACAAAGTGCTATTAATAATCACTCTAGTCAAAGACTTATGCCAAGTCATGTTTTAATTCAAGTATAGCAGATTAATTAAAAGTAGTTGTGGTCTAGGCTACACAACATATGAGTAAACATGATAAAGCAATCTCTACTACTCATTTAATTTTAATGGCTCAATCTTGATGAATTATATGACAGGTATAATAACCACAGCTCCTGACACCACTTCAAACGACATACTCCCCCTTAGAATAATCACATCTCACTCAGACAAAGAGCAAATTGAGAAGAAGCAAGAAGATGAGAGAGATACCGAGAAAACCAGAAAGGAGTTCAGAGACCACTTGTAAAACGCCACTTGAAAAGACCACTTGAAAAAATGACATTACCTTTCCACATGGTCTAACTTGAAAGTGAAGTCTCATGGAAACTCCCAGAGAAGGTGAAGAACCATCCAATGTTCCAATCAAGCAATAATGCAAAAAGACTAAAACCAAATCAAGTGCCTGTTCTTCACCCCTAGTTCACTGGTCTCAAATCACAGTAGATGTCAGTCTCACAGTACTGGGGTTAGTCAAGTAAGCTTTAGGAATTCAATATTGTGATACTCGATGAAAAGGGTCAGTAGTAGGCAATGATAAAAATTTTAGTGAAGGTTTAGCCTTTGTCAAATTTTGGTCTAACTGCCATTGAGGAACCAGTCCATTCACCGACTTGTTTGAGCATCTCTGTCTGGCTGGTCATAACCCATCAGAGCACCTCTATACAGCTGGTCGTAACCCCTCCGAGCACCTCTGTACAGCTGGTCGTAACCCTGGTTCGACCACGCTGTAACGACCACGGGAAAGAGTTGATCGAAACTCTAGTCTGTTTGCTCTGTTTCGACCATGGAGGAAAGCTGGTCTAACTTCCAACTGGTCTAAACGAGCAAAGACACCTGGTCATAAATCTCTTGAGTACCTTGACCGACTACAAGAACCAACCGACTGACAACGCTATTCAACTACGCTAGTCCGACCACGAAGAGTGACTGGTCGAAACCCTGGTCTGGTCGTGGACATCTGACCATGGAGTGCCCGCCAACGCGGCAGACTGGTCTGATCATGGGACGTTCGACCACTAAGCGCCTAACCACATGGCAAACTGGTTTGACCGCTGACTGACCTTTACGACCAGGTTCAGTTGCTGAATTACCCAGGGCTACAGAGAACAAATTAGAGGGAGCAGAACCATAGTGATCTACAGATGATTGGTTAGCGCATGCAAAGAGACAGTATGCTCCTGGATCCTGTACAATCTCTACATGGGAACATTTTTTCAATCTGTCTTTCTTCTTATTCTTAGCTTTCCAAAAATAGAACTGAACCACATGACCATTTCTACCAGAATGAGTGCAATGATACTTATCTATTGACTTTACAACACCCACTTTGGTAGATAATTCCTTTGCAACCTCAGTAAATTTAAATAATCTATTTAGGATCAGATTCTACTTCAAATTTCTCATGTTCAAGAAGCTTAACAACCGTAGGAAGATTATTTTTAGCATGCTCAATGAAATTAAATCCTAGACCATTTTTTTTACACTTGTTTTTGATTGATCTAGAATCATGTTCAAATTCTTTTTGACAAACGAGAATTTCTCTAAAGTATTCTTTAGATGCTCATTCTCTTAAGCGAATATAGGACAGGTTGTGCATTTAACAAAATCATTTGCAAGACTTTAAGAAGCAGTAGAATGAGCCAATCTTTCCTTTTCAGTAAAATCATTGAGTTGTCTAGTCAGGGCTTCTATTTCAGTGTTAAACTTAGGACAATTTGAGTAAGAAAGAGTTTCATGATAGAGCATTTGTTAGATTGACTCCTGAGATGAATTAAGCCTAGCCTGAAGCAAATCACACTTAGAGCAAGCCTTAGGTTGAGCAGAAGAACTAGACTTAAACCTTTCAATTTTATTATTAGTAAGTTTTAACTTTTTATCACAAGAGTTATGTGCCAATCTTAACTCATCAAGTTTAGCAGTTACATCACTAAGTTGAGCCGAGTTTGATGTATTAATTGTTCCAGCAGTCTCTAACTCAGAATATAAAACTTGGCAAGACTCACAAGATTCATCATAAGGAATAGAAGCTCTAATTCTGTTAATTTCAGAATTTAAGCTCTCAACAACAAAATCATGATTTTTAATTGTCTTTTTATACTTTTTAAGCTTTTCTGTTAATCTAAGCACAGCACGAGATAAATTTGTATAGAAATATTTTACCTCATCAAGATCACTGTAAAGATCATCATTGTTGAGATCCTCACTGTTGGCCATAAAACGTATCCCTGTAAAGTCCTCCTTTGCCTTCTTGCTTTTGTCCTCATCGTCGCTCGCAGAATCAATATCACTCAAATTAATGTCCTCAAGTGCTGTAAGTACTTTGTTGACCGCCCTACGATAGTTGTACTTCTTCCTTGGGTCAATCTTGAATTTAGTGCGACGAGTTGGAGCCTTATCATCCTTAACCTTCTTGCTTCTCAGTTTGGGGCAATCCATCTTAATGTGGCGTGGCTCGCCATACTCATAGCATCTAATCCTGACATGCCACCTCACTTCCTCATCCTCATATTGTTGAGTACCTTGTATGCTCATGATGAGATCAACACCAAGTCCTCTTCTGGGAGCTGTACGAACTGTTCTTCTGAAAAAGAAGACAAGGTAGACAAAGAAACATAAGACAAAGCACTAGACAAAGCAGCCTGCACGGGGTTAGTCACAAGTGCTAAAGGTGAAGATTTATCGACCTTGGATGGCATAGCTTCCATCTCATAGGTTTTCAATCTAGAATAAAGATCATCCATGGTTAAGATATCTAGATCGACAATTTGATTAATAGTAGTGACAATCATCAACCACTCAGAACCTAAAGATCTCAAAATTTTAGTTGCATTATCTTCATCAGCAGGAATAACATTAACACCACACAAATCACTCAATATTTTCTCAAAACGAGCAAAGAGATCATCAATGGATTCACCAGGCTTCATAGCAAAATCTGAATATTCTTTTTGATAAAGATTTTTACGTACTTTCTTAATTTTAGTGGTTCCTTCATGATAGTCACAAAGAGTTTTTTATATTAAGTGGGTAGAATTAATATGAGCTACACGATCAAATTCTTTGCGAGAAATCCCTTGAAATAACAAGTTACAAGCTTGAACATTTAAATCTACATCTACTTTATTTAAATTAGTAACAATAATAGGAACCTCATATGGTGTAGCAACTTTATTCCAAACATTGTTAGTAATATGCCCTAGAGGCAATCATGAAGATGATGGTATCACTTCTATGTTTATGAACGTTTGAATAAAATGTTATTTTGTCCCTGAATAAATATCTTTCATATTGATCAACAAGTATGTGACTTATTCGTGAAACTCTTTATTCATGTTTTGATGTTATTCTAAATTATCCCTGATATTATATCATTATATGGGACGATTATGATTTATAGATCAGTACATGTATTGATTGATGATCATGTTTCACAGATCATGGATATAAGATATCAAATCAATAATGTGGACACATGTTAGAGAACATGATGTTGGATTGACCCATCACGAGATACTACGAGAATTGTTATATTCTTAAGTGTCATCAGTTGATCTCATACATAGTGTATGTAGGATCCTTAGACCTAAGGTCGTTATTGTTTTCTACATGTGTAATAGTTTGCTTAGGGGTTATCAAACACTACTCCATAAGTGGGTAGTAATAAATGTACCTTTCGGGTTTGCTATGAAACATGTGGAGGAATATGAGCAATCAAAATAGAATTTTCCTCTCCTATATAACAAGAGAGATATCTTTAGGCCCCTCAATGTGGTTGGATTAAGAAAGTGCATGGCCATGCCAAATGTGATTGAGGAGATCACACACGAGGAACATCTGCAATGATCCATCGATCCCCACAGTGCTTCGCGGCGGCATGACAGTGTAAGACAGTTCAAATATCTTATCGTTCCATTCAGAAATTCATACTGCTCGTTACTGAACCTATTTCGTATGTCACTTCAATTGGAGCGAGCGCAGCGCATCGCAAGCATGTCGGAGGCCGCCATCAGCAGCTCGGAGACACCACCGACACTGCAGAAGATTATGAAGTTCATCCTAAAGCAGGCCAAAAAAATAGTGCACAACCTAAACTGCAGTCGTTCCATGGATCATAGTGCGCACATGAGGCACCCAGTGGGGGCACCATGCTCACTCGCCAGGTCATCGTGACCTAGCGAGTTCGGCTAGCCATTGCAATATACTAAGTCTGCATGGCATGTAATACTAGCCGCCGATCATCCGTTTGCTGTACCGACGAGGAGGTAACTTACATACGACCTACATTTTATTTTTCTATTACGCCTTGTGTTCCACTAACATCATGGCATTCTCCCGTCGCAGGTCTGTCGTCGAGATGCATCCCTTTTGCCGTCGGCACCACCTGCACAGACTACCGCTCATCGTTGTTCATCTTCGTTGCACATTCGGGTGGTATGATATTCACATTGTATATCCGGAATATTTATTGTGACTAATATCGTTTCGTCTTACAGCCTCCAATTCAACATAGGGGTGACGACGAGTCCACCGATGACGACACGGGCCTTCCAAATGGTTCCAGAGAGTAGTACATGGCGCCAGGGTTTACAGCAGTACACTGTGAAGTCTACGAATATCAACAAGACTGCCAAATCTATGACCATGAAAGCAGTCTACAAAACCTATGACCATAAAAGCAGTCTGCAAAACCTACGACCATCGAGTACTGTAGCTACGACCATGAAGGTAGTCTGCAAAACCTACGACCACCAACCGCAAAGCCCTCGACTATGATCATTAATTAATATGGGTTCACTGATCATTGGATGTTCACTAATCATTAATTAATATGGGTTCACTGATCATGGCTAACGAGCTCGTCGTGGAGGCAGGGAGGGCTCAAATCAGAGGTTCGGGGAGGATGAGGGAGGTTCACATATGCTCTAGTAGGGAGGAATTGGCCTAGAACTCACCGGATGAGGAATGGCGGTGCCGAGGAAGATGATGGCGGCGTGAGCTCCTGGGTATAATAACTGAAATTGGTTCAAGGGAATTGGAGAGGAGGTTCTGCGAGCAAAAGTGGAGGAGCTCACCAGGTCGACGGTAATGACGAGGCATTAGGTGAATTAATTAATTAATCACTTAGTTATCATTCTATAACAGGAAATTAGATATTCAGCGTGCCAATATCTGCAACATGACCCCTAAAAAAAAATCTCTGCAACATGCATATGTAAAAAAAATTAACCTTCTTGCATCAGTGTTTTCCATTCCAAATTGTCTATTTTTCCTTGAGGAACATTTGAATCTTTCTTCTTGTCATGTGGCAGTGAAGATGGATGCATGCAGGAAGGCTCGTGTGTTTTGAACAAGTCATTTATTTGATTTTGATCATAGCCTAAAAACAAAAGGATATAAGTTATATTGTGCCTAACATGCAGCTCATGAAGTAATCATGCATGAATTAGTTGGTAGTACTGTTTATGACCAGTGATGTTTGTCCGAGAATTTAGCAAACCTAGATCACGTGGCACATGTACGAACTACGAATGACACACATGCTGAAAAAGAAAGGCATGCATGCAATTTAATTGGTCCGGCGTGGTTGGATTAGGACGCGAAAAATTAAGGAGAGAAGTCTGAATTCTTAAGCAGCACGATGGCGAACCTGAGTTCTTAAGCAACACAATGGTGAACCGAATTCTAGCCTTGCAGAGACCAGTCAACTTTAGAAGATTGCCTCAGAAAATTAATTTCCTCACATTGTTCTTGAGCAAAACATGCATACGTAGATGCAGATACACATCAAATCAACGGTCAGCAGTCTGCCGCACCGGCCAACATGCACGGTCGATCGTCTGCACTGAAATTCTTGGAGAAATTTTTTTTTGAGAGTACAAAACAAACGTATTACATCATGTCTTTGGACACTTAACTGTTTACCAACTTTAACACATGCATCTTACTACAGGACCAATAACATCAAGAGTGCAGTGCATCACCCTGACGTAGCCGATGGTAAAATTGCAATACCTAACACCTGATTTCCCCCATAGATTTATATTGTGAAAAAGATTCCTAAGGAAATGTACTTTGTAAAACGGAAGGCAATTAAAGTACCCCTTGCAAAGAAGAGAAGTACTCCCTCTATTCTTTTTTAGTTGACATTTTTTATTTTTTTACGGAATTTAAAATACGACTTTGACCGATATTTTTTATAATGTTACACCAAGATATAATAATAAAATTGTAACGTTATGAAACTATTTTAACGATAAATCTAATGATATAATTTTTATACAGCTAATCTCGTTAGTTTTAAATTTATTAGAGAAAGTTTAACGTTACGGATTCTAAAAAGTCAAGTAGAAATAAATCGGGGGAGTACTAGAGGAAGGGGAAAAATGCATGGTGGCATTTGTCAGGTAAAGAAGAACGTGCCCTAAAATACACAAATCATATTAACCAGCCTCCCTTTGTAGTATGAATATGATTTCATCCTTTGATTTCCTTTCTTTACACTGCACAGAAGACTAGACTCGAGAGTTCGATTGCTATGGTCCAGAGAAAGTCATATGGACAGTGACAGAAGTTGTTCTGGTTCAGAGAAGTCATTGGCACTGACATAATCAATCTGGTGTGGTCTGCCGAATCCAGTTGAGCATGAGCATCCAATCAAATGGCATCCAAGCAGCAGCTACGCTACCTCCCAGAAACTTCCATCTTTTTGACACATGCGGAAAAGTTGTTGCAGCAGCCAACCTATAAAAGGTCCATCAGCCCCTGCCTCCTTCCTCAAAGCCATCAGCTGCAAGCACTTGCATCCCTACTACTAGCTACTTAGCTTCCACTGCTTGCATACAAGTGCAGCACCTCAAGAACTCAAGTTCTCTCTTCAGAGATCAAAGCCTAGTCATCTTCTTCCCCAGACAACAACCATGGTTGTTCCGGTGATCGACTTCTCTAAGCTCGACAGCACCGAGAGGGCCGAGACCATGGCGCAGATCGCCAATGGCTGCGAAGAGTGGGGATTCTTTCAGGTAAGCACATGATCATGCCCTGTAATTACCTCAACACAACATTGAATACATTGCTGAAACTTTGCTCATATCAAAGCACAGTTTCTAACTCTGGTTCTTTACTGCAATTATAGTTGGTGAACCATGGCATCTCATTGGAGCTTCTTGATCGCGTCAAGAAGGTGTGCTCGGAGAGCTACCGTCTCCGGGAGGAGGGGTTCAGGTCGTCGAAGCCGGTGCGGACGCTGGAGAGGCTCGTCCAGGCGGAGCAGTGCGGCGAGGCAGTGACCCCGGTGGACGACATGGACTGGGAGGACATCTTCTACCTCCACGACGATAACCACTGGCCATCCAACCAGCCGGAGTTCAAGGAGACCATGCGGGAGTACCGCGCCGAGCTCAAGAAGCTTGCCGAGAGGGTCATGGAGGTCATGGACGAGAACCTCGGCCTGGAGAAGGGCCGTATCAAGGCGGCCTTCACCGATGACGGCCGCCACACGCCCTTCTTCGGCACCAAGGTCAGCCACTACCCGCCGTGCCCGCGCCCAGACCTCATCACCGGCCTCCGCGCGCACACCGACGCCGGCGGCGTCATCCTGCTGTTCCAGGACGACAAGGTCGGCGGCTTGCAGGTGCTCAAGGACGGCGAGTGGACCGACGTGCAGCCGCTCGCCAACGCCATCGTCGTCAACACTGGCGACCAGGTGGAGGTGCTCAGCAATGGCCGCTACCGCAGCGCGTGGCACCGCGTCCTCCCGCTGCGCAACGGCAACCGCCGCTCCGTCGCGTCCTTTTACAACCCGGCGTTCGAGGCGTCCATCTCACCGGCGGTGGCCGACGGCGGCGCCTACCCGGAGTACGTGTTTGGCGACTACATGGACGTGTACACCAAGCACAAGTTTGAAGCTAAGGAGCCAAGATTCGAGGCTGTCAGGGCAGCTTAAAATTAGGGAGATTATAGATAACTATTTATTAATTGGATATATATTCTTGTGATGTGTCAAAATAATTAAGTTAATTTGGGTCACCGTTGTGTTATAGTGAAAATTTCGTTTTTAATGGAGTTTACTCAGATAATAGTTTCATGCAAGTTGTGTAGTTATGTAATATGGGAATAATTGTAATTGTTTGGTGTGTAACAATTAACAAAGGAATAGTTGGTTTGCTATTGAAGATACCTGGTCTAATTTTTTATAGAAAATTCTTTGATTTATATTAATAATAAATTAACAACACAATGTTAAAATACATTAGTATCCAACTTTTATGTTGAATACCCTGCATGAACAATTTGTTGCTATCAAGCACTTTGAGTCGGTAATTGTGGTATATATTATCTTGCTCACCTGAGATTCTGGATCCTGCAAAGATGACATGATTACTGTCGGGGCCTTGATTGCAATGATTCTGGATCCCGTATGGTCTCCTTGAACTTTGGCGGGTTGGACGACCACTGGCTGCCGTCGTGGAGGTAGAAGATGTCCTCCCAGTCCATGTCATCCACTGGCACCATCGCTTCACCGCGCCGCTCTGCCTCGACGAGCCTCTCCATCGTCTGCACCAGCTCTAACAACCTGAACCCCTCCTCCCGGAGACGGTAGCTTTCCGAGCACACCTTCTTGACACGGTTAAGAAGCTCCAACGGGATGCCATGGTTCACCAACTATAATTGCAGTAAAGAACCAGAATCAGAAACTGCACTTCGATACGAGCAAAGTTTCAGCAATGTGTTCAGTGTTGTCATGAGGTAATTATAGGGCATGATCTTGTGCCTACCTGAAAGAATCCCACTCTTGGCAACCATTGGCGATTTGCGCCATGGTCTCGACTCTCTCGACGCCGTCGAGCTTGGAGAAGTTGGTCGCCGGAATAACCATGGTTGATGTTTGGGGAAGAAGATGACTAGGCTTTGATCTCTGAAGAGAGAACTTGAGTTCTTGAGGTGTTGCACTTGTATGCAAGCAGTGGAAGCTAAGTAGCTAGTAGTAGGGAGGCAAGTCTTTGCAGCTGATGGCTTGAGGAAGGAGGCAGGGGTTGATGGACCTTTTATAGGTTGGCTGCTGCAACAACTTTTCCGCATGTGTCCAAAAGAAAGAGGTTTCTGGGAGGTAGCTGCTGCTTGGACAGCTTGCCATTTGATTGGATGCTCATGCTCAACTGGATTCGGCACACCACACCAGATTGCTGAGCACCTCCACCTAGTCGCCAGTATTGACAACGATGGCGTTGGCGAGCGGCTACACGTTGGTCCACTCACCGTCCTTGAGCACCAGTAGGCCACCGACCCTATCGTCCTGGAACAGCAGGATGACACCGCCGGCGTCGGTGTGCGCGCGGAGGCTGGTGGTGAGGTCTAGGCACGGGCACGGCGGGTAGTGGTTGACCTTGGTGCCGAAGAAGGGCGCGTGGCGGCCGTCGTCGGTGAAGGCCGCCTCGATGTGGCCCTTCTCCAGGCCAAGGTTCTCGTCCATGACCTCCAAGACCCTCTCGGTGAGCTTCTTGAGCTCGGCGCAGTACTCCCGC
Source organism: Dendrocalamus latiflorus (assembly GCA_017311315.1). Classification (NCBI taxonomy): domain Eukaryota; kingdom Viridiplantae; phylum Streptophyta; class Magnoliopsida; order Poales; family Poaceae; genus Dendrocalamus; species Dendrocalamus latiflorus. Next base: position 18,599,806 of record CM029619.1, on the reverse strand, counting down.
ATGGTCTCCTTGAACTCCGGCGGGTTGGACGGCTACTGGTTGTCGTCGTGGAGGTAGAAGATGTCCTCCCAGTCCATGTCGTCCACCGGGGCCACCACCTCGCTGCTCCACCTGGACGAGCCTCTCCAGCATCCGCACCAACTCTGATGACCTGAACCCCTCCTCCCGGAGACGGTAGCTTTCCGAGCACACCTTCTTGACACGATCAAGAAGCTCCAACAGGATGCCATGGTTCACCAACTATAATTGCAGTAAAGAACCAGAGTCAGAAATTGTGCTTTGATACGAGCAAAGTTTCAGCAATGTATTCAATGTTGTCATGAGGTAATTACAGAGCATGATCATGTGCTTACCTGAAAGAATCCCCACTCTTCGCAGCCATTGGCGATCTGCGCCATGGTCTCGGCCCTCTCAGCACCATCGAGCTTAGAGAAGTCGATCACCGGAACAACCATGGTTGTAGTCTAGGGAAGAAGATGACTAGGCTTTGATCTCTGAGAGCAAGTACAATAGTATAGCCAACTAATGGCTATAACACTTGTCCGTTTTATCTATAGCCTTCAAAAAAATAGTTCATACAATAAGGTAGCTATTACAATAACTATTTGGCCCCACGTGTAAGAGAGTGAAATGCATATTTTTACGTGCTATAGCTAGCTGTAATTTAGTAGCCAGCTTCCTTCTCTCTCTTCCTTTCTCTCTCTGCCACGTAAGATTTGGTTGATATTATATTTGCTATAGCCTGCTGACTAAGCCTTATTGTACCTGCTCTGAAGAGAGAACTTGAGTTACTTGAGGTGCTACACTTGTATGCAAGCAGTGAATGCAAGTGTTTGCAGCTGATGGCTCGAGGAAGGATGCTGGTGTTGATGGGCCTTTTATAGGTGGCAGCTGATGACCTTTCCGCATGTGTCAAAAAGAAAGATTTCTGGGAGGTAGCTGCTGCCGGACAGCTTGCCATTTGATTGGATGCTCATGCTCAACTGGATTCGGCACACCACACCAGATTGATTTTGTCAGTGCGAATGACTCTCATGCTCAACTGTCAATATGACTTTCTCTGGACCGTAGCAAACGAACTCTCGAGTCTAGTCTTCTGTGCAGCATAAAGAAAGGAAATCAAAGGATGCAAGGGGCGGATCCGGAGAGGACAGAGCGGTGCACAGGGGTCCAAATGAATTTTTTTTCATTGGAGCACTGAGCCACTAACACAGCCCCGCTCGCCTGGCCGCCGCTCGCCATAGACCTCTTCTACCACCTGACGCCGGCACCCGCTGTGATCGGCAACTTTTCCTGGTCGACATCGCACGACAGCAGATGAACGCCGGCGGCAAGCAAGGATTGAGTTGAGTCGTGCATGGGCGTAGGGTATTGCTTCTTTGTTCTAATCTTCTCTCGATTTTTCGGATTTCTTTCAAGAAAAGGGATTTCTCAATTTGATGATAGTTTTTTAATCAAATTCTAGAATTATGACTTAGTGTTTTAGATTGAGTTTTGGAATAACGACAGAGCTGCAAATCGGAGAGAAAATTTTGAAGTGATCTTACTGAATCTAGTGGTCCATGATTGTTTGACTAGTTGAGTTTAATTGTTCTTCAACATGACAATATCTATTGTTTTTTTTACTTGAAAATTTAAGTCATTTTGTTCTCTTCATCGTATATTACCACCAGTTATGTTAAATTATTGATGGTGGCTAAAGGGCATGATGGTGGCGATCATGGCTCACTGGAGCGGCAGACGAAATAGAGGAGGTGGCTCATCGAGCTCTCTCCTCCGCTCTGGTGCGTGAGGGAGGAGAAGATGGGGAGAATGAAGTGGAGGTGGAGACGAGCTCGATACGGCGCTCAGCTGCTGCTCAAGTAGGACGAGGTGAGGCGTGATTTCTAGCGAGAAATCGGCGACGAGATAGGTGAGTGCTGCTAGTGGTTGATGTGCCAAGCAACGACGCTGTAGTGTGAGGCATGGCAACGTGACACATGAGAGAGCGAAGGTGGAACGTGCGCTGTCGAGGCGAGGACAGCTTCGATGTGGATGATGGCATGGCCAATGGCGGACCCAGGAAAAAAATATAACTAGGATAGAGTCGGACATGAGTGAAGCCACAATTAACAATTCGTATGCAAACAACTATAATTCGCATAAAAAATAGAGGCATCAACTACAATTCATATGTAAACATGTGTAGATAATGATAGAACATTGAAACTAAGTGTGAACTAGGTCCTTGAGAGACCATGTGGAGGTATCCCCATATTTGTGATGAGTAATTGACGATTGTGTTAGAGAGTTTGAGTTTGTTTTGGGTATTCCAGGGTTGAGTACCTTTTTCTAATGCTATGGTTGATTATGTTGTTTCGTGCGGTGCTATGTGACGGTTTGCTTGTCTGTGTGGCTGTAGGACTTTGGAGCTAGGTCATGGTGAGGCGTGGGAGGACCAGGACTAGGCACAGGAGGTGTTGAGGTCCAGATGGTCAGAGATGTCGAAGATGATCGAGACTACTGAGGTGGTTGCGAGCCGGGAGACGAGGAAACGGAGCTGGAGCTACCGGTGGTGGACACGACGGGCAACGGCGAGTGGACCAGGACTAGGCTCAGGGAGGAGTCGGAGGTCCAGACGGTTGGATGTCGGTTGCGGTCGTGCGCGACGGAACAGACCAGGACTAGACTCAGGTGGAGTCGGAGGTCCAGTCGTCGGAGTCAGGTGGACACGACGGGCAGCGGCGAGGTGGACCGAGACTAGGCTTAGGGAGGAGCTGAGGTCCAAACGGTCAAGATGCCGGGTGTGGTCGTGTGCAGCAGAGCTGCCCGGGTCTAGACTCAGGGAGGAGTCGAGGTACAGACGGTCAGAGTGTCGGTTGCGGGAAGCTTCCGGGAAGGTGCTTGAGGAGCAATTTGGAGAATTGACTCAAGCCATGAGTGGAGTGGCTGGTTCCCTCCAAAATTGGTTGTTTTGACTTTTGCCTCATGGGGGTGTGAGGAAATGGAGTGGATGTTGGCTGACCTTTTTTGATTTTCTCCTTTGAGGGTGAGCCTGGTTGTTAAAAGGAGAAGAAGAGAGCTGAAGGAAGCCGAGCAAGCAGTGTTCTCCTGTGTGAGCTTAGTGTGGGTGTTCTGGTTGCTCTCGTGTGCTCAGGAGAGAAACATGTAGAAAGAGTGTAGACATTCCTTTTCAATTGTGTATGGGGATGTAGTGTGTTGGCTGTAGAACACCTCATGTAATCATTCATCTCTCCTAATCAATATGAGAAATGTTGTGCCTGAGATGATTTGGCCTCCTGTTTTCCTTTCTATGTTTTGCTCTGGCTGCTGTTCTGTGTTCCTGTGATTTTTAATTTGATTTCTGTTTGAGAAGATGCAAAATGGATTGCTCTGAACTGGGAGATACTCCAAAGCCATTTAGCTAGCCATTTCCCGAGAGCAAAGATTTTATTAGCCGGATTCTTCACAGAAATGGTTTTCTGCATTTCCTCTGTTTCACAAATGCTAGGGTTTGAAGACAGGGCATGTTTGAAGCTTTTGATTTCCCTTCAAAAGATGACTTCAGGTTTATGCTTCCCTAGTGTGAGATCATTTCCTGTTGAAATCCGAAGTTTAAGGCTCAAAAGATGAGGGGTTCTCAAGTAATGTGGATTTTGCCTCATCTTGCTGTAAGTTTCCTGGCAAAATCAATTTCCTCCTGTTTAATCAGTCTAAGTCTGCATTCTCTTGATTTCTGAGGTTTATTTGCTATTTAGTTTGAAGCCTTAATCATTTGACCTGAAGAGAGCAGCAGGGTTCTGTCAATTCTCTGTATTTCAGTTGTTCTCAGTATTTTTGGTTTCAGTTTTCAGCCGCGCCGATTTTCTGCCGTCTCTGCCCTTTTGCTGGAAGTTAGCCCGGTCAGACCGGTGGAACCATGGCGGTCAGACCGGTTGAACCACGGCGGTCAGACCGCTAACCCTAGCGATCAGACCGGCCGTTCAACTGCGGTCAGACCGGCCATGGGTGGTCAGACCGGCGGCTCTCAAGCGGTCTGACCGGTGTATCAGGTGCAGTCTAACCGGCCTCTTGAGGATGTGGCTGTTATTTTCTGTTTTGTGCAGTGCTTTTTGGTTCGTCTTGCGTGTCTGATCTGTTTGGATTTCCAGAGAGCTTGAATCTCCTTCTTCATAGCTTATATAGCTATCGGAGAAGAGATTTTAGTGGATACTTTGGGGTGATTTTTAAAAGGCACCATTCACCCCCCCCCCCTCTGTTGCCATTTCCGATCCTACAGTCCTCAACAAAAAATGCACTAAAATATCTCCTCAACAGGCTAGGTCGTTAGAAAGAAGAGTGCATGTACATTTGAGTATGGCTAGTAGTCAAAACACTACTTATGTTTCCTGATATTTAGGTCTCCGTTTTAGTGAGACGGATGCTAATGAACCCATAAATGTGTGAATAGAGGTGTGCGCGTGGAATGCATGTCATGTATTACTTTCCAATTTCACCCTATTAGCTCACCACTAGTTAGTAGTCACTTGCTCCTCATCCCATTCCCATTCCCTTGCAAGCCGAAGCTCCCACCATTCGAGTGACAACCAATGCAACATCAACCAAGCAGCCATGCTCGCCCTTCTTCTAAACACCTTCTCCCCCCACCAATCCAAAGTTACCCATATCTAGACCCACTCCTACACAACGAACGAGAAGCAGTCACCATAGCAGTAGATGTCGAGCTTCTTCGAGTAGTAGCAACAGGAACGATTCCTCCTCTAGTTCTTCTAGCGGCGGCAATGGCAGCGACAACTTCTGTAACATTTGAAGCTAACGGTAGGCTATGGAGGAGGAGAGGGGCTAGGGGCCCAGCTTACACTGGCACGCTACACGATTGCATAGCAGCGTCCCGTTCAGCTGCTCGTTGATCAGGCCTTGCTTATACGCAGCGCAGGCCTCACGAAACCTCCCAGCCTTGAAGAGCGTGTTGCCCTTGTTACGCATTGATGCCACCACCCGTGCTTGCCGCACCGCGCTGGTGACCTCCCTACTGCCCGGGCAAACCCGCAGCGCACCCTCCGAGGCTGCCACCACTGCCTCCAACCTCCCCAAGGCCATGTCGACCAGCGCACGCGTAGCCAAGAAGTAGGCGCAGCTGCCTGCACCGAATATCTCCAACAATAAATCTTCTTGCCAGTCTGTCGTCTCCATCATCTTGCTGAGGAGGACTGCGTCTGCTTCTTGGGCCTTTGCAAAGTGAGGAGGGCCTCTGCTTGGCAGCACATCAGCTTGGGAGATGCATCGGTGCTAGTGGAGACGGCGGCCTGGCCCAGGGGGTCCACCACCAACAGAGCTTGGGCGGCCGCCTGAATATGCCCAAAGGGTGGGTCCGTCCTTGGGCATGGCTACTATTGGAACTAATCTTGTTGTTGTGTGTAGTCGGTGTCAAGTACTCATGTGTTGAGTACTAGATAGTCGTGTGCCGAGTACTGTTGTCAAAGATCCCGGAGTCAGAGATCAGTCAGAGACTTCGGAGTAGAGTACTTATGTTTTGAGTACTGTGTAGTCGTAGAATCGGACGTAGCTACAATGAACCATTTGTAAGTCGAGTGGTCGTAGCTACAGTGAACCAGTCATAAGTCGAGTAATCGGTACTCGTAGCTAAAGTGGTCGTAGCTACTGTACCTAGTCGAAGACATTGTAGTTGAAGATACCGTGGTTGAAGTACTCGTAAGTCAAGTAGTAGTCGTGGTCGAAAACACTGTGGTCAAAGATACCGTAGTCGAGAAGCCATGGTTGAAGTATTCGTAACTCGAGTAGCAACCATGGTCGAAGTACTTGTAAGTCGAGTAGCAGCCATGGTCGAAGACACCATAGTCGGAGTGCCATGGTCGAGAGACTCGAAGGACTCGAAGTTGGTCAAGTCTGTGAGTAGTCGTAGACTTGGTTAGGTAGCAATGTGCCTATACCAGTCGTATCAACTACCTATATGAGTTTGTTAGTGGAGTAAGTATTTTGAGTAGTGCGCGATATGCACCGAGTCATAGGGAATCATGGCAGCAAAACCAGATCACAGGAGACTAACTAGTGGAGTTAGGGGTGTAATTAGTGGCTGCGTGTAATAGAAACATTAGTGGTCATTATGCACCATCAAAGACTTGTAACCGTTTGCTGTATTCAGTAGTATAAATAACAAGAGAAAATGGAAAAGTTGTATGGCATTACGTAGTGAAAAAAAACTCTATGTGTCGGAGTTGAACCCAAGAACTTTGTGTGTCTAAGTTGCTGAAAAGTGTTCGTATGTGTTGCGACCACTGAGTGTGCATTTTGATTCGTCTAGGCCAACAATTGGTATCAGAGCTTGGTGATTTCTATGTGTCGGAGTATCAGAGCTTGGTGATTCCCGTGTGTTAGAGAATCAAAGTTTGGTGATTCCCGTGTGTCGGAGAATCAGAGCCTTGGTGTTCTCTGTGTGTCGGAGAAGAAGCCGAGGGAAGACCTCCATGTGTTGAAGAAGAAGCCCAGGTGATCTTCGTGAGTCAAGAAGAAGAAGCCGAGGGAAGACTTCTGTACGTTAGTCTTGGTAATTTCCTTGAGTCGGAGAAGATGCTGAGAGAAGGAAGAAGTTTGTCTCCGACCATAGTACGAGGCCTGCTACTAGGTGGTCCATCCACTTCGCAGGTGGTGGAGAGGGAGAGCATAGTGATATTATCATACCTGCAGCTCACCCGTATGAACTACACGATTTGGGCGATGAAGATACGAGTAGCTCTTCAGGCTCAGAATATGTGGGAAGTAGTCGAACCTGGTGCTACCGAGTACCAGAAGAAACGGTTGGCATTGTATGCCATATACCAGTCTGTGCCGGAGGACATCATGTCTTCCCTCGCCGGAAAAGACACAGTGAAATCAGCGTGGGAGGCAATCAAGACGATGCACATGGGGCACGAGCGCATGCGCGAAGCCAAGCTGTAGACCCTCAAGAGAGACTTCGAGGGGCTGGAGATGGAAGAAGGGGAGACCGTTGAATACTTCACTGGTTGGGTGGCATCCGTTGTCATCGGCATCCATGCATTGGGTGACACTGCAGTGGATGAAATTGCCTTTGTTCGCAGGTTTTTTCGTGCTGCCCCGACACGCTACATGAAACTCGTCACCTCCATCAACTAGTGCGTGGACGTGAAGACTCTCACCATCGAACATCTTGTTGGGCGGTACAAAGCCTACGACGACGCGTCTGAATCAATTTCAATGACGCAAAGGAGAGAGAGAGCATTTGTTACTCACACGCAAGCAATGGGAGACCCCTCAACAAAGATAAGAAGAAGAACCGTGACCATGGCGGTGATCGTGACAAAACGGGTGGCGGTCATAGAGACGACTATAATGAAGATGACGAGGACGACAACGACTTTGACACCAGTGAGCACAAGTTCAACAGGAAAAAGGTGAAGTGCTTCAACTATGGCATACGTGGGCATTTTGCCAGTGAGTGCCACAAACCAAAGAAGGAAGAGGCGCATCTCGTTGTGGCGGATAAAGAACCAATGCTTCTCTAAAGATTGGCAAAGAGGTGCTCACAAATAAAGACAACAAGATTAGAGGGTTGATTGTTGGAACTAATCTTGTTGTTGTGTATAGTCGGTGTCGAGTACTAGGTAGTCATGTGTCGAGTACTAGGTAGTCATGTACGAAGTACTCATGCGTCAAGTACTGTGTAGTTGAAGATCCCGGAGTCGGAGAGCAGTCGGAGACTCCGAAGTAGAGTACTTGTGTGTCGAGTATTGTGTAGTCGTAGAACCGGTCGTAGCTACAGTGAACCGCTCGTAAGTGGAGTGGTCAGTGGTCGTAGCTATAGTGAACCAGTTGTAAGTCGAGTGGTTGGTGGTCATAGCTACAGTGAATCAGTCGTAGGTCAAATGGTTGATAGTCGTAGCTACAGTGTTCGTAGTTACTGTACCTGGTCGAGGGCACCGTAGTTGAAGTACTCATAAGTCGAGTAGCAGCTGTGGTCGAAGATATCGTGGTCAAGAAGCCGTGGTTGAAGTACTCGTAAGTCGAGTAGCAGCCGTGGTCGAAGACACCATGGTCAGAGTGTCGTGGTCGAGAGACTCAAAGGACTTGAAGTTGGTCAAGTCTGTGAGTAGTCGTAGACTTGGTCAGGTAGTAGTGTGTCTGTACCAGTCGTATCAACTACCTATGTATTGGTTAGTGGAGCGAGTATTTCGAGTAGTGCACGGTGTGCGCCGAGTCGTAGGGAATCGTGGCAACAAAACCGGATCACATGAGACTAACTAGTGGAGTTAGTGGTGTAATTAGTGGCTGCATGTAACAGAAGCATTAGTGGTGGTAATGCACCATCAAAGACTTGTAATCATTTATTGTATTCAGTAGTATAAATAAGAAGAGAAAATAAAAAAGATGTACGGTATTACAAAGTGAAAAAAACTCTACATGTTTGAGTTGATCCTAAGAATTTTGTGTCTAAATTGTTCGAGAGTGTTCATATGTATTGTGACTGTTGTGTGTGTGTTTTGATGCATCTGGGCCAACAGCTACAACGGCTCGGGCGTACAGGAGAGTCAACTGCGAGCCTAAAAATGACTATGTACTAGCCTACGTTCTGAACTGAAAAAAAAAAACCGCTAACACGGCACAATCATACAACAACAATTGGGCGCTATAACCATCCCTCAATTGAATCTAATATCCAGAATTATAGAATACAGATGAGAGTTTATACGCTATCTCAAAAAAGCAGAAAAAGAGGCACCTAATTATACACTACTACAGGACAGGCACCTCCTGTTCATCATCTTCTTCTCTTCGGCAAAGCCACCATTACTACTAGCACTAGCACTACTGCTACTGCAACTGCCACTGTGGCCCAACAGTCAGATACAACCTCAGGCAGCCGTTCCCTGAAGCTGCTGCGGCTCGTGTTCTGCAAGGTAGAGAGCGACGCTCATGCCGACCGGAAGAGGTGGTAGGGGAAGTTGCCGTTCTTGTCCGTCAATGGCTCCACCAGCTTCGCGATCCCCAGCATTACCCTCATAAGCTCCTCGTCGAACTCCTCCTCTCCCCTCTTCCATACCGGCATGTCGTCGCCGGCGTGGCCCGTCTGTCCGAAGTGAGCTGGGCGCTGCTGCGGCGGGCCGGGGAGGGCCGCTGGACTGTCGCTGGAACGAGGCGGGTACGGCGGCTGTCCGGTGAAGCCGGCCCGAGGCGGATACGGCGGCAGCGGTGGCTGTCCGGGGAGGGCGAGGTGCCCCTCGCTGTGACGAGGTTGATATGGCGGCGGCGGCTGCCCGGAGAAAGACTGCGGCCCGTCAGTGTGACGAGGTGCGTATGGCAGGCCGTCGTTGATGCGAGGCTGGTATGGCAGGTGCTGCTGCTGCAACGGCGGCGGCGGCGGGAGCGGCTGAGTGACCGCCGCGCGAGGAGGCTGCAACGGCTGTTGCAGTTGCGAGGGGCGCATGGGTGGCTGCAGGTGGGGCTGCGCGGGGCGCGCCGGCGGCTGCAGAGGCGGCGCCGCAAAGCCGACCGACTTGGCGCTCTTGCTGATCGGTGCAGCAGAGTCCGGGGCATTGCTTCCGCCGCCACTCGCCGGCAATGCGGGCGGTTCGAGCTTGCTGTCCCCACCGTCCAGCATGAACTTCACCCGAGGGGAATCCCGGAGCGCGCTCGCCGCGGTCGACGCGCCATCGTCGGTGCTCTTTTTCAGGATTGACTTGGGCCGCCCCACGGCCGTGCGCGCCGGCACGGCCCTGGACAACGGCAGCGGAGCACCGTTCCCAGAGCTCCCGGGCCTGAACGGAGCGGTCTCCATGAGCCGCAGATCGGAACGCTGCGGGGGAGCCGCCTCGAGCCCCGGGTCGCCGCCGGCCGACGACGACTCGACGCCGCGGAGATAGTAGTTGGGGTCCACCTGGCCGAACATGGCGTTGCTCCGGGCGTACTTGAGCGCCACCTCGGCGTCGGACTGGAACTTATAGATGACCCGGCACATGTGGGACTTCCAGTACACGCGGATGCCGTCGACGTCAAGCGGCCCGAAGCGCGCGAACCTCGCCTTGAGGGAGGCCACCGATGGCAGCGTGCCCTTCAGCGGGAACTTCATCATCAGCGCAGTCGGCGACGGCGTCTTGATCGCCGGCGCCGCAGCCGGCTCCTTCTTCTTGGCAGACGTCATTTCAGGCTGCTCCTTCACGCCAGGACGTGGCTGCTGTGCCGCCGGGGCCGCCGCGGCGTCTCTCTGCTCCAGGCCGGCCTTCTTGTCAGTGGCCAGTGTCTTAATCTTGTCGAGCTTGGTTTTCTTCTTGGCGGCCAGCTCCTCCTGCCGGTCAGAGGGGCCGCGCTTCACGCCGGCTTTGGCGGGGTCGCCCGGACCCACGGCCGGCTTCTTCTTCGCCGGCTTGGGCGGCTGGCCGTCGGCGGCGGCGACGGCGGCGGCATTGGGCTTATTATTATCCAAGCTCTTCTTAGACTCCTCGGGTGGATCGTTCTCATAGCTCTTCTTGTAGTATTTTGAGCGGAACGCGAGGACGAAAGAGCGAGCGGTGTCAGAGATGCGGCGGCCGGCGCCATAGAAGGCAACGAGCGGAAGGTTTTGAAGGTCGGATATTACCTGTTTCAGGTCCAGGCCATCAAGGTCCACCTTGGGAGGCGAGAACGCAGGCTTACCGCCGCCGCCAACGGAGGGAGAGGCGGCGGAGGCCGCGCCGCCGCTGAGGTCGGCAAGCTTCTTCTTCTTCTTCTTCTTCTTGGGCTCGCCACTAGCGGCGGCGCCGGCGGCGTCCGCCGGTTCCTCCCTCTCGCGCTTGCGGACCTTCTTCGGCTTGGTCGCCTTCTTGGGCGCGGCGTCCGTGGGGACGCCGCCCTCGCTCGCCTGACCGGCGGGAGGAAGCGCTACCGGGGTGGGCGGAGCGCGCCTCTGCAGCATGAGCTCCTCGTCGCCGGCGCTGCTTACTAACGGCGGCGTGGGCGGATCAGCCGGGAAACCAGGTGGGCCGTCGTCCAGAGCGGGGGCCGCGCCCGGCGGGTACACGTCCGGGAGCGCGCCCGGCCGGTGGGAGGCCTCCGGCATGGACGCCGACGCCGGCAGCGCCGGGGCGCGCGCGTCCTCCCGTCGCTTGAGCTGGTACTGGTCCTTCTTGCTGGCCTTGGGCTTCATGGCCGGAGCGCCGGGCACGATCTTCTCCATGAGCCTCGCGGCGGCGCCCTTCCGTCGGACGGGGAGCTTCTCCGGCGTCCGCAGCCGGCCCTTGAGCGGCCGAGCTGCAAGGCATCTCAGCAGCCCATGTCAGCACGCAGCACCACACCACAGCCATCGGAGCGATAGAATACAATAGAATAGTAGATAAACATAAAACACACGGCAATACAAGTCAATGCAAATATGCAATGCTCTAGGTAGGTATTTATGCATGTGCTCATTTTTTTTGTTTTTTTTAGTTTATTTTCAGGCTTTCTTTTTTTTCTTATTCTATTATATTGTCCGTTATGTAACTATTTTTATTTTTTAAATTTAATTACGCTAAAAAATCTACTAATAATTATAGTAAAAAAACTGCTATAGTAGTAAAAAGCTAGAAATTTGAAGTTTCATGAACCCAAATGAGCACTTACATTTAGAAACCTGCTAGATGCATCACACATTTAATATGAAATAATAGATAGACAACTGTTTACAAAAGTATTCTAATATTCAAGTAATACTGCAGTAATTGTACTAGTGGAAAACTATAGCAAAAAAAAGAAGGTTAATATACAGTAATTAGATCCAAACAGTCCAAAGGAATTTCACAATCAATCTACAAAAATTGCCACATTTCAAATTGGGCCTCTTGTAAAAAGTTATAAAAGTTCATGTGTATCCAGCGGTCCCACCAAACATGGATTTTATCTCTTTTTTAGTTTTATTATATATTTGGCCGTACGTTTGGGTTGACCTTTCGAAGACTTTGACCGGGCAGAATGCGTGACAACGTTAATTTACCATTGCTGCTTTGCTTTTTTCAACAGTACCATCGGAATTCGTTAGAGTTTAACCGAAAGGCAGAAATTTTAGTTTAACTGAAACGTAGAAATTTTGCATGCAACAATCACAGAAGAATACAATTTAATTTTAGAGAAATTAGAACAAAAAAAAATCTACGATCGAAACGGGAGATTAGCCGCAATCGGTCAAAGCTTAGAGCAGAATGGCTTGCTGATACGCACGTCTTGAGCCTCGGCTATCCAGGAGCACACTGGGGCCCAGCAACCCAGGGTGTCAGACAAGATACTCCTTTATAAAAAAAAATTGTATTTCTTATAACATTTAACTCCACTTTTCTGAAAACTGAAACAGCTTCTCTAAGTGGTTCAAACGTCTTCTCAGGATCAAAACCACACGCAGCGTCTTCGTCATCTTAAAAAATACAAACAAAAACCATCAGTAAACAGGACCAAAATTGTGCTAGCAAGCCCTTGCATATCACATTCTTCTTTTTGGAACGAGAATGTACTGATGCATCCTAATAAGTATCAGTCTAAAGTTCAACTATATAGGCTGACGGCTTCCAGCGTTGGTCGTACTTGCAATCCAGCCCGTCCATATATGCAGATGCGCTTGGGCCCGTCTGGGAAAATCTCTCCTCGATGCAAGATACTACAAATAGTTGACACCTGATGACTGCCATTGCACCTTGATTTCACCTCAATTCGCTAATCCCTGTATTTTAAACTCAATTCCTAGTTTTTCCCCCTCGAGTGAACCAAAATAAAAAGTGAGCACATACCTCAGCCTCTACAAAGGTGAGGCGTATTAGCATATGCCCGCGTCTATTGGGACTGCGAGAATTAGTTAGTCTACCATTTTCCATGCTGAGTTATTTCACTCTTTTTTAGACGACTCAAGACATTGGTGGCCACTTAATAAAATTCAAAATAACAGCGGCTCTAGGGTCCGCCAGACAGCCGCCTGGACCAGGTTGCTCCGGGCCGCGTTTAAGCTCAAACTAGGTAGTGCTCTAACCGGCCTAAAAACCATAATTTTTAGTTGCAACTGAACTATAGCACTAGTTAGCTTTTTCTGAATCAAACAATATAATAATAATAATAATAATAATACGAAAAGTTAAAAAAACACACCACTATATCTTTTAGAACAGTGCAAATAAATAAGAAAAAAAGAAAAACCAAAAAAATAAAAAGACCAAAAGGCTAAAAAAACAAAAACAAGCCACCAAGACTACGTCCGATCTCGAAAAGATTGCTCTATCCAGCCCCGTGTGGTAGTCAGTTGAGGTTGCCTTGGTTGGGAATCCGCGGAAATCAGTGCAATTCCCATTCACAACTCATCACATGAGGGTTAACAGTTGGATCATGGAAGGGGGATCCCCATGGAAGGTGTAGGGGCCTTCAGTTCACGGAAAGTCAGTTCCCACACGAACGGTGGCGACGCTATCTGATTTTCCTTGGGCAAGATCGTCGTCCAGCCGCGTCCAGAAAAGCAAACTCACGGAGCTCTGGTCTTCGTGGCGAGTGGAAAGAAAACATTACTTCAACAAAAGATTTCGTTTTTGTTTGTGTATACTGATTAGCTTTTCAGAAAGGAAAAAAACTGAAACTAAAACTACGTGCTGTCCCTAGTGCTTGCCTATATGGTCTTGCAAAAGTGGCCTGTTGTTTGCTCTCAATTCCGAAGGCAAAATAAGTTTATAGTACTAGAGGGTTTTGAAGTTCATCCCTAATGGTATGGGTAAATGAATCTACTGGACGACGAGATAGCCTATCCAATCATTCTACCGAGCACAAGGACGCTGGTTCAAAAGGCTTCTCATCGCAAGCAGCAACCAAAACAGCAGACTGGAACTGCTCGAAAAAGGAGCCTTCTCGTCGCAGCAGCAGTAGCTAAAACAGCCGACTGGAAAAGATTCAAAAGGCTTCTCATCGCAGCCGCAACTAAAACAGCTGGAAGTATCACTGGCTCCAGTGACACAGCACCTAAGTTTTCTGGATGAACATCAACCAAGTTTCTCAACCTACCGACTCTGCATCGCCCATTCTCCGGCCAGTAGACAGGCATTCGTCAGCAGGTCCTATTGGCCAAGGCTTCGGTTCAGCCGGAGGCCTGGAGCATATAGCAACAATGCATGGGTTACACCTCAACATTAATGCATGGGCTATAGGGTTAGATTGAGTGCCCAGAGTTACCAATGGTCTGGACAACATTTTAGTGCAAGTTTATTAGTGCCTGAATTGTTTCTGTTAACTTTCACCGTATTGTAGGGTTACACCTCAACGTTAATGCATGTAGGTCTATAGGTCAGATGCAAGACACATGTGAAGAATTACTCCATGTTCAGATTGTTTTGGGATTGACAAGACAATATTAGGATTTTTCTTATGGTGCACATCTAGACTAATTCCACTGTAAATACTCAAACTCTTGACTCTGAACAGTTGGACTGACATGTGTATCTAAAAGAACAGAAAACATCCTTAACTGCAGCTATACCTTCATAATTTATACACGTTTATAAATATAATTAACTATAAGCACCTCGACAGATCAGTGTAGAGCGCAAGTAGCTTAACTTGATGCCTTCCTTCAAGACATACAGGTGAACTCAACCACCTTACCTCAATGCCTGCTTCAATGATGAACAGGAATCGTGCATCCAGAACAGAACATGTTACGTTGATATATACACCAAGTGCACTCATCTCTCATCTCCATGAAGCACCACATGTTTATCAGGTGCATTAACATACTTTCTTTCAGAATAGGTGTTTCCAGTATTTATATTTCTTTACAAAGCAGGACCTTAATTACTTTTCACCAACCATATGCATAACAATCAATTTTCTGAAAATAAGTGCATCATCCTTGATATGCCAAATTATGAAAGGGATTACCAAACATACAATGTGAACACAAACAGAAATGCACGATACAGAAAATGATGCACAACTATCAGAAAAGGAAGGAAATCACTAATTCCAAACATATAAGAGTTGACACATGGTTAAATAAACTACAGTGAATAGGACCAAAATCAAGGAAATAGCAAAAGATTTCACAACCCAATACATCATAATTCACACTAGTCACTGCTTAAAAAATCTTTTCATGCCTACAAGATCGTGGAGGAACAAATTTTCACCATATATTTATTATTTGTATTCGGCATAACTAGGATGGAAGAGATCTCAAATTGGATAGGGTAAGGTAGTACTGATATACATATCCATATTTTGGAACAAACCCAGATTGATCACAGGATATGCATATCTGTCAGGTTTTACTTAATTTGGATTTAATTATATAACACAAAACAAGTTACCATTTATTACCAGTATAACTTCGTACAAATTTTGCACATGATTAGTATAAATAGTGTAGCTCGAGACTATTCCCATCACATTCATGCAGCAAGCAGTTCAACATAAGAGAAATAAAAACTATTTGAACCAAATCCAATGTTTAGCCATCAAGTTCAAGTACACAGCAACAGCAATAATAGCACAGTCAATAGAACTACTAGTAGGATTAGGCATGTGAGTGTCGATACCTCGTTGGGCCCGTTCAGCCGCGGCTTGCTCCTCGGCGGCGAGTGCCTTCTCGGGATCCACCCCGAACGCTTCGGCGTAGGTGCGGTCGCGCAACTCGAACCTGGATCGGCGGTAGGCCACGAGCATCGCGGCCATCTCGATCCCCGTCACGGTCCGTGCGGCCGCCTCGGCCGCGTCCCGCTGCTCTACGGCGGCGTCCTGCAGGTAGTCCAGCAGCGTCCGCGGCACGAACCGCTCCCGCGCGGCTGTCACCTGGTCGGGGTGGTACTCGGCGTCGTGGTCGAACCCGGGGACGTCGACCAGGAGGAACCCGGGGTCGTCGTGGTGGGGGCGGAAGGCGAGGGGCTCGCGGCAGGGGCAGAGGAGCGCGAGGGCGCCGCGGCGCGCGATCTCGTCGATCGCCTCGGCGACGGCAAGGGAGAAGTTGCGGGTGCTAGCCTGGAAGGCCTTCTCGGGGAAGTGGTCCTCGAAGCGGACGAGCTCGTGCGGCTCGAACCACCCGTAGCTCGAGTCGCCGAAGAAGGCGACGAGGACGAGGCCGTCGTGGCGGCCGCGGTGCACCTCCGCGTCGTTGGTGAGGGTGATGCTGTAGATGTGGCCGGGCCACCACGGGTGGGACTTGACCTTACCCCAGACCATGTCGCCAAAGCGGAGGGCGTGCATCGACGCGTCGCCGCCTCCGGCGACGATGGAGCCGGAGCCGGCGTCCCCGGCGGCGGGGTCGGACATCCTGCGTAGGGGAAGCGAAACCCTAGATTTGGGTGCGGGGCCTCGCAGTCTCTGGGCTTGGGCTTGGGTTTGGGACTCCGCGCTTTGGGTTTCGGGAGACGAGGAAATTTGGGGAGCTCGGGCGGGGAGCGCACTAGGGGCATGATGGGAATTAAGCGTAACATCTTTATCTTCACTCCTTAAAAACAAGGATTGGTGGTTGGTTCTCTTTCACCCTTTCTCACAAAAAACCTATATTCATTGACGTGTGGGCCTCTCTCACCCCGAAACCCGTACGCTACGTTACTGACGTTAACGTCAGAGGATCCGTTTCCCCTCATTTCTTCCGCCCTCGCCACATTTCTCCGTCGCTCCTCCCCCCGCCCTCGCCTCCTACCTTCTCCGCCGCTCCGCCCTCGCCTCCTACCCTCCCTCCTCCGCCGCTCTGCCCTCGCCTCCTCCTCCCCACCCCGCGCCGCCGTCACCTCCCCCTCCCCCGCTCCTCCGCTCCGCCGCCACCTCCTCCCCGGCTCCTTCGCTCCGCCCTCGCCTCCTCCTCCCCACTCCGCGCCGCCGCCGCCTCCTCCTCCTCATCCCCACACCGTACCGCAGCCAGTTATGGAGAACGTCGTGATGGTTTGGGGTTGGACTAGGTGGGGTTTTGAGCTTCTTTAAATGAGGGTTGAGTGGATTTGGGTTTGGTTTTAATCTATTATCATCCCTAATGCAAATACATAATTGTTCTGGAAGCTGCTTGCTTTTGCATTGAAATGCTTTATTTACAAGCTAACGTGAGGCATGGAAGAGCAGGTGCTGAGCGATCTGGTGCAGTGTGCGGTGTATGATGATATCCATGGGTACACAGCAACGGCTAACAACCCTTTCTTTGATGACAGTGCACCCAAGGATCACGTATTCGTTGATGAGTTTACCTGCATAGGTATTGATAAAATTTTCATATGAACAGAAGTTTCTCTTTGGTTCTTCATAAGGGACTTGATTTATTTTATCTTGTTGATGTGGATATATTCAGGATGCAAAAATTGTGCCAATGTGTGCCCTATGTCTTTAAAATTGAGGAGGATTTTGGGAGGTCAGGAGTCTACTCCTAGTCAGGTAGTACAGAGCTAATTCAGGATGTCATCGATAGTTGGTGAGACTCCGAAGCCCACCATAATATTTATTCGATCATTAGGAATCTACGACCTGCCAGTTATCCACACCAGTATTGTAGAAGTTCTTGCAAGTTGTTGAGAACAAATTACTGAATGTGTTGTTGATATCTTCATGTTATAATTTCAAATGCGAAGGATGTTGCACTAAACTTTCTCATATTTCCATTTCCAGCCCAGTTGACTATATTCACTGGACTTCCGTTGCACAACTTTCACTCCTCGAGAATGAAATGCGCAGAGTAGAAATAGTGAATGTAAGAAGACCTTCTGTCAGATATAATTTTCTTTGTATGATCATGTAAAGCTTCATGTTGTAGGGGTGACCCAACCCCCCGTGACTGGGCCGTGCATCTAGTCCAACATGTAATAGGCCCAATAGTGTAGAGGAATATAACAGTGTAAATATACCAATGTACCCTCATCCCTTGTAAGCACTAAGGGGTAGAATGGGGATTTCGCATTCTACCCCACTCATATATATAAACCCCCAGGAGGGGCAAAGGGGGGGGGACATCTCCCTCATTCTCACCACCTCTCCAGATCTAGCCCTCTTCCTCTTCTACCAATCCCCCTCTCTTCCTGTCTAGTTTGTAGCTACGACAGGTGGCGCCGTCCGTGGGGAGCGACTAGAAGTTGCGTATGGAAGAGGTTCCTCCAGCATCCAACAAAAGATAAGTTGTTCGTTCGCTAAAAATTTAGCCATTTTTGGTTGCAGAGGTGTAGGGGTTTTGTCTTCATACTTCGATCTGTTTTGTAGATGCGGTATTGAATAGATCTAATCGGAGGCGACATCTGGGATGGTTTGGTGGCCTGATCCTTCTGGACAGGGAGGTACGCCATCGAGCTCAGCGCCACCACGCTTCGCCATGACACCGGCCAGCACGTATGTGCGCTCGCGCATGCTGCGTCGTCAAGGACTCTGCGTCGGTATCCTCGACCCCGGCTCCGCGCGTGTGGGCCCCACGACCCCGTCCGCGCACCGAAGCTGCCTCCGCGCGTGTGGACTCCGCCGTATGTATGAACTAGCCCTATGATCAGTCTCCGCATCGTCGTCTTCGACGTCGCGTCCCCGCTGCGGGCTCCACTCTGTCGAAGACCTTGGCCGTGGACCCGCGCAGACGAAGCCTCGCTGTACCCCTCTGCAAGAAGATCCAGCTAAGTGCTGCGTCCACTGTTCGCCCTCGTGCAGGAAAAAAATAAGTGCTCTGTCCGAGCGCCACGGATCCTCAACCCAGGTGTATTGGCAAAGTGCTTGTACGGCTCGCGTCGCTGCCTTTGCGGCGGACCTCCACGGCTCGCGGGCGAGCTCCGCGCAGACTCCGCCGCGCTACGGAGCTACATGAGTTCGCTCGCCTACACCAGGGTGGCCGCGCGCACGGCAACAGAGGACAGCCTAGGTGGATCTCCGACGACCTCAACCCACCTCGACTACTTCCCCCGAAGCCTCCGAAGCGGGCTACGCGTGCGCCGGCGAGGTCCCGGTGGAGATTGGCGGGCGGCCGCAGGATGCCACCACGCTCCTCGTCGCTGAGTCATGCGGAGGCAGATACGCCGCCATGCTCGGTGTCTCTGTCACGAGAGCCGTCCACTCCGGTGAAACGGTGAAGGAGCTCCGCGCGAAGGGCAAGCCTCCGTACCTGTGACGTCTTCGCCGCCGGCTCCGCGTGAACCCGCCAGCCTCTGCGCCTGCGAGGCCTACACCATCGGCTCCGCGCCTGCGAGGACTGCGGCTTCGCGCCTGCGAGGTCTACGCCATCGGCTCCGCGCCTGCGAGGACTGCGACTTCGCGCCTGCGAGGTCTACGCCATCGGCTCCGCGCCTGCGAGGACTGCGACTGCACGCCTGCGAGGTCTACGCCATCGGCTCCGCGCCTGCGAGGACTGCGACTCCGCGCCTGCGAGGTCTACGCCATCGGCTCCGCGCTTGCGAGGACTGCGGCTTCGCGCCTGCAAGGTCTACGCCATCGGCTCCGCGCGAACCCGCCAACCTCCGCGCATGCGGCGTCGGCGCCACTGGTTCCGCCCGGCCCCACCGGTCTCCGCACCGGCCTCGGCGACGGCCTCCATGTCAACGAAGACTCCGCGTCCTCGGCGCCACGACGGCTTCGCCAGGTCGGGCCTCGGTGAGGACGCGTACCTCCCGGAGGCCATGTTCAATATCCAGCCCCACCTGATAAGCAGGGTACGTGGTTACGTGCAACGCTTTGATAATCCCCACTGCATTCCTTGCGTGCATGCCTTTAAGGAAGCAGTTGTGCATCATAGTCAGTTATTGCGGCTATAGTTTTATTCTGAGCACATTTGATTTGGCCGTGTCTGCTTCTTCGGTTTTGGCCTGTTCTGGGTTACCGCAGCATCAAATGCTTTTCCAGTGCGGTATTCTGGGGCGCTTTGTTGTCGCGAGTCTTCGCCATTTCTTTCTTGCCCCCTTTTTGGTCCTCGAT
Source organism: Dendrocalamus latiflorus (assembly GCA_017311315.1). Taxonomy (NCBI): domain Eukaryota; kingdom Viridiplantae; phylum Streptophyta; class Magnoliopsida; order Poales; family Poaceae; genus Dendrocalamus; species Dendrocalamus latiflorus. Next base: position 18,579,958 of record CM029619.1, on the reverse strand, counting down.
TTTGGTTTAAATCGCACGACGGCTTTGCGCCTCGGCGTAGTCCACGGACTCTAAATAAGACGTAGTGTCGAGCCTAGCTCCGCACGCGCGAGTCTCCGGACTATAAAGAAAGCGTCGCGTCGAGCTCTGCTCCGCACGCCAATAGTCCACGGACTCTAAATAAGACGTAGCGTCGAGCCTAGCTCCGCACGCACGAGTCTCCGGACAATAAAGAAGGCGTCGCGTCGAGCTCTGCTCCACACGCCATAGTCCACGGACTCTAAATAAGACGTAGCGTCGAGCCTAGCTCCGCACGCGCGAGTCTCCGGACTATAAAGAAGGCGTCGCGTCGAGCTCTGCTCCGCACGCCATAGTCCACGGACTCTAAATAAGACGTAGCGTCGAGCCTAGCTCCGCACGCGCGAGTCTCCGGACTATAAAGAAGGCGTCGCGTCGAGCTCTGCTCCGCACGCCATAGTCCACGGACTCTAAATAAGACGTAGCGTCGAGCCTAGCTCCGCACGCGCGAGTCTCCGGACTATAAAGAAAGCGTCGCGTCGAGCTCTGCTCCGCACGCCAATAGTCCACGGACTCTAAATAAGACGTAGCGTCGAGCCTAGCTCCGCACGCACGAGTCTCCGGACTATAAAGAAGGCGTCGCGTCGAGCTCTGCTCCGCACGCCATAGTCCACGGACTCTAAATAAGACGTAGCGTCGAGCCTAGCTCCGCACGCGCGAGTCTCCGGACTATAAAGAAGGCGTCGCGTCGAGCTCTCCTCCGCACGCCATAGTCCACGGACTCTAAATAAGACGTAGCGTCGAGCCTAGCTCCGCACGCGCGAGTCTCCGGACTATAAAGAAGGCGTCGCGTCGAGCTCTCCTCCGCACGCCATAGTCCACGGACTCTAAATAAGACGTAGCGTCGAGCCTAGCTCCGCACGCGCGAGTCTCCGGACTATAAAGAAGGCGTCGCGTCGAGCTCTGCTCCGCACGCCATAGTCCACGGACTCTAAATAAGACGTAGCGTCGAGCCTAGCTCCGCACGCGCGAGTCTCCGGACTATAAAGAAGGCGTCGCGTCGAGCTCTGCTCCGCACGCCGTAGTCCACGGACTCTACATAAGACGTAGCGTCGAGCCTAGCTCTGCACGCACTCTACGGAGTATAAATAAGACGCAGCGGGGGGACGCCTTCGTGCGCACTCTACGGAGTATAAAGAAGACGTGGCGTCGAGCCTAGCTCCGCAAGCAATAGTCCACGGACTCTAAATAAGACGTAGCGTCGAGCCTAGCTCCGCACGCGCGAGTCTCCGGACTATAAAGAAGGCGTCGCGTCGAGCTCTGCTCCGCACGCCATAGTCCACGGACTCTAAATAAGACGTAGCGTCGAGCCTAGCTCCGCACGCGCGAGTCTCCGGACTATAAAGAAGGCGTCGCGTCGAGCTCTGCTCCGCACGCCATAGTCCACGGACTCTAAATAAGACGTAGCGTCGAGCCTAGCTCCGCACGCGCGAGTCTCCGGACTATAAAGAAGGCGTCGCGTCGAGCTCTGCTCCGCACGCCATAGTCCACGGACTCTAAATAAGACGTAGCGTCGAGCCTAGCTCCGCACGCGCGAGTCTCCGGACTATAAAGAAGACGTAGCGTCGAGGTCCGCCTCCGCACGCGCGAGTCTCCGGACTATAAGTTAAGTCGTGCGCCAAGGTCTGCCTCCGCACGCGAGAGTCCAAGGACTATAAATTAAGTCGTGTGCCGAGGTCAGCCTCCGCACCCGAGAGTCCAAGGACTATAAATTAAGTCGTGCGCCAAGGTCTGCCTCCGCACGCGAGAGTCCAAGGACTATAAATTAAGTCGTGCGCCGAGGTCAGCCTCCGCACGCGAGAGTCCAAGGACTATAAATTAAGTCGTGCGCCCAGGTCTGCCTCCGCACGCGAGAGTCCAAGGACTATAAATCAAGTCGTGCGCCGAGGTCCGCCTCCGCACGCGCCAGTCTACGGACTCTAAATAAGTCGTGCGCCGAGGTCCGCCTCCGCACGCGCCAGTTACCCTCACGCACTTTACGGAGTATAAAAATTGTGCAATGGCCGAGACACTAGGGAGTGCCTCGCCTTATTGGTGCGGCACCTGGATGTCGCACCTTCGGGCGCGTTACACCCGGGAGTGTATCGCTCCTTTTTGAAGGTAGGGGAACGGCGGTCTCGCCTCCCTACCTCGGCGTGCGTAGTGCCTTCGGCCTACGCTCCAAGCGCCCGCTCCCCGCGGGCGCTCCTTTTTGAAGGTAGGGAACGGCGGTCTCGCCTCCCTACCTCGGCGTGCGTAGTGCCTTCGGCCTACGCTCCAAGCGCCCGCTCCCTTTTGAAGCTAGGGGAACGGCGGTCTCGCCTCCCTACCTTGGTGTGCGTAGTGCCTTCGGCCTACGCTCCAAGCGCCCGCTCACCGCGGGCGCTCCCTTTTGAAGGTAGGGGAACGGCGGTCTCGCCTCCCTACCTCGGTGTGCGTAGTGCCTTCGGCCTACGCTCCAAGCGCCCGCTCCCCGCGGGCGCTCCCTTTTGAAGGTAGGGGAACGGCGGTCTCGCCTCCCTACCTCGGCGTGCGTAGTGCCTTCGGCCTACGCTCCAAGCGCCCGCTCCCCGCGGGCGCTCCTTTTTGAAGGTAGGGGAACGGCGGTCTCGCCTCCCTACCTCGGCGTGCGTACTGCCTTCGGCCTACGCTCCAAGCGCCCGCTCCCCGCGGGCGCTCCTTTTTGAAGGTAGGGGAACGGCGGTCTCGCCTCCCTACCTCGGCGTGCGCAGTGCCTTCGGCCTACGCTCCAAGCGCCCGCTCCCCGCGGGCGCTCCTTTTTGAAGGTAGGGGAACGGCGGTCTCGCCTCCCTACCTCGGCGTGCGTAGTGCCTTCGGCCTACGCTCCAAGCGCCCGCTCACCGCGGGCGCTCCTTTTGGAAGGTCGGGGAACGGCGGTCTCGCCGCCCTACCTCGGCGTGCGTAGTGCCTTCGGCCTACGCTCCAAGCGCCCGCTCACCGCGGGCGCTCCTTTTCGAAGGTAGGGGAACGGCGGTCTCGCCCCCCTACCTCGGCGTGCGTAGTGCCTTCGGCCAACGCTCCAAGGGCCCGCTCCCCGCGGGCGCTCCTTTTGGAAGGTAGGGGAACGGCGGTCTCGCCCCCCTACCTCGGCGTGCGTAGTGCCTTCGGCCTACGCTCCAAGCGCCCGCTCCCCGCGGGCGCTCCTTTTCGAAGGTAGGGGAACGGCGGTCTCGCCCGCCTACCTCGGCGTGCGTAGTGCCTTCGGCCTACGCTCCAAGCGCCCGCTCCCCGCGGGCGCTCCTTTTCGAAGGTAGGGGAACGGCGGTCTCGCCCGCCTACCTCGGCGTGCGTAGTGCCTTCGGCCTACGCTCCAAGCGCCCGCTCCCCGCGGGCGCTCCTTTTTGAAGGTAGGGGAACGGCGGTCTCGCCTCCCTACCTCGGCGTGCGTAGTGCCTTCGGCCTACGCTCCAAGCGCCCGCTCACCGCGGGCGCTCCTTTTTGAAGGTAGGGGAACGGCGGTCTCGCCTCCCTACCTCGGCGTGCGTAGTGCCTTCGGCCTACGCTCCAAGCGCCCGCTCCCCGCGGGCGCTCCTTTTTGAAGGTAGGGGAACGGCGGTCTCGCCTCCCTACCTCGGCGTGCGTAGTGCCTTCGGCCTACGCTCCAAGCGCCCGCTCCCCGCGGGCGCTCCTTTTTGAAGGAAGGGGAACGGCGGTCTCGCCTCCCTACCTCGGCGTGCGTAGTGCCTTCGGCCTACGCTCCAAGCGCCCGCTCCCCGCGGGGCTCCTTTTTGAAGGTAGGGGAACGGCGGTCTCGCCTCCCTACCTCGGCGTGCGTAGTGCCTTCGGCCTACGCTCCAAGCGCCCGCTCACCGCGGGCGCTCCTTTTGGAAGGTAGGGGAACGGCGGTCTCGCCTCCCTACCTCGGCGTGCGTAGTGCCTTCGGCCTACGCTCCAAGCGCCCGCTCCCCGCGGGCGCTCCTTTTCGAAGGTAGGGGAACGGCGGTCTCGCCCCCCTACCTCGGCGTGCGTAGTGCCTTCGGCCTACGCTCCAAGCGCCCGCTCCCCGCGGGCGCTCCTTTTTGAAGGTAGGGGAACGGCGGTCTCGCCTCCCTACCTCGGCGTGCGTAGTGCCTTCGGCCTACGCTCCAAGCGTCCGCTCCCCGCGGGCGCTTTTTTTCGAAGGTAGGAGAACAACAGTGTCGGCGCGTCTTCGGCGCTCGACTCCGCCGTCCGCCTTGTAGGCATCGCCTCGGCGGGACGGCACGTCTTCGGCGCTCGACGACACATCTTCGGCGCCCGACTCCGCCGTCCGCATCGTAGGCATCGCCCCGGCGGGACGGCACGTCTTCGGCGCTCGACGACACGTCTTCGGCGCTCGACTCCGCCGTCCGCCTCGTAGGCATCGCCTCGGCGGGACGGCACGTCTTGGGCACTCGACGGCACGTCTTCGGCGCGCGACGACACGTCTTCGGCGCTCGACTCCGCCGTCCGCCTCGTAGGCATCGCCTCGGCGGGACGGCACGTCTTGGGCGCTCGACGGCGCGTCTTCGGCGCCCGACGACACGTCTTCGGCGCTCGACTCCGCCGTCCGCCTCGTAGGCATCGCCTCGGCGGGACGGCACGTCTTGGGCGCTCGACGGCGCGTCTTCGGCGCCCGACGACACGCCTTCGGCCTCGACTCCGCCGTCCGCCTCGTAGGCATCGCCTCGGCGGGACAGCACGTCTTCGGCACTCGACTCCGCCGTCCGCCTTGTAGGCATCGCCTCGGCGAGACGGCACGTCTTCGGCGTTCGACGACACGTCTTCGGTGCTCGACTACGCCGTCCGCCTCGTAGGCATCGCCTCGGCGGGACGGCACGTCTTCGGCACTCGACGGCAGACGGCACGTCTTCGGCGCTCGACTCCGCCGTCCGCCTTGTAGGCATCGCCTCGGCGGGACGGCACGTCTTCGACGCTCGACGACACGCCTTCGGCCTCGACTCCGCCGTCCGCCTTGTAGGCATCGCCTCGGCGGGACGGCACGTCTTCGGCGCTCGACGACACGTCTTCGGCGGCCGACTCCGCCGTCCGCCTCGTAGGCATCGCCCCGGCGGGACGGCACGTCTTCGGCGCTCGACGACGCGCCTCCGGCCTCGACTCCGCCGTCCGCCTTGTAGGTATCGCCTCGGCGGGACGGCACGTCTTCGACGCTCGACGACACGCCTTCGGCCTCGACTCCGCCGTCCGCCTGGTAGGCATCGCCTCGGCGGGACGGCACGTCTTCGGCGCTCGACGACACGTCTTCGGCGCCCGACTCCGCCGTCCGCCTCGTAGGCATCGCCTCGGCGGGACGGCACGTCTTTGACGCTCGACGACACGCCTTCGGCCTCGACTCCGCCGTCCGCCTCGTAGGCATCGCCTCGGCGGGATGGCACGTCTTCGGCGCTCGACGACGCGCCTTCGGCCTCGACTCCGCCGTCCGCATCGTAGGCATCGCCTCGGTGGGACGGCACGTCTTCGGCGCTCGACTCCATCGTCCGCCTTGTAGGCATCACCTCGGCGGGACGACACATCTTCGGTGCTCGACGACGTCTTCGCCGCTTCACCGGTTCCTTCATAAGCATTGCCTCTAGGGTATGCGAGCTATCAGTTGCATCGGCACCCTTGTGCTTGCTGTCAGGGAACGGGGGGCTGGGGTGGTTGATCGCGTCAGCTCGCCCATCGGGACCTCAGCGCTTGCTGTCGAGGGAGTACTGTTGTAGGAGTGGCCCAACCCCCCGTGACTGGGCCGTGCATCTAGTCCAACATGTAATAGGCCCAATAGTGTAGAGGAATATAACAGTGTAAATATACCAATGTACCCTCATCCCTTGTAAGCACTAAGGGGTAGAATGGGGATTTCGCATTCTACCCCACTCATATATATAAACCCCCAGGAGGGGCAAGGGGGGGGGACATCTCCCTCATTCTCACCACCTCTCCAGATCTAGCCATCTTCCTCTTCTACCAATCCCCCTCTCTTCCTGTCTAGTCTGTAGCTCTACGACACTTCAGTTATTGATGTGGACCTTATGGCTGACATTGGTAGCAAAAAAAGTACCATTCTCAAAACCTCTTAATCGAAGTATGCACAAGAAAATTTTCCTAAATGTTCAACCTGCTCCATTCTTTCTGTTAGGATTTTTTTAACATAAGTGCTATTTTCAGTAGTGCTGAGTCATAAGAAATACATGGTGATATTATCTTATATTCTCCTAATAGTAAACTAAAAGAAATTTCAATTTTGAGCAGATTGGGCTGATGAGTGCTGGGATGGGAATTTTTGTCGATGTGTTCCGGATGGTAATGATCTCTACAGTCATGTAAATTTGATTTGTTTTATCTAATTTACTCTTTAGGCATGCACTCAAGATTCTTTCTTCCTTGTCAATGTTGAGGCTACTAGAGTACAAATGCAATTTAGTTTTGTTCGGGGTCTACGGGTTTGTACATAGGGCATAGCTTTATACGTTGTTATTTACTTGTTATTAAGATGATGTCTGTCTGGCAGGCAAGTGCATGTTGGGAAAAGAGACAAGCAAAAGTCCTGGTATAATTCCTTCCTTTTGTTCATCTTTATATTGTCCCAAATACACCTTGAGGAATTCATGATCATTTCCCTCTTTCATATCTTTGACCAGAACTGCAAATAACTCATTGATATGCAAAGGAACTAAAAAGTTTTTATGCAAATCTGTCTGTTTTACAGGACTAGTTGAATGCACGTGTATTGCTACGGATTTTAAAATTTTATCATACTATATGTTCTAAAACTAACGGGTGGTAAAGTTTGTTGAAACGTGCATACAAATATATTCTATTTTTTTTAATCCGTAGCAATGCACGGACATTCAGCTAGTAGGGAGAGAAAAAAAGATGGATTTGCATGGCGAAGTGAGGCGAGGTGAGGGTGGAGATTATACATAGGTTCATGTGATATGCATTCAAAGTGTCTTCAAAAGTGGCAAAACGGTGCGTGCAATGAGGATTTAAATTATCTAAAGTGGGTGTCATGTGAATTTGGTCGGTAAAATTGTGGGTGTGCTTTGTTTCCAGTGGAGATAGTGTTGGCTAACATGTAATCGAGAAAAGGAGATAAGGATGAGATTGGAGGCATGGAATAGAGGAGAAAAGGAGGACTCAGTTGCCTGACCGAATCGGTCAAGATTGGGAACATTGACCTACTCGACCTTAGGCCTAGCCCTTATAAGAGCAAGTTTAATAGTATAGATAGCTGCTACCTCCAATACATTTCCATGTCATCAAAAGGTAAGATACAGCCAACTCATACAATAAGCTGGCTATAAGTTGTCTCTACAAGTGCTCTCAATCATTTAATACATACATGGGTATTGGTCATTTAATATATGCATGGGTATAGCAGTTAGTTCTATTGGTACATGCATGGATAACGCCTCTTTTCCTGTGCTATAGCCTGACTCTTGCATGGGAGCCGGCTTGGCTCTCTCTCTCCTTTTCTCTCCCCTCCACATAGGACTATGCTGACATGGATTCCCTTATAGCTAGCACAGTCAGCCTTATTAAACTTGCTCTAAGCGAGAGTGGAGGGGAGGCGCACCCCAAGAAATCCTAGTTGCCTAGCATCGTTGCCGCCTACCCTAGACACCTATGCTATTGAGGGCTATGGCAGTAAAAAGGATCGCTGTCGTGGCAATGATTTTGGCTGCCACATAAATGCTAGTAAAAAGATGCTTGTGCAACGCCCAACGTGACCCATGAGGGCATGTACAACCCACAGATAGCAAGCTGTCTATAAGTTTTGTCCACCTCACACAGAGACAACTGAACAGACAGCTTGTACAATGGTCTGTTTGTTTGACTGTCTGCAGATTATTTAATGCTTGCATGTAGCCATGATCAAGCATGAATATGATTTCTGTATACCATTGTGTTGCTTGTTGATGCAAAACAGATCAAGCATAAATAAGATGAACATGATTACAATATTTTTAGCACCATCAATATAAATGATATATTTATATATTTATATCTGAATTCAAATCAAAATTATTTTTTATTTTAAAATTCATACACACAAACATGACCATAAGCACGGGTTCCCTCAATTGGCATTCATCAATCCATACAATTTTGAACTTGCATTGTCATAATATAAGCATGGATAGCCACCATTCAACTACTATAATATTGTCACACGACCGTACAATGTGCTGTTCATAAGTTGCAACCTACATCTCCAAACAAAAAACATACTTACATACTGCTCAATTGACATAACACCAAATGTTTGCCCAACCAAAGAGAGCTCTACACTATGCATCTCTTTGCTCAAACTTCTCTATCTTCTTGCCGCTCTTGTCGACAATATCTGATTATAGCTAAGGAGTTCCATATATAGCCATAACTTTGTTGGCAAAGATGATATCAAGTGCAAAGACAACCACTAAGCAGCACAGAACATGTACATATTATTTTCTATGAATAGGGGAAATGGTAACAGATTGAAAGGATACAACCTGAAATCTTATCCTGGTCTTCTAAATTTGGGATGAGACTTGTAACTGACACACACATGGAAAGCATACATCTGCATGAGAAGTGCAATTAGTCACTTCTTTCAACTGAGAAACAGAGTAGCTGCAGTGGCACAGGCCAAACTAGCAAATCAGCTCTACCACAAAAGGCAAAAACAACCAGTAAAGCTAAGTAGCTGCGCCTCTCAGGAACAACCAATTTGCCTTGCCCTGATAAGCTGACAGATTAATTTCCAGCTTTAGAAAGGTAATAGCTCTGGTGCTAAGATTGGAGCTACTTTCCCTGGATTCAATTGACAGAAATAAAGTGTGAGGAACAGAATTACGGTCTTGTGTTGTGTCCTATATTGCCCATTACTCGCATCTGAACTGGATTCGATTGAAAGAAGTGTAGAATACTAGTATGTGAGCACCGGAAGTACGGTCTTGTGTCCTATATTGCCCATTACACGAAAATTAGGAATTGGACCATCGTCCAAATATAAACAAGATCAGTTTTCTTCACCGACCCAAGAAAAGAGCTCACAGAAACACCAACTTTTAAGCTTCTGCCAAAGCCAAAGCAAGCTCGATCTACTCATTCGTTTTCTTGAATACAGATTCCAACATCCGGTACGGTACTTCATCGCACAACTTGGGTCAGTAATATCATCGAACAGGTTGCGTTCATCCGCACAGAGTCAACGGCCATGGCTACGGGCGACCAAGAACCGCTCGCTCCAGCCTAAAATCCCAATTACCCGATCCCCAGATTCGGTCCTACTACATTCCAGGATTCACTATCCACCACATTTCCGATCCAATCTAACCAGGCTTCCGCGCAAGAAACCAAGAACTGGGCAGTGAATTTACAGATGGCCAAATCGAATCGCATGTGCAGAAGCCCATGGAATTTTTGGCAGTCAGGTGTAGAGGCAGCAAGCAGCCCGGCTGCCTGCTTCAGCAGCTTGCCGCCGTTCGGCCGCCGCCTAAGCTCCGCCGCTTTCTAGCACCTCGCCACGCAGCTGCTCAGCTGTGCCCGCTGGAGCCTCCGCCGCCGGCCCGCTGAGCATCCGTCGCGCATCTGGCCGCCACGCTCGGTGCCGAGCCCGCTGGAGCCTCCGTCGCGCTCCCGGCTGCCACGCACGACGTCGGCCAGCTGGAGCATATGTCGCGCACCCGGCCGCCACGCACGACGCCCTGCCCGCTGGAGCCTCCGCCGCGCACCACCGGTCTCGCCGGACTGGTCCTCACCTTCCCGCGCTGGTCCACGTGGGGACATCGACGCGCGCGCAGCGGATCTGCAGCGCCGACGCTTGGAGTCGACGGCTCGTACAAGGCGCGGCGAAGGTGTCTATTGGCGTGGGAGCACGAGCCAGGGTCGTCCTTTCGCGAGACGACGACCTCGCTGTCTTTTGCACCCGACAGGGTTCTTTTTGTAAAGTTGACAGCATGGAGACGACGCCGAAACGCGCGTTGTACATGCCCTGATGGTTCGGTCAAACTTGAACAGCACGATGGCACAAGTGATTGTGCTGGTCAGCAAGATTTTATGGGTGAAGTAAGCGATTGCAGGTCCATTCTTTTCAGCTTTTGAAACCGGCTTTTAGCTTTTGCTATAGTACCTAACTTTTAAACGGAGTATATTTTTCAAGACAGGGTCTACAAGTTAATTGTAGTACATGTTAACAGCCTAACATCTGTACCATCCAAAATCGCAAACGAGTATCTCTCTTTCCATAATCTCTGTCGCAAACAGCTAAAATTCAAAAATTTCAGCCAAAAACCATAAGCCACAGCCATAAAGAACAAGCCCGCAGTTTACTGTGCTAACTGAGGAATTTAACTAGCAATTTTTTGAGGGTTTAATGTAGACACAATAATTAAGCTACATCAAATAATATGACGATCAGCATTCAAACAAAAATTTTAATGGTTTAAAACTTACAAAATTTACAAAAATAATAAATTAAAACTAAGGTTTGGATTATTTTTTTTGTGTTGCAATTTAGATGGAGATACTTCTCCTTTTCCGTGGCCAGTGATGCTATGCTTCCTAGTTGCCATGTAGCCAACCATGATTATTGAGTAAACATTTCCGTGGCATCCACATCAGCAGGAACTTAGATTCTCTTATCGGCCGCAATCTCATCGGCAGCATTGAGGGCGGCCCATGGCATCATTGTCACTGTTGTTCTAATCTAGCATCTGCATTATCTTCAGCTATTTAGATAGAGATACTTCTCCTTTTTTTGCCTGTATATATGCTCTTTGTCGTCTAGATGGAGATACTTTTTGAGAGAGCAGTATATACTATGGGCCTGTTCTTTTCAACTGCGGCTTATGGCTTTTGACTGAAATTTTTGAATTTTGGCTGTTTACGGTATAGATTACAGAGAGACAGATACTCACTTGCTATTTTGGCTGGTACAAATGCTAGGCTTTTAACATGTAGATCATTTAACTTGTAGACCCCGTCTTGAGAAAATACCCCGTTTGAAAGTTAGGTACTGTAGCAAAAGTCAAAAGCCGTCAGCTTTTGACTTAAAGAACAGACCCATATGTACTCCTTTTGGATTTTTCTTGGAGATCAATGTGCATACTCCTATCGGATCCTTTTTTAGAGACAAGTATATATTATATATTGTTTTTTCCATGTCATCATTCCCATATGAACAGCTTAAATTTTGCTTTATGAACATTCTTCATATAATGAAAAGGATATACTCCCTCAACTCTCAAGTGCATGTACGGACACTCCTTAAAGTATACATACTTCCTCTTTGGAAAACAAATTGTGCATACTTCCTAAGTACACTTGTGATATAGTCCCCAAATTATATGTACTCCCGTACATCCAAATCGTAAAATGTCTTATGGGTTATGCGACAGTTATACTCTATTTTTTCCAACAGCGCCATAACATAATATTTGTACTACCTTCCAACTAACTATAAAAGAATACATATGGTATCAAAGAACTACCTATAGTATGAAGAATCGCATATATACATGGTGAACTGATTTTCTCAAGTTCAATTGAACTAAAGGTAGCAGATGGTAGCATGTAGTATCATGTATCGGTTGCCTCAAAGCTAGGAGGTACAAAAAAAATAAAAAAAATTAAATACGCCCATAGCCCCACGTCTCTCGGTCGCTGACCACGGGAACCAATCGCGCCCGGCCGGAAATCTCGCAAGCTAGGTAAACTAATCCATAATTTAGTGGGTTTCCGGTGTTAGTTGCATCCGCATACCCTCCGAACGTAGGGTTCTCATGGATGATCAGTGGTATATACACCTTGACTCTTTAAAAACACGAGTTAGTGATCGTCGATGCGTTCTTTTTTCTCTCTCTATGTAACCATCCGATTTGATCCAGACTATCCGTCTCTCTCCCTCCGTCTCTCTCACAATCTAACCACCCCTCCTCTCCACTTTCCCACCTCGCGCATTTTATCAGGCTTCACCCTTCCTCGTGCCGCTTGAGCATCTCCTCCTCCCTGATCGCCACTCCGATGTCAGCCTCTCTCCTCCCCAGTCTACGATTCGATCTCTACCTCTCTCCACCCGCCACCGCCATGGAGGAGTCCATCGTCAGCTAGGTAACCCACCCTTCTTCTTCCCACTTCACATCGCTCTTGCTGCTCCGCTCGCTTCCCCCACTCCCCTCCCTTTCTCTCTTGGAAGTGGCGTGTCTCAGTGATTGAAGATGTTGGAGAAGCAGGTGCTATCGGTGGCCACGGCGGTGGAGGACAAGCTAGCCAAGGAGATCATTATGCTTGACCGCCTCGACCCGGACTACATTGAGGTGCTCTAGGAGCGCCAAATCCAGCAGATGCGCTGCGTCTGTAATGCCTTCCTGGACCCAGCCGTGGACTAGGAGGACAGGATACATCGGTGTCATGGACGGGGATGAACGGATTCACCTGCCTCCTCCCACCACATCTCTCCGTGCTGTGGCTAGGGATAGCTAGATCCAACAGTGTTATGGGTGGGGAGGACGGGATGTGGCCGTGCCATGGACAGGGATGAGCAAATGGATCCCTTCCTTCAACTCCCCCACCTCGCCCTTCTCTAGCGACAGGGGGGACGTGGTTGAAGTTGAAGTGCCGCAATCAAAGTCCAAGCCAAGGTCGAAGGGGACAGTGGTTGAAGTTAGGCCGTGGCCAAAATCGAAGGGCGTGGTCGAAGTCCAAGCCATGGTCGAAGGGGGACAATGGTCGAAGGGGGGCAGTGGTCAAAGTTGAAGGGTCGTGGACGAAGTCGGTCCGCGGTCGAAGTCATCTGTGGTCAAAGTTAAGGGGCTGTGGTTGAACTCGGTGCCATGGTCAAAGGGGGCCGTGGTTGAGGGGCCGTGGCCGAAGTCGAAGATTTGTGGTCGAAGTCAAAGTCGTGGTTGAAGGGGGCGGTGGTCAAAAGGGTGAGTGGTCAACGTTGAAGGGCCGTGGTCAAAGAGGATAGTGGTCGAAGGGGTCAGTGGTCAAAGTCAAAGATCCGTGGCCGAAGGAGGTAGTGGTTGAAGTCGGGGCCATGGTTGAAGTCAACGCTGTGGTTGAAGGAGGCCGTGGTCGAAGGGGGCCGATGTCGAAGTCGAAGATCTATTGTCAAAGTTGACGCCGTGGTCGACGTCTAAGGACCGTGGTCAAAGTCGGGGCCGAGTAGGTCGGGTTGGCCAAGCAGGCTGGCACCGGCAGTCGGGCGACAGGGCACGGTCGAAGGGGGAAGTGGTCAACGTCGAAGGGCCGTGGTTGTCAAAAGGGACAATGGTTGAAGGGAGCGATGATCAAAGTCGAAGATCCATAGTCAAAATTGAAACCGTGGTCGAAGGCGGCCGTGGTCGACGGGGGAAGTAGTTGACGTCGAAGGGCCATGGTCGAAGGGGACTATAGTTGAAGGGGGCAGTGGTCGAAGTCAAAGGGGGTAGTGGTCGAAGTCGGTGCCATGGTCGAAGGGGGCCATGGTTGAGTGGTCATGCCGAAGTTGAAGATCCATAGTCGAAGTCAAAGTTGCGATCGAAGGGAGTGGTGGTCGAAGGGGGAAGTTGTCGATGTCAAAGGCCATGGTCGAAGGGGATAGTGGTCGAAGTCAAAGATCCGTGGTCAAAGTCAAAGATATGTGGTCGCAGTCGAAGCCATAGTCGAAGGGAGTCGTGGTCGAAGGGGGAAGTGGTCGACGTTGAAGGGTCGTGGTCGTCGAAGGGCTATGGTTAAAGGGGACAGTGGTCGAAGGGGGCAATGCTCGAAGTCGAAGATCTATGGTCGAATGGGGCCGTGGTCGATGTTGAAGGGCCGTGGTTAAAGGGGATAGTGGTCGAAGGAGGCAGTTGTCGAAATCGAAGGGGGTAGTGGTCGAAGTCGGGGCTGTAGTCGAAGTCGACACCGTAGTCGAAGGGGGCCGAGGTTGAAGTCAAAGATCCGTAGTCGAATTCAACGTCGAAGTCGAAGGGGGCTGTGGTTGACATGGAAGAGCCGTGGTCAAAGTTGGGGCCGAGCAGACAGTTGGGCGATTGGGCATAGGGACACCGGAGGCCAAGCGTAGGTGGAAGCAGAAGGCCAGAGGCACAAGGGGGCCGAGCTGTTTTAGGAGTTGAAGCAGCGCCGAGCGACGGTGGCGAGGGTAGTGGCGAGGTTGCAGGGGAGGAGACGGGGGCGCGGGCGAGGGAGAGGGTGCAGGTGAAGAAAAAGCGATGAGGCATGGACCGTGCAACATGTAGGTGGACAGGCAGATCTAGCTAGTGGAACGATCAATTGGAAGTTCCCCAAATCTCGCTGGTGGTCGTGTAAAGCGAGCATAGCCGTGTGAAGCGGTCATGGAGGGCATGAGAGTAGGCCCAAGTTAGTGGAGTTGTGTGCATGAGGCTTATTTAAGTCGTGTAATTCCTGTTAAGTGGTAAGAGTTGGTGAAATAAAGAAGATTGTGTGATTCAATCCCAACATGTTCTAAAAGTTTGGTAAAATTTTTGATATTTTACGAATCTTAGAAGAGTAGTTATCCTACTGTTACTTATCATTATTGTTTTAAAGGATTAATGAATTTTGGTATGTTACGAATAGGGGTGAAAACGGATCGGATAGTTTCCGCCGGATCCGGACGGATACGGATACGGATTGTGTCGGATCGGATTTTTTCGGATAGTTCTCGGATCGGATACGGATACGGATACGAATACAGTAAGCCTAATATCCGTCGAATACGAATACGGATAATCCGGATAATACGAAACTGGATATCCGAGAATTTAGCCCATAACCAGCCAGCCCATAATGAAGCCCAGACGGCCCATTCCCACTCCACGCACGATCAGCCGTTCATTCAAACTCCCTGCGATCCAGCCGTCGGTGCGACCGTGCGATCCATGCTGCGTGCGTTTAGGGACTAGGGTTTCCATGCGTGCGCCGGTCGCCTGCTTTCCATTCGTGAAATCGCGAGTTACTCCAGGGTCCAGGCTACGCGACAGGCGACAGCGCGAGTGGCGAGCCGCCTCCGCTCACCGGGTTCCTGCCTCCGCCCGCTGACCGCCTGCCTCTGCCGGCCTCACTGAATCTCGCCCACCTCCGCCGATCGCATCCGTCAGCTGCCTGATTGTAGTATGATTTATTCTCTTTGATTTTGCTTAGTCTATACAGGACACCAGTGACAACCCATTTTCAGTTAAATTATAGCTTAACACGACTGCATACTTGATTTTGATTAGAATTCATCTCTTCTGTTTGGTGACGCCCTCACCTACTTAACTCTGAACCAGCCAACCGCACATTATGAAGACATGAATGCTTCTTTTGTTGACCAGGCATGTTCATGAGCTAAAATGAAGTATAACCAATCCTATTTGCAAGTTTAAAAACATGTCACTAGAATCTAGTCATATGATCTATGTATACGCATCAAATGTGCCCAGAGAGAAACTTGTCAAAAAATATCAGAGAGATGGAAAGAAGGGCTCCCAAAAGCTTGGCAGAGGTTAATTCTGCTGAGCAACACATAAGCAATCAATAGCACCAACCACTTTCTGAATAGCTTGCAAGAGACCAATAGCTATTTAGGATGTATATTTCTTTCCCTTTACCCTTCTAACAACTGCTGAGGTAAGGCAAACAAGCCTTTCTTCTCTACTGAAAACTACAGCGAAAAGATGCAAACCAGCAAAGGCTATTTAAGTTACTGTGGTAAGTGTAGTGAAAATGAGCTGATGTGTAGTGAGAAAATTGAAGTTACTATTTAAGTTCATTTTGTTGTGCTTTTATAACTTTATTATCTTATGTATTCCCTTTATTATGTTGTGCTAGATTTGTGATGGAATCTACAAGTGCGAGTAGCATGGCAAGTGTAAAACACGCCTTTCTTCTCTACTGAAACTTTGATCATAATTTAATTTTTTTGATAAAACATGCAGATGGTGGAAACATTGGTGGACCTATCATAACTGAGATTGACATAGAGGGCATTGAGCGCCATTTTGCATACATGATGACAACGGTTTGCTAGTCTTTACATCGTACTACATAGCTGTTTGGTTTATTTTATACCGCTTTGAGTATTTATTGAAATAAAACTTGTAGGCACAAGAAGTCTTAGGTGATGCTGAGATGGAGGACTTGGTGGATGAAATGGAGGAATGACATGTTCTTATGCTTGTTCAAATTGCTATCATATCATCATGTGTATTCCATGAATTGCACGCTGTTGCTACTTGTGTAGTTATGTTATGATCGACTATCGGGTATATTTTCATTGTGGATGAAAAGACTATGCTTGTTTATATTTAATGAATGTTTTGACAAGATGAACTATTTACGTATTTTCGTTAATTTTGGATGTATAGTTTAAGGGGTTTTTATGTTCCGCTAAATATTCGTAACCGTATTCGTTTCGATTCGTATTCGATCCGTATCTGTATTCGATATTATTCGTATTTGTATTCGTATTTGAGTTATCCATATTCGTATCCGTATCCGAAAAAATATGAAAACAAATATGGTAGAGACATTATCCGTCCATATCTGATCCGTTTTCACCCCTAGTTACGAATCCTAGAAAAGAAGTTATCGTATTGTTACTGCTGCTGCTGCCCGTGCATTGCTACGGCTTTTTAAAATTTATCATACTACATGTTTTGAAATTTATGGGTGGTAAATTTTTTTAGAATATACATATAAATATGTTTTAAAAGTTTTTAAACCTATAGCAATATACGGATATTCAGCTAGTAAGAGAGAGACGATTAGGAGATGGCAATACGTACATATGTAATGCATCCTGGCTGGATCAATGACCTCATTGCCAGGATCAATAACTTCATTAGAAATGAACAACAGATCAATGTACTGACTTCAACGCTAAGTAGGGGGTGGAAACGAAGGGGATATTTTTCTTAGAGCGAATATGGAAGTAGAACTTTGACTCTAAGAAAAAATATAAAATAATATACACAATGAGTGATATATGTTTATATCTGTTCTAATTTGCACTCCTATCATCCAATATTAATAGAGCAATCTTTGCTTGACTGATCAACCAAAGGCTTTTGAAGTTATTACATATGGAAAAATAGATATTCAATATTATGTCTGACATTGGTTCTGAAGAAAAAATATGAAGTAGAGTATGGTATAAATTATATCTATTTTTATCCGGTCTGATTGCACCTCTTCACCCAAGAGTGTTGCTACCTTTATTGCCTGTGCTTCATGATGCAAATGTGAATCTATTACTCCCACTTGATTAAAGCCTGAAGTACGAGTAAACTCCCAAACTTCTACTAGGAAACTCCCACGTGATTATTCTTGTGGAAAATACA
Source organism: Dendrocalamus latiflorus (assembly GCA_017311315.1). NCBI lineage: Eukaryota > Viridiplantae > Streptophyta > Magnoliopsida > Poales > Poaceae > Dendrocalamus > Dendrocalamus latiflorus. Next base: position 18,562,649 of record CM029619.1, on the reverse strand, counting down.
AGCGACTCAAAACATATATATCTTGCTCATGAACAGCGAGCCAAATCAGAGACTTGTGACCGTGCAAGCACGGCCGGCGTTGTAATCGATCACTGCCCTTCCTCCTTCTTCGACAGCCCAAAGTCCGGCGGCATGAGCGCCGCCACCTTCCTGGCCGCCGGCCTCGCGGCCAGCTCCTCCCACCACGCCCTGACGCGCGGGCACGCCTCCACCAGCGAGGCGTACTCGGTGTCCATGAAGTAGCGCATCAGCGGGAAGTGGCTCAGGTCGGCGAGGCTGACGAAATCGCCGGCCAGGTACTTGCACTGGGATAGCCTTGCCTCGTACACCTCCAGTACCTTCCTCAGCTTCTCGGCGTTCTCGTCGACGACCGCCTGGTCGCGAGCGCGGCCGAGCAGGGGGTTGACGATGCACTGCACGTTGATGGCGCCCGCCGCCGGGTGGTGCTGGTGCGCCTCCACCTCCAGCCACACGTCCACCATCGCCGCCTCCTCCACGTTGCCTTCTCTTAGGAGCTCCGGCTTGTACTTGCGAAGAACATGCCTCGCAATCGCGCGAGATTCTGGAAAAAAAAAAGAAAATGTTTCCCTATTTGTAAGTTGATTAATTTTTTTTAACTATGAGTCGGTTTAGCTTTAAAATATTTGTGTCTCATTCTTATTTTGATCCAATGGCTAAAAAATGAAGAGTATATTTAAGAAAGCTAATTCACCCTATAGTTAAATAGATATCCCAACTAAACAGACACTACATCTAAAGCGTAAGTCGCTACATAAATACAGAATTTATTCAATACCTTGTGAAATGCGAGCACACGCTTTCTAAATTAACGTGTATGTCTGTGTGAATGATGTGAGTATTCATCTTTCATTGTAATCTAAAAAATAGACATCCCAAAATATATAGAAAGTTCATGGAGAATTATTGTTTTTCCCAGTGCTACGATTGCCAATTAAGTTATTAATTGGATTCATCAGATGAATTGAAAGTGATTAACTAAATTGGTCACCTCAAAAAGCCCAAATTGATAGATTGACTTACCAAAGAGCGTTAGGTCTCCATCCTCAAGAACCGGCACCTGCCCAAAAGGCTGCAAGTGTACAAGGCAGCAGCATGAGTATATATGGTTAGGTTTCTTCAAGTCGGACACAGTACTATTTATGGAAATTGATGGTACGTACGTTTCTGGCAAGGTGCTCCGGCTGGCGGTGGTCGCCGGCGGCGTGGCTCATGGGGACGAACTCGTAGTCGACGCCGGCCTCCTCCAGGCACAGCAGCGCGCGCGCCACGATCGGCGACCCCGCCCACCCGTACACCTTCACCGCCGGGGCCATGGCCGCCACCGCCGGAGGTCGAAGCCTGTGCTGATTGATCGGTGTTTATCTGCTGCTTCTTTTTTTTCCCGGAGATGTATTGATAGTTTGATATGCGTGTGTGGTCGTTGCTACTATTATATTATATATATATAGGAAGCAGAGATGAGCAGTGAAAAGTCAGAAACCGACGGCCGTTCCATTCCATCTCGTAGCACCTAAAATATGTACAATATAATATATCAACTACCTATAAATACATATTACATAGGATTTTAAATAATATAAAAAAAGAGTATAAAAAAATTATTGTCTACTATTTAATAGACAACCTTATAGACGATTTTTTAATATAGATAATATATTAATTATATAAGACTATTACACATAAATATATAGATAATATATTATATATATTATTTTTAGTTCTATCTATATATTATATAAAAATTTATTATAGATTTTCATTGTTTATACATTCAACGTACGCTAAGTTAGTAATAGTGCACGTGTTTGGTAATTGGTGTGCAAGTCGTCATTGCTTGCGTCCGTGGGTTGACCAATGATGCCAGTCAGTGTTATGAGATTGGCACTCTGCTGTTTGGCCTACCGCCTACACGAGCTGTCAACTATTTCCCTCGTGGGCGGTTTAGCAACACTGTAGTTTTTGGCTTAACTCACTTTTGAACATATATTTCTTAAAAATAGAGTTTATAAGTAAATTATAGTATAAATTATACCGAATTTAATTCTATCGATCAAAATCACATGCAACTATTTTACTCTACGTACTGCCTCTCGCGAACAGCACAAAATTCAAAAAGCTCAGCCATAAACCACAACTTAAAAGAACCCAATTGTTTTGGTCTGTTTAATTCGACTTTTTTATTATAGCTTTTGGCTTTTGTTATTTGGCTTTGGATTTAAATGGGACTATAGCGAATGTTATGTTTTTTGAGGTATTTATTTAAAGAAAAAATATCATTATGTCTTCACGGATAATGTAAAAGTTAAAAAAATGTGTTAAGAAGTTAACGTGTTTTAAGGACCTGTTCTTTATAGCTGCGGCTTATGATTTTTGGTTGTGTCCCGTGGCTTTTGGGCTGTTCGTAAAAGAGATTATATAGTAACAGAAACTCACGTGCGATTTTTGCTGATGTAAATAGAGTCGCTACAATACGTACTACAGCTACTAGTAAATTCCGTCTTGAAAAGATTACCCTTTTGAAAATTAGTTACTATAGAAAAGTTAAAAAACCAAAAGCTAAAAGCTATAAAACATTTGGTTTTTAAAAGCCAGAAGGCAGAACAAAAACTGTTTGAAACTGAGCATTTGTCTTGGTGCTGCACTCTTTGCACTGCCGAGTGCGATCTGGGACTCTACAAGCAGTACCTGGATGCTCCCGTGCATCCCTCCTCAAAATACGCATTAACTGTAGCATTCTGGACGCAATAAAATCCCTGTGAAATTCGTGCGTTCCGAGCAGATTAATTTGCATTTTGTCAGTCGTTGAAACACAGTTTGTAAGAAATTACGGGTTATATGCTGTAGCTGAGCACAATCTTGATGACCGTATGCTGTATTTTTTAGTGATCGGTTCGGCTGAAAAGCTCATGGTTTATGGCTGAAAATACTGTAGCTGGCTGAAAAAAGCACTGTAGCTGACAGTGGCTTATTTAGCATAATTAAATTTAAAAAATTTAAAAAATATGTTAACCCATTACGTATAATACAAACAAATACGGGGAAAAAAGACCCGGCAAAAAAGCTCAACAAAAAGCCAAAAGTTCAAAAAAAGACGAAACTTATGAATAGTGAAAAATAAGCCAGAAGCCAAAAGCCGAAGCCGAGTTGATCAAGACCTAGTTGTTGTGGGTAGGGTCACAGCAAAGCGCCTGACATAGTAGGAATGTGCTGGGGCACCGCTTAGCACATATGCTTTGTGCGATATCGATATTTTTCATTTTTCGTCAACAACTAAGTCAAACTATTTATGCATCTGCATAAGATTCATCCCAACTTCTTTAATCGTCTTCGTGGGACGGTGATCATTTAGGCTTTTTTTTCGTGACTTATGGCTGAAAAGCACTGTAGCTGGCTGAAAAAACACTATAGCTGACATAGACTTATTTAGCATAATTAAATTTAAAAAAATAAAAAAAATAAAAAATATGTTAGCCCATTACGTATAATACAAACAAATACGGGAAAAAAGAACCGACAAAAAAGCTCAACAAAAAGTCAAAAGTTCAGAAAAGACGAAATTTATGAATAGTGAAAAATAAGTCAGAAGCTAAAAACTGAAGCTAAAACGATCACAGCAGCTGTGGATTGCAAGATGGAGCATGTGCGACAGTAGACAAGCTTTGCTGGAGAGTTCATCAATTTATCCATTATCTATAATTGCGAAATACAAGCTGACACTCGACAGCTGTGAAAAAAACAAGGACAGGAGATAGATCCAATGCTATCAGTTGTATATATCCTAGTTATGAAATTACTTAGCAGGCACCAACCGAACCGAATGGTGAGCACCGAACAATGTTTTAAAATCGCTAATGAAGTCTGGAATTCGCCTTCTTCCATTTTATGCTAAATTGGCCAGTCCTCTTCAGAGATCGGCCCTCCCAGGGTATCTTGGGAACGGGATGACATCTCTGATGTTCTCGAGACCGGTGGCGAAAAGGATCATTCGCTCGAAACCTAAGCCAAATCCACTGTGCCTGACAGATCCAAAGCGCCGAAGGCCCAAGCGCCACTCATATGGCTCCAAAGGCAATCCAGGGTCTAGTATCCCGTACAACAAGATGTTCTCAAATAGTCAGCTCACTGCAGTCGTACAATTCGTGAATTCATATTATGTCTTGGGCTCTTCACATTTTCAACCTCAGTCAAGGACATGCAAATGCAACTTTTCAGAACAGGAAATTCCATTCATCGACATTGATTTGATAAAAAAATGCACCTTTTTAGAACAGGAAATTTCATTCATTGGCATCGATTTGATCAAACAAGAAAGGCTAATCAAAAGAAATTATCAAACTAAAAGGATGTGCATGTTAATATCAGAATGTCAAATCGTATGAGATTTCTAATCTTTCGGAAAGCAAAATTATAACGCATGTTGGAATGATGCAAGTACTGCTCAGGTTGTTGTGTCAATCCACATAGAAAATAAGAAGAGTAAATTTCGTAAACCACGTTATATTTGACAAAACTATCACAAAACCACATTTTTAAACACCAATTTCACAAAACCACACAAACTTCTGCACAATGTTTCATAAAACCACACTTTTAAGTAATGTCGTTATATGCAATGGACCTAACATCCCGGTCCCACTTGTTAGAGTAAGAAGCCATCCCGTTTCATACCACTTCTGTACACCATTTACCCCATTTCGCATCACTTCTACGTGCCCTAGCCTCCCACCTCTCTCTTTATAGGCACCTCCTAGACTCAATCGATGGCTTCCAGGGGAAGGAGCCCAAGTTCTATGGTTAGCCCCACCACGACATGCAATCATATTGACGAGTCAGTTATTATCCACTATAGCAATTACTTCCATCTTCATGTCAGCAAACAAAAACAGGGTTGCCTTGTTATTCTGGCGAGTGGGCCAAAGATGTCAAACTAACAACATTACTTAAAAGTGTGGTTTTATGCAACGTTACACAGAAGTCTGGTTCTGCGAAACTGATGCATAAAAGTGTGGTTTTGTGATAATTTTTGTCAAAAGTAGTGTGGTTTTACAAAATTTATTCAAATAAGAAATACCCAAGTTGGTCAATAGTATCAAACAGCATCCAACAGACAACATACACAAACAAATTAAACAAAGCTAACACCTTTAGGTAGATAGTCTGCAACCCTCCAGAGTAGGGATGCAAGTGGGCCGGGTCAGGTCGGGCCGACCCAATGACCCATCCTAGTTCATTTGCTTTAATTCCTGATGCAAGGTCCACCTATACAAATGAACAACCAATTAGGTGGTAAGTGAACCAGCAATTAGTTAGAGCAACTCCAGCAGGGCCCCTACTTGAGCCATCAACCCTCATATTTGAGGGCTTGAGGCAAAAATGCAACTCCAGCAGGGCCCCTACTAGAGCCCTCAAATTTGAGGAGCCCCTCAAATCCCCCTCCCACCCCTCATTCCTAGGGGCTCCCCCTCCACCCCTCATTTTCCTGTTTTTTCCCGCTCGTGAAACTTCCCCCGCCTCCACCCCAAAATTCCCCGCCCCCTGTCGATTCCCCCGCCCGCCGCCCGCTCGCCCCCCGCCGAATCCCCCGCCCGCTCGCCCCCCGCCTGGCCCGTCGCCTCCGCCGCCCGCTCGCCGCCCGCTCGCCCCCCGCCTCGCCCGTCGCCTCCACTCTCCGCCGCCTCCGCTCTCCGCCGCCTCCCTCCTTGCTCCTTCCCCCGCCTCCGCCCGTCTCCCTCCCTCCCACCCCGCCGTCCCCGACTCCCCGCCTCCCTCCTTGCTCCTTCCCCCGCCGCCGCCCCCTCCCCTGCCGTCCCCGAGAAGCCGCCGCCGCCGCCCGTGGAAGGAGCGGCCTCTGCGCCGAGTGCCGGAGGTCGAGCCGAAGGAGGAGGCGCAGTCGCCGTCGCCATCGCCCCGAGTAGATCCGGCCGGATCTGGCCGCCGTAGCCGACGCCGAGCCCGGATCCGACGAGGCCGCCGCCGCCATGAGGCGCCCTCGGGGCAGCACGCACAGGAGGCGCCGCCGAGTGGCCGAGCGCGGGGAGGCGCCGGCGGGAGGCTGCTGCCGCGCCGCGGAGGAGAAGAACCGGCGCCGAGCTCGGGGAGGCGTGGACCGCTGGCGACGCGCAAGGTGAGGTGCGCGCCGCCTCCGCTCTCCGCCGCCTCGCCCGTCGCCACGCCCGTCGCCTCGCCCATCGCCGACGCCTCCGCCCGTCGCCCGTCGCCGTCGCCTCCCTCCCGAGCGCGCCGCCGGCCTCCCTCCCCGCGTGCCTCCCTCCCGAGCGCGCCGCCGGCCTCCCTCTCCGCCCGTCGCCGTCGCCGATGCCTCCCTCCCCGCGTGCCTCCCTCCCGAGCGTGCCGCCGGCCTCCCTCTCCGAATGGATTTGTCAGTAGTGGGTCCCATATGTCAGTGTGTATTGGATGGATTTGAGGGCTTAGATTTGAGGGGTGCTGTTGGAGTAGAAGCAAAAAAATTGGGCCCTCAAAAATAGGGGGAGCCCTCAAATGAAAAGTAGGGGCCCTGTTTTGAGGGCTACTGCTGGAGTTGCTCTTAGAATGGGTAAATGGGCCGGCCCTTTGCATCCCTACTCCAGATTGACAACAAAAGGGTATTCAGTTCACTATAGAGTTTCTACTTGTATAAAAAATATCAAGCAAAATAAAAGATCGATACCGTTGTTTAAGAATATCTAGACGCTCCTCCCTTTGGCTTCCACCAATTAATTCACCAACCTAGGAAACATGATATCCAGAAAATAAGTGATCACAACTAATGATAAAGGCAGAAAACACCAATTCAATACAGGCAGAACCTACTGGGCACAATGCCCACTTTCATGCAAGGAAAAATACAAAATCAGAGAACAAAAAACATGATATATTGATACATGAAACATGAAAAAGAAACTTCACCGCAAGACAATGGCTTTGTAAAATTGTCTAAAAACGTCTGAATATCATGATTTAATAGATTGTGCACCTTGGGAACAAGAACATCCATAGCAGCCACTGTCTTCTGATCATCATTGAGCCTCATATAGAATGCCTTTATTCCTTTTGGGTAGTTTTAAACAACTAGTAGTGTGCCCGTGCTAACGCTACGATAAAATACAAAACAAGATAAAATTTGTAAAAAATAAAACGAACAATCAGATTCATTAAGAGCAAACCATTGTAAAGTGTCTGCTCATGTTGATTTTCATTTTTTCATATCTGCCTAGAGAAATTAAAAGTTTAAACAAATATTTAGTTTTTCGAAATGATTTTTTTACTCCTTTTGATCTGGGAAACAAATTGAATCAATGTTACTGTAGAAGTTACTTCATGCTACTGGCCTTAATTTTACATCTTAAACACTGACTTCTTACTGCCTAAGGAAACCATATCTCTTTCACATGATTGCTCCCAGATTCACAATGATATTAGTTTAGTACACATGCCAGCTCTCTGTTGTCAATATGCCAACATTTCACTTCAAATATTCATTGAGTAAGCAGACAGACATGTAGGATAAAGCAAACTACATGTGTGAATTATGGACTAACTGACAATTTCTAAGACTCTAACTCCCTGTACGACCCAAAAAACGATCAAACATAAAACGCCAAAAAAATTCCATCTACTGGCCAACATAAAGAGCTTAACCAAAATTTTTATCTTCAATAACGTTACCTCAGATCTAGACAGGCATATGCTTCAGAAAGGGCAAATACATGCATATGATTCACAGTATGACAGAATATGTTTTATGTTTCAGCAAGCAAAAACATAGTATCCACAAATGAATAGACAGACTTCACATTGGAGGATGGTGAGCATTTTTCATGCATCACATTATCCCTAGTATTTGTCATCCACACTTTCAGCTGGCACAAGCAAACTATGGAACAGCTAGCTAGCAGTCATGAACAATACAGTAGTAGTTCCTACAATACAGTAGTCGGTGGACAAGGATCTCTCCCGCGATAGAAAACAATAAACAAAAATGCTGGTGCTGTGTGCCATGATGATTATATTACCTCTTTTGGAATAGTAGCTGAAAATAGTAACGTCTGTCTTTGACGTGGCAAGCTATCAACAATCTTCTCTATGTCTTTACGGAAACCCAAATCTAGCAAATGATCAGCTTCATCCAAAACAAGCAACTTCAATCCCATCAACCGGACAGAGAATGAAGATTTGTTTTCAATGTGATCCAGCAGCCTACCAGGTGAAGCAACTAAAATCTGGACGGGGGAAAACCACAAAATACAGGTCAAGCTAGCAGTTAGAAGTTTTACATTGATCTCTATTAGGTCAGTAATGTTACAAACCTGGCATGGATTAGACTCTAAACGCCTCTGATCAAGCTTGAATCTAGTACCACCAATAAGAGATTGAACACCAATTCCTTCATGGTACTTCAACAAAACATTTGCCTCAGCTGTAAGCTGGATGGCAAGCTCTCTTGTAGGGCAAAGGACAAGGGCAAATATTGGTGACACTCGATGATTTGTATGGCTCTTCATAGCATTCAAGACTGATTCATTTGCAGGAAGACTGATTCAATTGCAGGAAGCTGTTTATCAATTGCAGGAAAAAAATTGGTTAAAGGACAACAACACCAAAAGAAAGTACACATCTCAAAGTAACTTCTTGCAAATGATTATTACCAGAAAAGTTGCACTTTTGCCGGTTCCGGTTTTGGCCTTGACAAGGATATCTTTACCTGCATGTATACAGTGATGAGTAAAGACTGATCTCCTGTTGAAAGGTTCCAGTGATAACAAGTTCAGATAGTTCATGCAGATATAATCTGGTACCATAAGGTGTAAAGTACCAAATGCAGAACTACTGAAGTCAACCAACGTAGACCATATCAATTTATGCTTGATAACACATATCACAATGAAATATCAGCATTGCAGCCAACAGCAAATTAAACAAGCCAACTTCCTGTGAGATGTATATGCATAAGATAGAGAGTAACAGCAACATTTCTCCCCCCTCATCTCAGGAAGTTCCTTCATATTTGTTTGTACCTTCAAGACAAATAGGAAGAGCTCCTATAGAGGATCAGAACCCCACAATATAAAACTACTCTAAGAATAAGATTCGGTCTAGAAGCATGTGCACCCCACAATAGAAACTTAGCAGGATCAGATCACAAATATACCAAACAAAGTCGAATCTCGCCAAAATGTCCAATTTACAGACTACTGCCAGAACTCCTATAGAGGATCAGAACCTAAAAATTCTCTGAGATCCAATATACAAGCATACAGCTCATTTCAGCAACATTCGCAAACCTTCCCGAGGCATCAGAGAACAGATGCATCACAAAGGAATATAAGTAATGCATCTCTGAATATAAGTAAAATGGGTCTAAGAGTAAGCTGATTCCTGAAAGGCAGGCAGAGCAGACATATGACTGCGACAAACAGAGAAGACATGAAATATTAATCGTCTGAATGCTCACCAAAGCTAACAGTTACGTTGAAGTACTTTGTTGTCTCAACAACGTGCTTCGAGAGAGCCAATGAACCGGTTAGGAAACTGAGAACAGAGCCCGCACCCTTGGCCTACAAAAGAAGCAAGGGGCAAAATGTTACAACCATGACAACTCATGCTTAGAAAGTGTCCTGAAAACCTGAAGATCCAATGCCGCCAATTTGATGATCTCTTAAGCTACTTAATGTGGGCAACTTGAAAATTGAATAGTACCTGAGAATAATGCAAAGATCGTCCAGGATGATCAGGAAGTCCAGCATAGTTCACTTGCTTGACCCTTGGATGAGAAGCTAGGAATTCAGCAATCTTCTGGGCATTAGCCTATCAATAATAAACTAATCATTCAGCCTCTTCAGAAATTCAAATGACTACAAATACTGGAAGTTTGGAACAGGTATAATGAATCAAATCAATACAAAGTTAATAGCAGTCATGTTATTAAGCCCTCCAAAATTTGTCAACAATCAATATATACATTAACATACTGGTTATTGTATTTTACAGAAAAGTTTTACCTGTTGCTTTTCCACCCGTAAAGCCATGGTTTTGATTCCTCTCAAGCAAAGCCAGCAATCAAAAGGTGCCAAACCTGATCCTTCAACATTTTGTAGAAATGCAATCTCCTTAGCCAAGCTGTTAGCAATTGGAACAAGTATTACTCCGGCAGTTCACAACTATTTCAATTAAAGAGAAGCATCTGCAATCTATGAATTTTAAGGAGTATTTAGTAGCTGTATTTTGAATAAGAAATAGAGAAACATCCTATTAGTGTTTAGGCCAGCAGCTCACATGTATTCATGCGCATCGAAGGGAAAACAGCGAAATTTATCCTGCCTTCAAAATCGTATTGATCACTTTCGGCCACTTGAGATAAGGATCCACTCCGTTTCCTTCGATTTTTTCCTTTCCTCAAGAATATTATACCACCCAGGACCCCTTAGGCTCTTATATGTGGTTGAAGTAACAATGTCACAGACTCACAATGGTTGAAGGGACTTTGGCATTCCTGGAGATGTAACATGGCACAAATACAATTATCAATAGAAATTTATGTTTTGCTACTGCAATATCACTTCTGAAGGACAGTTATCCAGATATCATCATTTAGTAACAATGTAGTTAAGCATCACCATTGTTAAGCAATAATCCAGGCAATAATGCCATTAAGCAATATGCACTGTAACTCTTTAAATTTTTAGCTAAGGAGGTTATTCCTAGTGATCAGAACCTGATAGTCCCTTTCCATACGCATGCATTGCCAAGAAATACATAAGATTGCACTGCAATTTTGAGCAAAACCATCTAAACTAACAATGAGGGATAAATAGATGTTTCACCTTGGTTGCTACAAGGCCACTGATATGCGCCATGTCGCACATGAGCACTGCACCACACTTACCACGTTATGTTCTTCATCAGCATTTTCATATCCCTCACCCTCCCCATCATCCACAATATCAGTCTCCTCTTCAACCACATCTTCAGTATACTCTACCCCTTCATCACCATCCTCGTATTGCTCTTCATACTGCTCCAAATCCTTCTCATCGTAATCTACAGCAGCCTCCTCTTCATATTCTTGCTCATCCTCGAACTCGAGCCGTTCACCTTTGTCCTCTTCTTTATATGTTTCTTTCATAGTTCCCTCATCTAAAAATGAAGCATAAGACACATAAACCTCAAAGCTCACTAAGATAAACCAGTGGAGTGTCCAACACATATATAGCAAAAAAACCCATAAAGTCACAAGTCACAACAAACATATGCTCTTTCATGCTCAATAAGAGAGTGGTTCATGTTATATTCTCTAGCATAAAAGTAGTCAAAATCCATATTTGCCATTGTTAAAGCAAAATGCCATGTAACCTCACACATTGAATACCGTTCAACCGATTAAAAAGACAACCTGCAGGCAAATATGAAAGGATCTAACAAATCTAATACGCCAACACAAGCACGTTCCTCGCGAACCCATGCTTACCATCAATAGAATGATGAAAATCTACATGGCGTCCATGCTACGCAAAATAAAAGGGGTTTATTGCGGCACCATACAAATACACCAGTGGCACAGATCACATAAAAAGTATACGCTCTATACACGAAACAGGAGCAAAGAAGTATACGCTCTATACACGAAACAGGAGCAACACGCAATACCTTCACCGTGGCTCGCGCCGTTCGCTGCAGCGTCCGACGAAACCTTCTCCTCTGCGGCAGGCTGTTGCGGTGGCGGTGACGATTGCCGCTTCTGCTCCTCCACCTTTGGAGCCTCCTCCGCGGCCTTCTCCTCCTCGACGAGCGGCTCCTCCACGGGCGCCGTCTCCTCCGTGGCCGTCTGCGTCTTAGCCGCCCTGCCCCTCGTCGCCGGCCCCTTCCTCGGCGCCGTGGCGCCACCCCTCCTAGCCGACTTCGGTGGCATCTCCCAAATCACAACAAACCAGAAACTCCACCTGGAAATCACCAGAGAAAACACAGATTTAGCGGAAACAGGCGTCAAATCGGGGATGGCGAGGTCGGAATCCATGGGTGTACGTACCTCGTGCCCTTGTGGAAGGTCGAATCGGGGAAGCGAAACCCTAGAGCTGAAGCCGGATGGGGCGGACTTCAGATTGCGGAGAGCTAACACGGAAGCACAACCGGCATCTGGCCGCCGAACATGAGGACGGCGCCCATCTGGAGCAGGATGCGGGGGCCGAGCGGATGGGTGGGGGAGTAGGAGGCGGCGGCGCGGGGTGGGGAGGAGGAGGAGGCGGTGGCCGAGTGGAGGAGCGGGGCAGGCGGCGGAAGAGGAGGAGGGAGGGGAGGAGGCGACGGCGCGGGGTGGGGAGGAGGAGGAGGCGGCTGCGGCGCGGGGTGGGGTAAGGAGGAGGCGGCGGTGGAGCGGGGCAGGCGGCGGCGGATGAGGAGGGAGGGGAGGAGGCGCACGGGTTCGGTGGGGGAGGCAGGCGGCGGCGGAGAAGGAGGGAGGGGAGGAGGCGGCGGCGCACGGGTTCGCCAGGGGGGAGGCCGGCGCACGGGTTAGGTTGGAGGGGGCAGCGCACGGGTTCAGTTGGGGGGAGGAAGGAGCGAGGTCGTCGGGGGCGCGTGGGCGTCGGGTGGAGATCGACGTGGAGGCGGAGCGGAGGGGCCGAGGGAGAGGCCGCGGCGGCGGCGGGTGGGATCCATCCGAGAGCGCGGAGACGAGGCGAGCACGAAGGCGGCGATCTGGGTGGGAGGCTAGGGTTTGGGGCGGAGCGCAGGGGGAGGGGAGGGGAGAGGAGAGGAGGGGGACGCCGTCCTCCTGTACCCCCCAGCAGGAATTGGGCGCAGGGGGCGGTGCGTGGGCGTCGGGTAGGTACCGATTCAATGATGATGCATGATCCAAATAATATTGACCTTAGGATCTTCAATGAGTAAGAGAATAAGGCTTGAGGAGAGATCTAGGCCATTCATTTGTATGAAGTTGGATTACTTTGGTATACAAATCTGGGTAGACTTAGATTAGGCATGACTGTGGGAGTGGTTAAGGGGGGTGGATTTAGCAAAGAAAATTTTGGTGAATTATAGAGTAGGGTAGATAACTGGCTTCTTAAATATCACCTCAGTCAAATACCTTCATATTGCAAAGAAGAATTGCAAATCTAAACAAGGTAAATTAGAATAATTACAAATCTAAACAAGGTGAAATAGATGACAAAAAAATAGCAATGCCAATTCTGATATCCATACCTTTCATGCTCAGACGCTAAATCAATTCCCCATTCAACATTGCTCTCGAACTTCTTACCCGTGTTTATCAAGATCTCCACAGCCTTTGTATATGAAATGCGTTCAAAAGGTGTCGAGGAAACAAGCTCCAGACACTCAATTGCGGTCTTATCATAATTTTTTACCATGAATTCCATGTCCTCTCGGCAAAGCTTAAGCAACCACTTGCAAAGGTATTGCACATAGCTTTCTGCATAGCTCATATCATCCTGTGGCACGGTTCAACACAAGTCCAACATTAGTACTGTTTACACAAAATCTCACGTACTCTAGATAAATATAATCCAGAAAATACTGATGTTAGTTAAAGAAGGGCCAGCTGCAAGTTTGCAGATGCAATTTCAGGTTCGACCATCCAAAACTCTGCCAAATGTCTTGATGCATGTGAGTTCTCTGCCCGGAACGTCGGTCCAAAGGTATACACACTACTGAGAGCACGAGCATAAGTCTCGACCTGAAGCTGGCCTGAAACGGTCAGAAAAGCTTGACGCTTGAAAAAGTCATTCTCAAAAGCAATTGTTCCATCATCCTTATGTGGAATTCCAGGTTTCAACTTAAGACCTCTCTTCCAGCCTTGAAATATTCTCTTTCGCCAATTCCAGGTTTCAACTTAAGACCTCTCTTCCAGCCTTGAATCATTCTCTTTCGCCTTTGTAAGCTCTGAAACAGCAGCACTTATCTCTTGCTTGCTAGCTTTTGCTGCTTTAAGCTGTGCAACTGCATCTCCTTTCTCTTTGACAACAAGCTTGGTAGCTTCAATATCAGCTTCTGATGGTGCAGGGTTCTCCCTAAGCTCCTTCTCCACCTTTTCAGCCTGGCTGAATAAGGTCGTGACTTGGAACATCTCACCTGCACCCTCACAATTACTCATAGTTATTATGGGCGTATGGACATACAGAAAATCATTTCCATCGAAAAAACTGTGTGTTGCACAGGCCAGCTGATGCATTATCCGAGCAACCGCGCCTATCTGCAGAAGATTAGAGTCAAAACTGTTATGTTATTTCTTATTAAGAACAACAGGGGAAAACAGAAAGAGCATGCCTCCAAAATAACAAATTACCAAAAAGAAATCAATTTTCCACAACTGCAAAATCTAGCCTTGGAATCCTAAACAACAGATCAGTACAGATTGTGCAAACAAGCAAATCCAATACCATGCTAACTAGTGTTTCACTAACTCTATTTCCAATTGTAAGAACACATCAAAGTATGAAACCCCGTAGTCCCAAATTCCATGCACAGACACTTCAAAAACTGCAAAATAAGCATAACAGCTTCCATCTAGGAGATCAAGCCATAGCCAAGAAAATCCAGCATCCATCTGCTTCTGGACTGAATTAACTCACATTCACATCAAGATAATAGAATCAAAATAACATAACTAAAAACTGTGTCACAATTCACAAACCTTTAATTTTAAGCTGATACATTAAGCAACCAAGCATATGAAAACCTAGTACGCTACAAACACCATAGCCTTAATTAACTCAAAATCTCACCAGAGAATTGTAGAACTGCAAAATAAGACTGAAACTATTCGCTTAATGATTAAGGAGCAATGCCCTGCGCGTTTGAAGCAAGATAAACAGCATCCCATTCAAAAAAATGGCCAGGCTCACTGCCATTTTCTAAACTAGTAGAGTGCCCGTGCTAACGCTACGGCGGCATTTGAGGGATGCACATGAAAACAACCAAATGACGATATTTTTTCCTTGCCCGTGCTAACGCTACGGTAAAAAACAAAAAGACTATGTTTCTTAAAAATGAAGTAAATAGTGAGATAGATTAAGACTCATGCCAAAAGGGATTCATGATGAGTTATCATATTGTTGAGTCCATAGCAATTATGCTTAAAGAGCAACATTGCAAATAAATAACATCACAGCTATTACATCTTTTGAAGCCACCTAAATCCTCACACGCCTAATAAGTTCTTGTATATCTTCAGGAATGTTGTCTTTAGATTCGTTGTCCTTGTACTTCAACATCTCTACCAAGAATTTGGTCCTCAGTGCATTCCCATCCTGTACGAATTATTACACTTCACTGTCATAAAATAACAATTAATTGTAGAATGTTATTACCAAGTACACAAAAGATTATTTACTCACAATTGAAAACAATGGTAATCTAATACCATTCCACAAGCGCATAAAGTTGATAACAAAAAAGCCTGTCAGCTTCCTATAGAAGGAAAACATTATTACATATATGTAGAACTTAATTAGTAGTGTGCAAGTTATAAGCAATCACCAGTCTGCAGTTCTTGGAACCCATGTTGGCAATATACGACACCAAAAATAAATATTGTCATTCCATTTAGGATTGACTAATTCCATGGCCAAGTCCACATTGTTGGCAATATTTTTTATTTTATGAACATACCACAAGCTTCGAGGTTTAAGCTTAAACTCTCTAGGTATAGGCATCGGGTCCATTATAGAAATCGGGTCCATTATAGAAATATTTCTAGTCTCCATGTTAAGTACGTATAATGTGAATTGACCCATAGAAGAGTACGGCAATAGAATCTGCAAACAATCTGTTCATGTTAGGGCAACAAAATCCAAGATTTATGAAGGACGAAGGAATATAGCTTACATTGCTGCAATGTTCAATATCATACTCCATGTCTGGCCAACATTCAAACAATTTTGCCAACCGCTTGATATCTAGCTTCACACGATAGGGCGAGGCTCGAGAAAAAGCAGATATGGACTGTTTGTTATCAGTAAAATATAGAGTTTAAAGAAAATTTTATGTGGATACAGATAATAATATGAACTTACACAAAACTGCAGGTCCATGTAGTGGTATTTGTCTTCAAAATACAACAAGCCCTCATTGCATGCGAGCATCCGAACAGCCATGTTGAAGCAATCAGTATCCATTGGCTTATTTACATCTAATATTTCTTTAAGTTTTTTGAGACTTAAAGAAATTGGATAAGGCTTGGTGTTCCGAATCCATTCTTTCCTATGTTATATTAGTTAAACGAGTATATTATTCTGGCAGTTCTAGCAAGGGCAGTGATAAATCTTTAAATTAGAACAAAAAAAATATTTACTTTGAAATGACTTACTCTAAAGATTCAGCATCGTTGATCGTCATGATGTATGTGACAATTGCACACAATAGTTCTTGCGTACTTGTCGATGTTATTCTACTTGATAAAACACATGGAGATATATCTGATTCTATTTGATGTGTTGTGTCAGATTGTTTAGCCACCTCAACCGGATTTTCGATCATTTCAACATCACTTGGACTATCTCTGTCTTGTTTTTCTTGTTCAGGTTCTTGATATTCTTTTCTTTTGTTTAATCGCGAGTCCCACAAGATTAAAGGTAGCTTAAACCTGAAATTTTTTATATCGTCCTGCACATAATTTGAAGCTTTAATAAATAAAACAATTATATTGGTAAGAAGATGAAATATATTATATTCTATAAGTGATCATGCAGTACAAGTCCTCTATGAAGTACCTGAGTTACATTATCAGATAGGGAAGATCCAGTCCAATATTCCATATAGTTTACCATCCATAAGCCGCAGGATACTCTATTCATTTAAAAAAAATCCTTGTGAGGCAAGTGTAAAATACAAACATGATCATTTTTTCTAAATTATAAGCGACATAAAGTGTACCCATCTGTTTGCATTCGCTGATGGAACTTCTCTACAACCCGCCATGTTGAAACATCAAGGTTCCGCCACTTGTCTCGGTCCAGCTCCTTATGCTGTGCTACAAGTTTAAATTCTCTTTCTAGCCCATGTAACTGTTTTGATACAAATATATGATTTTTCAGTAATAATATATGATTTTTCAGTAATAATAAGATAAAATACTAATAACACAAAAAAAGAATAATTACTCACCGTAAAGGTGAGGTCTCTGCGGTCCAATAATTCTAGCCCAAATGAGTCTAGTACATGTATCTCACATACTTTAGCATTCACAACCGCTAGGTACCAGTGACAGTCCTTTATGTTAATTGGAAGAAACAGCTGCACCAAACATTGCAATATTTTTTTTGAAGTATTGTCCATGGTCATATTATATATATTTATCACAGATGGAGGAAGATTTAAGTTTACCATGTCAGCTTTTAAATAGTTTTGCACCCTTGTATCAATGATGTCTTCCTTATAGCTTAATGGCACATCAGTGTATTCACCGTCACGCCTAAGCAGGCTAGAAATAAATGTATCCTCTAAAAAGACATCTCCACCTTCCCTATGAAGTAGATGCTCTTCATCCCTCATACAGTGAATATACGCACTTAAGACCTGTATGTAAATAAAACGCAATTAGTATGTTTTCTTTTCTGTATAAAACGCAATTAGTGAATATATATATACTTTTCTGTATACAAAGATATAAATAAAATCTATACTTACAGCGCCATTCACAAATATGCCATCCTGCAAAAGACACCCCATATCATCCCTGTTTACCCATGCATCGTCAATGTTGACCAGAACTTTCTTTTCCGGTGACGCTTTCATGTATTCAATAATCTCAAGATCGTCTGTGGTGCACATGTAATCTAGAACGTATAATGTTATTTTTACAAAAGTTAATGATATCATTGCGAATCAAAAGGAGCGCAATAATAAAAAAATCTAATTATTTACCTTGGGGCACAACTTTAGCAAGGTTCGACTTCATAGGTTTGTTATGCTGTGATATCCGAATCAATGTTTTCAACTCATCTTGTTCGTTATAGGCTGATTGCTTCTCCTCGGTAACTATCTGAGCATTGCCAACAGCTACCATTCCTGCCTCACTCTCTATATCCTTTTTCAATTGATCTGTATCGAGATTATCTTTTTTCAATTGATCTGTATCGAGATGAGCAAAACATAATTATAATTGTATAGACCAAATTATGAATCTGCAATGATGATTAGAGTGCATACCCAATTGTTGGCTGTCATCTGTTCCAGCTGACACTTGAACAACTGAATTGAGAGTATAGGTGCCTGACATAACATCGAGCAAAGGCTTTCCAGCATTGCAAACAACACTGACGCTTCCTTCGTCCCCATCTATGTCCATCTAGATTTGAAGGCATCTCAATCAGAGGAAGAAAATGTATATAGAATAGAAAAGATGTTCATTCAATTCCCTACGTTAACCAAACAATTAGAATGACAACACAAATTTCTGATACAAAATTAACAAATGAAAGGAACAAGCTAATACATAGGATGAACAAGATTTCACTTGTCCGTAGCTGTTGCCGGACAGGTAACAGTGATGAGCTCAGATTGTTCACAATCATATAGATGAGGCACTCACTGTCGATTGCTGCTAACTGAAGGCAAGAAATTCTTTATCTCCTACTGCTTTCTACAAAGTTATATAGGTTGCTGCAAATTAAAAATATTAACAACCGGCAAGGAAAGAAATGATGATAATTTTTTCATCAGTCATCAAACATGAGCCGATTCAGTCATCTGTTAGCACGGGCACAAATTTTAACTGCATGGACACGCCCACGACGACGAACAGCCCCGCCAGCAGCGGCCAGCACCGCGCATCGGCCGACCACGCCACCGCGCCCACCGCCAGCGACATGCCCAGCCTGAACAGGCTCCGGTGCCGCGCCACCGCCGTCGCCAGGGCACATAAAGAAATTGCATAAGCAGGTAGGTGGAAGTGACCTACCTTGTTGCTTGCGTTAGCCTCGGCGACCTCAATGGCGTCGCCCTGGACCCCGGCGTTCTCCTTCGGTGCCGCTCGGCTCATCCGCAATGGAGTCGTCTCCCCAAGCAGTCCTCCACGCCGACGGTGAGCAGCAGTCCACTTCTTGTTGCGCTGAGGGAGGGGAGTCGATGCACACGCGTTGATATTGGCGGCGAGGGAGGGCGGTGGTTTATGAAGCGAAGGACCCGAGGGGTTTCTAGGTGGCACCGGTATATGGAGTTGAGGAGCCTTTTGCAGCCATGATGCGAGGAGTCAAGGAGTCGAGGAGCCATGATCCAAACGTCGTAGTAGCCGCCCACCAGATTACTAATGTTTGCTTCGTACTGTTGACCGTTGAGATGCCGTTTAGGCCTGAGCAAACATTAGTAATATTGCAGGCTGGGCTGTGTGGCTCGGAAGCGCCATGTTGGACCTGGTCTGGCCCGGGCCCAGCCTGGCTGTGCTCAGATGCTCTATAGAAGCATGTTAATCCCTAGTCCAAACTCCAAAGCCGTTGGTTCATCTCAAAAAGGAAAATAGTTGAAGCCGTTGGTACCAGATACGTATGTACGCATAATCCAAACTCCAGACCTTCTTCCACGCCGGCCTGAGCTAAGACTTGTATTGATGAGTGCAACCCTTAATGCTGAGTTATTCTCTTCATACTTTGGTGGAGCACCCATGATGCATATACCTGTAAGATATTATAAGACTTTTGCACTCTCATCTTTGTTATTTTCTCACTCTATAGGCATCACTTCACCGTTATCTTTTTCATTGTCTCGATCTATAGCTTTGTTGGGATCTTGAACAGAGATAGTGTGCCATAAAAATGTCTTATCATATGAACTCAGTTAAAAATGTATGTTTCAGAACTTTCGCACACAATAACAACAAAACTCTTTAAGACTGCGTCATCTGACGAAAGGTTGTGCTATAGAGAAAAATGATTACAGCATAGCGAGGACCAATATCTTGATGATTTGAGTATAGACCAGACTGCGAGAATGCATCAGTTCCCTGAGATCCAAAGAAGGTAACACATTATGCTTTTTTATAAGGAAAATACATTGTGCTTCAAATACCACAATAACCCTTAAAATTATCATTTGGTGCTCTTCGAAAAAAATGGCAATCAACAAGAAGCCAAATGGACAATTACCTGGCTACAAGCCATGCACAGCACTGCCATTGCAGGTGAATCGATATGGCTCATTAGCAAAAAAACAATATAAACGCCCACTCAAATACAAGACCCAGATTAGGTATTCAGCTGTGATGTCCAAGCAAAGAGTTAACTGATGAATCGAAGGCAACATGGTTCTAGAAACTGTAAATTTGTTCAGACAACGCTCCAAACAGAAATACAAGATCAAGGCCAATGGACAATTTTGTTGTGGATTTATTTGCCTCCAAAACATCCTTCAAGTATTTCATACTTTCAGCGCCAGCTTCTTAGCAGCAAGAGCCTCCGCTTCAGAGGTTGGCTCCCACAGAATTGTGGTTTCAGCCAGCAGCGATGTCACAACATATGGGTCCATGTTAGAGGCCGGACGGCGGTCTTCCAGGTATCCTGTCAGCCAACAAGGTATAACAAACAAATTATAAGTGAGAAATTATAACAAGGTAAAACATGGATAAGTCAGAAATTATAAGTGGACAAAGTCTGTAGAAGTCCTTTGAAAAATACCAAGAGCAAAGTCGACAATTTGTGTAGAAACTGCCACAGCAGAGCCACTGCATGACCCTCCAGGGACAAGTGATGGAGATGCTGGGTTGATTGGAGTTCCACAGTGTAAATTTCCTCCAGTGACACTGTCAGAACATGGTAAATGAGTTTAAGATAAACATATTTAAATTTGTAGTGTCAGAATGCTTCAATTATCTAATGCAGAACCTCTGTAATAGATATATGGTAAGTTTTAATTTAAGCTTGAGGCTTGTTCATGGTTAATATGACAAAAAGTTCTTGCTCATAATATTCAGGCTCCGAATCATGAGGCGTATACAGGCATATCAATAAAAGCACCTAACAAGCTCAAATATGTCTACCTACTTTTACCCAGATTCTATCCAGGAGCAAAAGGTGTGACGAGTATTATATCAAGATCCAAAGAAAGCAAGGATCACAAAGTTCATATAGAAAGAAGTGAAAAATCATCATTGTGCATCATCTGTTTACTTCATCTCCAATGCAAGAATGCTAACGCATGATGAAAAATGTAGCTCAGAAAATGGATTACCAATGTGAAAGTTTGAGCACGTTTGAAGTTTAGCAATCAAATTAGATGCCTGCAGAACCAACAATACAATAGTTAATCATAAACACATCTACAAAGACCAAGTGAATAATCTTAAACTTAGGAACTTTTTAAGCTGGCTGTAGCCTGTAGGCAGCCATTCAGAGTTCAATAAAACGAAGGAAAATTTACTCCAGAAGTATTCCACCTCTACTTGTGGTCTTTGTCCCTCAAAACAAAAGGGCTTCAAAAATATTGATGCAGCCAGTTTATCAGCAGATTTGACAGCACTTAGAAGCTCCAGTGCAGCGATTTGATCAGCATACCGAATGCAATCATTGTAAGATAGAAGATCAGGGGTGATTAGACCTTGATCTCTTCGTCGGCTGATTTCGGGCGGTCCAATTGTTTGCGCACGAGATGCCCCTGAAGTTCTCTGATTTACCGGGGGAGAGGGGGAGTCGCGCGCGCGCGCCGCCGCCGGGGGAGAGGGGGAGTCGTGCGCGGGGTGGGGAGGATCGCCGCCGCGCCGCCGCGCCGCCGCCCTGGTGAGAGAGGGGGAGTCGCGCGCGGGGTAGGGAGAGGATCGCCGCCAGGATCGGCGCCGCGCCCCGCCGGGGGAGAGGGGGAGTCGCGCGCGGGGTGGGGAGGATCAGCGCCGCGCCGCCGCCCTGGTGGGAGAGGGGGAGTCGCGCGCGGGGTAGGGAGGATCGGTGCCGCGCCGCCGCCGGGGGAGAGGGGGAGTCGCGCGCGGGGTGGGGAGGATCGCCGCCGCGCCGCCGCCCTGGTGGGAGATGGGGTGTCGGGGTAGTCACGCGCGGGGTGGGGAGGACGCCGCCGTGCCGCCACCCTGGTGGGAGATGGGGCGTCGGGGTAGACGCGCGGGGTGGGGAGGACGCCGCCGTGCCCTGGGGTTCCTGCGTGCGGGAGAGGAGAGGAGTCGGTGAGTCGCGCGTGTGGGAGATGGGCGAGAGGGGGAGTCGCGCGCGGGGTGGGCGCGGGATGGGCGTGGATGAGGTATGATCCAAACAACCTGGGTCGTTGGATTTGAGTGAGTAAGAGAAAACAGAGGCTAGAGTGGATATCGTCCCTTCGTTTCAAAGGTTCGCTGGTTTTTTGTGCAGTTGGTTTGGTGCATCTAGGAGAGGTCTTGACTGCGGGGGACATTTGTTATGGTAGCTGTAGAAAAGATTACAACTGGTGATTTTTTAGTAGTAGAGATAGATGGGCGCCCAAGCATCTGATCCTAGGATTCGAACCCAGATGGGCGGGGAGGTTAAACAGCCTCCCTAACACCAGGCTACTGGTCTGTTCCCACAGTGCTTCCTAATTTAAGATAGCCTAAATTTAGCTTTCTTTAAGACCACCTATTTCAGACCTTAGGAAAGTAAAAAAATGATGGGGCTGATGTCACTTATATTGTTGATATATTTACTAGAGTTGAAAAGGGCAAATTGAAAATTGAGTAACTATTCTGCTGAGAGCAAATTCACACTAAATAACATGTGTGCTATGCAGACTTCAATTACACACTGTCTTGATCAGTTAAACATATTGATTTGTTTAAATAATTTGAATGCCATGTCAATCTCAAGAGGCATTTTTCATGTCATTTATTTCCTGTTAGTTATATACTTTACTGTTATTGCTTAAATTTAGAAATAATCTGAAAATAATGCTAAAACTACTTAATCTTCAACAAAAATTACCCCAAGTCTCTTCTCCTAATTAGACACCAAAGGCTGTTGGAACCTGTCGGAACCCGGAGCAACGACTCCTGGGTCCTCTGTGTAAATCGCACTAGTCCAGGATCAGCTAGTGCACACAACGTACAACAAAGATAAATATCAACCATAATGATATTTATTAACCGAATATGGGCATGAGTGCCAAAGTTTACATCAACGGCACATAAGCCAAAATTAAGTAATAAGCAGCGGAAGAAAAACCGAAGCGGAAGAAGCCCACTGAGCCTGCCCACAGGCAAACGACAGTAAGACGCGGCCTATTCGTCCAGATCTTCACTGTAGTTGACGTCTTCCTTCTCTGTGTGGAAAAAGCAATGTGAGTACAAACTTGTACTCCGCAAGTCACACGAAAAATGCACCATAATGATAAAGGCTTCAATGGAAGGGTTATAGGGTTAGTTTGCATAAAACAACATTTAAGAAATACAATAAGTAGATTGAAATTGCTGAATTTAATACAGTAAGTAAAAACAATACTTGTAGTAGAAAGTAATACCGTCAGTGCAGGCTTCGACCATACACCAACCTATCCACGGGCATCCCACCCGGACCATCTTTTCCAAAAGCTCACGTATGGATTCCATCCATCCACACGCTTTCACTGCGCAACTCTGATGAATTCCATCCATCCACCATATTTCAATCTCTCACGGATTACATCCATCCGCAAGATTTTCATCTCTCGTGGATTCCATCCATCCACAAGGTTTTCGAAAATCATTTTTGAAAAACAAAATCTAATCCATGAAAAACTTTTACTCAGCATGCCTATGACTGTGGGCACGACTATCCAGGATAGATTATACACTCTGCAGAGGTTGTACAACTTTACCCACAAGACACGATCATCCCATATTGCCACGTGATTACACACTTCCTTAGGTGTGCGGCGAGGAGTCGTGACAAGGCCTGTACAATGCAAAGCCTTCAACCTGATCGAGCCAACTCTAAGGTTTCACCCCAGTAAGGAATCCACCAGACCGGGACCCCCTTTTGAGCCTAGACGAGACTTCTCATGGCTTAACCACGCTCGCCCAAGTGAGACTTCACATGGCACCAACCACGCTCACTTTCAACCTACGACTTGACTCAGGTTGGGACTTCACAAATTATTCAGCCAGGGCTGTCCCATACCAGCCATGTGGTAGTACGTTAGGGCTTTGCAACAGTAGCTCACAGACCGGTCCTTAATCTGACTTAGGCCCAACCACATACCCCTATGCACGACAATCAACCACTGCGGCTCCAACCAACAGGGCATGCCTGCACCCACCAATCTAACCAATAGCCTAAGTCTAAACCAGTTTTGTATTTGTTTTCAAAATAATTCATAAACCTTCTTGACTCACCAAAGTCAAGAGTACTTATCATTTTATGTAAAGAGGGTTATCATTTTATGTGAAAGATATCCCAAAACAAATATTGTGACTAAGTAGGGCTAAGCATTTGATTCAAAATTCCTCTAGCCAACACTAATGCACTAGCTAGAGTTTGATCTAGGGTGACAAGGTATTGAGGAGTTCAAATTCAATGGAGGAATTAACAAGTAGGCAATAACTAAATTTAAAACTGAATTGAAATACATTGAATAAAAATATGCATGCAATATAATTTAAAACAACATAGTTTTATTTTGAAAACTGGGATCAACATGATCAAGGAGTGTGACTTGCCTTGCTCTTCAAATTTGTTTGAATCTTCGTCGAAGAATTCTCCCGAGTCGTCGAAGTCTACACGTGAAAATAACCCACCAAATTCAAAGAAATTCAAAATAAATTCAAATTAAATTCAAAAACTTTAATTTAGGCTAGAAATGGATAGAGTGGAATTTGTGATGAATTTAGAAATTTGAATGGGCTCAATCGGAGTTAGGACGAAGAAGAACGGGCTCCGGGAAGTTTTAAAAGAGGGAAAATAGAAAATCTGAATTATTGGAATTATTTTTCTAAAGGAAAATCTGGATTATTGCGTTAGCAGGGATTTTAATTTCAGCCGAATTATTTTTCAACTGAAAAATAGATTAATTGCGCCCTGCTGGCGTCAGCAATGGGGGAGGTCTGACTGACCGGTGGACCCCGGGTCTATGGACCGGGTCCACGGGCGGTAGAGGCGGCTGAGGTGGCGCGAAAGGCAGCTGGCACGGCCGTGGCGCTGACGGGGACGGGGGAGCCGAGGTATCCGGGCACGCGGCGCCACGTGCGCACGAGGGAGCCGACGAGGGGACCGGCTGGTGGTGGCGCTCGGGGAGGGAGCTCGCCGGCGCTCCGGCGGGCGGCGGCCGGCGGCGAGGGCGGCAACGGGGAGAGGGGACCGAGGGGAGTGCAGTGGCGGGGTCGGCGATTACCGGAGAAGGCCGGACGGTGGTCGGCGGCGAGGAGAGGCGGTGGCGGCTCGGATCTCACGGCGCGGCAACGGCTCGGCGGCGATTGGGGCCGGGGAAGTGGCGTACGGGCACAGCGGTGAGGCGGGGAAGCCGGAGGGACCAACGGCAAGGCTCGAGGGCGCCGGAGATGGCCGGGATTTCTCGCCGAAGTCCCGAGGTGGCGGCGGCGACAAGGGCGCACAACGCGAGGGGATTCGGGCGGCGGAGAGGAGAAAGCGAAGGCGGTGGGAGGTGGAGTGGAAGGAGACGGAGCCGGGAGGGGCTTTTATAGGATCGGAGGGGGAGGGAGGCCGCGCGAATTTGTCGCCGGAGGTGGTGTAAGATCGAGGAGGCCGACTAGAGGGGGGTGAATAGGCGGTTTAAAAATTATCTATAAATTAATATTAGCAATTCAAAACCTTTTATATTTGCCTAAACCAAGTATACAATGCGGAAGCTAAATTCAAGTTGGTTTAGCTCAAATAGCGCCTACAACAATTAAATTCGCCTAAGTGCACTAATAGTTCTAGCCTAGGTCAAGGTTTGCAATTCTAAATATACAAGTAATCAATTTAATTCTATGAATGTAAATTGCTTGAATATAAATGGAACACAATAAAACAAACCACAATTAACACAATGATGTTTTACCGTGGTGTTCGGAAACTTGCCGGTTTCCCCTAGTCCACGTTGAGGTTAGCCCGAACGAATCGGACCGGCTCCACGAATTAAGCCGAAACACCTCGTATCCACTAGTGGTAGCTCTTTCCCGCTCCGGTTAGGTGAGCTCCAACCTTCACAACTTCGCCGGGTCTTCTCACAACCTTCTTGAGAAGATCACCGCGCACGACGCCTCCCACGCCGTCTAGGAGTCGGCAAACTCCAAGAGTAACAAGCCAAGCCTCTCGCTTGACTCTCATCACGTGCAACGAATGCACAAGCTCAATCGGGACACAAAGTCCTCCTCTAGATGCAACACATGCACTCTAGATCACCTCTCCTCTCTCACAAAGTGCAACACATGCACAATTGAGTGGAGAGCCTCACTCTAGCTCAAGACAACAGAAATGGATCAGGCAACCACCTCTCCAACCGGCCACAAGGGGGTATTTATACCCCACACAAGAAAAGTAGCCGTTGGAGCCAAACCCCTGAAAAATCAGGAAAAACGGAACTACCGCGGTACAAATCGCGGTACTTCCGTTTTCCTCGCCAACGGTAAAAAAACTAGCCGTTTCTCAGCGAAAACAAAACTACCGCAGTTCAAATTGCGGTACTTCCGTTTTTCCCGAGGCTAAGTCATTCAGAAAGTCGCTCTCTGAAAAAACGTTCCGCTCGGAAATCGGAACTTCCGGAAAAATCGGAACTACCGCAGTACAAATTGCGGTACTTCCGCAAAAATCGGAACTACCGCAGTACAAATCGCGGTACTTCCGTTTTTCAGTTTTTCAGCACAGGCGACACTCGGAAAAACGGTCATAACTTTTGACTCCGATGTCGGAATTGAGTGATCTTGTACTCTATGGAAAGCTAATTCAGAGGGCTACACAACCCATCTATTTGCATGATCTCAAACACATTAGATCAATGTATAAAACACAAGACATCCAAAGAGTCACTACCATGGTCTAATGTCAAAGGAAATAACAACAAATAATTTTAGACCATGCCAAGGGATAATGCATGATCTCCAACTTTTGCAAAACATATTTGCAAACTTAGATCATGCTACAAGAATTAGGTACATGGACTTCTCATGTTTGCAAAACACATTCGCAAACCTAAGTCACATGCCGCAAGGATTAGATACATGAGCCTCAACTATTTGCAAAACACATTCGCAAATAATGGCATCATGTCAAGATGAGCTAGAGCAAGTGAGGTTTGAGCTATCAACACATGATGAGACTCAAACTACTAGACATGACCCCTCTTAATAGTACGGCAATCTACACTAGCAATCCTGTCTTCCAACCAAACACCAAGACCGGTAAAAGACTAGAAACACATCCTTAGCCCTAGCTAGTCATACCTTTGCCTTGGATCATAGTCTCGATATGCATCAACTCATGATGCGCCCTTTCATCAACTCCATCAACACATGATGGTCTTCCTTGACTTGATGATCAACACATGATCATCTCCTCATGCATCAACCCATGATGCGTCTTCTTCTTTGATGGCCTTCAACACATGAATCCATTTTCTTCTCGATCTTGACTTGATGACCTTCAACACATGAAGTCATCCCAAGTCGTTCTCATTTGTGGAACCTAACCTCTGCATCCAACTCATGGAAACCGTTAGTCCACAAAACAATTGTCATCGATTACCAAACTTCACAATTTTGGTAATTCATGACAACTCAACAAATAATGAGATATGAAATTGATTTGCGAGTATACAATATGTACATAACAAATGTATACTCCAAGATAGGCTTTAAACAAAGCTTACTTATCCGGTTGTCATTAGTCATCCAACCATTAATACATAATGGAGAAGTTAGATGACAACCCGATTGCACATGAGTATATATGAACTACACAAGCTATATATATACTCAAGAATGTATTTCAAAGTAAAGATCCTAAATATGCATATTGAAAGAAGCATAGATCATTACTTATGAAATTCCAAACTATAGAGAGAGCTCCCCCTAAATGTGTGCATACAAGTGTATATAGTGAAGACATATGCACATATTCATTTTAGACTAATTGAGGAGTTCAATCTATATTTTGGATCTAAGAAATGCATTTGTAAATGAGAAAGCGATTTCGAAAGCATACCTCTTTGATTTCACCTTTTCATCCAAATGAGACTAACCAAAGATAAACTCAAATAAACATATTAATCTCATAAATTCATTTATCATTTTCACCAAAACATTATAAAGTATATGTCATCAATATCATAAAGTCATACTGGCATTTGTCATTAACACCAAAACCAACTTAAATGGAGCTTGATCTTTCAGGTGGGGAGAGGCGGCGGCGGTTGCGGCCGATTTGGGGGAAGTGGGGAGGTGGGGGGAGTGGGGAACGTGCGCGGGTCGTGCGGGGAAGGAGACCGGGTGGCGCGCGAGGGGAGGCGATGTGGGGGCGCAGCCGGGTAGGGCGGGGTGGCCGTTGCGGCGGCGGCGGCGCGGGAGGAAGGAGGACGCGGGGTAGGGGACGGATCTGACGGACCGGGCCCACGGCGCAGCGAGAGAAGGGGAGAGAGGAGGCGCAGACGTCGGATGGCGATCGGAGGGCGGGTGCAGAAGAGGGGCGGGTGGAGGCTGACGGGCCGGGCCCGCTTGGCGGTGGAAGAGGGGAGGGAGCGGCCGAGATGGGTCGGTGGGAGGCGCGTGGCCGAGATCTGGGCCAGACGCGTGGTGGCCAACGGGAGGGGGTAGGCGGAATCGGCGGCGGATCCAGGCCGTCCAAGTGGCGGCCGGAAGGAAGGGAGGGGAATTTTATTTTTATTTCTGATTTCTGGATTTTCAGAAAAGGCTAGGAATTTCATTAAGCCTCAGAAAAATATGAAAATACCTCCAAAAATTCCAGAAAAATTCAGAGAATCTCCTGGAGACATTTTGGACTTAAAAAATATTTCCAACTAATGTTGATATTTAATTTTCATACTTTAAAATACTTTTAATTTCAAAAATACATTTTAAACTCCTGAAAACTCAGCAAACCCAAATAAACTCCAAATAACTCCAAATTTTTAATTTGACATAGAATTTTTATATAAAATAAAAATATCATATTATTTAATAATAATTTTAGGTTTTCATTTAAAATACTTTTCAAATCTAGCTTTTTCAAAAACAGAAATCCAGGGCAAATCAAAATAAAAATTTAGGCACAAAAATACTTTATTTTAATTTTAATTTTATTTTAATTAATTTATATTTACTTATTTAGTTATTTTTATTTTACTAAAAATATGTGCTGTTACAGAACCGCCCAGGTTTCACCTCGCGTAGCAACGCGAGCTCCCCTTGGCTGAAACTCACACGTACACAAACAAGAGCTAGTTTGGAATGAACACACACAAGAGTTTCAGCGACGAACGCCCCTTAAGCTTTTCTCTCTGTATTCAACTCTTTTCTGAAACAACTGATACACGGCTATAAGTAGCCTTGCTTACATGCATAGAACAACAACAGCTTGGCTGAGTCTTCATGCGCACGTACATATGCACGATCGTTCCATCTGTACATGTGCCGCTCACTCTTGCACATGAACTGGTCATCCTCCGCACTGGCCGCAAGCCATGCTGCAACGTCCTCCACTACTCATGCATGCAGCTCCTAAAAACTAGCTAACAGCCTGAAGACTCACTCCACTAACACATGCAGCACACGCACATGTTAACTAACTAGCTAGCTAATTGGCCCAAGTACACCTACGTGCTAGACTTGTACATGACACATATGCACTACTACCGGCGCTAGCCAACATGAACTCAACACGTTTCTGGCTACGTGCAACAGGCTAATGCAAACACGTCCAACAAATGACGTGATTAAACACATCTATCCTACATGCAAGACTCAAACTAATTCAAGTCATGATTATTTCCAACAAAGGCTAGCAAGTGAACCTAATACATAGTAGAGAACAAGGAATTCGGTTAATGTGAACTAACACATATGATATAAACGTCTGTGCCTTGAGCGATATCGAATAACATCTTCGACGACAAACCATATCTCTCGCTTTTCGATTATTGATCGATAAAACTCTCTCAAGAGTCCAGTAAACGCTACCACAAGACTAATACATGCTGATCATTTGTGGCACCTGAATTTTAGGTCTTGTTCATTCCGGCTTAGCTTCTGGCTTGTCGCTTCTAGGAGCCATAAGCTGGAATGAACTTACTAGCTTCTTAATTTTAATTTTTTTTTGCTTTTCTTCCTTTTTTTCTTTGCATTGTTCGTGAAGATATAATAATATTTTTTATTTTTTTTGTTTTTCTTCATTTTCCTTTAATCGAATGATCCAGAAAAAACTAATAATCATTATAGTGTAATTTTTGCTAAAAATCAATAGCCAAAAACCAAAAACCATTGGAAAAAAGCCGGAATGAATCATATTCATGTCTTGGTGTCTATGTCCCTTGTTTCTAAGTGAATTTTTTATTACTTAATCCTTTTTATTAATATTTTAAAGTTAATCTTTTGGCAATTTTATTTCCAATTATGACCCCTTTGGCCACGGCACCTCCCGTGGTGTGGCCAAAATGTTCTATCACACCACCCATAGAGGCGTGGGCAAAACTGCCACGCAAGCCCTCAGCCGCGCGCTGTGCCAACATGGAGGCTTGCGTGGCATCTGTCATGCCATAACTCCTGGTGTGACAAAATCTTGTCACGTTGTCATACTTGGCATGACAGGTTGAGATCGTCACGCCACTAGACTTGGCGTGGCAGGGGCAACTTACATGCAGTCGCTGCTGAAGTTGCCATTTTCCCCCCACGTCCTTTTTGGCTCGACGTGTTCTTTATTATCCTCCAAATCAATGAGATTGAGACTTGATTGTTTATTTACTCTATTTGCTCAGAATGCCCACAGCAAGTCTGCTGACAAAGCGCAAATCATTGTGTTAACATGCACTCCCCGGCCGCATGGGTTTTCATGTTCACGAGTTGCTTTCCCTTATTGATTAATCATTGCATGTGATTAAAAAATTGAGGGTTTACATTTTATTTGGGAGTTCCATTTGACTAATTTTGTTCGGTACCTACTTATAGCTAGTTTTGCTGCCCCCTTAGTCTTGTCACTGCACAAGGATGTTTTATTTGGTATTGTCACTGCACAAAGGTACCCCGTCTGGTTGGTGTAATTTCACGTTTGCCAGGCAGCAGGCCCAAGGATGTATCGTCGTATCATTCCATGCATGTGGTTGTGATTTCGTGCATGTGGCCGGCAAAGCGAGTGAGGGCCACCCATTTTCTATGGTCGGGAAGTGTAGGCAAAAAGTACACAGTAAAATAATAATTACTGTAAAGTATAAAGTAGGAATTAAAATAGGCTTTGTAATAAAGCTGGGAATAATAAGGTGCACAGGGTTTCATTACGTGTATAACAAACAATATCATGCACGATGCAGCAAACAGAAGTACTCCTACGATACATATGCGCATTTTTCAAATGAAAATAAATTCGACCTTTAGGGGACTAGTTCGGAATGGCCCGACCTACTGCTTGGACCAGAACCATTTTTTCCTTCCTTGTGAGCTCAGCATTGAACTCCTCGGCAGCCTCTTTGGCCTTGGCCGCTATTTCCCTCTTTTGTCGTGCTCCCTCTCGCAAGCCTCGCGCTCCCTGCACGTGCACACCTCGAGATGAGCTTTCATCTCCCGCCGTATACACTCTATTTGCTTGTCATTGAGGTGTTCCTCCTCTCGAATCTCGCATGCCTTTTTCGCATGCCACTCCTCGTAGTCAAGAGTCCACTGGTCATGTGAGTGGATCTCTTGGCCGATCCACTTACAATAGCCACATAGCGGTTTCAGAGACTATGGATAGACAAGAGAGATTGTTAGTACATACTTTGAAAGATCAATAATAGGGAAACACACTGTAACTTGTCCTTACCGGCTGCCGATAGTTGCTCGTGTTCCAACGACGGTCGAGCTAGTCATATGAGTAATTCACACAACCCCAGTAATGCATGCCTAAGCTGAGCCACTGCTTAGACTTAAAGAACTTGCATGGGTCCCTGCACCAATAGAGGAGCGGTATCTCCCCCTCAAGCGGGTCTAAGCCAAAGGCGCGCGACGCCGTGGAGCCACTGGAGGTAGCGAACAAACTAAGCCTTCTGATGGACCAGCGGTGCGTCCCTGGACCGATTGCCCTGGTCTCCCCACTCCAACAAGTAGTCACGTTGATATGCAACCCAGTCGATGTGGCGGTACCCCCTCCTCCTGTTCAACCTGCCACATTCAGAATATAATTGCTAGGATGAAAATCGATACAAAAGCTTCAAAGAAATGATGGTAGGTACCCTTACTTATGAAGGTTGACATCTGTCGAGAACACTATTGGCGGAGTAGGCTGAAGCTTCCCAAACTGGCGCATCACCCGATGGGGGATGTGGTACTCCATCGCATGGAAGAAGATCCGTGGTGAGAGTGTCATCCACATGGCATTGTCGCGCTCGCACATCGGATTTATCTCCATTTGGATTACCTTGTCGCGGGTGTATGGGGACCATATGACCTGCACCACATGCCACAACACAGTAGCTATGAGATCATTTTTTGAAGGCAATACAAAGAAAAGAAAGTTATGTGGTATGTACCTAGTCTTGCATGATGACGTTGAGCTCGTTTGTATATGCGATGTACCGTGACCTCGGATGCCCAGTGGGTACAACAATGGAGCACCAAAGGTAGGCTACCGTCGGTCCAAACGCAGCGTCCTGAAGGGGCCATCCTTGCAAGGCGGTAGATTTCAGTTGCATTTTTCTTGGAAAGTGACATCTATAATGAAAGGAATAAATGATTACCAGCAAGGGACCACGAGTGGGGCGACCCATGGGGAAACACTCCCACATCCATACCTACAGGAGGTATGCGCATTTGCCCAAGTTGCCGTCTGCACTCCCTGATCGCCACACGTCGCACAAATGCCGGTAGAGGCATGCCAGTGTGGCAGAACCCCAACTGTAGTTCCCTACCATCTCTAAATCTACCAGCATATGCAAGTAAATCCATGAGATGGCGTTCCCGATACCGTCTGGGAACAGGAAGGAGCCAAGAAGGTGCCACATCCATGCTTGTGCGAAGCGCTGCATTGTGTCCTCATCTGCGTTTGGCGAGCACACATTGAACTACGCGCATAGCCAGGACACAAGCACCATGGATGGCCAGTTGTTCCTCGAGTTGGCAGGCAGGTCCTCCAATCGAACTCCAAGCCACTCTCCCACCTGGTCTCACCAACCCGCGCTGTTGACGTCCCCACACACTGGATCCCCATCTATGGGGAGACCGAGAATCATGGTGACATCCTGGAGTGTGATGGTAGTCTCGCCTGATAGTAGGTGGAAGGTATAGGTCTCCGGGCGCCACCGGTCCACCAGTGCACCACCGGTCTATACGGGGGAGCCCGTTGATCACTGTCTGTACCACAGCAAGTAGACCAGCCTAGCGGACGTGTGGCTCGTACCGCTCATCCCAATGTAGAGGGCGAAGGGGCTGGAGTACCTGCAGGACATATATGTAAATGAATTACTAAAACAAGAACATGGTCAACAAGTTGAAAGCATGAATGAATAGCACATAGCAAGTCTCACTACACCCTCATCGACTATGCAGTGCGCACGATGCTCATCATCGTACTTCGAGAGGAGCAACGTGTACTGTGTGTGCTACGGCATCCTGCATTACAGGACATGAGTTTTATAAGATCACATGAGGTACAAAACATTATAGAAAATACAAATGAGTGAACTCTATCAAAGAAAACAATCATCTCCTTACAACAGCAATAATGGTTACCTCAAGGGGGCTGCACGCGAGAACAATAACGCCTTACCCTATGTGGCTGGGAATCTCTACTAACGTGCTTTGCTCTGATGTGTCCGTGCTCGTGACACTCCAAGCACCTGTTGCTTATTGTGGCATCGCGATGGAGGCGGGCAGCGGGGCAAGAGGTGGGCGTCGGGGCTTGAGGCGAGCGGCGGGGCAGGAGGCGAGCGGCGGCGATGGAGGGGGGCAGTGGGGTAGGAGGCAAGCGCCAGGGCTCGAGACAGGCATCGGGGCAGGAGGCTGGCGACGGGGCTGGAGGTGGGTGGCGGCGATGGAGGGGGTGGCAGGGCAGGAGGCAGGCGACAGCGATGGAGGCGGGAGTCGGCGATGCAGGCGGGCGGCGGGGCAGATGAAGAAAATGCGAAGAAAAATGAGAACTGGAGTGGGGGCTGCACTTAAGTCACCCCTGTCATGCCAAGTCTCGTGGCGTGACAATACGAGATTGTCACACCATTACGTACGGCGTGACAGAGACCACACAAGCCATCCACACTGGCACGGTGCGCGGCCTAGGGCTTGCGTGACAGCTTTGGCCACGCCAACACCCGTGGTGTGACAGAACATTTTGGCCATGCCACGGGAGGTGGCGTGGCCAATGGGTTCGGAATTGGAAATGAAGTTGTCGAGGGATTAACTTTAAAATATTAATAAAAAAGAATTAAATAATACAATTTTTTCTAGGCCGACAAGCAATCTTGTCAATACCGTTTCGGTACCAGCCATACCGGCCGGTATGTACCGTAACGCCACCTGAACCGGTACAAAGTAAGCCTAATACCGTACCAGCCCAAATACCGGACAATACCGGTCATATCGGCTCAATACCGGCTTTGATACAGGTCAAATACCGGCTGGTACTGATAAAATTGATAATATTATGTGTTGAACTATATGTTATATTTGATAGTACTACTATATATTTGAAATAATATTATAAGTAATATTTGATGTACATATAATTAAACAAATATACTTATAAATATATACTCATGTTATTATATTAAATTTAATACGGTATGTCGATAGAGATCTATACCGAAATATACCATCTTAAAAACTAAATCGATATGACATTCGACATGGTATTGACAAGTTTGCCGACAGCATAAGTTTCACCATAGGCCGACAGTGCAGCCGCATCCAATGGGGTATAACCAGCACAGGCAGGCAGAGGCAGCGACAGCGTGGTCCTCCCTCAGAGAGAACCATCACGCACGTTGTCCACGCAAATGGTTCCCCAACACCTGTGCCACGTCGGCCCCATAACCCCTCTCCAGATACACGAGCCACAGAAACGGGTACCAACCATACCAGTGACATGTGGGGTCAGGTAGTTCTCGGTCCCACTTGTCATGCTCACGTAGAGTTCCGGGTAACTCGCGGCGTGAGGTTCCCGCCCGCGGCGGGTTTGACCGATGGGGGCGGCGTGTGATTTGTTAATTCCCTCCGTCTCGCTTTCCTCCGCATGGCCAGATGGGGACTCCATCCCCGCTCGTCCTCTTCTCCTCACGTCTCTCTCCAAATCTCCCATGCAAAATTCTCTCACATCCAGATTTTCTCTCTCTCCCACTTCAGATCCCAGCATCAGGCAGCAACCCACCTCGCTGAATCTGCGGCAGCTTGCAGCGTGAGGTTTGTGTGCGAGAACTTTGATCCTTTTTTTTTCTTCTTGCCTAGGCACGGTCTCTTTCTTGGCCGGATTTGTAGCTGCTTGCTCGGAAAGAGATCCTGATCAAGTTTGCCTTGCAAGATTCTTGCTTTCTTTGTGAATTGAGAAGTTGTGCAGCTTGCATCTTCTGCTTCGGTAGTTTCTTGGTGATTAAGACCGAATCAATTGTCAGTTCTGGGCTTAGTGAAAACTGTACTGTTCAGACAATAATGGAGATCTCTCCTTGTTAAAAAAGCTACTGGAGCAGCTTACTACTGCTTGCCTTCAG
Organism: Dendrocalamus latiflorus; assembly: GCA_017311315.1. Taxonomy (NCBI): domain Eukaryota; kingdom Viridiplantae; phylum Streptophyta; class Magnoliopsida; order Poales; family Poaceae; genus Dendrocalamus; species Dendrocalamus latiflorus. The sequence continues at coordinate 18,526,886 of CM029619.1, read as the reverse complement.
TGAGCTTCTTGCGGAGAAGCAAAGGATCCAATTAACATTGCCAATTATTCTTTGTTGTTGTCCTTGTTGCTAGCAGGTTGCTGGAAGCTGAGGAGGTGGCGACATGGGGGTGAATTTGGGAGCTCTTGTTCTCAAATCTGCCGGGCTGTCGGTGTCGGACTACGACTCGATCGTAGCGATCAACATCTTCGTGGCGCTGCTCTGCGGCTGCATTGTGATCGGCCATCTGCTGGAAGGGAACCGGTGGGTGAATGAATCCATCACTGCGCTTGTCATAGTGAGCCCTCTGCCCTTGCATTCCAAGTGTTTGTACTTTTGCCTCATAGAGGAGTAATTTGAGTCTGCTTTATGTGCCTTGTTGCTTGCAGGGGCTGATCACTGGAGGTATGATCCTGCTCGTCACTAATGGGACGAATTCACGCATTCTTGTGTTCAGCGAGGACCTGTTTTTCATCTACTTGCTCCCACCCATCATCTTTAACGCTGGGTGAGCTCACTGAGTACTATATGGTTCAAGTAGTTGACTCTCATGTAGTGAGGAGTTCTTACTGTTTTCATTTTGTTTTCTGTATAAGAAATTATGTGGTTGTATCTTAGTTTAGGTTTTATCAACTTTATCTTGGGAACAATATACAATGCAAGACAACTAGTTAAAAAAAAAAGGAATGTATGTTGAAAGTATATATGTGATCTTTTTCTTAAAAGAATGCATGTTATGTTTTTCTGAATTTCTCAAACCAGGCAAAATAGAAAATGTGTCAGACTGGATGAAGAATATATTTTTTGAAAGAACAGACTGGATGAAGAATATATTTTTTGAAAGAACAGACTGGATGAAGAATATATTTTTTGAAAGAACAGACTGGATGAAGAATATATTTTTTGAAAGAACAGACTGGATGAAGAATATATTTTTTGAAAGAACAGACTGGATGAAGAATATATTTTTTGAAAGATCAGACTGGATGAAGAATATAGTCAACTACTAGCCCACTCCGTTTTATCTGGAGGTGTTACCATAGCACTATAGTGAAACCATGAGTTTCACTATCTTCAGTATAAGGACTTCTCCCAAAATGCCCAAACAATTGTTCTTCCTCAGATAGTCAGATGTAAAGCTTGTAGTTTAGATTTCTCTAGAGGATTGTTTCACAGGAGCATATGTAATCCTTAAAATTAGAGGATTCAAGTAATGAATGGAACCACATTTGTTTAATCGTTCTCGCTAAACGTGGGTAACATATTTTGGTCATTTAGGCTATTTTTTCTTTAACTAGGTAAGTACAGCATCCTTACTTTTGTAGTACTTAATAGCATTTCAAGGATCCAGTAATTATGTATGTTTCTTATTACTCCTAAAATGTTTCACTCCAAAGTTACAGTATTAGTCTGAAGTTATGTTTCATAAAAGTGAAGCCTTTAGCTGAAGTGTATCATTGTAAATATTTCCACAAATTATCAGGTTTCAAGTAAAGAAAAAGCAATTCTTCCGCAACTTTATGACAATTATTTTATTTGGTGCTGTTGGGACATTGATATCCTTTGTAATAATCTCCCTCGGTAAGTTACTAAATCATTAGTTCAGTTTACATGGTCTTTCTTTGGTTTCACAGTTATGCTTGTATTAGTAATGAGTAATGACAACCCATTATACCTGTATGCCGTGCAGCATTGATGGTAGTGTTAGTTGGTGCACACAAAAATATCCATGATGCACTTCTAACCTTTGTTTAATTGTAGAAGTAAATAAAAACGTTTATCTGGTTAGTCGGTTCAGTGCTGCAGCTTGTGGTATAGCACTCATTACTCAATACGCACCATAATGGGGCTAAACTAAAAGCAGAGAGTATAACCTTTCGGAATTTGGATCACATTTTTGAACATCAAATGAATAGATTTCCTTGCTGGGAGCTTGTACCTCTGAGGATTGGCTTGTCTTTGAAACTAACAGTACTATTTCATGTCCTTCTTGAGAGGTGGGTGCATGACCACCATCGAAAGATTAAAATGTAAACAGCATTTCAGGTCTGTAGTGGCTAGGATATGTTAGACAGCTGGCTTAGGCCTTGTAGATTGGGTTTCCTCTATATTAGGCATGATATCCTACGGCTGTTACTACTTCTATAAACCAGCCTCAGGACTCTTTGCCTATATATACTTGTATCCCTATGGACATAATATACATGATTCATATCGGCTTACATGGTATCAGATGCATCGGGCTTTTCCCGATCCCCTTCTGTTGCCCTAGCGTGCGCGCCCCTCGGCTGCGCCGCCGCCGCGCGATTCCCCAATTGCTGCTGCGGCTCCCTCTTCCGCTGCCCTAGGTTGAGCGCGCCTCTCGGCTGCGCCGCCACCACGCGAGCGACTCCCCTGGTCGCCGCTGCCTCTCCTCCACGCGTGTGACTCCCTCGGTCGCCGCTGCCTCTCCCTGCCCCCATGGCGACACCTCCAGCCCCTTCTTCCCCTCATGCCACCGATGCAGATGCTGCTGCCAAGCGCGCTGCAGATCAGCTGGCGGCACAGGCGGAGCGCGACTGCGTCGTCAAGATCAAGCGCGACGCCGCTCTCGCCCGTGCTGCTGCGGCGGAGCGCGAAGCGGCCGCGGCCTCCCACGAACGCGATGCCGCCGCCGAACGCGTTCGCGCTGCTCTTGAGCGCGCGGCTCGTGAACGCGCCGCTGCCGCCGAGGACCAGGAACAGGACGCCGCCGCAGATGTTGAGTCCCGCGTCTCCGACGACCCGCCCCTCCCTGTTCACGACGCCATCTTCCTGCACGAAGCAGCCGCTCTCGTCAACCTTCATGCTCAGGCCGTGGCGGTCCAGAACATCCGCACCCTGATCCCACTCGTCCTCGATGTGAAGTCCGGCCACTACACTCGCTGGCGCGAGCTCTTCATCCTCACGGTCGGCAAGTATTCCCTTCAGGACCACATCCTCTCCGACAATCCTGCGCCTGCTCTCCCTGACTGGGCACGCATGGATTGCGTCGTCAAGTCCTGGATCTATGGCACGATCTCCATCGAGCTTGTTGAGATTGTGATGGATCGCGGCGCTACTGCGCGTGTTGCCTGGCTCGCCATTGAAACTCAATTCCTTGGCAACCGTGAAACACGTGCACTCTACCTCGACGCCGAGTTCCGGAATTTTTCCCAGGGTGACCTCTCCATCGCCGACTACTGCCGACGCTTCAAGAGCATGGCTGACGCCCTCGGTGATCTCGGCGAGTCTGTCGCGGACCGCACACTTGTGCTCAACGTGATCCGCGGCCTCAATGAGAAGTACTCCTGGAGGCACGTGCTGATCTTCTGCTTGAAGAACTCAACATGGCGAACCGTTCCTCCTCGACATCCACCGCCCTCATCGCAACAACTGGTGACACTTCGTCCTCCAGCAACGCCCCTCGGCCTCCATCACCTCTGCAGCCGCAGCCTCCTACAGGTTCCGGGGGCGGTACTGGCGGCAAACCTCAGCAGAACAACCGCCGCCGCGGGAAGCGCGGAGGCCGTTCCGGTGGTAACACCGCTGCTGGGGGCGGCAGCAACCCGCAGACCGGCGCACCCAAACAGGGCGGATCCTGGCCCTCATTCTACAACCCTTGGACGGGTTCCATCCAAATGTGGCCAGGATCCCACCCTCCTCTTGCACCCCTACCTCCGGCGCGTCCACCCCAACAACATCAGCAGCACCACCAACAGCAGGCGTTGCTGGCTCAACATCAGCAACAACAGGCGCTGCAGGCTCAGCAGCCCGCGTTCCAGCCTCAAGCGTTGGTAGCCGGGGCACAAGGGTATTGGACTGCTCCCCAGGGAACCTACACCCCGGCGCCATCCTCCTGGGATCAACAATCGCTGGTCTCCTCCTTCAACACCATGACCCTTCAACAGCCTCAACCACAACACGAATGGTACTTCGATTCAGGTGCTACTTCTCACATGACCTCCACATCCAATTCTCTTTCCAGTACTCTCCCTCCACGGTACCCTGTTCCCTCCTCCATTGTTGTCGGTGACGGATCCTTGCTTCCTGTCACTTCCACCGGCGTTGCTCACCTTCCAGGTTCATTATGTCTTAATAATGTTCTTGTCTCCCCAAACCTTATTAAGAACCTTATATCTGTTCGCCGTTTTACTTCTGACAACAATTGCTCAGTCGAATTTGACCCCACTGGTTGCTCTGTGAAGGATCTTCAGTCTCGGAACGTGATCCTCAGGTGTGACAGCACCGGGCCTCTCTACCCTCTGCGCCTGCCTTCCACATTGCCGAGCACCTTCCTCGCAACTTCTACTTCGTCCCTTTGGCACCGGCGGTTGGGTCATCCTGGTCATGATGTCATGGTCCAACTTATGCATTCCTCCTTCATTCCGGCCTGTCATAAAGAAAACAGCAGCTCTCTTTGTCATGCTTGTCAGCTAGGTCGTCATGTTCGTCTTCCCTTTCATGTGTCTAGTTCTCGTGCTCGTCAGAATTTTGACCTCATTCACTGTGATCTTTGGACATCACCTGTACTCAGTGTCTCTGGTTACAAATACTATTTGGCCATTCTTGACGATTGCTCTCACTACTTGTGGACGATTCCATTACGACTTAAATCTGACACATTCTCTGCACTTGCCAATTTTTTTGCTCTCGTGCATACTCAGTTTGGTGCTTCCATTAAAGCCGTGCAGTGCGACAATGGCCGCGAATTCGACAACTCCAGTGCCCGCACCTTCTTTCTCAGCCGGGGCGTTCATCTTCGAATGTCCTGCCCCTACACATCCGCCCAAAACGGTAAAGCCGAGCGGATCATTCGTTCTATCAACAATGTCATCCGCTCGCTCCTGTTCCAGGCTAGCTTTCCTCCTTCCTATTGGGCTGATGCACTATCCACTGCCACATCTCTTCTTAATATTCTACCCACCAAGACACTGAACTCCACCACCCCGCACTTTGCTCTTCACGGCATCGTGCCCTCATACACTCATCTTCGAGTTTTCGGTTGCGCTTGTTATCCAAACCTCTCCGCCACTGCACCACACAAACTTGCCCCTCGCTCTGCTCGGTGCGTGTTCCTTGGTTATTCCCCTCATCACAAAGGATACCGCTGTCTTGACCTTTGTTCCAACAAAATACTCATTTCTCGTCATGTTACCTTCGACGAGAACGCATTTCCTTTTGCGGAATCGGACTCACAGTCCACCCATGATGATCTCGCCTTCCTGGATGATCTCTCTAACCAAGTGCCGGCGCCCATAGGCCCAGCCCTTGCTCTTCTCCCTGCAGGTCCTGCTCGACATGGTGTCCCTGCTGCATTGCCACATGCGGCCCCTGACGACCCCTCTCGGTTGAGCGCAGTCGGTCCCAGCACTTGTCCTGCCGCGCCACCCGCGGCACCACCCGCGGCATCTCCACCTCTTCAGCTGCCTCGAGCGGCCGCACCACGCCTGGCGGTCTTCCCTGCGCCGCCTTCATCACCTCCGTCGCCAGCACAGCCGCCTCCGACTCCGAGGACTACCATACCGGTTGCTGCTCGGGATTTTCGGCACGTCTACACTCGCCGTCAAGCTCCCGATCCATCACCGGTACAGCCGTCGCCAGTTCCCAGGACCACCGTACCAGTTGCTGATCGGGACGTTCGGCACGTCTACACTCGCCGCCAAGTGACTGCCACCCCTTCCACGGTTCCTTCTCTTCCCACAGGTGCCATTCCTGTTCCACCAGTGGTGAACCAGCACTCCATGACGACCCGCGCCAAGGACGGTTTTCGCCTTCCTGCGCTGTACCACACAGCGCATCTCTCGCCGATCCCGAAGACATACAAAGGTGCCCTTGCTGACCCAAATTGGCGGGTTGCTATGGAAGAAGAACATGCCGCCCTGCTGCAAAATCACACCTGGGATCTCGTTCCTCGCCCACCAAGAGCGAATGTTGTCTCAGGTAAATGGGTTTTTCGCCACAAATTCAAAGCTGATGGATCTCTTGAGCGGTACAAAGCCAGATGGGTCCTTCGCGGTTTTACTCAGCGTCCTGGAGTGGATTTTGATGAGACTTTCAGTCCCGTTGTGAAGCCAGCCACGGTGCGCACAGTCCTGTCCCTGGCATTGTCCCGCAGCTGGCCGATCCATCAACTCGACGTGAAGAATGTTTTTCTCCACGACACATTGGCCGAAACTGTCTACTGCGCTCAGCCATCAGGTTTTGAGGATCCTGCACACCCTGATCGTATTTGCCGCCTCAATAGATCACTTTATGGTCTTAAGCAGGCACCCCGCGCATGGTACAGCCGTTTTGCTGCTCATCTGCTCTCTCTTGGATTCGTGGAGGCCAAGTCCGATGCATCCCTGTTCGTCTTCCGTCGGGGCGACGACACCATCTACCTTCTGCTATATGTTGATGACATCGTCCTTACGGCATCCTCTTCGACGCTTCTCCAGCACACCATCATGGCCCTGCAGCGTGAGTTCTCTATGAAGGATTTGGGCGAGCTTCATCACTTCCTTGGGATGCATGTTCAGCGCTGTCATGGTGGTCTTCTTTTGTCTCAACGGCAGTATATGTTGGATATTCTGACTCGCGCCGGGATGTCTGATTGCAAACCATGCAGCACGCCAGTTGACACAAACCCTAAAGTCTCCGCTGAGAGTGGTTCCCCTGTTCAGGACGCCTCTGACTTTCGCAGCTTGGCAGGCGCTCTGCAGTATTTGACTTTCACACGACCAGATATTGCTTATGCTGTTCAGCAGGTCTGTCTTCACATGCATGACCCACGGGAACCTCACCTTGCCGCTCTTAAGCGCATTCTTCGGTACATCCGCGGCACCTTGCATTTGGGACTTCTTCTTCGACCATCGACACAGACCGACCTAGTGGTTTATTCAGACGCTGATTGGGCTGGTTGTCCTGACACTCGCAAATCTACCTCAGGTTACGCGGTGTTTCTCGGGGACAATCTCATCTCTTGGTCTTCCAAGCGTCAGAATACAGTCTCTCGTTCCAGTGCAGAAGCAGAATATCGAGCAGTGGCTAATGCTGTTGCCGAGGCCACTTGGTTACGTCAGCTTCTCCTCGAGTTGCACACTCCTCTTCAGCAAGCCACCTTGGTCTACTGTGACAACATCAGCACTGTTTATATGTCCAGCAACCCAATTCAGCATCAGCGCACCAAACACATCGAGATTGATCTTCACTTCGTCCGGGAGCGTGTTGCCCTTGGTCATGTCCGTGTACTGCATGTTCCTACATCGTCACAGTACGCCGATATCTTCACCAAAGGCTTACCATCTTCCGTTTTCACAGAGTTTAGGTCCAGTCTGAATGTCCGCAGTAGCGACGCTCAGACTGCGGGGGCGTGTTAGACAGCTGGCTTAGGCCTTGTAGATTGGGTTTCCTCTATATTAGGCATGATATCCTACGGCTGTTACTACTTCTATAAACCAGCCTCAGGACTCTTTGCCTATATATACTTGTATCCCTATGGACATAATATACATGATTCATATCGGCTTACAGGATAGACTGACAGGGTAGTGGACTCAGGTCTTTAGTGGCTAGGATAGACTGACAGGGTAGTGGACTCAGAAGTCAGAACACAAGCCACTTTTGTAATTTCAAACAGATCAAAATGTGAACTTGTCTATGTATCTGTACTTTTTAGTTTCGGCTTACAGCTTTTAGCTGCAGCTTATGTCTTTTGATCTGTTTATAAGAGAGAGTATGGAGTAACATAAAATCGCGTGCAGTGTTGGCCGATATAAATGAAGTCCTTATAGTGTGTACTACAATTAATTTGTAAAACCCACATTGAAAAAACACTCATTTGAAATTTAATTACTGTAGAAAAGCCGAAAAGTAGGTTTTAAAAACTGAAAAGAAGAAGCCCTATACATATTAAATATTCTGTGACAAAATGAAACACTTAAGGCATATGCTAAAAAAAAGCTGATAATTGACCATATGATGAATCAAATTAAAAGCTGATAATTGACCATATGATGAATCGAATTAACCATTGGTAATTGTCTTGAAGCCTATTGAAGAACTACGTTTTATGCTCATGAATTTATGGGCTCATCTTCATACAGGAAACAATCTACAAGCTTGATACACCTTGCATTCCTCAAACTTTGATATCTTGCACAGGCTGCTAAGTTTTTTTTGTCTAATTGACATCTCAGGTGCTATGGGCTTGTTCAAAAAACTTGATGTTGGTCCACTCCAGCTTGGGGACTATCTTGGTTGGATACTTTATTCTTTGACCTTTATACGTATTTAAAACTAAGAAGCAACTGTTTGAACTTTGGATGCCATTGAATATGTTGTCTTTTTTTTGGTTGATTATCTTTGTGTTTAATCCATATGTGCAGCAATTGGAGCTATCTTCTCAGCAACAGATTCTGTTTGCACCTTACAGGTTTTGCGTTGAATGATCTGCCATTATTGTCTAATAAAATGAGATAGCAAACCATTCAATTTGTAAATTTGTTACTTGCAGGTGCTTAACCAGGATGAAACACCCCTACTCTATAGCCTGGTTTTTGGTGAAGGTGTTGTTAATGATGCTACATCTGTTGTGCTATTCAATGCAATTGAAAACATTGATATTGTTCATTTTGATGCCCTTGTTCTACTAAAATTCATCGGAAAATTCCTCTACCTATTATTCACCAGCACCATTCTTGGAGTAGCTGTAAGTGACCTCGTACTGCCACTGTTGTGACAATCACCACTATTAATACTGATTTAGTATTTGTGCAATTTAGTTTTTGGAGAGCATAGAAGCACTCCTCGAAGAACCTTTCTTTATGCTAAGCATTATGTCCTGATGATTCATTTGAGCACGCCTCTTTGGACTGACTAGTGGTACTCTCTTTGGCAGGCTGGGTTGCTTAGTGCCTACATTATTAAGAAACTTTGTTTTGCAAGGTCTGTACAGAGTTCTCCTATGTGATTTTTTTCACTTCATGGAGTAGTTTATTTTGGTGTGCTTTAAATTATGAATTACTTCGGAAATTTGAGCATTATTGTGGCATGCTTGTGGTGTTATATGCAGACACTCGACTGACAGAGAGGTTGCTATCATGATGCTCATGGCATACCTTTCGTATATGCTGGCAATGGTGAGTGCCTATAAATATAAGAACTTTTAAAAAAAAGCAACTCTTGTATGTCAAAATGTTTGGGGAAACATCAATTGTCATATGATATCAATATGATATTAATATTTATACTTTACTTATTTCCTTTGATTTGCTTCCTTTGTTCCTATTTTTCAGCAGCATGCAATTTTAGATCTCACTTTCATGTCAGCATTTTTCCAAACTATGTGATATCAAGATTTTTCCTGATCATTTTTTGTATTTCAGCTGCTGGATCTGACTGGCATTCTCACTGTCATATGATATCGACATAATATTAAGATTTAAACTCTACTTATTTCCTTGGATTTGCTTCCTTTGTTCCTATTTTTCAGCAGCATGCAATTTTAGATCTCACTTTCATGTCACATTTTCCAAACTATGTCATATCAAGATTTTCCTTGATCATTTTTTTTGTATTTCAGCTGCTGGATCTGAGTGGCATTCTCACTGTATTCTTCTGTGGAATAGTAATGTCACATTACACTTGGCATAATGTGACAGAAAGCTCTAGGGTTACTACCAAGTATGTATTGGCTGGTAACCAGCTTTACTGGCAATCATTGTGGTTCCTTTTCCATGAAAAATATTATCTATACTAGCTAACTGACATTCTTTTCTTCACGCTGCAGGCATACTTTTGCAACTTTATCATTCATCGCTGAAATTTTTCTTTTTCTCTACGTTGGGATGGATGCATTGGACATTGAAAAATGGAGATTAGCTAGTAGCAGGTACCTTTTGCTGTCCATAAATAATGCTGTGGTTCTAAGGACTGTATATATAAACATATAAAACATACTAATAATATAGATGCTGCAGATTTACATGGTTTCACTATTTATTCGGAGCAAACTTCATGTATCAGCAATTGGCTTTGCTTCCATTTAGACTGATGGTTCAGTCAGTGCTGAAGTATTCTTGTTAACTTGGATCTGTCGTCGACGATAGATAGTTGGCGCAATTTTTTTAATTTGGAAAATTCTGCAAAGAAACAGCTCCTTAAAGCTTATTTGCTGTTGTTCTGTCAGTGCTGAACTAAATTTGTTTCCCCTGTGATGCAGTCCTAAAAAACCCATTGCTTTAAGCGCAATTATATTGGGCTTGGTTATGGTTGGAAGAGCAGCATTCGTATTCCCTTTATCTTTCATATCCAACCTAAGTAAAAAAGAGTCACGTCAAAAGATTTCCTTCAAGCAACAAGTTAGTATTTGACTTTTTTTTTGCGCTTCTGTCATTTTGTGTCCCTTCAGAAACCAGAGGGGGCTAACTTTGATGGTATTTTCCTTTAGGTAATCATATGGTGGGCAGGTCTCATGAGAGGAGCAGTATCAATTGCACTTGCCTATAACAAGGTGAGTTACAAATACGAACTAAACAATCATCTCTAAGGAAGTGATTTGTAACTGCTACCACATATTTTGCAAAGCTCTATGGAAGTGATTTGTAACTGCTACCACATATTTTGCAAAGCTATCTTTGAGTATCTATAGTTTCTGATCTATAACACTCTTTGTAAACCTTTGCAGTTTACCGCATCTGGTCATACTGAATTGCGAATTAATGCTATCATGATCACCAGCACAGTCATTGTTGTTCTGTTCAGCACAATGGTAAGACCGCTATGCCTTACCAACCTTGTCATCTCAAATGGCTATTTTCTGGTCAGAATGGATATTTCTAGTTATTCATTGATAAAATATGCACCGTTTGTTTTAATCTTGTGCTTTGTTCAGACATATTATATGATGCGATAACACAAGTGTAAACAAACTTAGTGCCATATTGCTGTTTGTTTCTTTATATGGTAATTAACGAATTGGTTGAAGGGTCCATGAATAATACAGCTATCACACAAGGAGTCTCGACGGTATCCTACTATTCTGCTTCCCTCAATAAAAGGAAAGGACTGCCATTTTTGCTAATTTGTATGCCATCAATATTTGGTTCAGGTTTTCGGTTTGCTGACTAAGCCTCTGCTTAGTCTCCTCATCCCGCCAAGGCCTGGCAGTGTAGCTGAGCTCTCAAGCCAGTCAGTTCTAGACCCGCTTCTTGGAAGCTTGATGGGGTCTGACTTTGATGTAGGACAGATCCCCCCTCAGAACAACCTTCAGTTTCTTTTCACCATACCGACTCGCTCCGTTCATCATGTGTGGCGCAAGTTTGATGATAGTTTCATGCGCCCGGTGTTCGGGGGGCGAGGTTTTGTTCCATTTGTGCCTGGTTCTCCGGTGGAGCGGAGCACCCATGGACCTAACCTTGGCACTGTGACAGAGGCAGACCATAGTTGAGTCGGGGCTCAGAAGGTGTAAGAATTTCTGTAAATGTTCAGATACCACTCAGTTTTGTTCTTGGAATTGGTTGGTGTATTGTTGTATCTTGTGCAGATAGTTCCTATAGAACCACTTAAGCTGGTGTAGTTTTTTTGGGAGCCATTCCAGATGTACAATTCATCTGTAAATTTCAATGTTGTTCAAAGAGAATATTCACAGGTTGGATATTAGCAACATTCATGCATTGAACCTGTAGAGGCGATTTCCTCTTTCCTGAATGAAGGTGCCTCGGTCTTCAGATAGAAAACTACAATTTACTTTTGGAACATTCAAGTTCTAACGGAGAATGCTTGATGAACTGCTCTTCTGGGCTTGCACTTGTGCTCTATCGAACTCTACTTGAAGATTAGTATGACCTGCTCTTTGCATGTCTTTAACAAAAGTGAAATAGAAATGCTTGACATCATATGTCCCTGAAAAGTTTGCCATGCGCTTGGACAATTTGGCCATAATTCCACTAAAACATCTCCATGCTTGTGGAACCCTGTAGCGCAACACGAAAGAACGACGATTTAGGTTAGCCTATAGGTGTCCGGCAACAATTTGTCTAAGTACTATAGGTGCATTTTGTATCATCGATCTTGCATTGAGATCCGTGTCCTCCAGATCAACATCCACACCGAGCTGGTTGACCGGAAGTGTAACAGAGGAGGGGCGCAAACATTTTGCCATGATACGAATGTAAGTTGTCCTAGTAGAATCCTAATGAACAACAACGAATAAACAAAGGGTAAATAATATTTAGGTCTCATTGCCATATTAATCCTCATCTTCTTCTTACTTTCCTTCTCTCTTTTCTCTACTCAAGCTCGCCGGACTGAACTTCGCTCGCCATCGACTACCACTTGTCGAGGCTTGCACAAACCGCCAACTATTGGAGCTTCTAAAAATATTTTTTTTGTTATTCTACATTAACTAGCTTTCAAATAGAGTATCTTTTAAGGTGAAATTTATAAGTTGATTGTAGTACACACTATAGCGATTTTCAAGGGCGAAACTATTTAATGGGTCCTGTGTCACAAGACACTGGGTCCAAAAATTTTTGTAGCAGGGATTAGTACTTTTAGTCTATGTGTAAACCCCACAGGTTAAACTCAGTGTACCCGATTCTTTCTTTGAAACCCAATGAAGAGAGCACTAGCAGCCTAAATTCTTAGTAGTTAGTAGCAGTTTATGAGAAGTCTCTGCTTCCCTCAGTCTATGAGGCAACTACAGCAGACCAAGCCAGTTCTTGAGCTAGTGTAAGAGAGAGGATCGCAACAGGCCACAGTGTCCATTTGATGATCTCGAAGCATGCACCTCGTAACAACCCTTGACACTTGTTTGTCTCGTATGGTTGGCCAGAAGATGTGCACTACATCTGCTACACAACCGTATTCAGTTAGGCAGGGACGAGTCACCGGAGAATGGGAGAAATCGACGCCACCGACTGCCCTTGCCTACCATCTCACCGTGGTGTTGTCTGGGCTATATTGCCTCACGCCCTCGCCGATCGATGGAAGCTTAGGTCCACCCACTCAGTATATACTTTACTCTGAATTTCTCTCAATTATTCTAATTTGTGAGTTAGGATTTCAATGTGATTGTTGATTGATTTTTTTCGAATTGTAGAGTTAAGACTTAGGGTTTCGGTTTTGATTTTTGGAATACCAGCTTATCTCGTTGCAAATCGGAGGCAAAATTGTAGTATTTGACCGCAATGTCAAGTAAATCATTGAACATATTTTTCTATTATATTATTTTTAAACTATTGAGCACACAAATATCTAACTGACTTTTCAATTAATTGGTGATAATTTCATGAATAATATATTTATGTGGAGAAATAAGAATTGACAAAAATTACTAATGATGTTATGGTTCATCGTTTTATGAATGTGAAAGAATGTAAATACTAAAAGATAATGCATTAACTTACATTTGATCATTCTATTATTTTTTACTTGAAACTTTTAAGTAATTTTGTTCTTTTTTAACAAGTCATTGAGATCGAATGATATATTTTACTAATGCTGACCAACCTTGGTATGTGATTTTGCCCTTAGTTTCTTCAGTTTGCTGCAACTAATCAATATTATTACCAGGCTTTTTTTCTATTTTAGTAAGTATTTCTATTTTAGTAAGTATTTCAATCACTACTTCTTTATGATCATATGTTGTCATTGGTTACATTAAAGTATTAACGCTAAAAATTACTGAACACGTTACTATTTAGCACCATATTATTTGAAAACTATATATATTGTTATATATAGGGTGAAGTGGTGAATCCCGGTCATTTTTTCTAGTTCCGCCCTTGGCGATTTCATTTATATCGCCTAAAATCGTATAGAAGTTTCTATTACTCTGTACTCTATCTCACAAACAGTTTAAAAACCATAAGCTACAACTATAAACTGAACCCAAAATAACAAACCCAACTTCCCTCCCCTAATCCATTTTTTTATTTTCTGCTGTGTTAATTTATTAGTTCTGGCAAAGCAAAAGAGATTAGTTACTCCTGGAATCGTCAAGATGCTGTGCTTGGTCTCTTTTGCTTTTGCAATGGGGGTCTATTCTTTCAAGGAGCAAAGCATACCTCCTGACCTAGCGACCACTGACACACTCCTGCGTTGCACTCTACTCTCCTTGTTGCCCTTGCACACCATGTCAACCGAGCCTCCCCTCCCGTCGCCGGCGAGCCCGCGGGGCGGCACGCATCGGCGGCGGCAGTGCGCCGTCGCGCTGGCTGCCGCAGCCGCCGCGTGCCTGGCGCCGCTGGCCGTGCTCCTGGCGGTGCTCGTCCTGGCGCCGTCTCTCCTCCCGCGGCTCCTCCTCCGGCCGCACCACGTCATCCCGTACGTCGCCTCCGCCGAGCTCCGCCTCCTCGCCTTCGACGCCTCCGCCTCCTCCGCCGCCTACAACCTCTCCGCCACGCTCCGGTTCGACACCCCGAGCTTGTACACGTGCCGCTACACGGGGCTCCGGGCCGCGCCGTTCTACGCCGGGCAGCGGCTCGGCGCCGCCGCGTCGCTGCCGGAGTTCACGCAGCGGGGCGGCAGGGGCGACGCCCGGACGGTGGCGTGGGCAGGGACGCAGCGCGTGCCGCCCGGCCGGCGCGCCCGCGCGGTGGCCGCGGCGCTCGCGCGGGAGAAGGCCGAGGGGTGGCTCAGCGTCAAGGTGGCGGTGACCACCGTGCAGAACGGCGCGCGGAGCGACTTCGCGTGCGTGCTGAGCTTCCCCACGGCGCCGCGCAACGGGAGCGGGAGCGCCGCCCCGGTGTTCGACGGCGGCAGTTGCGTCGACGCCGTGCGCGGCGAGATTTAGGCGCCGGCTGATGGCTTGTTCAGTTGAGATTGCTTGTTCAGTTGGGCTTGTAGTGTGCTTTGTTATAATACCACTGCACGTGGCTTTCCTTGGTGTGCATGTGTCAGAGATTTGCTACTTTTGTGATCACGTGGCATGCATAGAAGCACCTCCATTTTGGAGCAATGCTTCTAGCTTCTCTCATAAAAATAGTACTGATTTCAAAGTATACAAAGAGATAAGTAATATCTATTTATTATTTATTGTACTTTAAAAACTGTACAAATCACTGTAGAGAAAACCATATTTTTAGAATGAATTTCATTTATATAGACACATGTGGAGTAGTCGAGGCCTACCAACATTGTTGTTGCTGGTCGCCTACATGCGGGGATGTTCAATTGTGATCAGAGCGCCCGTAGTGGCTTGTATATGTGAGTTTCTTTTTTGTTGACTAGTCACCTGCTCATGCATTATAATGAAATTTATTGGATATATAGATAATCATGCTATGAAAGAATGCTACTCTGGTCAGTTGAAAAGTAGAGAATGATGAGAAATTAAGAATGAGACGGTTGAAGGACGTACAACCACCAATTTATTTTTTTTATAATAGTAATGATTTGGTCGTTGAGAGCTCTGCTTGGTTTTCTTTGCTTGCAGTGCACGGCTATGTATGCACCTCGTCGAATCGGCAGCACGTGCGCGTTACATAGCTTGGTGTTCCGATTCCGTTTCCGGTTCGGACACTGCATGCCATGCCACGATCGAGCTCGCAAGCAGGCGCAGCCTATGTAGCTTAACCGCGACGTTCCTCGCCTGCACGGTCACGGCGACACGGCAGCCACCGTGGAAGACCATGGGATCATCGGCGCGGCAGCGGCGCCGGCAAGAGGAAGACGAAGAGGTACAAGGCGACGCCCCCGCCGCCGCTGCTGCCGGGGACGGCCGTCGAGGTGCTCCACAACGGCGCCTGGGTGGGCGGCCGCACACCTTCACCATCCGCAACGACCGCACCTACATGGTCCGCCTCGAGGGCGAGGGCATGACCGTGCTCGCGACGAGGGGGAGGATCAGACCAGCGGCCGCCGCGCCGAGCGCCGCAGGCGGGACTGTTGGGTCGGACCCGGACGACAAGGCGGCGGCGACGAAGTAACCTTAGGTAGAATAATGGCGATGATGCGCACCATAGGGTTTCTATGCTTGCAAGTCTAGTATTTCTTGGTTCGTTTCTTGCATGGGCAAGAAAAATAGGCCCAGTCTCTCGGATTATTTCTTGCTTCTTTTCAGTAATGTGTAGTACATGCATGCCACTTGTTTAACACTGGCGTTGCTTAATAGGTGCCGCTCACTGGGCTGAAAAATAGTACTTTATAGCTGAAATTGCATTGTAGCTAGTTAAAATTACATTGTAACTGAAGGTTCCTTATTTAGCATAATTAAATTTAAAAATAAAAAACAGTTTAACACATCATAGATAATATAAACGAATACGGAAAAAAAAGAACCGGCAAAAAAATAAAAAAGACCAAAAAATTAGTAAAATATGAAATTTATGAATAGTAAAAAAATAAGTTAGAAGTTCGTCTCAAACTGAAATGAGCGAAGCAGTAATGTGAGTAATTGTGAATTAATGATGAGATGGTTCGAAATGTAGCAGACTTAGGGCCTGTTTGGTACAGCTCCTGCTCCCAGCTTCTCTGTTGAATCAGGTGGAGCTGTGCCAAACAACCCGCTTCCCAAAATGACCAGATTCAGCTTCTCGCGAGGAGCAGGTTCCAAAATGAACTGTTCAGGAGAAGCTGGGTTGAGGTGGATTCTCGTGGGGAGCCAACACACCCTAAATACAATAACCCATTGAAGTTCGTAGTATTTACCCGCAAAATGCCACCATATAAAAACCAAAAACCACCCGGCGCCTCCCTCCGCCCCTCTCCCGCCGCCTTCCCCTCTCCCCTTCCCCTATCACGCCCGCGCGCCTCCTTCCCCTCTCCCCTTCCCGTCTCCCGGCGCCGCCCTCCTCCGCCCCTCAGCACCGCCGCCGCCGCCCGGCCGCCTCCCTCCAGATCTCCGCCGCCGCCTCCTTCCCCTCTCCCCTTCTCGTCTCCCGGCGCCGCCCTCCCCCCGACCCTCAGGACCGCCGCCGCCCGCCTCCTTCCCCTCTCCCCTCGCCGTCTTCGCCCCTCAGCACCGCCGCCGCCGCCCGGCCGCCTCCCTCCAGATCTCCGCCGCCGCCTCCTTCCCCTCTCCCCTTCCCGTCTCCCGGCGCCGCCCTCCCCCCGACCCTCAGGACCGCCGCCGCCCGCCTCCTTCCCCTCTCCCCTCGCCGTCTTCGCCCCTCAGCACCGCCGCCGCCGCCCGGCCACCTCCCTCCAGATCTCCGCCGCCGCCTCCTTCCCCTCTCCCCTTCCCGTCTCCCGGCGCCGCCCTCCCCCCGACCCTCAGGACCGCCGCCGCCCGCCTCCTTCCCCTCTCCCCTCGCCGTCTGCGCCCCTCAGCACCGCCGCCGCCGCCCGGCTGCCTCCCTCCAGATCTCCGCCGCCGCCTCCTTCCCCTCTCCCCTTCCCGTCTCCCGGCGCCGCCCTCCCCCCGACCCTCAGGACCGCCGCCGCCCGCCTCCTTCCCCTCTCCCCTCGCCATCTCCGCCCCTCAGCACCGCCGCCGCCGCCTCCTTCCCCTCTCCCCTTCCCGTCTCCCAGCGCCGCCCTCCCCCCGCCCCTCAGGACCGCCGCCGCCCGCCTCTTTCCCCTGACGGCCCTAATGCATGCTGTCCAATACTGGAGGAAAGCGCAAGAAAACAGCACGAAATGAGCTCAGAGATGATGGACATCAAGGATGTTCATCCTGAACTGAAAGCTGAAAGCAAGGGAACTTGAAATGAAGACTTGAAAGAAAGGAAGAAGACTTGAAATGATCAAAATCCTGTATTTTATTTCAGCTAGAACTTGTGATTTAGTTTCTACTAGATTGTTTTTTCAACATCTGGTTGAATGTTAATCATAATTCGTATGTGGGTCAATCATAACTGCCCTAGGACATTAATTTATGGGAACGATCATTAGTGTGTATGTCAATGTTACTATTCGTATGTACTACTGTTATCTGGGAATACCTTTTTTTATCTTACATCTGTGAGTTAATGTATAATTCTCCATCGTCTGCCAAGAGAAGATGGTCACCAGGCATTAGTAGTAAGATGGTATCACTAACAGGACAATGGATTTCCATCACTTGTTCGTGTGCATATAAAATTGAAATTTGAACACAATCAAGATTCAGTAAATTCATCATTTGCTATGCTAGGTTCAATACCACAATGTCTAGATATCGGTATTATCCCTACTCAATAGGACTGTGCGTTCGGTTTTTTCGGTTTATACGGTTCGGTAAATACGGTTTGATTGGTAAATACGGTTTTAGTATTTCGGGAAATACGGTATTTTTCAAAATACGGTGTGGTATCGGTAAATACCATTTTATTTCGGTACGGTATCGGTTAATACCAATTTTACCAAACTTTGCGCGAATTGCTAAACATTAATTCTCCATTCAGATTTCAGACCATTCTACAATCAAAAATTCAGAATATGCTAAATAGCTAATAGCAGTGGCAGACGGCAGTGAATGGCTGAAAATAAAATGCTGAATGCACTGATTACAGCCGAGCCGACAGCAATCAGCCAATGAGGCAATGAGCCAATCACAGGCTCACAGCATCAGACCATCAGTATTCACTATTCAGTGGTGCGAAAGTGCATCACGCATTCACGCCATCACTTCACTTCACAGTTCAGTGAGTTCACACTTCACAGTATTCAGTTATTCACAGGCACAGCAGAGCACTAGAAGCTGAAGAGTAGAAGTATTGAACAGCAGCACACACAGTCACACATTCACAGAACAGAATAACAGCCGGACCGGAGTTGAGTTCAGGAGTCAGGACAGCAGCACAGCAAGCACATAAAAATTAACATCATCCATACATAATACACTGACAGATTACAGATAACAGATTAAGAATTACTGCTGTCCAGGACAGCAGCACAGGCGCACAGACAGCAGTAGCAGACACCAGACAGGCAGACAGACAGTCAGACTCACAAATGACAAAACCAGCAGCAAGTGTAGCACCTAACAGCAAATAAACTGATAAAAGACAGCAGTCCAGCAAATCATAAACCAGTAAACAGCAGGTCAGCAGCAGACAGCAAATAAATACACAATACATATTGCAGCAGCAGCAGCCAGGCAGTAGCACATAAACCAGCAGCACAAAATATAACTCCAGCAGGCAGCAGCACATAAAACCAACACAGACTCCAACAGGCAGCAGCATAAATGAAACCAGTAGCTGCAGCACATAAACGATATTGGTTAGTTTTTTAAACATAATATTCATTGGAGTTTTGTGGCCGGCAAACACATACATTAGACAATCTAATTTTGAAATAATAGCAAAAGCATCAAACTCGATCCGAGGAGTAGACACTTGCTGTTGGAGTTGGATCTAGGCCTGACATTTCAATGCCTTCATAACATGAAAAATAAGCTAATTAGTTGAAGTAGTTATCAATGTCCAATTTGCTATCACTTATAAGTAGAAATATATAGCATATATTATAGTACCTTCTTCAACTTTAGACAAATCTGCTAAATCGGCTTCCACATTGATGCGCTTTGAAGAACGCAACCAATCTTGTGCACATATCAAGCATTGGAGTGTGAATGGAGTCAAGGAGCTTCTAAAATCATCAAGAACACGACCACTAGTACTAAAAGCTGATTCAGAAGCAACAGTTGATATAGGGATTGCTAATATATCCCGGGCCATTCGTGAGAGGATTGGAAAACGATGTGAGTTGTACTTCCACCAAGAGAGAATATTAAAGCTATGATCATCATCTTCTATATCTTCAGCAAGATACTTATCTAATTCAGATTTGCCACCACCTCCACTAGAAACTTTCATTCTCTTATTATATAAAGACCTCATAAAATTTGTAGATGCACTTGAATGCTCAATGCCACTAGTATTTTGTGTATCTAATGTTACTTGTCTATCACCTTGATTTTCATCCGGAGAGTACGTCTTCTTGAATTCTTCAAAAAGATCTAACAATGCCCGGTTTACTTTATCCCATATCTTTGCACCTTTAATATGCCCATAAGTCGAGGTAATCGCATACTTGAAGAAATCAGATTGCTTAGTCCTTGCACAAACATTAAAAAAACAAAGTGAGTGATCATTGGTTAATAAAAACATCCATACTTTGACTCAGATTAACTGATTAAGAATTATTTGTACCTAGGATCAAGAATTGCAGCAATAAAAATTAAGTTGTTCATCTTCTCAGGATCCCCCCAATATTTATCAAATTTTTCCTTCATCTTAATAGCCATGTGTTTGAAGGTAGTATCATCACCATCATCACGTTGACTCCAATCAGACAACAAATAATTTATCCCAGCAATGTCTTCGAAGAAAGTGTTGGAAGTAATATACTGAGTGCCAGAAACTTTTTTTGTGAGGTCAAAGAAATGCTTTAAGAAGGCTTTGAAATCTTTCGCATACACCCAATCATCATATGTTGGAACCCCATCCACACCCAACTCAGCCTTATAGGAAGGGTCTTGAAGTTCAAGCCGCTCAAATGCCTTCTCAAAACCCACGGCAGTCTCTAACATAAGATAAGTTGAGTTCCATCTAGTGCACACATCAAGAGACACCAAACCTTTTTCTTCAACCTTGCTTATTTGCACACACTTTTTAAAGGTATTCATTCTTGAAGGGGAGCTTCTCACATATTTGATAGCTTTACGAATACGGGAAATAGCAGGAGCCATTGTCTTTAACCCATCTTGAACTACAAGATTAATAATGTGAGCTACGCATCTCATGTGAAGATGGTTACCTTTCGCAAATGTACCACCGCGATTTTTCAAAGCACTCCTCATATAGTTTATAGCTCCATCATTTGAACTAGCATTATCTACCGTAATAGTGCACACATTCTCAATACCCCACTCAAGCAAGCATTTATCTAGTGCTTTTCCAATATCTTCCCCTTTATGACCGTCTACCAAACAAAAGTTAAGGATTTTTTTGTTAAGTCGCCAATTGCTATCAATGTAATGTGCAGTGAGAACCATGTAGTTTTGAAGGGTTGAAGAAGTCCATGTGTCGGTTGTGAGGCTAACTGTTTGACGAGAATCCTTCAAAAGAATTTTTAGCTTTCTTTTCTCATCCTCATAAAGGCGAAGAATGTCTCTATACATTGTTGTCCTAGATGGTGGATGGAACCGAGGACAAGCTTTCGACATAAAGTCTCTAAAACCTTCATGTTCTGAGAAGATAAAAGGTAACTCATCAACTATTATCATGCGAGTAAATGATGCCCTAACCTCTTCTGCATTGTATTGCCAAGGTACTATACAACTACTTTGGCCATCTATACTACGTTGGAAGCTTAGTTCAGTTTGACTGTCGATCTTGGCAGGATGCTTCTTACAACATTTTGCATGTGAGACCAGTGAGGAGGTACCATTTTTTTGTGGATCACAGGCAAGGATCCGAGAACAATACTTGCATTTAGCCTTATTCCGGTCATTTGGTAGTCTTGTGTAATGGTTCCATATCTCTGATCTGGGATTCATATGTTTCTTTCCATCTTGAGCTTCATTGGGACCAACAGCTTCATCGCTACCCACATTCACATTCATACCCATACCCACTGACCCAGCAGCATCAACATCAATATTTGCAATATCATCTGACTCAGACATCTAATAATCCAAAAATGCAAAGATAGATAACCAATTAACCATTAACCAAAAATGCAAGATCACTAAATTGTCCAGTACTGGACAGAGGAAGTTACACAACTTCGCAAATATTTGCAATATTTACAAATTAACCGTGAGTGATTTTGTCACAACTCAAAACTTCGCAAGATCTCTAAATTGTCCAGTACTGGACAGAGGAAGCTACACAAACCTATTACAAATTAACCATGAGTGATTTTTTCAATGTTCTCTAAAATCTAAATTGTCCACTGGAGTACTGGACAGAGGAACTGAGGAAGCTACACCCCTAGGTCATCTGTTCTCTAAAATCTAAATTGTCCACTGGACAGTGGAAGCTACACGCCTACAGCTCTTAAGTCCTCTACCAAACCAGTGTAGCAGTCTAGCAAGTAGCAATCTGGCAGTGGCAACTGGCAAGTATGCAAATGCAACAAAAACATTTCAACTTAGTGCTTACAAGTTCTTACAACTTCGCAAGATCCTACTTATCAAACCACAACTCACAACAGAGTACAACTACAGACTAGCAATATTAGGCAATTAATGAAACAGAGAGAAAGATACAGCCTACAAAGGACTTACTTCGTAAGATCCAGTTGACTCCGTAGAAAGCTAGAGGGGGGCTTGGCGCCGCCACGCCGGCGTCTTGGGAGAGGGAGGCGGAGGCGCGGACCGTGGAGCACTAAAGGAGGTGGAGGCGCGGAAGGAGGCGGAGGCGCGGACGCCGAGCACCGAAGGGCGACGGACGCGGAGCACCGGAGCCCGAAGGAGGCGGAGGCGCGGAGCACTGGGGCCTGGGGGGCCAGGGGGAGCACCGGCAGCGGATCCGGCGAGGCAGCGAGCCGACCGACGAGGCGACGAGGAGATCGGATCTGGGATCTGGCTAGGGTTCGAGGAACTGAGGAAGCGGATCTGGCGAGAGGGGCGTCGCCGCGTCGGTCACTCACTCGGTCGGGTCGGGTCTAGCCGTCTGGGCGTCTAGCGCTAGGGTTAGGTTATGCGTTGCCGTCTGCCGCGCGTGCGTCCGGCCGGGCCGTCGCCTGCTGGAATGCTGGTGGGCCGCCGAGAGCCCGAGACAGCGAGACCGGAGAGCCGGAGAGGTGCTGGGCTGCTGGCGACTGGCGTGCAGCGTGCTGCTGGGCTTTTCGGTATTTTCGGGAATTTCGGGTTTTCCTCGGTTTTTACCCAAAAAACCGAATCATACAAATACCCATTTTCTATCTACCGAACCGAAAACCGAAAACCGGTCAAACCGATTTGACCGGTTCGGTTCGGTTTTTTTGGTACGGTTTTTTCGGTTCGGTTTTTTTTTTTTGCACAGTCCTACTACTCAATACCACGTTTGTTGTACGAAATGTCAAAAACAAGATAATGCATGCTAAGGGTAACAACATGACAAGAAATGTCAAAGAAGAGCTCTTAAATCAAAATCTCATGGTTACAACTAGGGGTAACATGATCTATTTCCCTCCAATCTCTTCTTTTAAGAATCTGGAGCCAACCGACTAGCCAAACGTTTTTCAGAGGTAGCTCCAGATTCTCAGAGAAGTGGATTCTTACATAATCTGAAGCAGAAGCTGAAAAATGAGAATCTGGAGCTCTGCCAAACAGGCCCTTACTCAGTCGATCAGAGCAGATCTATGGAGTTTTGCTCTTCAACTAATGGTCTCCATCCTTTCGTTACACCAATTTTTTGTTTGGCACGCAAGAATTGTTTGAACACATGCATGAGGTCATCAAGTATATATGCCGTCTTTTGAGACAAAACTAAATTTACATCAACACAGCAATCTACTAAGATTCAATGTCTCTGTGTCTTGCATTCAAGTCGGCAGCACAAGCACACCAGTCTTGAGATGAAAAAAAAACAAACTAAATTGCCAAATCAGTAGTAAAATGGAACTTGATTGACCTAATACGAAGGGTACGTTGCCACCAAGCAAAATATTTGAGCATTCAAACAGGGTAAACGCCAGGAACAGAAGCATGCAGAAGCTAGCAAGGAAATTATTTGCTTCTCTTGACCGCACGCCTTCCCTGGCCCTTCTTTGGCGGGCCCTTCCCACGACGCTTCAGCATTTCCAGCTTGGCCAGACGCCTGCACAAGAGAGAGATGCAGCATTGTTAAGTAACTCTTCACAGTACAGTCCTAAAGGCCAAATCAAGCTTGCAGCTGTTGTTGCTTCCGCCATAGCTATGCAAGCTTGCAGGGATGAGGCAAAAACTCTGCACATATTGGTAGTAGAACAAGGCCAGGATGGTTAAGTTGTATCAATTGATCTAGTTTATGAGAATACAGCACGTTCAGGATATTTTGGATCAAATTTGGTTTTGGATCAAATTTGGTTAGATCAAGCTTCACAGATATAATGTCATGCCTGTGGTAGTTCAACTCATTCAGTCAATAGGGAGCAATATAAAGTAAACAAACGACCAGTATCAAAGCAGAAAGTGCCGTTTGACCTTTCAGTGGCTGAGTCGACAGTCACAAACGATTTGACAAACCATACATAGTTGAAAATCATTACTAGTAACGACAGAGAAAAGATAACACAATAACTATGAAAGTATCATCCAAATTGCTGGCCAGGAATCAACTCGCCTAACAACGGTGAGCACTCAAATGCAAAATGGAAAGGAGTACAACCAACCTATCAAACAATATATGTTGGACTGTTTGGTAATTTCCCTCATTTTCGGAGTAAGGAAAATAAAGGGAAAAGAAAATCCCTCATGGGGCCCACTTGTAAGAGAGGGAAGGAGAAGGGATAAGGCCAGTGAACCGATTTAGATCTAAGGTGTGCTTCTCATCCCCTCTTCTTCCTGGTCTTCGAGCGGACGACTCGGAGGGGCCGTTCCTTGCGCTGCCGTTCCCATCTGTGAGTCTCGACCTCTTTTACCTTTAAATACAAATGGGAGTGCTAGGGATTCGAGCGGAACTCAAGAGCTCACCATATGAACCAAAAACTTCGAGTGGGGATTTGGTTTTGGTGTTGATCGAGAGGGTTCGCGGTCTTGCTCTTGCGAGCTCGCCGGGCTATAGTGTTCTTGTTCTCTACTCGGAGAACCGGACTCTGGGTCCTACGCTTGCATGCAGTGGTCTTCTGGTTCCTCGACGCGACATCTGTTGTGTGGTGTATGACGAGTTCACACCATTCTTCTTGGCTTTATACGGCAACACTTGCATCTCGACTTCATGATTTGGTAAGTTTCAGATTGTAAAGTTGGGCATTGTATCTCCATTAACTTCTCCGACAATATCTTGGCATAACGACGGTGATTGATTTTCTGGGACATCGTTTTTGCGATGAGCTTTGCCCTTGCTGCCTTCTCGGTGGTTTGGATTGCCATCGCCCAGTGAGCTTTCGTTTACATTCTGATATTTCTATCTTGCATAAGTTAGCCGTGCTAGTGTAATCTCTGATATTATCTCTGAAATTTATGAGTAATGCTAGCACTGGGAGAACTTTGCCTGATAGATTGTGGGTATTGAGATTGCTCGATGAGGACAACTTGTCAAAATTGAGATCATTGTGATTATCTAGAAGTATTTTGCTAGTTTTGATTTGTCAATTGCTAGTTTCATACCTTTGTTCAGTATCATTTACTGCTATTCTGTTCATGCTATTGACTTTGTCACTTAACTGAGGTAATTTTAGATTGTCAAACTAGCAGAATAGAAAAAGGGATAGTCACTCCAATTGTTGATCTATTGACAAAAGTTGAGAAGGCCAAGATTTAAATCTTGAGAAACTCTTCAGTTGAGAGCAAAACAAAACATTAATTCTGTGCATTATGCATATTATTATTGTCCACTTTCTTGTATAGTTCAGCATATTATCATGTTTAAATGACCTGAATACTTTATCTATGTTAAGAGATAATTGGTTTATCTTCATATCATTTACGTACTGCTGGATGTATGCTCTCCTAATAATACTTAAATCTGGAATTAATCTGAAAATGTTGCTAAAACCGCTTAATTTTCAACAATATATGCATCTGGTAAGACCAACTTGTTCGTGCGTACAGTCAACACCACCGTACAGTCAACACCACAATCACATCTGACTTAAGGACCACACGAACTCGCCTAACTGAAGCACAATGCATAAGAAAACTCATGAGCACAAGGTAACAGCTTTACCCAACGTCCTCTAGCGTCTCCACGCAACCAAGAAAACAGCATTAGCTACTGATAACCACCAATATTCGCAAATGCACGTCACATGGGCATACCAACAAGACAGATGCGTGACAAGTCCAGACTAAACATCCGTACAACGAAAGTGAAAACTTATTGGTATTCTTCTCATATTTGTATAAATGAGACATAACCCAGCACACGAGAGAGAGAGAGAGAGAGAGAGAGAGAGAGGGAGGGATTGATAGCTGTGCTCTTCGCAGCAGTAACCCTACTGTTTAAAAAGGACCTTTCTCAAGACTACAAACGGAACCTATACGCCATCATCGACAACGACCAAGAATCACAACAGCACACCAAGAACAATGACAGGCGCTGTACAACTACTGCTAATCTCCATCTAGTTGCAACAACAAAATCAACTGTGCATTGATAAAGTCACCACAATTTCCTACTAAGGATCACCAAGCAGCAAGAGCATAGATATCTTGGAAACACGGCAAGCATATCGAGCCATCGCCTGACAGATCACTGAGGCATATCAACAAACACATCACGGTCGTCGCGGATGCCTCCCTGACAATGAAGCATAAGAACGAACACATGGCGAGCGCAAACAAACCAGGACACAACAAAGCCCAGGCACGCGTGGTGCTAGAGAAGTGGCGGCGGGGTGCTTACTCTTTCTCCTCGCGCGCCATGACGAGCGGGTCGTCGCGCTTGATGTCGTAGGGGTACCACTGAGCGACCTGCTCGCCGACCAGCTTCTTCCGCAGCAGCTTCGTCGCCGCGCGCTTCCCCGTCGGGTTCACCGCGTGCCCGAAGATCGCCGCCCTCGCCTCCGCCGCGCCTGTGGTCGCTGCAGCCGCCAGCAGCCGCCGCAGCCCGCCCGCCGCCGCGCTCATCTCTCCCTCGCAGCCTCACCTCACGCCCTCGCCCGATGCTTCTGTCTCGCGTTCTGAGCGACCGACGGCCCAGATCGTTGAAGCTGGGGTCGTTTCCTAGGTTGGGCCTCCAGGATTACTGGGCTCGATGGGCCAAAATATATTCGGGCCGAGTAGTATTTCATTTTTGGCCATTCTAAGCTCCCTTGTAAACATGTTGGATTCATCATCCTAGTGTGCAATGTCTTGCTGCCGCTGCCTCGTGGCACCGCTGCCCGTACTAAGGGTCTGTTCATATTAATCCAATATGAACACCTAATTTCTCAAGTACCTTTCCCTCTCTTTTCGCTCTCGTCTAGCTTCGAGGATGAAGGAGGTGTCGACAATATCGTTGATCTTACGAACTAAGAGAAAAGATTAAGTCTCTAAGAAGGATTTTAGAAGGAGAATAAGATAATCTTTATTGCTATGAATGAATTGGTTACAGGATACTCTTGGTAAGAAATTACAAAAGGATGCTACTAGGTCTAGTATGTGTAACCTTCTATCTGGTTGGGAGATCTTGATTGATTCTCCAGGGCTGGTCTCTGGTGTTGTTCTTCTTTGGGTTGTCTTTGTTGTTGTTTGTGACTTTTCTCATCAAAACTTAAAATAGTGTCAAAGGGGTGTTAGTTATCTATGTGAGTAGGTGTCTTGTTAAATCATCCCATCTAGTAGAGAGGACGGTTGCTATCAGCGAGAGAAATCTGATAATAACTGATATTCGGTTATTGTCAGTGGAAGAGAATCATGGTGGCAAATGCAAGACAGCTGTTGTCAGAGACGCAATGCTGAATCATCGTGCAGTTGGGAGTGGGATAAAGCACATGCTTTGTCCATCGCATGGGAGGAATTGGCTAGAGGCAGACCCTTATACTAGTTCGTGAGATCTTTGAGTGGTTGTTGGTCGAGTGAAATATAAAGTGAGTCTCTGACCAAGAGTACTCGGACAATTGTTTTTAGAAGCTTACGAACATATGGGTCTTAAGGCCTTAATTAAATATTAAAGCCATATTTAATAGATTATTTAATCCTTGTCAGCTAGCCCCCGAACTTTAAGTGAATTTACAATTTAAATTTTTTCTGATTGGAACTCAAGTCAGAGAATACTCTTTAACAAGAGTAAAGAAGTTTTTATTCACTTAAGATTGAAAAAGCCAACTAGGAAAACTGAAAGGTTTTCTGCCCGTTGGGTGCAAATCCTACAACCACTGTTTTGGAAGTTGGGAAAAGCCCTATAAAAATCGGTGTAGTACCTGTCGGCTTCACGCTTTTCGGAGAAAACTTTTTGCCTTCTTCTATTTTTCTCTACCTCTCTGCCTTAGTATCCTCTGACTTTGGCTTTGAACCCTTCAATCTACACTTAGATCTTTAGTCACCTCAATAAAAAAAGTCTGAATTGATCTCTGAGTGGCCAACATCTGATCTGGGATCAAAGAGATTAAAGGCCCTATAAGACGTGGTATTAATTCCTGATAAGGTTCTGATCCCCTGGAGGTCAGCGATGGGGGAGAAGTTTCCGAGTGGTAATGACAGCGATATTCCCATCTTCTAGGTGTATGTGGAGTGTGGATTCAAGCTGTCGATGCATCCCTTCTTGTCAGAGGTGCTCGAAATTTACAAGATTGAGTTTGTGAACCTTGCTCCCAACTTGATTGCTAACCTCAACATCTTCATCTACCTATGCGAGATGTACCTGTTACTTGCTGAATTTATTGTTAAATGCTATCTTATACCCGTCGTTTGTTGCTAGTTGGCTACTATTAAATTATTCCAATTTAGTATCTCTGATTAGTTACTATCTGATTTTCACAAGTCAAATGCTATTTAGTTGATTGCGCATGGAATTATATGAGTATGAGAGTACTCAGGTATGTATATATATGTTTGTGTCTCTCTTTACTCCTTCCTCTCTTCTCACTCTGCCGATTGAATGGGCTCAGCCCATTTACTCCCAACGCTCTCTCATTTCCTGTCACTCCCTCTGTCACGCCTCCTCCTCCCTCGTCCGACCAAAGCTGCCCCACCGCTAGGCCCCGCTGTTCTCCTACACCGACTCTCGGTCAGCTGTGACCTGCTCCCTGGTGCGTGTACCACCGACCTCTTCCCTAGCCAGCCCCTTCTTCCTTGCGCCCTACCACTGTGCCTTGGCTCTGCCTCTACCCGGTCACTGCCTCAGCCAGCTCCTACCTAGATCAGCTACCACTGATCCCTTGGTCACCGCCTTGGCTCTCCACCTGCCAGATCTAGGCCCTGACACCGTGGATCTACACCGAAAGCCGAGATCCAACACTCCCTCCTTCTAACTCTTGTTTCTCCTTTTTTATTTGCTTTTAGTTTTGTCTTGCATTCAATTTACTCTCTGATTTCAAGTTTGTTTTCTTCCATGCTTGAGGTTGAGGTGGTCGATGTGGGTGATCTGGCTTGACTTGCCATGATAGGGCTCGGGATCTCCTCACACGCCAGGGAGTTTGGGTGGTCGTTGGGTGCGCGCGGTGGCTAGTGGTGAGCACACCGACACTATGGCTTGCCTTTCCTTTGGTATACTCTACTATGTCCTAGCTCTCTTCCACTGCTCTACACATATGTGTGGATGCTATGGCTCCAGTTTGATGCATGTGAATGTGAGGTTGCATGTGCATGTAGTTCCATGATGGCGATGGCAAGGATCAAAATGGACTGTGGGGATACCTTAGTTGGATGATATCGGGCTCGATTTGGGGTAGAACCAAGGTTTGGCTCTTCTCGGTTGGTTTGTGTGTGGCTCGGTTGCTCTCCTCTTGGCACTGCTCTTCTTCTCCACTGGCTCCTTCTCCTGGGTGTATCGTCCTCCTCTGGTCCAGTCGCTGTACTTCACTACATTCCTCTTCTTCTCAGCAATGGGTTGCGGATTTGAGGGAGAAGAGGGTGGATCTAGAGGTGATGTTCCTTGCTCTAGTTAGGGCTGTGGCCGGGCTATGGGTGAAAATGTTGGACTCTCTCTCCCTCTGTTGTCTCTCGCTCCATCTTATCCCTTTCGCCTGTGCTGAGTGAGCTATGCTTCGAGGGATTTTTATTGTCGTAGTGCGGGTGGCTCTGGTATTTCAATGAAACCATTTTTATTGGGTTGGTTGGCAGGGGAAAAAGGAATCCGGGAATGATTCAGGTTTGTTTCTAATGTCGAATGATAAAACTCTATAGCTGCAAGAGGTGCCGACTGGCCCCGTATCTCAATGAGTGAATCGCCCATTTTGATTATCCTGACGAGGGTTCTGATGATAACTTGGCTTTTGTTTATTTATTTTATTCAGTCTTTTTTGGTCACCTGTTACTGGTTCCTCTTGCAATTGATAAATACTGGTTACCCAACTTGTGCCCAATTTGAAGGTTCTGAGGTATCTAGTTAATTGTAATAGTATATTGTGCTCAATTGTATGTATGGACAAGACTGTATAACATTAGTAAAGATGGTGTATTCGTGAATTGTATGAATTCGTAATGTACAAGTTTAGTGATGTAATCCTGAGAAATGTTATTTGTAATTGCATCCTCTTTTCTTAATTGTTGTTTTTGCTTCGATTGCGTTGGTGTACATTTTCATGATTGAAATGGTCTGAAATTTCTTCGTTAATTATGTGGTTAATTTCATAATTAAATCTCAAGGTTAGCAATTAAGGCTAGTTAAGAACACGGGGTGTTTCAGTATGCTCTCCATTGATCTGGAAACTATGAAGCTGAGGAGGATTTCTTGTCGGCGCTGATCCACCCTTACATGGTAGCGTGGCCGCCTTCGTTCTTGAATCCTACTGGACAAGGTGCTTGATGAAATCGTAACTAGTTATTATTGCTAAATGCCTCATGCAATCTTGATCAATGATTTGTTTATACACAGATATGTGAACAAAAAAATCAGTATAACTTTCCACCATTTTTTTAGTTGCTTCAGAAGAAAAAACTTCAGCTTTAAGGGGGAAAAGGGATGATGTTAGCTTTACACTCTTCAAAACTTCCATTGTTAGTTTCTCAGGTGAAATCTTCTAATATGCTGGAATATCCTGAATTTGGAACAGGAATGTGACACTATGCTCCAGCTTATGATGATAAGATGTCCTGGCAGAGGTGATGATGGAAAAGGAAGAAACTCGATTATCCATATGAAGTCTTGCGGGATGATCACAACACAACTGCTCTAGTTGAGCTTACATGTTTGAGCCTCGCATCATGCATTTCTGATATGGTTCGTCAGACTATGTTTATGGTCGCTCTATTACTCCTAAGAGTATAATTTGGGGAATGTGGTATTTGGTGTGTGTTGGCTAATGCTCTGCAGAAACTTCATATTGCTCGTATAATTATATGGTGCCGATTTGAAATTTTCTGTTCACTTCATCTGGCTAGTCACTTTTGGTACTTCGCAGTGTGGTGATACGATTCTATTTGGAGTTTTGAGTGCGTCTCCGCTGACACAAGTGCATGAATGTCTGGATAGTCTTATTGTTCTTCCAAAATTGTCCAGAGTGAAGGTTTGAACATTGAAGAACTCACTTGGTCTATGTCAGTGCTGTTATTACATCAAGCAGTAAGAATTGATTAATCAGTTAGTAGTGCCTTTCCACTCTCTGAAGGAATTTTGAGATGCAGCCATGCAGGACAGGAGACATTAGCCTCAGGTTTTGGGTTGGTTTTTCAGTTTAGTTGGGTCGATGTGCTTTTCCAGGTGCAGGGGTCCTTGTGGAATTGTGGTTCTATCTTGTATGCGCACGGACGACTACGGTGATGAATGTGAGTGTCTGATGTTGATGTCCTCCCTGTTCCAGGCAATTTTTCCTTAAATTTCTGCTTTGGTTTTGTTATCTAGATTGTTAAACATTGTCTTCTGTTTGATTTGGAGAGTGGGGATAAATGTATTGTCCAAACGAAGTGACTTAAGTTTGAGACAATTCCCAAGCAAGGCACCAACAATAAGGTAAACTAGAATTTGTTTCATACAAATTTCAAGTGGAATATGAATAGTATTATCGAAAAAGTGGAATACGATAATTGAATATACATGATCATGAAATATCCAATTTGACAACCCTGTACTATATGGTGTGCATCAGAATCAGATATGTACACAAGACTGTCTAGAATGAGCTACTTAACGAAATTAAAATGAAAGATACATCCACCTGACATCTCACAAAGCATTGCCTTCCAGCAGATCTTCTTGATCACTGGCAACTGTAGACAGCTGTAGTAGTACATCATCAACAGCAGCAGAATCAGGATGAGATGTCAACCCGGCAACAAAAGAATGAACCTCCTTCTTGAGCTCGATCCAGCTCTTGCCGGTATCCTTCCTCAAGCCCATTTCCCTCATCCTCTTCATGACCTTTGCTCGATCATCCCATCTGCCCTCGGATGAGTAGATGTTTGATAACAAGACATAAGCAGCAGAGCAATCAGGCTCCATGAGGAGCAACTTCTCTGCTGCATATTTACCAACCTCTGAGTTCCCATGGAAGCTACAAGCTCCCATTAAAGCTTGCCAAAGAAGAGCGCTGTTCTTAAAAGGTCCACCTTCTATGAATGATTTCGCGTCTTCTAATAGACCAGCTCGGCCAAGCATGTCAACCACACATGCATAATGTTCCACCCTTGGAACGACTCCATACTGTGATGACATAGAATTCAAGATCTCCAATCCCTTCTTGGCTGATCCGACATGACTACAACCATGGAGCAGTGATAAGAACGTGACATCAGTGGGCTTGGCACCGTCGGCTTTCATGGATTCAAACAGCCCAAAAACTTCCGAACCATGACCATGTTGGGCGAAGGCTGCAATGATGGAGTTCCATGAAATCGAGTTCTTACTGGGCATTTCATTGAACACTTGGACAGACTCTCTTAATTCACCGCACTTTGAGTACATATTGATCAGACCATTGCAGACATAGATGTTCCCTCCGAAGCACTCCTTGACAACCAGTGCATGGATTTGCTTCCCAAGAGCAAATGGAGCTGAAGCACCGAATGCCCCCAGAACTGCAGAAACCATGTTTGCATCAACGTAAATTCCTGCACCTGCCATCTCAGCGAAGAATTCGAATGCTTTGTCCTCCAGTCCATTTTGAGCAAATCCAACCAGAATCACTGTCAAGGAAACTTCATCAGGATCTCGACAAGAGCGAAACACGCTCAAGGCATCCTCCATCAAGCCGCATTTAGAATACACATCCATGAGCCCACTCTCAACATGGAGGTCGGTCTCGAATCCAGCCTTGACAACAAGGCCATGAACCTGCTGCCCTTCCTTGGCTGCCAGAGATCCAGCGCAAGCTAACAGGGAGCTTGAGTACGTCGCGTTGTTGGCATCCACCGTGCGCCTCATCTGCTGAAACAACACGAAGCTCTCCTTGTACAGCTCCGCCCGAGCCATCCCGGAGATCATCGCCGTCCATGTGATGACATTTCTCTCTGCCATTACGTCGAACAACCTACCCGCCGAGGCCGGTGACCCACATTCAAAGTAGGCGGTCACCAGCGCGTTCCCGACGGATACCTCCGCGTCAAACCCGCACGAGACCACCAGCCCGTGCACCATTGCGCACGCGGCGAGCGACTCCGCGCGTGCGCACGCCGACAACACCGTCGTGAACGTTGCGTGGTCGCACGCGGCCGCGCCCGAGGACGAGCGCAGCATCCGCCTGAAGTGTGCGAGCGCGTCCTCGGCGCAGGAGGTGGCGATGAGCGAGTTCCAGGACACGGAGTCCCGGACGCGCATTTCGCCGAACACCCTGGTGGCGTCCTCGCGGCGGCCGCACCTGGCGTACATGGAGACGAGCGCGTTCCAGGCGACGAGGACGTGGCGGAGGGAGGAGCGGTGCGGGCAGAGGCGGAAGTGAGCGGGGTTCTTCACGACGGTGGCGTGGAGGGCGGCGCCGAGGCGGACGTCGGCGACGCGGCCGCAGCGGGCGAGGAGGCCGCTGAGGTGGGCGTAGTTGAGGAGCGGGGAGGAAGCATTTCTCATGCCCTGCCGTGCTAGGACCGAACGCGCTTCCAAATCTGTGCTTCACTTCGGTGGAGGTGGAGCCAAGGGCGAAGGCGACACCGCCGGGAAGGAGGAGGCGGCGGCGGCGATGGGGAAGAACCGCGAGGAGAAAGCAGATGGATACGTGCGAGGAGAGGCAGGACGCTCAAGCCAACCAACGTCAGAGAAAATTAATCCTTTGCCACTTTGAAAAGTGGATTTTGCAAAATTGCTACTTCCAAAATTGGCTTCGCAAAAATATCATACAGTACATTTACCTCTTGATTACCATGCCATTTGAGTCATTTAACTCGTTTAATTTTTTTTTTCTAATTTCAGGGGCTGAAAAAGATCTTTCTACCCTTGCTAACTCGCATGTTATTAGTCAAGATATAGTAATTTAAAAAAGAGAGAAGATGATCCTTGTGTCCGTCAGCCCACATAGTGAAAAAAAAGAAGAAAAACATGTGCACAAAAGAAACAGAGATAAAAGCATGCAATGACAGTCAGCCCTACACCGTGCAAAACAAAATAAAAGAAAGAAAAAATATGCACACAAGCAAAAAAAAGGAGGGAAGACCGCAAATAAAAAAACAAAGAGAGAAGGGAAGACGTGCGCACCTAAGAAAGGAAAGAGAAAGCACGCAAGGCAAAGAGAGAGAGGGATGAGAGAGAGAGTGCAAAACTTAGCAAGGGTAGAAAGGTCTTTTTCAGCCCCTGAAATTAGAAAAAATATATTAAATGAGTTAAATGGCTCAAATGGCATGGTAATCAAGAAGTAAATGTACTGCATGGTATTTTTGCGAAGCCAATTTTGAAAGTGACAATTTTGTGAAGCCTACTCTTCAAAGTGGCAAATGATCAATTTTCTCACCAACATCACGAGTTCGCCACTCGGGCTCTTCAGAAAATTTCCTTTTTTTCTTTTTTAAGCAGCACTGGTCCCTCCATTAGAGAGTGGAGTCTTATTTCTTATGCTACATTTGCTACTTTAATATAATCCAACATGGTTATGATTCAGTATAAAGTTTCGTATAACAACCCATTTATCTAAAAGTTGTATCTGTTATAGAAAAACAGACGACAATATACTCATGCTTCAACACTTGAGAACTCCCCAAGAGAACATTGCATCCTTCTTCCCTATCTCCTTGGTTATGTCTAGCAACTCAGCAAGCGAGGTTCATTGACTTAACCATGACCACGTGGTGGTCACCCCATACTGTATGAGAAGTATTTAATTTTGCTTGCACTTTATTGTTGAAGTTTGAGTTTAATTTTATGTTATTTTCTATCAGGTTTTTGCTGTCAGGTAGGCAACGGTCTGACCGACCTGCAGATGCGGTCTAAACGCTTTGCTGGAGCAGTCTGACTGGCCGTGGGTGGATGTCTAACCGGTGTCCGGTGTGACCGGGCGTGAAGAGTAGTCGGACCAAAAAAGTGATGTGATCGATTTCTAGTTGTTGGTACGTTTATTCCAAAGAGGTGTTCATTGCGTTGCGTGGAGTTTTTGAGAGCGGTATGACCAACCATGTAATGGGTGGTCCAACCGAAGGTTGTCGGGCGGTCTGACCAACATGGTTGCCGCAGTTAGACCAGTCCCCTATTACCAGGTGGAGTTAAGTCGGTTCATGACGGTTAGATCAGCAGTTGGTTGGCGGTTTGACCAGCCTTTAGGAAATTAAGAGAGTTGAGTTGAGTTTTGGTTGTATTAGTCATAGCATGAGTCAATGCAAGTATTAGTCATAGCAGGAATCTATGCACTGTAGGAATCTTGATGTAAGTGTCAAGTGGTGCATGTTTGCATCGGTTTTGTTAATGGAAATCAAGTGCATGTTACTTGTGCTTAAGACGATTGTTTGTCTTTGATGCGCAGGATGCTTGGTGATTGTTACGGTCAATGGCAAAAACGAGGCTAGGGGAGGTGGCCTGAGGCTATGAAGGGTTGCGTAAATTCGGGTAAAGCATCATCACAAGTGGAAAAGTATAGGAAAAAGACAAGGCCATGTGAGAATTCATCTAAAACTAAAACCATCTAGATTATTAAGGACTCACATGGAAATGCAGATGGAAGTTTCTTTCTTTTGTCTAGTTTTGGCGTAACCCTTCTTGTTTTGGATAAAGATCAAAACTTTGACTGTGATCTTCATAATCAATTATTGGAATATATTTCTGACATCCTAGGGAGCGTTTTGTACTAAGTTTCATCTTGTTTGGATTGGTGATTGAAGAGTTAGTTATTTTCTTGATCGTGAGCAGTGTTGTTTTAGCCTCAGTTTGCTGAGCAGTCATACCGCCCCTGACATTCGGTCTGACTGGCCGAGCGGTCCATCCGATCGCCCTTTGCTCGAGGGTTAGACTGGTAAGACTGATTGTCTTGGGTGAGTTTATGATATTTGGCTTTTGGTTTTGGAATAACTTGTAGGTTTGAATTTTTCACTACATTATGGTGCTAATGCGAAGAAAAGGATTTTAAGGAACCCGATCCTACATCTTCATTCCGGCCAGACCCAATGTCTAGCTGTGCTGCGCCCTCTTGTTTATACTGGCTGCCACCATTCCATTCCTTCATTGTTTGCTGGCCGTTTTACATCAGAGTACATTGGGCCGGTCCTGGAGAATGGGCATTCTCTGAAGATGTGCTCTTGGCAGTGAAAGCAAGAACGTCCAGACCAGTGATGCCATCACAATTCACAAACTTTAGGACCAAACTTCTGTCGGCAGATCCCGGCCAGAGTCGAGCGCGCCGCCCGGCACCAAGGCTTACCGCGAGAAGCTCCGGTGAGACAGGCTCAACAAAAGGTGTGTTTCAGAGTTCAGAATTTCAGCTCCGTAGCTGACCAATATATACCAGCCTTGTCTCCCATTGCATGCATAAGTGGTAAACATGTTCATGCAATGTTTTTTTTCAATTTTAGCCTTTAGCACTTTTTTTTGTAAAAAATATATCTCTCTCTAAGCTTGGAAGGCACGACAAATGATATGTGCCACCTGTCACGCCCCCTACCTCGACAGGTCAGGTGGTGCATGGCTGGGTGAGCTGACGCGGCAAGGTGATTTGCAGCGCAGCAGTTGGCTCCTACAAGCCGCCACAGTCCGGCTGCCTTCTGCCGAGCCACCATGCCTCGGTTGCACTGTAGCACTACTATTTAGCCACTGTTACTCATTAATTAGTGCTAAGCGTAATTAATTAGTGCTAATTCAAGCACTAAATTAATAGTGTGTTGTTTAGTGCTAATTATATTTAATTAGCGCTAATCATGTAGTGCTAATTAAGCATGCACAATAATTTATTGTACTCACAATTAATTAGTACTAATTGCATATCATGCCTTCCATGATTTTTGTTACACAGTACAGAATGAACTCCAGCAGCAAATTTATATGGCACGTAAGCGCTTCAAGTGTAAGTCTTGTGTGAAATTTTCAACTCATTCGGATGACAAATACTCGCTTGTATGATTAACAGAGATGAACGACATAGGAAAAACGCATGTGTTGACTTCTATTATTTTTGTTGCGTAGTACCTATTGAATTCCAGTGATAAATTTCTATGTCACATTAGTGGTGCAAGTGGGATTACAATGTAAAATTATCCGTATTTAATTCATTCACATAAACATTCATGATTGGATTAAAAAGCCATCAAACCTCTAGCCGCGGCCGTTTGGCCAGTGCCTATGATAGATGTGTTTGGATTCATACCACACTTTACCCTACCAATTATGGTCATGACTAATGATGACCAAAACTTGGGCAATATTTGTGTGCCAAAATTTGGCCGGCACCTATCAGTTGGTTAAGCTTGAGGAAACAAAAAAAAACTCAGCAGGGAAAAAGTACATATGACAAATCCGGTCAATATGACCCAAATTTTGGCAAGAAAATACATTAGCACAAAGTTTTGATTAGATTAGGTTAGATTTAGATAAGATAATACCACGGCTAGAATAGCAATTTTTTACTTTTTTTGAGTTTACCACGGCTAGCTGGTTAACTCCTTTCCAAAAAAAAGTCTCTTTCACACGCACGGCGCACAATACAGGACAGCTCATCTCTGCCTCGCCATGCCACGCAGCACGACCGTCCGATGAACGACCGACGCTCCTGATCACTCCATTCCCACAGGCGTTTCGCTTCCACGCGTCCCCCGTTTCCTTTTCCGTTCTGTTCCGTTACAGCCTCCTCGACTTCTTCGTTTTTTCCTGCGCCCTCGGAGAAGTTTCTTTTTATGAAATTGCTCCGTAGATATTTTATTTTACGAAAATAGACCCGGGTGACAAAGATGATGTGACCGACAAGCGCGCCAACCGCCAGGTGCAGCCGATGAGCATGCCAGGCAGCTGGCGCGGCCACCAGGCGCGCCAGGAGGAGGTGGCACGGTTGCCAACCGTGCCAGGAAGGTGACGCGCCCACCAAACGCGCCATGTGTGCATGCATGCTTTTGGCCAAGCGTTTTGCCCACGCGGGCCGTGTGGTGTTTTCATCGTTATGTGATTATTCAAGTTTTACATCGTGTCGCGTCACATAAACGTCATTCACTCCTTCACGTAGCTATTTAACACGTGAGCGCGTGGCTCCTGATTCATTCATCTGCGGTTAGTATGTGTTTAATTATTATGTTAATCATTTTGTTAGCATTAATTATGTAATTAGTTGCTAATATGGTATATTTTCTAATTTGCAGTGTCTCGTGCTTGCTATTGGATAAACACACAAAACACTAACGCAACGACGACAACTAATTAAACTCTGCACATGCCCGCAAGGTCGCATAAGTCAACACGATGTGACCCAATGAGGCAGTTTCCTGCAATGATGTGACCCAACAAGTCAGCTTTTTGCAGTGACGGACCCGCTGCCTCATGGACGCTAGGGCTGAAAACGAAAACGGTAATTCTCGGTTACCGAAAATCGTTTTCGAGAAATTACCGATTTTTTCCCCTAAACGGAAACGGTGACGGTAACCGATAAAACAGAAACGGGAACGGTAAAAACATTCGATAATGAAAACGAAAACGATTTAGCTCTTTTCCGATCGTTTTCGAAAAATACCGTATTTAACCGATAATCTACCGTCGATAATTACCGATGCCCACGCCGAGACCCATCTCCGCTGTCCCGCTGACTGATCACCCCCAGGCGGCCA
The DNA here is from genome assembly GCA_017311315.1 of Dendrocalamus latiflorus. Taxonomy (NCBI): domain Eukaryota; kingdom Viridiplantae; phylum Streptophyta; class Magnoliopsida; order Poales; family Poaceae; genus Dendrocalamus; species Dendrocalamus latiflorus. The sequence continues at coordinate 18,488,137 of CM029619.1, read as the reverse complement.
GGCCCATTAGTTTCCCGCACGGTGCACACTCGCACCCCACCTCCCCCAAAACCTAGACGCCGATCCCCACGCCGAGATCCCCAAAACCTAGCCGTCGCCGCCGAAGAGGGACCGCCCGAGTCCGCAGGCACGGGGGGAGTGAAAGGCAAGCCCGCTGAGCGCCCCCATGTCTTCACCCTCACGACTCCACCCTCACGACTCCAGCACGACTCCAGCCGCCTCCATCTCCAATCTCCGCGACTCGCCACGACGTCATGTGAGCGCCTCCCACGCTGCTGGTTCTGGCCTGCTGGGCGCCTCTAGTCTCCCACTCACGCTGCCATCCTTCTCCTTCTTCAGGCGGTCGGCGGCCACATCTGAGACGAAGATGGCGCCGGCTGGAGATGCGGATCAGCCGGTGGATGCAACACCCCGAGGCCCCCGAGCGCGAGTGATGGAGGCAGAGGCACCACTCCCTATCGACCTCGCCGCCTCTCAAACCTCGGCAGCGGCCACAGCTTCATCTGGTAAGCAGTGTGTAAGCATTCCCCATTCTAGTAGTATGTAACTTCTAGCTGATAAAATGTCTGGCAAATGCAATTGGATTGAAGTTCTCTACGATCTGGATGATAGATTACCTCGGCGATCAAGTTCAACAACATAAGGAGTTTCCTTTAGATCTCTAAATATGCGCTTAGCACGCGGAGTACCTATAAGAAAGGGAGTAAAGAGGCATTCGCAAGAAGTCCTATGTTATTGGTACTAGAGAATTCATAAGTAATCAGACCATATAAGAAGTGTTTATAATTGTAACAATGTAAAGGAGGAAACAAGATCTTGTTAATTGTAATACTCAATACTACTCAATCTCTGTTTCATGGAACTCCTCGAGAATTTGAGGTAGAAATGCAAGCATGCACATCTCAGGATAGAGCTTGCACACTCTGTATTCACCTTCTGTAACTTTTAGTTTTGATATATTGAATAAACATGAATATCCTACCAAATGATCTATTTTCAAGAATTGGAAGGAACCAAGGTCCAAACTTACACCCAAGTTTATCAAAAGAAACACTTCTACATTGCATCATTTGTCATGATAACTGAGATAGAAACAGGCAACACTGAAATCACTCGGTTGGCATTAGATCGGTAGCTTCCTTTTCAACAGTACAACAGCTTGTAACAATGTTATCCAAAAGGGAAAAACATAAATTCTACATTTTTCCTGTTATGTTATTGTATCCCAACTCTACTACATTCTAGGAGGCAAAAATGCTGGTGGTATTCTAGTGTGCATTTATCTGAATGCAAGCATACAACAATAACTCTTTTCCACTCAACTTGTTATTATCCAACTAATAGGAGTGTAGGTGTAGGCTTTGTAGAAATTCTCGATACTGATTCATTCACTGGCTACTAGGCTTTAATATAATCTTTATGTTTGTATCACTGATGCACTATTTCACTGTGTAGATTTATATCTTATACTAATAGGAGAACATTTGCACTTCATTTGTGATAGGATCTCATAAACGTGCAAGGCCAGATGCAAGTGAAAATGCAAGCCAGAATCTTGGCATGTCTGCTTCTTCTGCAACACCTGCATCAGCACCTTCATCTGAGAGAAGTTTAGTGCCAAGTGGTGGTACTGGTACTGGTGGCACTGAAACAGATGGTGTTGATCCAATCGATGTGGATGCAGGCAGCGATGGCGAAGACGAAAATGAACTTACCAGCAAGAGGAGGGCCAAGAAGAGCACATCTGAAGTGTGGCAATACTTCACCAAGTACTGGCTAACAGTGAAGGTGAATGGCAAGGATGAAAATCAGCTTTGGGCAAAGTGCAATGTCAAAGGTTGTGTAAACAAGACCAGCAAACACAGAGCTGAGAGCAGATTTGGAACAACTGGTTTGTGGACCCATCTCGCTAATTATCACAGCATCAAGAAAGGACAGCAACAACTTACAACAAAAACTGATAAAGATACTGACATCGCAGTTGTCCAACCTTACAAGTATGATCAAGAAGCTAGCTTGAGAAAGTTCTATGAGGCTATGATAGTTCATGAGTACCCTTTTAATATGGTTGAGCATGAATATTTCCAAGAGTGGGTCAAATCATTGCGTCCACATTATCCTCTAAAGTCTCGTGTCACAATTAGAAAGGAAATAATGGAATATTATTTGGCTGAAAAGGATAAGTTGTATGCATACTTCAAAACCGTTCAAAGTCGCTTTAGTGCAACTATGGATATGTGGACATCCAACCAGAACAAGGGTTATATGTGTGTTACTCTTCATTGGGTTGATGATGATTGGAAAATTCAGAAGAGGATTGTCAATTTCTTCCATGTTGAAGGGTGACATACTGGTGAGAGGTTGTCATATACACTTTCTTCTTGTCTTTTGAAGTGGTATGTGGAGAAAAAGATGTTCTCTCTAAGTTTGGATAATGCAGCGACAAATGAAGTTGCGATTAAGGATGTCATTGTAGAACTCAAGAGGCATAGTCCTTTAGTATGTGATGGGCTGTTTTTTCATGTGAGATGTGCCAATCACATCCTTAATTTGGTTGTTAGAGATGGTATGCGTGTGATTGGCTCTACAACTGAAAAGATTAGATCATTTATATTATAGTTGTTGTCAAGGGATCTACGGTTCAGTGGGAGGAGTTCCTGAAGTGTGCTACTGAATGTGGGCTAGATACAAAGCCTTCTCTCTCACTTGATGTTTCTACGAGATGGAATTCTACATATCTCATGTTGAGGGATGCTCTTTATTACAGGCATGCATTTGAGAGGCTCACTTCCATCGACCGCCTCAGGTATGAGTGTATTGCTCCTTCAAGTCAGGAATGGGAGAAGGCCCACATTCTAATTCCTTTCTTGAAAAGATTCTTTGACCTGACCGAGATATTTTCTGGTACTCTATATCCAACAGCAAACTTGTTTTTTAGAGGTTTTTGTGAGATTAAGTTATATCTATCTGATTGGTGCAATAGTAATGATGCCACTCTTTGCCAAATGACAAATGCTATGAGTGTCAAGTTTGACAAGTACTGGAAGAAGTCAAATGTTGCCCTTGCTGTTGCAAATGTGCTTGATCCTAGGTTCAAGAGAAGAATTGTAGAATTTTACTTGAGAAAGTTATATAGAAATTCCTACCAAGCTGAACTTGATAAATTCAATGGTGTTCTAAGGAACATGTTTCATTGCTATGTTTCTTCCGCACCTTCTTCCAAGAGTACAACACTTGTTTCATCAACTTCAGTTGTAGATCAGTTTATGGATAGTGTGGATGATGAGCTTGATTCCTTCCTTTATGAAAGTGATGCATATGGTAATGATGAAGGAATAAGTGAATTGGAGAGGTACTTAGCAGAACCACAATTGAAGGTTTCTAAAGCCAACCATAATACGTTTGATATTTTAGCATGGTGGAAAAATCAAAAGGATGAATATCCTGTCCTCTCCCTGATTGCTCGTGATGTGTTGGCAATGCAAGTGTCAACCGTGGCTTCTGAATCTGCATTTAGTGCCGGTGGACGTGTCGTCGACCCATATCGAAGCAGCCTTGATCCTGACATGGTACAAGCACTTGTTTGCACTAAGGATTGGATAACTGGAGCTAAAAGAGGTAAAAGTGTAAACTGATCTGTTGCTTTCTATTAACAATATCTTGACGTTCTTTTTACTCATGTAGCTGCCTTTTAATTTTCAGGTTCTAAGAATATTTCTTCTTTGCCTAGTGATCTTGAGGTTCTTGAAGCCATTAAGAACAGTCTGCTTATTGAGGTACAATTATATTGATATGTATTGCAGTAGCATGTAATTCATTTGAAGTACTAACACGTTATTTCCATTGCAATTTGTAGGATGAATTTTCAGAAATGGGCGGTGATTATGTGCTTGGAGATGATGATGACATGCCAGAGGTTCAGCTATAGGAAGCCTGCTCCTATCCTTTGTTAAGTTCAACTAAGAACTTGATTTAGTATTTCAGTTACTAGTGTACTAGTACTTTCGAGTTTGTGAGCTTGTGACTACGCCTATGTCATGTGGTTGTCAGCTTTGTGTGCTTGTGAGACCTAACTAAGTATTATTGTATTAAGTCCATGATGTCACTTGTGGTTGTGGGCTTGTGGCTTTGTGTCATGTCTTTTTATTGCTATATAATATATGTGTCTTGCCTCTTGTGCCATGGATCATTACTACAGTATTATTTTTCATGTGACCTAGGTCAATATATACAGCTATTGTCATGCTATGCAGATTGGTGTGTAAAGTGTTTATTGTATTTTAGATATCGCTTTCATGATTTTCGATCGTTATCGATGCACTTTTGATCGAATAGTTTCGTTTCTGAATTTACCGGAATATCGATGTCGTTCTCGTTTCCGACAATATCGTATCGATTTCGTTTTCGAGAAAATAATGTGAAACTGAAAGTGATTTGACCTCCTACCGATCGTTTCCGACCGTTTTCAACCCTAATGGACGCAAAAAATTGTTAATTGAATTGCACTTCACCCGCGTATGCCACGGCGGCTTACCAAATAAGTACCACCCTTTCTACCACGGGTTATCCTACAACAAGTGTACAATACTATCCCTCCTTTACATGGATAACTAGTGGGATGAGATCCGCCACCTTGCAAGGGATGCTACAACCTAAGATGAAGAAAGACAGCGTGCTAGGAGGGCACCTCCCCACAACAACGCCCCCTTAAGCAGCAACCCCTATCTGAACATTCCAACAGAGCATTCCCCGCAAGACCCCGAGGGGGCACACTGCTCCTCTGCTGATGCAGGGATAGATACAAGTTTTCAAGTCCAAAGAGCACCTAAGCCTGGGCATACATTACTAGTGATGTGGAAACTACGTCTGGGACTATCCCGATCGCTGTTGGGACATAGGCAGCTACTGGCAGTCGGTAAGGACCGCTTGTAGTACATTCTCCCTCTATTTCTGTATGAAAGTTTGCACTAACAACCTCTCTCGTCTACCTGAAGTCCTTGAATCTACTGTGTGGCTACAGAAAGTGGATCGCTGAGAGATTCACTCGTATAACCAGTGGCGTCTTGATTGCGATGAGTGGGATGCCAACAGGGACCACGAGAGGATGGATGAGCGATGCCGTAATAAGGAGCATGACGATCGTATCTGGCGCAAGACGCAAGCCCATCTCGAGATGTGCAGGCGCATGGAGCTCCAGGCTTGCGAGAAGAAGCACGACAGGAAGTGCGCTATCATGGCCTAGGCCAAGGTGGCCAGAGAGGAGTACAACACCGATACCACGTAGTCATCTACTGGTTTGTCGATGAGAGAGCATTAGATAACAAGTAGTCAAGCACGAAACGCTCAGCATTAGGCATTCATGGCTAATTAAAACAAATTATTTTTACTCATACACATTGGACAAGACAGTAATTCACAACCCGGGCAAACTTAAAGACACAACATTTGAGGGCCCTAGCGAAATCAACTAATAGAGCGCCTGCTTGGGCACACATTGGAGGAAGAAGGCCTGTTTGGGTAGTCCCTCAAAGAGTGCCCAGCAGTCTTGCATTTCCTACACCTTCTACGTCTAGGCATGTCTCCATGTTGGCTAGCATCCATCTCGTTCCGGATGCGCCTTAACTGACGCCTGCCTCGCCCAGGATGCCATACTACGCTATTAGGCAACCACTTTACAATGCCCTGCCATAGGTCCTTGTAGTGCCCTTCCACACCATACGAATTGAGCTCCACATTCCATGTATTATACAGGTGACGTATGTCGTAGAAGTCCGATACGTACATTGCAGAAGATTGGCATAGTATGGCACATGTAGCATATACGTGGGAGCAAGGCTTGTGCAAAAGTTGAGGCTTCTTGTAGGTGCAAACAACCACATCCCTTATGGTGCAAACATGCTTCCGACCAAAGGGTAATTGTTGTGGCTACAGACCAAACAGAGAGGGAGAGTATGGTAGTGGAGAGTTAGGTGAGCAAGTGCTTAGGGTTTCCCCCATGGCCTGTATCGTATATATATATCCACATGGGGAGTGTTTTCACAATAGTACCCTTACATTTGAGTATCCCTCTCTGGGGCACTTATGTCCTTATACATGTCCCATTTTGGGCCTTACAGCCTTCTAACAGGCCGGCTGGGTTTAGGTGGGAGCCATCCCTACAACAGGAGCCTCTCATGGTGAAGGGCTTCACGGGCCAAAGCCATGTTGCCGAGCCCTTTGGCCCCCTCCGTCCCTGCGGCCTGTGACCTTCAATGCCTTTGGACAGGATCGTTCGTTGCCGATGCAGCCTGCCGTCGCACTGAGGGTATGGGGCCGGGCCTACTGTCGAAGGTGTTTTTGGCCTTGGACCCGTCTAGCCGCGGAGCTGGAGATGCCAGCGGGGTTGAAGATGCCAGCGGAGCTGAAGATGCTGGCGGAGTCGAAGATGCCGGCGAAGTCGAAGTCAGGGCGGAGACAGGCCCATGGTACGGGCACCCCCGGGCTTGAGGCAGGCAAGGTTCCCGCTGCGAGGTAGCGCTGGAGAGCCCAACGAGGGGGAGGGGCTCCGCCCGGTCTGATGCTGACACGGCCCGACAGTTTCGTGTTCTGGAGATTTCGTCTTAATGACGACGAGAATCACGCCGACCCTTGAATTGTCAGGGGCGGGCTGTTGCAGCTGTACGCGCTGTCCCAATGGGAAGACACACGTGACGGGACGCGATTGGCACGTCTTGGACTGCCAGCGGTCTCCGAGAATCGCGCCGGGTACTGGTGCGCGACGACGATGGTTCGGGTTCCGTCGGTTGTGTTTCCTGCCAGTTGCCCTCCCGGTGGTTGCGCTGCTGCCTTTTAGGCTTGCGCCAGTTGCGCTTCCCGATGTGGGGTGCGACGGGTATATATGTGTGTCACCCTCCGGCGTCGTCCTTCGTTGTGCCACGGCTTGGTGCGGTGGAAATAACCTTGGTCTCGAAAATAGGCTGCCTCGTTTCATCTGCATTCTTTGAAAGCACTGTTTAATGGCAGGGTTAGTGCCGATTGACGCGGTCATAGAATGTTGATGAACTGATGGATGCCTATTTTTGAGTTTGGGACAACTTATCTTCGAGCCGCCACCGGGCGCTTCTGTCGACCGATTGTGCTGTGCTCCTGCGAATGGCGACAAGGTTTGACCTGTTCTCATAAGTGGGCCTGCTTGGGTTCATCCGCGTTCTTTGATCGCGTCGATCGGCACTACCATCAAAGAATGTTGATAGACTGAAGGTGGCCTATTTATGAGAACAAGTCAAATCTTGCCATAAATCGGCCTTCGCGTGCCGACTAGGGCTGTGAAGTTGTCGCGCGGACTTTGAAGCCAAGGTGGCTGCCGGCGCCGCTCCACTGGTTCGATCGAAGCCGTTTCCGAGATCCTTCCTTAGGCTGGGAGTCGGAGGGCCACCTTGTGTCCCGCGGCACGAGGGCGGGGACGTGTTGGTGTTGAGTGTTAACCCGGTGTTTGCACATCTCCGGGCTCCGACCACCCGGGGCGGCCTGCAAGGACGAAATCACAGACGCGCTCGCCATGCGCAATGCCGAGTCAGAGGCCCGACTGGACCTTAGGAATATAGGCCAGTGCAGGTGTCGGGGTCGACCCGGGCGACCGAAGTCGAGGTGGTCTACGGGCTCGTCGCGTAGACTTGAAGGCGCAGTAGGGTTCCTCTTCGCAAGGGCGGGGCTGAAATCGGAGCCGGAGTCACTCTGCGGAGGCGGTGACTACACCGAAGTTGTGGTCAACGGGGTGGTCTTCGGGCTTACCGCACAGACCTGTGGCAGCGTAGCGAGGTGCCCATTCGCGGGTGCGAGGCTGAAGTCGGAGCCGGAGTCTTCCTGCAATCCTGCTAAAGCGGAGACTCCGTCGAAGTTACTGCTAAAGTTGACTGTCTCTTGGCCTGCCGCTGCTGCACTGATGGCCCCGAGAATCGCACCGACACATGCCGGAGGATGCGCCATGCCATGCGGCCTGTATTTACTCCTGAGGGAGCAGACGCGTGGCGGGATGCTATTGGCGCGTCGTGCGCTGTCAGGCCCTTGCACGACTACGGTCGTGCGCGATGCGTGTGGGCGGCTACGACGCTTCAGTTTCAATCGTGGGGAGGCAAGCGGTTCTTCACCCGTCGGTTACGCTTACCGGCGGTGCGGGAGATGAAGGGGCTTTAAGTACCCCCTATGGCATCACGTCTGCGTCTCCTCCACACGCCTTCTGCCCCCTTTTCTTGTGCTCTACTCTCTTGCCTTCCTTGCCACCGTGCCGCCCCCGTCGTCGTCCAGTTCCCGGAGAGCAATGGCACATGGAGGAGAACCCGCCCGCAAGGCCGGCGATAACGCCATCTCCCAGCGGCCATCGCCGCTTGAGGTGGAGTACACACTTGAAAGGCATGACTCAACACTGGTAGACAAATGGTGGGTGGCAGCGAAGAAGATGGAAAGGTCGTGCTCCCGCGTCTTAGGCCCCACGCTCGCGACGGAGGAGACGATCCGCACGCTGCTGCGCGTGGGGAAACTGTCAGACCGCCGCGAGGTGCACCTGCCCGCCAGCGACGAGACCAAACCGCACCTAGAGAAGTTGGAGGTGATCGTCTTCGTCGCTTACTTCGAAGCCGGGCTTCGCATTCCGGCCGCCCGTCCGTGTCTTCGCTGCCGGGACCCTCCGGTCTTTGTAAGTCTTGGCGCAGCCTTGTTCCACTTCCGCTTATTGAACTGACTTTTTAACTCCGCCTCCTGTCGTGTATAGGGATTCGCTTGGAGGACACGGAATGCGCGGCGAGCGTGTTCCTCGGACCATACATGGCCAGGGAGCATGATTTGCACACGGCCGCGACTACGGAGGCGAGGTTGGGGCGGATAAACCGCGTGTGCGAGGCCTTGGGCATTCGCGTGCCGGAGCGCTCCCCTCCGGCCCCGAGCCAGCCTCACTGCCAAGACGAAGATGGCAAGGGGAAAGGACTGTCGTCACGTCGGAGGGGTCGGCCTCTGCGGCTGCACCCGTTGCGCTGGCTATCGTTGCTCCCGCCAGCGCGGCGGATGTCGATTCTGATTTGGCAAAGTACGCCGATTCGGACCTGGAGGCGGGTGCTGAGGACCAAGGCGAAGGGTCCTTGGGCGGTGCCGGGGACCAAGAGTGTATTGCGGATGACTCGTCGCCCGCGGCTGTTGCTGAAGTGGGGTTACCACCCGTGGATGATGCTGGGGCAGAGTCCTCACTCGTGGCGGCTACCGAGTCGGAGTTGCCGCCCATGGATGTAGCCACAATGGGGCTCCCGCCTGCGGTGGTTGCCGAAGCGGAGCTGCCACCCGCGGAAGTTGCTAGAGCGGAGCTCCCATCTGCAATGGCTGCCGAGGCGGAGCTGCCGCCTGCGGAGGTTGCTAGAGCGGAGCTCCCGCCCGCGGTGGTTACTGAGGCAGGGTCCTCGCCTCCCTCTCCCAAGGCGAAGCGGCTGTGCCTACAATCACCTCCCCGGCCGAGGAGGAGGTTTGCTGTGGCGACCAAAGTCCGGAGCCTGTTGGACTCTGATTCCAAAACTGAGGCCCCCCAACCTCACCTTCTCGCGGCCTCTGCCAAGGCTGCGGCGGCTGGTGCCCAGGGCATGTTGATATTGGGCTCTGACGCAGAGGCCCCCCGGCTCGAAGGGCCGGCTTTGTCTGAGGGCGCCAGCATCCCTACTGCTGGTGGGATGCCCCGGCAAAGTTCACCGGCTGATGCCGAAGGTACATTCATTGTCCTGGCCTAATTCTATGGTGCATCCACAGAGCTTTAACCGCTCTGTTCCTTCGCAGCGGCACGCCTCCCGGAGCATGGTCAATCTTCGGGCCGCCAGGACATTCCTTTGGGAGGGGCGCCCGACGCTCCCAAGACTAACGTTGCAGGTGCCGCGCGCCTGAGCTTGACAGATTTTGCCCCTCGACCGTAGGTGCTGGGAGCATGGCGGGGGGTTGCGGACCATGAGACTGCGAAGCTGGATGACCAGGCACTGCTAACCCTCGGGTCGGAGTGCCTTGGGGACGCGCTTGAGGCCTCGGAAGTGAGGGTGGGTATCTGAGCTTTGAGTGACACGTGGTCTTTTAGGAGTTTAGTAAACACTTTGTCGTACAGGCCCTTGTCCTTGGCCGGGCGCTATAGGCGTCTCACGCCTGCGAGCAGGGGGCGCTAGAGGACCAGCTGCGTGCCGCCGAAGAGGCTCTGCGCGCCTCCGAGGAGGCACACTCCGCCAAGGACAACTGCATCCAACGCTTAGAGACAGAGCGTGCGGAGACAATCTCATATGCTGGGACGCTCGTGGCGGCGGCGCGGTTGTCGGCTATAGAAGCGGTGCGGCGAGTGACCGCGGAGGACCGTGACGGCCTGCTCCAGCAAATTGCTGCGCTGGAGAAGGAGGAAGGCCATCTCACCACGTCTCTCGAGGAGCGGGATCGGACGCTGGGCGACGCCTCGGTGGCCGCTTGGGATGCCATGCTGGCTCTGGAGGAGACCCTTGAAGATTTCGTCGCCGAAGTACCACCTCGCTCCTTCGGGCCCGAAGAGCTGTCGCAGACACTTCGTCGGATCGGGGATGCAGCCAATCTTGCTCGCACCGCAGCGACGTCCTTCAGCAACCACTGCTCCTACGTGACGTCGTGCATGGTATGTGCGCTGCTGCGGCACCGGGGCTGCCAGCATGTCGACGGGCTAGCCGATCCCCAATTGGTGATGCCGGCCGGGGCCGGGGTGATGTTCGGTGCCGTGCGCGCTGTTCGTCGCGCTGTCCGGGTTTTCCATGAGAGAATTTGGGAGTACATCGGGGAAGCCGTGGCGAGGGTAGAGCTACGGCGGACCATGTACAACAAGGGGAACCTCGGCCAATGGCTGGATAAAGTCCCGTGGCGCGACGAAGGTGGCGCCGAAGCCTCGGGGCGTGACGCGAACCCACAGGTGTGAGACCGGGGCTCTCGTGTGTTGGCGTGCGTTGTAATTCGCGTGCCCCCTTTTATGAATAAAGTAGTGCTCCCATGTTCTTACTAGTGTGCCCCTGTGTTCCGAGCAACTGCTCGATAAGGGACGACTGCTAGTTTCTGACCTCGCAACCCGACGGCGTCTTTGACGCTGGCGGCGGGCCGAAGAGTCGCTGGATTTCTGGGCGACCCGGGTCTCTTCGGGTGAGGCTTCAGCGCGGGCGCACGTTAAGGAGGAGGCGGCCGAGTAGCGACCGCGAGCATCCAAGAACGCTTGTATACTTTACTTTTACTGTACCCCCTTGTAAATGTCCTCTGACGAATACAGAAAAGGTTTTAGTTGAATACGCCTCCCGTGTCTTCATTTCTTTCGATCGCGCTTTCCTCCGGAGTTTCCTTCGGAAGTCTCACAGGGCTTTTCGTTGCATTCTCCTGATACGCTAGGCGAGCGCTCTGTCCCCTATTCTTCGAAGTGGTGGCAGCAGAGCTGGCGCCTAGTCGAGGTAGACGCGCAAGCGCTCCGTCCCCTACCCTTTAAAGTGGTGGCTGCGGAGCTGGCGCCTTGTCGAGGTAGACGCGCGAGCGCTCCGTCCCCTACCCTTCGAAGTGGTGGCAGCGGAGCTGGCGCCTAATCGAGGTAGACGTGCGAGCGCTCCGTCCCCTACCCTTCGACGTGGTGGCCGCGGAGCTGGCGCCTAGTCGGGGTAGACGCGCGAGCGTGGCTGCTGCCCAGGGCTGGTGACTCCCATACTTGCTGCCATGGGGCGCGCGCCAAGACAGCGGCCATGCGCCCAACTTGTGCTCCATGGGATGCGCGTGGGGGTAAGTTTCTGCTGAGCCTTATCGGTGCTCCGCGGAATGTGCGCGGAGGCAAGCCTCTGCTGCGTCTTGTGCATCTCCGCGGGGTGCGCGCGGAGGCAAGCCTCAGCTGCGCCTTGTTTATACTTAATAGAGTGCACAGGGACAACATCCGCGTCTTGTTCATACTCCGTAGAGTGCGTGGGACCATCAACCGTGCCTTATTTATACTTCGAAGAGTACACATGGGGATAATGCCCATGCGTGCGCGGGAACCGCCGCGTCTTGTTTATACTTAGTAGAGTGCGCAGGGACAACATCCGCGTCTTATTCAACCACGCCTCATTTATACTCCGAAAAGTACGCATGGGGATAACGCCCATGCATGCGCGAGAACCATCGCGTCTTGTTTATACTCAGTAGAGTGCACAGGCACAACATCCGCATCTTATTCGTACTCCGTAGAGTGCGTGGGACCATCAACCACGCCTTATTTATAGTCCAAAGAGTACGCATGGGGATAACGCCCATGCGTGCGCGGGAACCTCCGCGTCTTGTTTATACTCAGTAGAGTGCGCAGTGATAACATCTGCGTCTTATTTATACTCTGTAGAGTGCGCACGGAGGTAAGCCTCGACGCTGCGCCTTATTTATACTCCGTAGAGTGCGCACGGAGGTAAGCCTCGACGTTGCGTCTTATTTATACTCCGTTGAGAGCGCACGGAGGTAAGCCTCGACGCTCCGCCTTATTTATACTCCGTAGAGTGCGCACGGAGGTAAGCCTCGACGCTGCGTCTTATTTATACTCCGTAGAGTGCGCACGGAGGTAAGCCTCGACGCTGCACCTTATTTATACTCTATAGAGTGCGCACGGAGGTAAGCCTCGACGCTGCACCTTATTTATACTCCGTAGAGTGCGCACAGAGGTAAGCCTCGACGCTGTGCCTTATTTATACTCCGTAGAGTGCGCACGGAGGTAAGCCTCGACGTTGTGCCTTATTTATACTCCGTAGAGTGCACACGGAGGTAAGCCTCGATGCTGCGTCTTATTTATACTACGTAGAGTGCGCACGGAGGTAAGCCTCGACGCTGCGTCTTATTTATACTACGTAGAGTGCGCACGGAGGTAAGCCTCGATGCTGCGTCTTATTTATACTCCGTAGAGTGCGCACGGAGGTAAGCCTCCACGCTGCGCCTTATTTATACACCGTAGAGTGCGCACGGAGGTAAGCCTCGACGCTGCGCCTTATTTATACTCCGTAGAGTGCGCACGGAGGTAAGCCTCGACGCTGCGCCTTATTTATACTCCGTAGAGTGCGCACGGAGGTAAGCCTCGACGCTGCGCCTTATTTATACTTCGTAGAGTGCGCACGGAGGTAAGCCTTGACGCTGTGCCTTATTTATACTCCGTAGAGTGCGCACAGAGGTAAGCCTCGACGTTGCGCCTTATTTATACTCCGTAGAGTGCGCACGGAGGTAAGCCTCGACGCTGCGTCTTATTTATACTCCGTAGAGAGCGTACGAAGGCATCCCGGAGGCAAGCCTCCGCGTGTTTTTATAAGAAACAAAGCGAGTTTCGCAAACGGCAAACTTTATTGAACCCCCGATTACGCGGTGAGCGTTTACAAAAGACGAGGTACTAATCACCAATCTCTTCGAGGGTGAGAATGACGGCGACTGCTGGCGGCCTCTACTGCTGGAGCGGTCTGAAAAGGGGGCTCAGCGGGGCACTTCCTGAGGCCACCGAAGACCCTTGCGTTGGTGTGCTCCGGCCTAGTGGCCCCGCTGGGCCTCGTGGTGCGGGCCCCGGGTACCAAGCTCTATGCGCTGGGCCATCTCCTGGTCACCATGGGCGGTGATGATACCCCACAGACCCGGGAGCTTCATGCACAGAAAGCAGTGATGTGCCACTGCCCCGAAGGAGTTGAGGGTTGGTCGCCCCAATATGGCATTGTAGGGGTACGAGATATCGACAACGTCGAAGGTGACGTCTTCGCTCCTCACGTTGTCGACCCGGCCAAAAGAGACCTGCATGCATATCTGGCCCAGCGCCTGCAAGGGCTGACATCCGAAGCCCTGCAGCGGGATTCCCGAGGGGCCCAAGCGACTTCGGAGGATCCCCATCTGGTCGAAGGCCGCTGCGAACAAGATATTTGCAGAGCTCCCTCCATCGACCAGGACGCGCCTAACGTCGCATCCTGCGATAACGACCTGGATGACCAGGGGGTCTTGGTGGGGGAACTCCACGCCCTCGGCGTTAGCGGGCGTGAAGGTGATTTCGTGCTGCGCCCAGTCCGGTGGTGCCTGCGCCGGGTATGCCGCCACGTGATGTAGCCTCCTCGCATAGGCCTTCCGCTGCCACGTCGAGGCGAACTCCAGCGAGGAGCCCCCGGAGATGACGTTTATGACCCTGCGCTGGGCTCCCTCCGGGGCTTGTATCTGCAGGGGGCCCTCCTGAGGTTGCTGCACGTGAGCTTGAATCCGCAGGGGGCCCTCCTGAGGCTGCATCCCTTGATCCTGGATCTGCATGAGGCCTTCCAGGGGTTGCTGAACGTGGGCCACGACGGGCGGCCGCACCTCGAGGTTTCTATCCCTGGCGATGCTCTGTCGAAGTGCCTCGGCCATGTACCTCGCACCATTGGCCATGGTGCTGGTCGTCATACTCCGCGCGAGCCCTATCATCGCGACCCCGGCCGTGGCCCCGCCCCCGACCCTGACGAGCCCTGCCGCCGCGCTTGTGGGGGCGTTGTCCTCGGACCCGCCCTCAATGTTGAAGACATAGCGGGCCCTCCGAGACTTCTGCTGGCCGCGCTTAGGCTTGTCACTCGACGAGTCCTTGTGCTGAGCATCCTTGTGCTCGGAGGCATCCTTCGATGGCTCCTGCTTGCGCTTGCCTTTCGAGGAGTCTTCCTTCGGCGAACCTTCGTTCTTTGCCGAGCCCTCCGCCCGGTTGGTATCGGAGTCGTCACCCTGGCGTACACTTCCATCTTGTCGAAGAGCTTCACCACCGTCTTGATTGGCTTCCGCACGTTATATTCGGCCAGCGGCCCCGGGCGAAGACCTTGTACCGCTGCATTGATGATGGTTGTCTCGTTAACGTCCTTGACCTGGCAGCGGACCTTCGCGAAGCGCTTGAAATACTCTCGGAGCTTCTCCGAGGGTTTTTGTTTGACCGCGAAGAGCTGATCCGTGTCGACGCGCTCGACGTAGTTCCCCTGGAAGTTGTTGTAGAGCCGGTCGCGGATCTGCTCCCATGCGTAGATGGAGTTTGGCTCGATGGTGAAAAACCAAGAGAATGCCACTCCCTGCAACGCGAGGGAGAGCCCCTTTGCCTTCGTGGTGTCGTCTCCGCCGGCAGCTTCGATGGTGGTCTCGTACACCCGCACAAACTCCCGTGGGTCCGTGTCACCTTTGTACGGCTTGATGGCGCTCGGGAACTTGAAATCCGGGTCCACGCGTCGCTCTGGCGTGGGCTCCGACGCGACCATCGGCGGGGTCTGCTGGCTCTGAGCCTCTTGCATATCCCGCACGGTCCCGCGGAGATCTGTTAACTCCCATTGGAACGCGCTGAGGGCCGCCAGCAGGGCGTTCTCCACCGTAGGTGTGGTCGGGGCAACCGATGCGCCTGGCTGCACGGCCGGGACAGCGATGACCACGGCCTGCGCTCCTAGGTTGCCTGCTACGCTGGCGTGATGGACGCCGGGGTCGATGACGGGGCCCGCGTTGCCGCCGGGACCGCTCGCCACTCCCGCTTCGGGTGGGGAGATGGCGGCCGTGCCAACGTGGGCACCGGCGCTACCGCCCCCGACCACCCGGTCGGTGCTGCCGGCGATTGTCGACCGTCGTGGCAGCGGTGGCGAGGTCGACCGTCGTGGCAGTGGTGGCGGGGTCGACCGTCGTGGCAGCGGAGGCGGGGTCGACCGTCGTGGCAACGGTGTCGGGGTCGACCGTCGTGGCAGTGGTGGCGGGGTCGATCGTTGTGTCGTGACTGTCACGCCCTCGTCGCCGTCCACGCCTGCGACTGCCGAAGCCGAAGCCCTGGTGTTGACGCAAGACTCTGTCATGCCCGCCTTCTTCTTCTTCGCCGCTGACGATGAAGCCTTCTTCGGTGCCATCCTTCTTCGGATCTTGAGGCTTGCTCTTGTCCTCCCCACGGACGGCGCCAACTGTTGTGGCTACAGACTAAACAGAGAGAGAGTATGGTAATGGAGAGTTAGGTGAGCAAATGCTTAGGGTTTCCCCCATGGCCTGTATCGTATATATATCCACATGGGGAGTGTTTTTACAATAGTACCCTTACATTTGAGTATCCCTCTCAGGGGCACTTATGTCCTTATACATGTCCCATTTTGGGCCTTACAGCCTTCTAACAGGCCGGCTGGGCTTAGGTGGGGGCCATCCCTACAACAGTAATCTTTGAGTACTGCTTCCCCTTGTTGAAGTGCTTCTTGGCCATCATAGCTCGGTTCACGAAGTAACCGACACTGCAGTTCGAAGTCTAGTCCATACCGACGGTGATGGGTAGGGCACGGACATGTTGGTCGTCATGATGTCATATCGTGTACCGTGTGTGTCGTGGAGAAGGGACCACTTCTCCAAGTTCGGGCAATGCACGCTCATCCACTCAGCAAACTCGCTTTGGGTGTGCCTGCTGTAACAGCCCGGGTTTTTATAAAAAAAATAATAATAGCAAAAATAATTTAAAATAAAAATAAGTGTTGTGGTTGCCTAAATTTTATTTTTGATTTGCCCTGATTTTCTGCTTTTAGAAAACGCCGGATTTAAAAATTAATTTAGATAAAAACATAAAAATATTATTAAATAAAATGATATTTTGATTTTCTATAAAAAAAATCCTATTTGAAATTAACTATTTGGAAGCATTTGACATTTATCTAGATTTTCTGGATTCTAAAAATCAATTTCAAAGCTAAAAAATATTTTTGTAAAAATTAAAAGACCAACTTTAAGTTGGAAATATTTTTCCTAAGTCTAAATCATCTCCAGGAATTTCTGTGAATTTTTCTGGAATCTTTAGACTTTATTTTTGAAATCTCTCTCTGTTCTCGGGCCGACAAGTGTCACGCCTAGATCCAATCTTCCGCTCCCGATTAAATATCGGTCCTCCATCTTCATTAACCCACTCCATCTTTATCCAACGGCCTGGATTTATTCTACACCGCCAGATTTGATCCCACGTCATAACCTTTCTTTTCCAATACAAAAATAATTCAGAAAATCTCTTATTACTTTTTCTTTAGTGTCAAACTTCTGAGAGTCCGTTCTCTTTCATTTTAAATCCGATTGAGTTCATTCAAATTTGTAAATGCTTTAAAAATTCTAATCTATCTATTTATATCCTTTTTTAAATTTTAAAGTCTATTTCAAAATTTATTTCAATTAAATTAAAGCTTAGCAAATATAAATATTTTTAATGGTTAAAATATACTTCAAATAAATCTGAAATTATTTTATTTAATATTTTCGGGTTCCAAGGATTTTGGTAAAAATTTTCTGAAGTTTTTCGAATTTATTTTTTTAGAAAAACAATTATTATTTTATTATTATTTTCTCTCTCCTCCACTATTCATCTTCCAAGTCGCTCGTAACGTTCTCCAGAATGCGTGCGCAGCGCTACGTTTGAAGCTTCCATAACTTGAGATTTTCTCAATCATTTCTTACGCAACAAAATGCATTTTAATTCCCTCATCAAGAGCTTTGCATTCCCAGCCTTAGCCCCCAATTTCATGCGTCTATTTCGCGGGAATATGCCATACCACCGAAAGACATTCTCTCACGGATCTCCCCATCCGGTCCACCTCCGCGCCTATAAAAGGGAGCATCGGGTGCCTCTCCTCATCCTCACCCAGCCCCAGAAATCTTAAAGCTTCTCTCCCTTTCTTCTAGCCGCAATCGGCATTTTTCTCTCGCCAGCAAAACAGCGTTCTTCAGCCATTTGCGCCGTCTACAGTGGATTCCGACCACAATTGACCACACCATTCGCTTCGCCTTCGCGCGTTCTACATGGTGCTCACCGGAGCTTTGCCGGAGCATCACCGGAGCACCGTGGCCAAACCGTGCCGCCGCTTCTCTCCTCGCTGCAGGCCGACCGTGCATGTTCCACCACAACCAAGGTGAGCACTGCGTTCCCCATGTTCTCCTCTTCATTTCGCCGCAAACCTCACCCGCTAACTCCTCTCTGTTTGCCCGGAACGCCGATGTCAACCCACCGGTCGCCAAAGGTCTTCTCCGCCGTGTTCCGCCACCATCCGATATTCTTTGGTCGACCCGTTTGCACCGTTGAGTTTGCCTCGACGCGTTCTACATCGTGCTTCCATCGCCATCACCTAAAGATCCTCCGAGTCCTCGTCGACCTTGTCAGGCCCAGACACTAAAACTGTACCTTCGCGCGTACACCCTTTTTGGTAAGCGCTTCGATTTTTGTTCGCGTCATATTGTGTCCTAGCCTCTAAGAAATTTTTCTACCATTTTGTTTAATTTTTCGCGGAGCCAATTGTCAGGAATTGAGCTTTCCGCGAAAATGGTCGTTTGTGACTCCCGACGTTGATTCGTCGCCTCCGGTAAGCCTTAGCCCATGCCGTAATTTTTCTTAGACTTGTCTCACTGCGTTCTACACCGTGCTTTCTTCCTTTTCCCCGAAAAGCCTCCACAAATTTTCGCCTCCGACACCTCGCCATGGCCGCCAATGGCATCCCGTGTCCCCGTCTATCCGGTGATGTTTTTCCCCAATCCGTTCGCGTCACATCGTGCCAAACTATCCCAGGTAGCTACATTTCAAATGGTTTTGGATTCGCTTCACCGAGCACCAAGATATCAAGTTTTTCCTGTTTCTTCACTATCGTCGTTCAAGCGTCGATTGTGTCGTGTCCGATGAACTTTCAGCTTAGCCAATAATTTTCCTAGCTCCACCATGCCGTGTACTACCCCACGCTCACCCAGCATCTCCACGTTCCATACCCGGTACGATCTCTCTCCAACCTGCCGTTGTCGCTACCATGCCGTCACCGCCATTTTTCTCTCACCGCCGGTGATTGCCGCCATTCCTTGCCACCGTACCCGTGTCACCACCTTTGCCTCATTGCCAGAATTTCACTTTGCCCATTCGCCAGCCACCTCGCAGCCAACCGACACCGTACTATTCAAAAGACAAGTCTCGAATTTTGTTATCATTTCGTGTGATGTCCAAAACTTCCAGATATTCGTTCTCCCTCATACGAACTCCCAATCCATTGATTCTTTCTCCTAAATTCATCCAAAATCATAATCTATCCGTCAATATATATTTTATAATTTTTGGATTTATTCGGATTTCATTTGAATTTTTTCGTTTTGGTTCTTCGCGTGTAGACTACAACGATTTGGAAGAATTCGATGACTCACACCAGACTGCAGAACAAGGCAAGTCACACTCCTTGATCATGTTGATCCCAGTTTTCAAAATAAAATTATGTTATTTTAAATTATATTGCATACATATTTTTATTCAATGTATTTCAATTCAGTTTTAAATTTAGTTATTGCCTACTTGTTAATTCCTCCATTGATATTGAATTCCTCGATACCTTGTCACCCTAGAATCAAACTCTAGTTAATACATTAGTGTTGGCTAGAAAGTTTTAATCAAATGCTTAGACCTGCTTAGTTATAATATTTGTTTTAGGATACCTTTTCACATGAAATGACGAACCTTTTTACATAAAATGATAAGCTTTTTCGAAGCTACTCTTGACTTTGGTGATTCAAGGAGTTTATGAAATATTTTGAAAATAAAATATAAAAACTGGTTTAGACTTAGGCAATTAGTTAGATGGTGGGGTGCAGGCATGCCCTGTTGGTCAGAGCCGCAGTGGTTGATTGTCGGGCACATGGGGTATGTGGTTGAGCCTAAGTCAATTAAGGACCGGTCTGTGAGCTAATGTTGCAAAGCCCTAACGTACTACCACAAGGCTGGTATGGGACAGCCCTGGCTGAATAATTTGCGGGTCCCAACCTGGGTCATGTCGTAGGATGAAAGTGAGCGTGGCGTAGGCCATGAGAAGTCTCACTCAGCTCAAGAGGGGGTCCCGGTCTGATGGATTCCTTACTGGGGTGAAACTTTAGAGTTGGCTTGGCCAGATTGAAGGCTTTGCATTGTAAAGGCCTTGTCATGATCTCCTCGCCGCACACCTAAGGAAGTGTGTAATCCGGTGGCAAAAAGGGATGATCGTGTCTTGTGGGTAAAGTTGTACAACCTCTGCAGAGTGTATAATCTATCCTGGATAGTTGTGCCCACGGTCACGGGCATGCTGAGTAAAAGTTTTTCATATATTAGACTTTGTTTTTAAAAATGGTTTTTGAAAACCTTGTGGATGGATGGAATCTAGGAGAGATGAAAACCTTGCGGATGGATGGAATCCGTGAGAGAGTTGCGCAGTGGAAGCGTGTGGATGGATGGAATCCATACGTGATCTTTTGAAAAAGATGGTCCGGGTGGGATGCCTGTGGATAGGTCGGTGTTTGGTCGGAGCCTGCACTGGCGGTATTATTTTTAAATACAAGTATTGTTTTACTTACCGTATTAAATTCAGCAATTTTAATCTATTTACTGTATTTCATTAAATGTTGTTTTATGCAAACTAACCCTATAAGCCTTCCATTGAAGGCTTTATCATTATGATGCATTTTCTCCGTGTGACTTGCGGAGTACAAATTTGTACTCACCTTGCTATCTCCACACAGAGAAGGACGACTTCGACTACAGTGAAGATCTGGATTGCCTGTGGGCAGGCTCAGTGGGCTTCTTCCGCTTCGGTGTTTTTCTTCCGCTGCTTATTATTTAATTTGGCTTATGTGTCGTTGATGTAAACTTTGGCAATTCTGCCCATATTTAATTAATAAATGTCATTATGGTTGATATTTATCTTTGTTGTTCACTGTGTGCACTAGCTGATCCTGGACTAGTGCGATTTACACAGAGGATCCTGGAGTTGCCGCTCCGGGTTCCGACACCTGCCCTAGAACCTCCACTCCTACAGGCGGTTTCCACCTTAAGCTCTCACCATAGAGTGTCGAACTTTCGCTTCTGTTTCTACAGGTGCAACTTCTTGAACTTCTTCATAAAGTCCTTACTCCAAAAATTGGTGTGGAAGTTGGCCACAATATGCCGCATGGACCAACGTGTGCCCATGTCGTTCCATTGGAACGACGGCCTTGTGCTGTGCTACATAGTGTTCAGCGCGGATAATAATCTAGTGTGACGGTTCGTGATGATGCATACATCTGGTCAGTCCTACATAACATGTTGCTTTATGTTGACCAGGAACTATAACTAGCTATCAGTGTTTTTATTCTCCACAATTGCAAAGGCAACTGGGTGCAACTGGTCATTGCCATCTGTGGCAATAGCAGTCAAGATGGTGCCATTATACTTCCCTCATAGGAAGGTCCCGTTCATACTAAGGATGGGCTGACGGTGCTTGAATCCCTCCACTGCCGGGCCAAATGCCCATATTACATGATCTAGGATTAGAGCATTTGGGGTGTTAAAGGGGTGAGAACGATCCATCTTGTTGATGTGTGTGCTCGAATTAGCCTCGGCTATCTGGTGCAGCATTCTGGGGACTAGGTCATACGCTTCCTTGTATGTATCGTACATTCCTTCGAGCACCTTCCGCTTTGCCCACCACACCTTATTGTAGCTCACGTTATAGCCTATTGCATTTACTACATCCACCAGCAAAACCTTTGGGGAAATGGTTACATCTGATACAACTAAATGACTAATGATGGTCACGATGTAGCCCGAGGTCACATTCCGATGACGATGAAACAGCTCCTCAAGCTCACACATGTGGTCCTTCACAACTGTGATGTGAAAGTTCGTTCCTACGCTAGGGAATCTTTGCACACAGATTTTGCATAGGCAAGAGTTAACAACGCACTTAACTATGTAAGTGTCAGGGTTCGACCTGCAAAAGGATGGCATAGACATATTGGTGACTACGGCTATCTTCACATAAAAAATAACGTGATATGTTCACAGTCCAACTCACCAGATAACTCGGTAAGTTCGACTGATTCTGACTGCAAAGCTTGTGATAGCTTGCTTCACGACACTCTTGTTAGGGAAGCGTTGCTCCATAAGCAGAGTGTTCACGTCGAAGGCCCACGAAGTGTCATGGTCTTGTGGCAGAACTAGGGAAGATGCCACTTGCAAATCCAATTGATTGGCCACATAGTCCATATTGGTGGAAACCCATGGCGCCACCCTCGCCGCCTGCTTCATCATCGCTAGACTGTGAATCGAACTCCTCCTCGCCTTCAATATTTGTCCCCTAAAACATGCCACGAATAATCTCATGGTAGTCAATGCAAGCGCCCCACCATTTACCGACACCTTCGTTCGGCTTGAAGCCTGTAGAATCTCTGTCAACTAGAACTTCCTCCTCGGTGGCCTGCGGCTCTTGGGGAACCTCTTCTGTCGACAACGAACGGAAGCGGGGGACAAGATCATTCCCGTCTACTTGCACGTCGGCTACCCCAGAGGAACCACCATGGTCAACAAAATGGACAGATCAAGTTCGAACGGACCACCACCACAACCTCACCACCGTGGAGCATGAACAGTTTATCCATTTTCTGCGAAAAATACCATAACAGTAAAGGGTCATTCCACCTGAAAAACATACATACGATATTGAAATTAACTTACCAATAATGGGGGGAGTGTCCATGAACCGCATGCATGAAATACTACATAGACAAACATATATAGCATTATTACCTACATCATCAAATAGTGCTCCAAACGAATAACACAACAGAAAAACCAACTAATACTACAGATTAATATTCTCGATGCGGGACGAAGTAATTGTGAACAGGGGAGCACTGCTGTTTGCGAGAGAGCGCTGCAAGTAATGCAGAAGGAGGAGGCAGGGAGGGAATGCAAGGTGTGGTTCGCTGCAAATAACTGTGCCAACAGAGGCAGCGAATGATAGTGATGAGTTACGATGCAAAGTAAACTTGAAATTATCAAAAAAGATAGGGCTTCGCTCTGGCCTAACGTGCCTCCCGGCAGCGCCAGCCACCTAGCGGGCCCTTGGCTATGCCATGCGCCCTAGTGCGAGAAAATTGATACTTTGCCATCCTATTCGGTGGGCTTCGACAAAATACCACTTCCTAGAATGACCACTATAAAATGACATTCTTAACATTGACACTTTGATTATTTGCCATTTTGAGGGTTTTTTAGGATTCTTAATTATTTTTTAACCATTTTCAGATTATTTGCCATGGGAAAAGACACATTTGCCCTTGGGCCATTTGCTTGTTCTCCGGCCCACAACCCAGGCGAGACATTTGGTCATTTGGCCCCTCCCCGGCCGGCCACAAAACAAGGCTATGATAAATTTGCTACACAAGATTTCTGACTCTATATGGAAATGAGATGTGCTAAGTGCTAACTAGTCCTGATGGATGTGATTTAAGCATGACAGCATGTTAATGTTTCTAAATCCTTTACTCCTGTATAGCATGAAGCTTATTGTTTTAATTTGTTTCCCTGAATAGAACGTTTTTTCCATTTTTGTGTTTGGTTATGTTTTTATGATTAGTGCTTTCTTCTAGCAAGTTACATTAATTGATTCCTGTATACTGCGATGAGATTGTGCAATATGATTTCATGAATCAAATGTGTAGAATGTCTTGGGACAACTCTCAATGGGACTGAAGCACAGAAATGATAACAATTGTCTGCCTTGTCATTCTATAATAATGATAAAATTGTTCAAACGGAAGTACAATGTTCTAGAAAACACTAGGTGGGCAGCAGCATGGCGCCTAGGAACTGCCATCCAAAATCAATACAATTCGTGCAACCAACCATCTAAAATGCAACCAACCATCCAAAATCAATACAATTCGTGCAACCAACCATCTAAAATGAGGAACAAAGTTCACATCAGAGTACTGCTCGTTACATAATTTTTCAACAAAGAAAATTAGGTCTTCTTTTTCTTGGGAGTAATCTTTTTCTTGTTTTTAATTGGAGCTCTCTTCTGAGGTGTGGCTGCTTGAGAAGTGCCTGCTTCTCCCAGCAACACTGCAAGACGCTTGTATACATAGAAAAATTCAGGTGGGTACTTTCTATGTGAGAACAAGACCATGGTGATTTCATATGTGAGAACAAACTAAAGGTTTGATTACCTTCTTGTTACCATCCCTGGGCTTTCTTGAAGTATAGTATCCCTGTTGATTGGCCTTGTTGGTGTAGAAGATTCAGGTGGGTACTTTGTGTTGTTCTTTCTTGGCTTTCTTTTCCTGCAAATATGCACACAAATCTTTTGCATTAGAAGACACTTAACAAACCTAAAAAATGTAAAAAACAAGGGTTACCTTTTTTTTGTTCCATTAAGTGGGCATTTGTAGCTAGCTTGCCTGTGACCCTTTTCACCACATCTTTTGCATGTGATTGGCCCTCTGATCATTTTCTTCTTCATATCATCACTTTGTGCACTGGGTTTGCCACCGGTCTCAAGGCATCCTTTTATCCTCAATTTTCTTTGTCTCCCAACACCCCTTTTTCCTAGTGGTGCACCCAAGCTAAAAGACATATCTACCTTTGGCCACTGTGACTTGTCTGGCATTGGCTCTATCACTCTCTCATATGCATACTTGAATTTCTGCAAAGAGTAATAGTCATGAACATATGCTTCCAAGTCCACATTCTTCTCTGTTGTTATAAAGGCCAATGCATGCTGACAAGGCTGACCCGTGTGCTGCCATTCAAGACATGTACACTCCTTCATCGTGGTATTAACAACATGTCTCCCATGATCAATGCTGTTGTCCCAGACCTCGGCACTATGCAAGCTAGCTTTGACAACTCTCAAATGTGCTAACCCTCTAGTCCTTGCCCTCAACTGATGCATGACAGCTGGTAGAATCATACCATGCAACCTTTGTCCAATCCTCCTTCTCTTGTCCCACAAAACCATTATCATCTCTCTTATCTTGTCAGCTAGATCAACAACAGGTAGGTCTTTGAAGTCTCTGATCCAATTGTTAAAACATTCTGCAAGATTGTTGGTGATGTAGTCACACTTGATTTCAGTGTTGAAGGCACATCTCATCCACTTCAACGAATGGAATTGTGTCAACCATTGCCAAACATCAGGAGCTGCGGTTATAATGGGGGTCATGTGCTTCTCAAATATCTCTCTCCTGTAAGCCCTGGCTGCAGGGTACATATGACCAAATGTCTCACCATGGTTCCTTTTGGCAAGGTTTTGCATAAGATGACGGAAACATTCCCTCTGTTCAGCTTGAGGGGACACCTTCTTTACTGCATTCTCCAACCCTTTGTAAGCATCTGTACACACAGCAAGAACAAGAAGCTCTCCTATTGCCTTATGTAGCTGACTCATGAACCAAATCCAGTTGTCCTTAGTCTCAGAGTCTATAAATCCAAATGCAACTGGATACATCCAATTATGCCCATCTATAGCTGTAGCTGCAGCTAAATGACCATTCCACCTTCCATTTAGTGCCGTCGAATCTACACTAAGGTATGGCCTACATCCAGCTACAAAGCCCTCAATGCATGGCTGAAGTGCACAAAAAAACCTATGAAAGTACACTCTTCCATTAACTTCTTTGGTGTCAATTTCTACAACACTAAGACCTCTTCCTTCCAACTATACAACATGGCAAAGCTTTCTTCCCAACATCCATATAATTCTTGCAAAGCTTTCTCCCTTCCCTTCCAAACTGTATCATAAGCAATTGTGAGCTTATAATCATCTTGCAATTTTTTCTGTAACTCTTTCGCTCCCATGTTAGGAGAATCCCTCAAAATATCCAAAGACTTGTCAGCTACCTAGGCTTGTGATGCTGTGGTGGTCTTTATCCTCATGCTCGATGTACAATCATGCTCTTCATTATGAACAGTAACCTGCAATGAAAGGAAATCAATTAGTCATGCTTAGAGTTGCTTTTATTGTCTACCAAGTTAGTAACAAGTTAATACCATGATGGTTTTCTTATCACTCTGTCTACGCCCAACGATTTTCCATTGACAACCTTCAGCTGTACAAAACCCTCTAAATCTCTCCTTATCAGATTTATCAGTGCCGAGCTCAAATTCCTTATTGATAGCATACTGCCTCACAGCTAACCTGAATTCCTTCATTGAGGGATACTTAGTGCCAAGATCCATACATGGGTTATCCTTGTCATAACTTATTATAAGTTCACCTGGTATGGCATCATCAACAGGAACGGCTGCCCCCTCCATGTCCTCAATGACCCTAGGACCACTTGTTTCAGCTACATTGCTCGGACCAGCAACATGTTTACTACTCTTTGCCCTCTCATCTTCATCCCTCAATCCTAGAAGCCCATATAACTGATCCTCGCTCATAATCTGAATTCTACCTTCCTCATCTTGTGTTTCCTGAATTTCCAAGTTATCCCAATCAATCACCCCAACCGATTGTTCACCAATACCTACATTTAAACTTGCTACTTCTGAACTTGTCCCATGCTCAAGGAGTAGAGGTTCATTTGTACAAGTACCAAGCATATCTGATTTAGACTGGTTCGAGAGACATTCGCTTGTATGGACTGTTTCGCGTATTCTACACGCACACTCTGGATCCAACCTAACCGATTTGTACACGGGAGAAAAGAACAAATAAATCGAGTTAGCTCCATCTAACTCGATGCAAATAAAATAGTAAAAGAGAACAAATTAGTAACAGCTTTTACCCTGAGGGAGTGTCATATGGAATGGAGTTCATATTGTCAGGTCGCCGTAAGCACTCAACCCTCAAACATCCAACACCTAGGTTGTGTTTGGTTCAGGGGATATCCCGGGATGGGGTGGGTTGGACCCTTTTTTTGTAGTGTTTGGTTTGGAGACTTGGTGGGGTGGGTTGGACCCAAAAGAAAAGATTCTCCCGAAAAGTGGGTTGGAACGATCCGCCCAAAACGAGCGAACCGCGCCAACCCACTTCTCCTGCGCGCGCCTATGCCCGTCTTCCCCGCCGCCCGCGCCTCTCCCCCCGGCGCTCGTCTTCCCCGCCGCCCGCGCCTCTCCCCCCGGCGCCCGTCTTCCCCGCCGCCCGCGCCTCTCCCCCCGGCGCCCGTCTTCCCCGCCGCCCGCGCCTCTCCCCCCGGCGCCGGTCTTCCCCGCCGCCCGCGCCCCTTCCCCATCTCCCCCGCCGCCCGCGCCTCTCCCCCCGGCGCCCGTCTTCCCCGCCGCCCGCGCCTCTCCCCCCGACGCCCGTCTTCCCCGCCGCCTGCGCCCCCTTCCCCATCTCCCCCACCGCCCGCGCATGGTGCTCCGGTCGCCGTGCTCCGGTCGTCGCCGTCGTCTCCACTGCCGGTATCCTCTGCACCAACTCATTCTATCCTTCCATCCAAACAAAAAACAGGGACTAACCCATCCTTACAACCAAACAAAAAGTGGGATTATCCCATCCCACATATCTGGGTTGGAGCTATCCCATCCCACCAAGTCTCCAAACCAAACACACCCCTAGGGTTTTGTTTCAGTTTCTGACCTTTACGGATGCCGGGCCTGACAAGTGATGCTGCAGATGGGAAGAAAGCCGGCGAGCCGTCAATGGGCTGCTGCGCCGGGGAGGGGCGGCGCCGTCGCCGGGGAGGGGCGCCGCGCCGGGTTGCTGCGCGGCGGACTGCTCGGCGCGGCGATGAGGGGCGCGAGCGGGGCGCCGGGGAGGGGCGGCGCCGTCGCCGGGTTGCTGCGCGGCGGACTGCTCGGCGCGGCGATGAGGGGCGCGAGCGAGCGGGGCGCCGGGGAGGGGCGCCGCGCTGGGTTGCTGCGCGGCGGACTGCTCGGCGCGGCGATGAGGGGCGCGAGCGGGGCGCCGGGGAGGGGCGCCGCAGTCGGGGAGGGGCGTCGCCGTCGCGGTGGCCGGAGGGCCTCCTCCCTCTCGCCTCCATCTCTCTCGTGTGCAAATGCTGGCCTCGGTCTCGCCTGGGTTGTGGGCCGGAGAACAAGCAAATGGCCCAAGGGCAAATATGTCTTTTCCCATGGCAAATAATCTGAAAATGGTTAAAAAATAATTAAGAATCCTAAAAACCCTTAAAATGGCAAATAATCAAAGTGTCAATGTTAAGAGTGGTATTTTATAGTGGTCATTCTAGGGAGTGATATTTTGTGGAAGCCTACCGAATAGGATGGCAAAGTATCAATTTTCTTCCCTAGTGCGCTCGCCGGCTGTGCCAGTGCCGGGCGCGCTCCCCGGCCGTGCAAGAGGGTCATTCCCGCAAAAACAATATCGGAGAAGCCATTTAAAAAAAACTGCACCGGGCCCAATAAAAAAATGGACTTCTTCGACGACTTGGACTTGTCTTCAATTCCCACAGCCGCCTAGCCTGACTCGGCTCTCCCTCTCTCTCCTCTTCTCCGTTCGTCCGGGAGACGAACTCGCCGGAGGGAGACCACCCACCACCACTACCGCCCACTTTCTCGTCCTCCTCCTTCCACTCCTCGTCGCCGTGTTCCTGGCCGCGTCACGCATTGGGATCTCGCGGCTCGCTCACTGCCCCGCCTGCCTTCCCGCCCAAACCCTAGCCGCCGCCGGGGCGGGGGGGGGGGGGGGGTGGACGGCGGCGGTATCGAACGGTTCGGAAGGTAGTATGCTCGCGTCCCGCCTTGCCCCCTGCGCGTTGGTCGATTTTCGTCGCGAATTATTTGGTTCTAGCTAGAATGGGCGGTGGGGTGCTTCCGGGTTGTACGGTGCTGCGTTGTAGCCATGGCGTTGTGGAATGGAGTGTGGGAGTGAGAGAGCACGGCGGGAGGGGATCTCGTGGATACGGTTGTGTCGGAACTCGGTTTATTGGCTGTTTCATAGTACCGGCAACTGAGAGGAGAAGATAGTTTTAGGCGCGTTTAGATGGAATTCGATGCTTTCTGTTGCTGTACTGCAAAAAACATGCATATGGAAGTTCAAGTAAATAGATCTGGTTGTTGTGGAAATTACTAGAACTTGGTCATTTGATCATCATTAGAATGGTCGAGGCATGTTTTCACCAGTTTGATTATACTTGCAGTTCAGGGGATCACCGAATACTCGCATAAAATCTTCCTCTAAAAATGCTGTCAGCTTCACAGATTTACAGCCTCTTTTCGTGAATACTTCAACACCTTTGCTTTTTCGTCCACTATCAGATTGTTCTATACAAGTGAAGAAATCAAGCAGCTGCTGCAAAAATAATAGTAATAATAAAAGCCAACTCTTTGGTTCATGAGCAATAAAAATGCCAATTTATTGGTTTGCCAAAACATAGCTCACGTGCTCTTTGGTATAATGTTTATTTGGATTTAATATGAAACTTCATCTGCAAATTCACCGAACAGCCCCGCAGAAATTGAGGAAAACACAGCTAGAACTCCAACCAGCTACTTTTTTTGCAGGAAGCAAACACAACCCACGTTTTATCTACTTGTGAGTCATGAGCCATGACTGTCCCACCACTGTGGGTCTTCAACAAAGCCCTAGCAATCCATAGTCCCAAATTCTGAGATTTATGTACTCCATTCTCACCCCTAAATCACATCCAATCTGATCTTGATGTCTCGTCTCTGTGATAGGCAAGGTTCTTTGATAGGTTTCTAGGGCTTTGATTCAGTTGTTTTGCTGACGACGTCATTGAATGGCGGTTAGGTCTCGTGATGGGATGTGTATACATTATATATTAGCATTACTCCATTTATGGGGAATTATAGAGATGATATTTGTTTAGTTGTTTTGGTATGTTTATAATGTTTAAAGTGAGAATGCTAAAAGATTAACATTATTTATTACTCCCTTTGTTCCTAAAATAGGGCCTTGATTCTTGTTGTCTTTTCATTCTTGGCAAGAGACTGTAACCATTGATTGTTACCATAATATTCTAAATATAATATTATAAATGTACTTTTGACAGTATCTAGTATTCTCCTTTTCAAAGGGCCAATCTTATTATTTTTCTATTTTCTATATACTAGTGGTCAAAGTTGACTGCACAGCAAAAGGATTTATATTTAAGAACTGAGGGAGCAATGGTCTTTTTCTGGCGGCAAATGGGAAAATAAGTGTAACTTTAGTAAACTTTTTGCCTTAAACTGTGGGTTTGTGG
This sequence comes from Dendrocalamus latiflorus, assembly GCA_017311315.1. Lineage (NCBI taxonomy): Eukaryota > Viridiplantae > Streptophyta > Magnoliopsida > Poales > Poaceae > Dendrocalamus > Dendrocalamus latiflorus. The sequence goes on along the minus strand of CM029619.1, from coordinate 18,458,248 downwards.
CTACTTCCTTAGATATCCAAACACTGATAATCGGTAGTCATGACCAGCTCACAATATTCACTTCCTCCCTTTGCTTGGTTCTGCTGTTGCTCTGTAGCAGATTGTTTCTCTTTCCCTATCAGCGTGTTTACTTTTAATTGCTTTGCCTGGGAGTTCCTTAACAAAGGTTCTATCGATATTTTAGTCCTATATAGAATTAATGAGATACTTTCATGAAAAAAAGAAAAGGAAAGTCTGATAGTAGCATTCATTCTAAAGGTTGTCTATATTCTGAATCCATTGTTTATGATCTGGACACTTATATTTATTGGTTGCCTTGTATGTTCATATTTCATAGTTGTGTATTAAGGATTCCTCCTGAGTTAATGTTTTGTTCGGACTTCCTTTTCCTTTTCGATTGCTTGTGGACCCCTCTTTCATTGAATATGTACCATTTACTGTTGATTGTTGAATTTATACTTCTGAGTAGCCATTCTTGCTGATAAAAATATATATATGATATTGCATTTCAGTTATTGGACATTGATTATTTTTGGTGGATGAGGACCCCCACAATAAAGAGGGGGGTGTTTGATAAGGTTCCACAAGCAGTCCAGAGAGATTTAAAAGTTGTTACCCTAGAAGATTATTAGTTTATTACCCATGCTAGTGGTAAAGGAAAAAAAGGAAAGGTGGCTTGCTTAACTGAAGTGAAGACATGTCCAAATCTACTCCTGTTAAATCAAGCAAGAACTTTGAACTGCAGAAACAATGTCCAATCAACTTTAAAATAGCAAATGGTCACACTTGTAAGGAAGTGACCGATGGCGAGTATCCTGCCCATGATGTGAAATGCATTAGCACTTGGGTCTGTAAAAATTTGGCCTGTAAAGCTGTTGTAAGATCAGAAGACTCCTTCTGCAAGAGGTGCTCATGTTGTATTTGCCATCAGTTTGATGACAATAAGGATCCTAGTCTATGGTTGGTTTGTGCATCTGAAAGCAATGACAAGAACTGCTGTGGGTCTTCTTGCCATATTGAGTGTGCCCTCCAACACAAGAAGGTCGGATGCTTTGATCTTGGGCAAATTATTCATCTTGATGGGAGTTATTCTTGTGCTTCATGTGGAAAGGTTTCTGGAATACTAGGGTAAGTGCAGTTTTTAATTACCTCTGTGAATCTCATCTTTCCGTTGTTCCTTTCATTTGTTTCTTGTCCTAGCTATATTATCGCATCGTTATTGTGGAACCTAGGACTGAAACGAACTTGTTTGGAATACATAGCATATTGTTTACGTTTATCAAATTATGACACAATGTAGTTCTATGACTCTTTCTAATCAGAAGTGATTGGCATTTTCTTTGTCTCAACAATAAAATTAATGCACACAAAGTCAGAAAGTAGCTTATCAGTGGCAATCGATAAATGATTTTCTCAGTTAGACCTTGTGTATCATTATTTGTAGTGAATAGGCACCATTCAACTCTAACTAGGAATCTAGAACAGTCCACTCATCTTTGCATTGGCCATACTGGCCCTATGGGCTGGTCCTCGAGTATATATAACATCTTTTTCTAGAAGCAATCATCTCCTATGGGTACAAATGATAAAATTCTAATGCTAGACAAATAAACCTGAAGCTGTCTTTTCTTCTTTTGCAAATCAATATAGAGCATGAAATTCAGACAAGTAGAGCATGAAATTCAGACAAGTTGTAGCATGTACCATACTCTACCTCCAATATCTTTCTCTAAAAAAGTTACATGTTTCAGTGGTATTTTACACAGCTTGACCCCAAATGTGTACTTTGTACCAGTTACCCGCACTTCAAACTTTCATGTCTTAATTTCGCTTTGTTGAAATAACTGTCCCCTGTTAAGTTTCTTAGCACCAATTCACAGGTAGTATTTACTTGCGACATTATTGGAACACTTGTTATGCTTTTCATGATTCTTGATAGACTTGTGTAGTTGACATGAATGTTACTCTGTGGCAGTTATTGGAAAAGGCAATTAGTGATTGCAAAAGATGCTCGCCGAGTAGATATTCTCTGCCATCGCATCTATTTGAGTTATCGGCTATTGGAGGGAACTAGCTGTCTTAAAGAATTGCATGACATTATTGAAGATGCAAAAGCAAAACTGGAAAGTGAGGTTGGTCCACTTGATGGAATGTCAGCAAAGATGGCACGTGGTATTGTAAGCAGGTTGTCTGCTGGTAGTGATGTGCAGAAACTTTGTTCTTTAGCAATTCAAAGAGCTGAGGAGTGGTTGAGTTCTCCAGGCCTGCATCTCCGAGGTAATGATCTTCCTTAGATAAATACGCGGTTACATACTGGTATAATAATTGTGGTGATGATTCTGCAAAAGACACTTATTCACTTCTTTGTTTTGCAGATTCCTTACCTGCTGCCTGTAGATTCAGATTTGTAGACATTACATCCTCTTCCCTTGTTATCATTTTAAAAGAAACTCCATTAGCATCATCTGAAACCATCAAAGGTTATATGCTATGGTACTGGAAGAGCAATGGGCAACCAAGCATGGAAGAGCCTGTAATTTTGTCAGAAGATCAAAGAAAAATACTTGTTTTTAACCTTGCTCCATGCACAGAATATTCCTTCAGAATTATATCATTCACAGATGATGGGATCCTTGGCCATTCTGAATCTAAATGTTATACTGGGAGCAAGGAGGTTTTTGTCAAACGTGCCACACAGAATGCAGTGGGAGGAGGCTCACAGACACAGAGAAGAAACAGGAGCCAGGCTTTTAAGTCAACTGGATTCAAGATCCAAGATGTTGGGAGGATATTGCAGGAAAATTGGGCCGAAGAAGGTTGTTTTGAAGGGTTTTGTGAAGATATGCACGAAGTATCATGTGGCAGATGTGTCACAGATGCAGAGCAGCCAGAGAACAGTGAACAGGGCCAATCGTTATCAGGTGTTTGCCGCAAACTTCAGTTCAACGTGTTTTCTGTTCCTGACCTAAATGTTGAGGCACCCATGCCCATAGACTGTTTCCCTGAGGAGTGCTACGATTTAAAGAATGGACTTGTAAGATCAAATGACAGTGGTGGCACCGAGACCTGTGCAGCTGGCAGGAGTGCAGAACCGCCTGCTGTTGAATCTCAGCCAGGGGGCAAAGTGAAGCAACTCCACGGCACGCACATTGAAAGCTGTGAGCAGGATGGAGCTTCTGCTATTTGCCGTGAAAAGCAGCTTTTGAAAAGGCCCAGGAAGTTGGATGAGGACTACGAGTACTGTGTGAAGGTGATACGGTGGCTGGAGTGCAAGGGGCACATAGAGAATGATTTCAGGATGAAGTTCTTGACTTGGCTTAGTCTAAGGTCGACAGAGAATGAGCGTAGGGTTGTGATCACATTCATCAAAACGCTAATCAAAGAACCAAGCAGCCTGGCTGAGCAGCTTGTTGATTCTTTCGGAGAAACTGTAAACTGCAAGAGAGCACGAATTGGTTTCTGCAATGAGCTATGGCATTAGGATAAAGGATAACAATTCAAGATTTCGCTAACTCATTATTCTATAGTTTTTCAGATGAAGTGTAGTGAAATCTGGTTTCGATCACTACATTTCGGATTCGACAGCAACAAAAGAGGAGACATTGATGGCGATGGCAAATTATTTTTAGGCAGCAAATAGGTTGCATTGAAAGAATTCTTTTTCCACCAGGAAGTAGCGGAATTTTTTTTCCCTTATTGGTTTAGTAGTTTTCATTTTCCTGTCGAGTCCTGGGACAATCTAATGATGTTATATCTTGCTACCTCTGCTTTGTGGTCCCATGCATAGATCTTGTACATGGTATTTGGTTGATATAAATCTTTGAAATGCTTTTCATTGATCATTATTTTGTTGTTTTGAATGAATTTAGTGTGACCAACCTAAACTATATACGATCCTTTCAACACGTCAGGTCATGGTTAATCTATAGTCCAAGCAAGCCAAAGAACTACCGGAAAGTTAGAACAGTATAGTCGTGATGAGAGAAGCACATTCCGAAACTTAAGTTCAAGATGCTATATGAGTTTTCAAAGTGCAACAAAAAACGGTACATCCTTAAGCGTTATCGTGACTCGTGAGCATCCCAGTGAATACATCATATGTCCAGAGATACAGTACGCAGTACCTTCAAATATTTATGTGTGCAAGTTTCCGTTCAAAGCAAATATGTTCTAAAAATGATCCCAGAACAAGAAATTCAATCTTCTTAAACCCCACCCTTGATCTATGAAATTCCCTATGGGCAAACTCGCTGTGGCAAGAATCATTCGACACCTTGTCCTATTATGGTCACATGGATGCTGGCAAGTGGTGGAATGCTTTGAGGATGTGCATGGGACAGTGTCAACGACGTATACTCTGAGATGCAGTTCAAGCAATTTATGAGTGCTCCGCGTGATGTCAACTGGAACGAAAGCACTGTCTGAGCCGTTGAAACATTTGCTCCCACTAAAACCAAAGCTTACTGTTCTCCTTCCTGCAGCTCCCCATTGGTTTAGAATGTAACCGGTAGCAGCCATGAAAGATCCGAGTTTGACAATCGCTGATGATGTGGCCTTTGGCCATCATATATTCATATCACTCTTTCGATTTCTCAGTCACTGTCCCAACTCTCGTCAGTATTCTTCTTCATTTGGCCAGTCCTGCCGTCATGCTTCCACTTGTCGTCAGTATCCTCTTCACTGCAGCTGTGGAAATTAGAGAAATTCACCTTAGGGGCTCCCGAGTTTGTCTCTTCCTTATAATCTGATCCCCACACCTCATCATCTTCAGTGTCTAATTCATCATCCTCACTGTCCCTGAACATACTCCTTTCAGAAACGGCATCTGAATTCCTTAGAGTCCCATTGGAACTTCTGGAGCCCCCAGGCACAAAATTTTGCCTGTGACTGGATCTGCTCTTCCTGTATCTCATGCTTTCGAATCGTCAAGGATGTTCATCGGGAGCATCTATTTCATTGTCAACGCCAACTACATTATTCCTGTCTAATGGAATGCTGATAGTGTTGATAATCCAAAGTATAAGCTGATAGTGTTGATAATCCAAAGTATAAGCAAAGTTGAATGGAAGTAGCAACAGGATGCTAACTGAGAAGAATCACATTCGCCTTAAATGCAAGGACTGACCTTCCTTTTGGTAAGTGTGTTAAAAGGTATGAGGTTCTTTGGTTGACGGTAGTTTCTTCCTCGAAACATGATAATTGTTTAGGTATTATGTATGTTACTGTTATATCCCCAATGAATAAGTAGTATAGATTAGTGGAGAAACCTATAACCAGTTAGAGCCTCGAAGTGGGGGATCCATGGCGCGCGCGCGCGCCCACACACACACACACACACACACACACACACACATATATATATATATATATATATATATATATATATATATATATATATATATATATATATATATATATTTGGTTGACGGTAGTTTCTCCCTCGGAACATGATAATTGTTTAGGTATTATGTATGTTACTATTATCTCTACAATGGATAAGTAGTATAGATTAGTGGAGAAACATATAACCAGTTAGAGCCTCGAAGTGGGGGAACCATGGCGCGCGCGCGCGCACACACACACACACACACACACACACACACACACACACACACACACACACACACACACACACATATATATATATATATATATATATATATATATATATATATATATATATATATACGGAAGCCTCTTTTCTACACCCGGGTGTAATTACACCCTATGTCATATCTCACAACGTAGGGGGTATCTCGCGTAATAGAGGGTATATACGTGTAGTATACGAGTATTTAAGACCCTCTAGGTGGTATGAACAATTTTTCAGAGGTGGTATGTACATTTTTTTAGACATACTCCTTTTTATGTGTGTATATGAAGATATTTACAAAATATGCTAAAAACTATAATCTCCCTTGCAATTTTTTCGTATGGTTCACATTGGAGTATCTTATAATTAGTATACGAATATTCCTTGCCCTGATTCCTCTTGCCTTTTGACAATTGACTTGCACTAGCTGAATGTCCGTGTGTTGTTACGGATTTAAAACTTTTAGAACATGTTTGTGTATTCTAAAAAATTTTACCATCGGTAAGTTTCTTTTAAAAATCCGTAGTATCGTACGGGCATTCAGCTAGTTTATTATCTAAGTGTTATTACCTTTCAGTAATAGTACGGACCGTCTCATCCGTTGACCGGCGACGGCGGTGTGTTTCAGATGTGGAAGTCACTTCCGTCGGTAACGGTATGCAGCGCGGAGGAAGTTTCTCATGTGGAAAAATGAAGCAGAGTGGACCATTAGTCAAACCAAATCTATATCCAATTCTTTTAAAATACGAATATGAATTGGAAGAAATATAAATTCGAACCTAATGTTAGCACAATTCAATTGGATTTAGATATCCGTGTAACTTATACGCTAGTAATGACCGAGTCTATAGTTTGCGTGGAAGTGACCCCTTGGAGTTCGCTAGCCCTCAAATACAGGCCCCCTTAAGAACAAAGAAATTTTAGAGAAAAAAGATTGAAATCCAAAAAAAAAATCCTATACGTGATATTTGGATCATAGGGTTGTATCAGAGGAATTTAATATGTTAGGAATTTTTCTACGAATTTAAGAGAAAACTAAACATGACCTCTAGCCAGTGGCGAAGCCGGGAACTTTTTTAAGACTAAATTTTTTGCTTTTTAGTCCAAAATTTGAAAGTTTCTTACATATGGACCCCTAGAGAAAAGATTTGTAAAAATGGACCCTTAGCACGGCGCCAAAGCATATGGCGCCCATGGTACATATCACGCCGCCATATGCTTTGGCGCCGTGCGTGGACACGTAGGATCCACGATGGCACATCACGGCGCCAAAGCACATGGCGCCGTGCCATGTATAAACGGCGCTAAAGGCCGTGGCGCCGTTTCCTGGAGTTTAAACCCGAGCGCAGCCCCGGCCCCCCACCCCCTCACTCCTCTGTTCGAACAGACCGAGCAGAGAGCAGCCGCCGCCACCCGTCGCTCCCCTCCCCAAATCCATCCCAATCCATCGATTTTTCTCGCGATTTTGCTTCCAAACCGAGCAAACAAGGTTAGCTCCCTTTCCTCCTTTGATTTTTTCGAATAGATATGGATTATTTGAGGTACATTTCGTGGGGGCAAGATTTCAAACCCTAGATGAAATGAGTTGGATTTGGCTCGGTTTTAGATTGGATTCGCAATAGATATGCGTAATGTATTAGTAGCAATGTGTATAGATCCGTTTTTAGGTTAAAATTGGTTGGATTAGTGTTTGATTTGGGTAACTAGCGAACCTAGGGTTAGAAACGATAAAAATTATAAATCTTATTCATTTCCTATTTTAGGTTGTCATTTTAGATTTGCGTAATATATTAGTAGTAATGTGTATAGATTCGTTTTTAGGGTTTGATTATTGTACGTAATGACTGAGGTATATTTGTTTGTTGTGCTATAGATGGATAAGCTTGTGACTTTGCACCATGGTGGTACTGTGAAGAGAAATGCCAATGAGGGTGTTGATTTGGAAGGCATGGAAGAGACCACGTTGCTTTTTAGTTCACGTCCGTCGTTTGGTGAGGTCATTTGTCGATTGAAAGAGAGGTTGGGATGGACAGATGAGCATGGTGATGTTGTTATGCAAGGAATGATTGATGTTGGGTCGTCAAAGGGGCCGCGTATAAAGAGATTAGTTTCGATTGGCTGCGACGGTGAATGGGATAATTATGTGGCCATCGTTTTGGACTCAGAGGTCAGAGCACCTGACTTGTTTGTGCAGAGGGTGGTGAGAGATCAATCACCTCCTAGGGCTGCATTGGATCCCAAAGACTCACCGTTGGTTGGGTCACCGGATCATGAAGAGGTCGAGGTGCAAGTTGTATCCTCGGCTCAAGTATGTGAGGTTCCATTGACTCAGGTAGAAGCTGACTCTGAGGATGTCGATGACCGCTTTGTTGGTGGATTCGACGAGGAGACAGTGTTTGAGGAACCCATGGTTTGTGTAGCATCTAACAGGGTGGATGTACAACTTGCAGGAGATGAGGTTGCTTATGAGGATGCGAGGGCTGTGGACTCAGATGATGACAGACCAATCACAGGTTTGACGTCTAGCGAAATTGAGATGTTGAGAAGAATGTTTCCTGGCCGTGATCCACTAGTGTCCGATTATAATGACCTAAGTAACGCACATAGGGCTATCGCGGATGGAGGGCAAATGCAGAGGGACGTACCTAGGCCTGGGGCTAGTATCATAATTCAGAAGGGTCATGTCTTTGAGGATATGTCGGCATTGAAGATGTGGTTGAAAGAGTACTTGATCGTGCACAACCGTCCATACCGGGTTAAGAACTCATACGCCAAACGTCGGTACACCATCAAATGTGAGAGCACAGGGTGTGCATGGAAAGTCTGTGCTAGGAAGGTGAAGGGTACGGAGAGGTTTAAGATTACAACTGTAGATGGACCACACAGCTGTGGATCTTCCGAGCCCAGCCAGAAACATCGTCAGTTGACTTCTCGGTTCATTGCAACCCGCCTGTACCCCATGATAAAGCACATGCCGACGATACGCGTGGCAGCAGTGATAGAGGCCGTTAAACTAAAGTGGCACTACACAATCAAGTATGGGAAAGCATGGAGGGCGCAACAATGTGCTTTGAAGTTGATTTATGGTGATTGGGAGGAGGCGTATGAGCGTTTGCCGGCCATGTTGAACGCAATGAAAGCGGCCAATGCAGGAATGCAGTATGAGTACGTGCCTAAGCCCGATGTATGGGTTAATGGAAAACAGATTTTTTTTCGAGCATTCTTTTTTCGAGCAATTCGGCGATACGAAATTTTTCAAAAACAAGGATACGTCGATACGACAATATATATATATACTATATAATATATGAAAATCAAAAAGTTTAAGTGACATACCACTTGCAATTGGCACATACCCACTTGGACAACTCTTGATCCCGGTTGTAAGACTTCTTTTAATCCATGCTTTGACCTAGGCAAACAAAACTACAAAAGTATAACAACATGTTAGTTGAATCTTCTATCACTAACATTGTACATGATAAATCTTAGCAAAAAAAAGCATTAGTGAACATTGAATAACTAAATAACGGATCATGGAGAATTAGCTAAATAGCTAACATTCGTTACAAACCATAACATAACATAGGTTGATAGTTGATAGAAGATAATAATAGATTACAACTTGCAACAGGGGAGGCACAAGGCTAAATTTGACTAAATTAAACTAATATTTGACTGCTTCAACTTGGATGCTCATTGTCCTCCCTCATCTCCACATATGAACCCCTCAAATTCTGGCTCATCTAGTGAGAGATCAGCTGCTTCAAGAACGCCAACACCATCAAAGGATTCGAAGCCATCTCCCCCAACATCCCACATTCGGGTTGGACCCATGGAATAATCATCAGAGTTTCTTGAAAGGAGATGCAAGTTGTTATGCACAAACACTAAATCCTCAGCACGTTCAGGTGTAAGCCTATTTCTCCTTATGCTATGAACAAAACCATAGGTACTCCAATTTCTTTCACAACAAGAAGAAGATGGCTGCCCAAGTAACTTGAGAGCTAATGCTTTCAACTCAGGGGTCCTAACTCCATAAATACCCCACCATTGTTTTGGTTCAAGATGGGCTCTATCTTCAATTGAGTCAAAATCATCGTAGCCTTTCCCAAAGAGGGAGAAATCAGCAAATTGTTGCTTAATTTTTCTCAAGTCCTCCGTAATAGGAAAAAACTTTCTAAAGCATTTGTTCCTCATTTCTGAAATTTCAATGTCCTCATGGGGGGGGGGGGTACACGGTTAGGACCTTGAGAAAGCCAATTTGGACTATAGTACCTATGAATGAAGACATGAATGGCAAATAAAAAATGTCAGGAAATCAAGAAAGTGGGAATGAAATGACAAAGAAAGAATAGTGTGTTTTTACCTCGGATTTAATGAGTGTGCCAAACAATGGAGAGGTGTATTGCTTTTGCCCCACCGATCTATTAAAATGGCATGAACAATATTGTAAAAGATAGAATCTTCATGCAGCTCCTTTCCTTCATATCGATAAATGCTAGCTTTCACCTTCTCTATCATGGTGTCCCACATCTCATATATCAAATGGAGACATGGCTTGTTGGTGTCGGCTGCTCGTAGCATTGAATAAATGGGCTCGGTGAAATCCAGGATGAATCTAATTTTATCCCACCACACATCATTAAGAACTTTATCTTTCACAAATTGTGCTTTGCCTACATCATCCTCCTTATATGCAGCCCATTTGTCGCTAACAATCATTAGCACAAGTGATTCCTTGAGAAGAAGAAGCCTCTTTAACATGACAATTACAGATGCAAATCGTGTATCAGCAATAGCAAGAAACTTGAGCTTACTAAACTCATTGAACATTGATAATCTCATGCCGTGATTCATGATGAAATTCTTGATCATGTTGGCATCCCCTGCAATCTCACTTATCCACATGAGTTCATCATTTTCACCATCATTGTTCTTTGCAGAACATATGTTCTTCAATGCCAAATTCAATGTGTGAACAACACATGGAGTCCAAAAGATATGATTGTACCTCTGTACAACGATCATCCCAGCAGCTTTGCAATTTGCAGCATTGTCTGTAATCACTTGGACAACACTCTTTGCTCCAACCTCTTCAATCACGGCAATCAACTTCTCGGCAATGTATTCTTTTTTCTTCACCTCTCCTTCAGTGTTAATTCCTCTCAGGAACATTGGTCCACTGTCTGTTATAGCTAAGAAGTTAATAAGTGGCCGCCTCTGAGCATCCGTCCACCCATCAGACGCAATAGTCACTCCTTTCAAGGGCCATGTGGTCTTGATAGGCTCTAACAACTTCTCAACATTGCTCTTCTCTTGTTGGAGGAGAGTTGTCCTCAACATGTTGTATCCCGGAGGTACATACCCACCCATATTGTTGTTTGCAATAAAACTGTAAGAAGCTCGATAATTTGGGTTTCTTGCCAAGTTGAAGGGAATACCTGAAAAAATAAATATAGTCAGTTGACAATTTGACATGCTTAAATAAAATGAGAAGTGGAATTTAAGAATAATAAGATGCAAAGTGCAAACCTCCAGTGTAGAACATTCTTGCAATAAGAGCATCAGCCATCTGGCGAAGTTCAACATGAAAACTTTCTACAATCCCTGTCTGCTGCTTTCTTCTCTTTGATGTCGTGGGTTCAGAAAGCGCTACATGAGAGCTCACTGGCATGGGAACACTCTTGGGGGCGCTCATTCTAGTGGCTGCATCAGCTGCAGCAACTTCATTGCGAAGTTGCTCAAGGATAGGAACTGTCACCTTATGACAAACCTTAACACCTTGCCCTGAGATCTTCAACAAATGTGCTTTCACTCTAGAATAGCTCCCGGGTATAATGTGACCACAATATCGGCATTCTGATTTTGCATTTCCACCAGACTTGCCACCGGTTTTCTCAATTATTTTAACATGATTCCACAAAGGAAATCTATGGTTATCATTCTCTCCGCTACCACCAACAGCAGACGAATTAACACTACTACCACCAGTACCGGTGCTCTCTATTGGAGTACTTTCACTTGCCATCTCTATCAAAAATATAATACAAAATAATTCAGCACAAAATGTAAAGATCTCACATGAACATTTTATATGATAGTATTATCATAGTCATGGTACAAACAACTAAACGAGCAAATGGTACAAGCAACAATTAAAATTTAAGCATCTGCCATTTGCCACTCAAAACAAATGAGCCGAATCAATATTTATAGGGCTGGACAAAGAAATCTCGGTACAAACCTTACCTGAGCTGAAGCAACGGGCGACGGCGCGAGCGACGGGCGATGGCGCGAGCGGGGAGGACTTCCACGAGCTGCCGACGGCGCGAGCGACGGGCGACTTCCACGAGCTAGCGACGGCGACGGCGCGAGCGATGGGCGACGGCCGACGGCGCGAGCGCGGAGGCTTCCCCGAGCTGGCGACGGCGACGGGGCGGCAGATCTCCCCGAGTTGGCGGCGGCGGCGGCTCTGCTCTGCAGATCTGGGGAGCTGGGGTTCAGCTGGGGCTGGGGTTCGGCTGGGGCTGGTTAGTCTTCCAGATGTAGGTCACGGTGGGGGTATTGGGCTGCCTCTATTGGGCTTTGGGCTGACTTTTTTATGGGCCAACGTATCGCTGCAGTATCGCAGAGTATCGGCGCCGTATCGGGGTATTTTTTTATTTTTTTCGGCTGAAAATCGCCGATACTCCGTCGATACCGTATCGCCGCGTATCGGAACGTATCGCCGTATCGGATACGTATCGGACACGGGTACGGCAGCTCAACGGAGTATCGGTGCTTCCTAGACTAAAACCACTTAGAGCAAACTGAAACCACTTGATCTTGAAACCTTCGACCGCGATTGACCCAAACTTTCACAAACACAAAATCCAAAATAATCCAGATGTCAATTATTTATCATCATTTTATTTACAACCATCCACATGATCTAACAGCTGTGAGAGGGGAGGCGCGATTGCGATAGGGAATTCCCGCTTGGCTTGTATGGCGCGTGGTCAGGGGCATTCAAGGGTGTTAGTGGCTCAGCCTTCGGTGGTACGGTAGGCTGATTGAGGGTTTGCAGCGGCGACTGGCAAGTTGCAGCGTAGAATGGAGGTGAGCCAGGTGGAGGGGGGCTCAAGGGTGAAGGCAGGTTCGGGAGAGGCGCCAATGGGTGGGGAAGGCGGCAGGGTTCGGGAGGGCGCAAAGGAAAGGATATTGTGTAAAACCAAAAGAGGAAAACGTACAGTCTGGAGAGTTTCTGAAGTGAGTAAGAGTTCAAAATTCAACATAAATTCATAGAAATTCAAAGAAGGTTTGAATTTTTGGGGTGTTTCAATCGACACTATGGCAGACTTGTAATCATGTTCGGTGTTCATTTCCAGTACACACTCAGCAGGTGAGGACTCAGTATCACTGTTTGTTTTTCACATTTAGATTCAATTTTTTGCACCCCTTGATCTTGGTCCCTAAGCTAGCATTACTTATGTGCCTACGAGTGGTTCGTCACATGCATTTACAAAACTAATAAAGCTATATCGACCTAATGGCATCCCAATGTTCTATTGTGTGATATAATAACAGCCTTCTTTCGTATATACACTATTTTCAGGATATTGCTTGCTAGGTTGGAGTACCTAAGAGAAACTTTTCAGATTAAGGAGGGTGACTTCCTGACGTTTGATGCTTTGGTACTAATTCTACTTATGTCATGAGGGAGAAGGGCCTGCTGATTTGTAGCTTTTGTATTCCATAAGCATCTCTAACAAAGCTTGACATTTTCAAATTCTGTGAATATCAGAGGCAAGCTGCCCAATGTGTTGGCCGTGTGATTCGTTCTAAAGCAGATTATGGGATGATGATATTTGCTAACAAGAGGTACTTGATTACTTCCTTGACTTATGAGTCAGAACATTAGAGCTTAGCTGATCATCAAGAAAGTCACCTAGCTGGCTAGCTCCAAACCTTGTGCCGTCTAGATTAGCCACCTGATTTTCAATCTGCATATTGCTGAAAAAACGAGCTCCCAATTTCTTGTATTGAACATATGCTGGTCAACTGACAGCAAGCTCATTTAGTTTAAACTGCTTTAACGAAACGTCCTTGGGAGTATGATGGGACTTTCCAACTAAAAAGTACATTTGGTCATTGTATTGTGGCAAAATAAATGTTGCTTCTTATAATCATTGCTTGATTTAATGCCTAGGTGCTCTGGGCCTTGTGTATACCGTATCTCGAACATATTTTAGGGCTTATGAACCATAAATATATCTTGCGGATTTGCTTTAGATATTTTAGACCTGAGGTCTCTTAGGCTTAACATTTCATCCCATCAGCATTGCAATTATAATTCTGTCACGCAATTATAATTGTACCCATTTCCCTGCCTTCACCAAGCAATCATACATAATATTGGGGGGGGGGGGGGGTGTTACCATATTCCTGGCTTGCTAAATGCCATGACATTTGTCATTTGCAAATACAGGCCCTGTTCTTTTCAGCTTTTAAAAACTGTTTTTCGGCTTTTCTACAGTAACTAGCTTTTAAACAGAGTATTTTTTCAAAATAGGGTCTACTAGTTAATTGTAGTACATACTTTACTGACTTCATTTAATCAGCAAAAACCGGACGTGAGTTTCTGTTACTCCGTAATCTCTCGTACAAATAACCCAAAAGCTACAAACCGCAGCAAAAAGAACAGACCCACAGTCGGCATGATAAACGGTCTAAACTGCATGGGTGGATACTGTCACACTTGCATGATGCGCACCTAAATCTGAGCACTGACATGGCTCTGCATATAGCTCGCGAGGTATGTTTCTTAACATTGTTTTACTTGAGCACCTTGCCCTGCTGAAGCTTGAATTGCTTCGGAGCCACATACTCTGGATGCATAAAGAGCAAGTTACCTTGGTACGTAGCTGCTGAAGCAATGCCTTGCCGATGCTGTTATCTTCCAGACTACGCATGCACAACGTACTTCCATGATTCTGGCACGCTTGTACTGCAACTTGTCACGGAATCTGATCGTTCTTTTGTACCAATATTCACGGAATTTGCTCGAACTTGTCATTATTTCGCTGTCGAGGATGTTGTAACGTTTGTTCAGCTTGCCATTTCTTTTGTAACAGTTCCTCCGGAGGATGGCACAGCCGTACGACAAGACGGGGAGCGGCGGCAAGAAGACGCTTCTAACCGAGGAGGACTTGCAGAACATGGCTCAGGACGCCACGGAGATGTGAAACCGAGAGGGAGAGAGAGGGAGGGAGTCCTCTGTACTCTGTAGCACACAGCTTCACTGAAGTCATAGTCTCGGATGTACAAAAATGTTTGGCCTTTGGTATGATCAAGCATGAATTCAAACTTGACGGTGCACGCTAACAGATGCTATACTTTACACTAATTCTTTTCATTCATTCAAGCTTCACCAAGAAAGAGTCTGGACACTGATTTTAGACTATGTTTTCGGGGTGAAAACATTCTTGTATTATATGTACTCTACGGCGTCGAAGGCGGTAACTTACTGTAACGCCCCTATTTTTGGAACAGGGACGTCGTATGGCCCGCAACAGCCCAGGAGTTCTGTTGCGGCTTAACAGTGTATCATGCCTGCTCACGAACAATTAAAACAAGTTAATTTAATTTGAAATAAGACCTAATGGTCAACTTTAATGATAATACGGGCGTTCAACCTCAAAACTTAACTTAACTTACATACAGAAGAACCGAAGAAAACTCCACAGGAACACTTGAGTGCAGTCGTAACCCTAACACGAACACTTGCAGCATCTTCTTTTCTTCTAGTATCTGTGGGGAAAAATTTTGCAAGTCTGAGTACTCCAACCCCATACTCAGCAAATCACATGTGGAAAATACTATATAACTACTTGCAAGGAACAATCAAGGGTGGGAATATATTGGTTTTATTACAGTGGGTGGATGCAGTTTTATTTGCAAACAAATAAAATTTTAAAACCATTGTTCCTTAAGATCAGGGGGTTTTCTGTTATCAGTTAAAATCTCATCATTACTCAATTTAACAACATCAGAAACACTACTTATGCCTCGTTGTTGGAATCACCCAATTAACACAGCTTCATTAACCAGAAGCACGGCATATTCGAATACCATTTATTTCACTCTGCAGAGCTGCCCTACTTTACCCACAAGATTTCTTAATTCCACGTCTGATATTAAGAAAACAAAGCTTTTCGCTGCTCAATTCTTTATATAGCCTCTACCTAGTAGGCCTCCCAGTAAGCTCAGGCAGCACCTGACTTACCTTAGCCTACTATTGTGCGGCACACATAACACATGATTGAGGTTCAGATCGATCGGTCAGATTGCTCAAAATAAAAATCACCAACTTCCATACGGCCCTTCTTACCCCTTCCGTATGGACTCGCACTTTGCCTCCAAACTGCTTTTGTAGAGGTTCAATCGAATTTGAGCAGCTACTAGACCAGGGTTGGCGTATCAACACTTGTGGTTGGACGATCACTGTGTCTTTTACTTAGCACAAGGTTCTTGCCCTTATATTTTTCATGAGGTCTGCAACCTCCATTCTAGGGTAAAACGGTGGGCGAAGGCTGTCTAGCGGTCTCCCACAACACCTTTACCCTAACTGTGCACACCGGCACCTCCGCTCTAGGGCACGCTCACCCTAGATTGGGTTTTTCCAAATCTACTAGCCCACGGTTCAAACCTTAATAGTGTACATGTTGAAGGGTAAAGCGATGGGCGAAATCCGCAGCACGGTTTCGCGCAACACCTTTACCCCACTCTACACAGCGGCATCACCGGCTTAGGGTACGGTGTCCCATACCACCCTACCCTCTCCGGGTTTTTCAAACCTATCGGCCAACGGCCAGAATCACTTAGTAGTGTAAAATGTTGAATGAGATGATCTATGAATAGTTGTACAATATTTCAATAATTACTAAGGTTGTCAAGGTGAATATGGCCATCAATATAAACAGGGCTTTTTCAGTGGTAGGATTTATCTAAGTAGCATGTCATTCTAAACATTTATTTTAAGCAAATATCATTTCGCAACTATCAATAATGAAAATACATTAAATAAATAGTGTAAATTTATGGGATTCAATACGATCAAAAACATGTGACTTTCCTTCTTTCCGTTGCTCTTGACCAACTTCACACTTACTTTACTTGTCTTTGCAGTCCTTCAGTTGACCAACTCGCTTGGTCCGTTCACTAGCGTAGAAAACGAAGCCCAATAAGTTCCTGCTCTGCGAGATGCAAGCTGGGAACAAAATGCAAATTAAAAACCAGAAAGAATATAAAAAGAAATGGGTTGGGGTTGGGAGGTCGAAGTTTAATGGGGCTTGGATGGCCGATAGGGTTAAGATTGGATTGGCTAGGTTTAGGACGATCAAATAGGTAATATGGGTGTTGGACAAATTTTTGGAATAAAGGATAGACATTTAGAACTGGATGGCTAATCTTTAAATTAAGTGGTTTTGGACTTTATCGGAATTTAATTTGGCAAAACGGAAGAATTTGAGTTTTCAAGATTTAAATTGGGTGAAATGGTGAAATTTAAATTTAAAAATCAAGGTTGTGAAATGGTAGAATTTAAATTTAAAGTGTTAAATTCACGAAACGGCGAAGTTTAAATTTTTAGAATTTAAGTTTGAAAGAATGGATGCCAAATTTGAATTTATAATATTAAACTGGTCAAAATGGTGTATTTTTGGAGTTTTTGGATTTTTCTGGTATTTTTGGGGATTTTTCTGAATTTTTAATACACATGAACAGTAATGGGCTGGCTCGGTGTGAACAGTGTGGCCCAGCCCAGACTCCCGCGCGGTTAAACCGGCTGGCGGCCCGGTCCACGCGCTTGGCTGAGCAGGCTGCAGCCCACGCAAGTGCGCGATCAAGCCCAGCGCGCGCGCATAAGCCCGCCCGATGGGCGCCGCGCGGCCAACGTAGACGGCCACGATGGAGCAAGTGCGGACGCTCGGATGGAGTGGCTGCGGGACATCTACGGCTTGGATTCAAACACGCGCGGACGTCTTGGATGGATCGACGCCAGCGGCTATGATTGAGCCACGCTGCCCCGGGAGTCGTCTTCTACCTCCAGACGGCACTCCCGGCGGGAAACAGAGCAAATGGATTGCGGTGGCGCGGCAACGGCAAGGAACTTGAGGCGAAGCGATTCTACCAGGAGATGCATCTATAGTTTAGGTTTCCATTTTGGCCTTTTGGGGAGTGAGCGGAGAAATGGCAGGGGCTGGCGGTGACCGAAAAGGTGGCGGCCTTCACAATGGCTCTAGAGGATCCCGGTAGGGTTTTGACCGATTGAGCTGGGCTTTAACCATCTACGGAACCCTAGGAACCTAAAGGAAGTGATGGCACAGCTCAAAAATAGCTCAAATGAGCTAGCCACGGGAGAGGTGATACGGCCGGCGGTAGACTTTGTTGACAAAGCTCTACGAAAATTCTCACGTTCAATTGAGTTCACTAATGTACTCAGCAACCAATAGAGAGCATGCCAGAGCAAGGAATCGAATTGAAATTGTCAAAATCGCGAGATTGGGTTTAGGGTTTACCTGGCTCAGGGGCGTCGCCGGCGACACAGGGGGTGAGAGCTCAATTGGTTGCTTGTGTGTGTTGGTGAGGGTGCCAGTAAGTGATACATTGTGGCCAAAAGGTTATATATTGCGCGTAGGGCGGTTGCTACAGAGAGGCCGTTCGGGCGAGCTTCTAGGGCAAGGAGGAGCAAGGGGGAATGACTCTGGCGTGGAGCAGAACACGTGAGGGTGAGGTGTCTCTGTGGATCTGCACAAAGTACAACTCTTTGACTTGAGTATTCGAGCTGGGAAGGATCGAGAAGGAGGGAGCGGCGGCAAGGGGAGATGAATGCGACGGCAGTTGCGCGCGGGGCAAGAAAGGGTAGGGACAAGAGGCTGGCGAGTGGGACTGGATGCTCAGGAGTGACGCTGCGTGAGGGAAGAGAGGCGACGCAATCCAGTGAGAGGAGGTGGTGACGTGTGAACGGCCGTGGCCTCGGGAAGGAAGGGAAGAAGCGACGCACGCTCGGGGACGCCAGAGAAGGAAAGAGGCGGAAATGCCCAAAATAGGAAAGCGGATTTTTGAGTAATTTGCCAAATTGGGAAGGGAAAAGGAAATTCAAGCAGAAATAAAATAAAAAAATTCAAAATCTCTGAATTTTTGAGGTGTTTCACTTACATACACAGGCCGACGCACACGCATGCACCTAGCGACACCGTGACGTCAGCAGCGGTGAGACGCTGCACAGCACAAGCTTGCTCAGGTACCGAGCATGACAGGCTGCCGCTTGTCGGCGGCGGCCGCACCGTAGCCGTGCGCTTCCTGCCAGCGCGACGACCATCTGTGTCGCCGGAGATGGCTGGCGAGTTCAATCACCGGCGCCGTTTGTCGGACGGCGACAGTCCCGGCCTGGATCGCGGCCCGCGGTCCAAGTCTCGTTCCCGGACGACCGTTGGATCAGCTATAGACGGTCCGAGTCAACGAGAGGCTCCAGCAAGGCCAACACATGGGCTGGCTGCGGGGAAGATTCTTAAGAAAACGAAACATTAACAAGAGCTGGAGTAGCTCAGTTGGTTAGAGCGTGTGGCTGTTAACCACAAGGTCGGAGGTTCAAGCCCTCCCTCTAGCGTCATTTTTTCTGTCTTTTTTGGTTATTTTCATTTTGAATAATTCATGCTACATTTCTGTCTTTTTTTTTTGTTATTTTCATTTTGAATAATTCATGCTACATGAAAAAAAAACTCTGTTTAAAAGCTAGTTATGATAGAAAAGATAAAAACAGAAGCCATAAAAAGGAGTCACATAATTCATACAAACAGGACCACCTCGCTCAATACCAGAAATATCACGTATTTATTTAACAAAAGTACGCAAAAGAAAAAAGTTTACAAGTTATAAAAACAACTCCACCCTTCTTCCACCAAAAATCCAGAACTACCGTGATTACTTGGTACCGCCTCCGTTCTTTTTCACTTGTCACTTTGAACATTCATTTGGCTATTACTTTTTGTTAATGATATGTTAGACAAAGTTATAAAAATATACTGACATAAAAATATTTTTGATGACAATTCTACTAGCGTAGTCAAGTCTAAATACTTCTGCGTATATTTATGTGGTTAAAGTCTAAATACTTCAGCGTCCTACACTGCAAGATGGTATAAAAACATCGCAAGCCTTCTTACTCCGAATAAACAATAATCTAACCATGCACGCTACGGTAACAGGTGAGCTGCGACGGCAGATAACATCAACACACACTCCGGCATGGCCATCGCCCATCGATATTCCATTCCTCCCTTCAAACAATAGAGTCGAGGGAAGCATAAGGCCCTACTCGTTTCAGTTTTAACTTCTAGCTTATTTTTCACTATTCATAAATTTCATCTTTTTCTGAATTTTTGGCTTTTTTGCTGAGAGACCAGGTGGTCGTGACTCCATGTGAATGATGAGTAATTGACAAAGGTTTAGGATAGTCGAGTTTGGTTTGAGTGGTTCGGAGTCGAGCCGTTGCGTGGCGCAATCGGGCTCGGTCGGACTTTGGTCAAACTTGGTCATTTGGGCTTAGGATTTATATTCTAATGTTTCGACAGGTTTGGACTTCGTCTGTGGTAAGTGTGATGGTATTTACGCTTTCATGTGTCGAGCGGTGCTATTTACGCATCTTCCGGTACCTTCGAGCTACCATTGACTATGGTATCTGGTACTCTTCCTCATCCTGTCTTTCCTTGAGAGCCTTTTCGGATGCAGACTTCGCTGGCTGTAGGATAGATAGGAAGAGCACCTCCGGCACCTGCCAATTCATTGGCACTTCTCTCGTTTCCTGGTCTTCGAGGAAGCAGTCCGGTGTTGCACAGTCCACTGCAGAGGCCGAGTACGTTGCTGCAGCCAGTTGCTGTAGCCAAGTGCTCTGGATGGTTTCGACCCTGCGGGACTTTGGGTTAGCTTTAGACAGTGTTCCACTCTTTTGTGATAACACGTCTGCGATTAACATCGCTAAGAACCCAGTGCAGCATTCCCGGACCAAGCATATCGATATCCGTTTCCACTTCCTTAGAGACCATGTAGAGAAGGGTGACATAGTGCTCCATTTTGTGGAGAGTGACCACCAGTTGGCAGATATCTTCACCAAGCCATTGGATAGTTCGAGGTTTTCAGCTCTACGGGGAGAGCTTGGGGTGGTTTGTCCTTATGGACTGTAGTGAGGGGGAGCTTTGGGCTTTACTGCTTTACTATATTATGCTTCTGTCTCATTTCTATTGCATTGCACTCGGGGTGCATTTGGGTTTAGTCCTTCCAGCATAGGTTAGAGTGCTTCTCTTGCCGAGATGCTTAGACTTCTAACTCTTATCTTGTGCTTCTAGGATTAGCTATTTCGTATCTCACTAGGTTGAGCTCACTCACTTCTTGTAGGTTCTAGCGAGGGTTGGGCCACCCTCGGGTAGACAGGGTACGTGTTTGCTCTCTAGTGTGTGTTCGACGATCAGCTGTTAGTCCTGGAGTCATTTGGGGTAGATGAGAGTCAGTTTAAGCCATAGTTGCTTCTATATCTTTTCTATGCTTTAAGGACTGCCTGTTTGGTTTTCTTTGCCAGCTTCTCGATTTTATTGCTTTGGTTCAGTGGGAGTTCATTTGGGAGCTTCTGAAGCTTAATTTTGACATAACTCAACTTGAACTAAAAGTTGCATCTAATGTTGAGGGGGAGCTGGACTTTCTTGCATTTTCAGCCTTCTAGCATTATAATCAATCTGCATTGAGTCTTGATTATTATCCTGTTATGACATGCTTCAATGCTTTACACCTTGCCATGTCTTGTGCTGTATATGCTAGATTGATCATGATTTCATATGTGCAGACTAGCTTTTACCATGATAAGTTAATTAAAATTGCCAAACTTGAAGTAAAACTTGTCATGCTAGCATTTGAGTTTAGTCTTTCTGGAGCTATCTCTTTATGATTCATGCCATGTCAACTAGGCTTAGCTGAGCGTTGAATCTTTTATTGAGCCTTAGATTGAGCTATTTTAGTCTCTTGATGTAGCATGAGGTAGTACAACATGTTTACAAAGCAAAAAGATCTCTTTTGTGCGAAAAAAAACTGATTTCACCAATTCTTTCTCATGAGACGGCTTGCCATTGCACTAGGCATGAACTCAGGGGGAGTTTTGGATGACCTAGACTATCCTCTTAAGCTTCTCGCTTGGAGTAGTCGCATAAGGCTTGAGATCTAGCACAAAAAAAAATCTCTTTTGTGCGAAAAAACTGATTTTACCAATTCTTTCTCATGAGACGGCTTGCCATTGCACTAGGCATGAACTCAGGGGAGTTTTGGATGACCTAGACTATCTTCTTAAGCTTCTCGCTTGAAGTAGTCGCATAAGGCTTGAGATCTAGCACATAAAAAAAATTGGGTTGGAAACGACCATGAGCTTTAAAAAGACAATGTTTCATGTGCTCAATTTGCTTAATCTACAAAAAGAACCAAGTACTTGCGCCAATGTTTCATTCTTGAGCATAGCACTCTAGTTGGTCTCAATATTAGCTTCTTGGTTCCGCTTAGCTTACTTGACATGGCCGGCATCATCCTTGGGTATCTCTAGTTAGACTTTACCTCTTGATGACTTGACATTCTCACTTAATGCACTATATTTCAGATTGTCATCTATGTGTTCTAGCTAGCTTATACATGTCATGTCATGATCTAGATAGCTTTTTATAGAGTTATGGCTTGGTGTATCTCATTATGGTCAATATGGATAATTCTCATGGCTCTAAATGCTTAAAATAAACAAACTTCAGCCATATTCATCCATTGACATGTCATATTCTCTCTATTGCATCTTGATGTGTTTATTGCCAAAAGGGGGAGAATAGAGAAGAAAAAGTCTGTTGGGAACTGTTTAGAGCTTTGGAGATCAATTTGCTCTTTCAGTTGTTGCTCTAGTGTTCCTTCTGTCGACATGGTCATTAGCTTCATTCTCTTCTTTGGACCATGTTGGATTCTTCAAAATCAAACTCAACTTCATGTTTTTCCTGAGTTTGTCAATATACTCATCAAGGGGGAGATTGAGAGACCAGGTGGTCGTGACTCCATGTGAATGATGAGTAATTGACAAAGGTTTAGGATAGTCGAGTTTGGTTTGAGTGGTTCGGAGTCGAGCCGTTGCGTGGCGCAATCGGGCTCGGTCGGACTTTGGTCAAACTTGGTCATTTGGGCTTAGGATGTATATTCTAATGTTTCGACAGGTTTGGACTTCGTCTGTGGTAAGTGTGATGGTATTTACGCTTTCATGTGTCGAGCGGTGCTATTTGACGTGTTTTCTTGTCTGTGTGACTGCAGGACATCGGGTGGAGTCGTGGCGAGACACGTGGACCGGACTAGGCGCAGGTGGCGCTGAGGTCAGAACGGTCGGGATGTGTCGAAGACGACGTAGACTCGAAGTGGTTGCGAGGCGTGCGAGGCAAGGAGCGCGGAAGCTTCCCGGAAGGTGCAGGAGGGGCGAATCGGGAAATTCGCGAGGCTGCACAAGCGGGAGCGGGCGCCGTTGGATTTAGCAGGCGTAACGGGGTGGAGACCCGTTAGCCAAGGCTATATAAGGATTGGAGGGGCTGCATGTCCACTTGAGCACTTCAAGGGTTGGTGGAGTCAAAATAGGCTTTAGAGGTTGTTTTAGCTTTGGCTCTTTAGTGGTTGGAGGACACAGAGTAGTGCTCCCTCTGTTTGTCTCCTTCGATGGGTTCTAGGTGGTAGAACAGAGAGAGTTCATCTCTTCCAAGCATCCATGGTTGAGGATTGAGAGGTTGGAGAGGGATTGAGAGATTGTAATCCTTTATCTTGTTCTCTTGTATCAACTCGGGGTATGGGGATTCCTCTGTATTCCCTGTGAATCAATGAATGAAATTCTGGAGTTTGAGTTCTTCAGTTCGTAGCCTTTGTTCTTATTTCTTGGATTTGTGAGTTTTTGAGTTTCTAGTTGGTTCTTGCTATGGAGGTGTAAAATGGGTTACTTGATGATGGGAGGTTGTCTTTAGACCAATTGGTCAGGTTCCCCTAAGAGCTAACTTGGTTTAATCTCAAATTTACTTTGTTGGCCTCCTCTGTTCAGTTCTTGCAGTTCTAGGGTTTCTCTGCTTCTTGAGTTTCCCTTCTCAAGATGATGTGATTTTTGGTCTGGAGACTCCCTTTGCTATTGCTATCCTAGTTGCAAAATCCCATGAGCAAAGGATTTAAGAGCATGGAGTAATTTGAATTTGTTTGAGCTCCTCTCTGAAGTTTTTCAGTTTTTGTCATTTCTAGGGTTTGAGGCAAATCTGGTTTCTCTCCATGAGATGGTGTGAAACTTGACATTTAGATCCCTGAGACTATCAATTAGTCTTCCTCAAAGTTTCATTGCCAGAGGATCAAGGATTTGTGAGATATTTAGATTTTTGTTTCTCTCCTGAAGCTTGTCAAGTTTTTCTAGGTTTTGAGTTAACTCTTGATTCCCTTCTTGGCTTGAGCTGATATCTGGTCTGGGAGGTCCCCTTGCTATTGCTAATATATCCCCAGAGGTTCAGTGCCAAAGGATCAAGGGTTTGGGAGGAATTGATTTTCTTGTGTTGCCTCTGTAGTTTCTTTCTCTTGGCAAACTTCTGAAATTCCTGTCTCAGACCTATTTTCTCATGCTATTTGAGGCCCTTATGGTATTTAGAATACATATGTGATCACTTGGGTCAAAGGATAATAGCAGGATTTCCTTAGTTATCCAAAATATTGTTGGACTGCATTGTATGTCTCTTTTCTCTGCAGATTTGCTGCTGTTTTCAGCCCTTTTCAGCTACAGTTTTTCAGCAACAATTGCAGCTGTTTTCAGCATCTAATTGCTGCTGTTTTCAGCCCCTTCCAGCTGCAGTTTTCAGCTAAAATTGCTGCTGTTTTCAGCATCTAATTGCTGCTGTTTTCAGCAGTCAAAATCAGCAATATGAGTGCAGTTTTCAGCAGTAAAAAGTAGCATTTTGAGTGCAGTTTTCAGCAGTCAAAAGCCAGCTTTTTGGGTGCAGTTTTAGTTGCTATTTGCAGTCTTTTGCTCCGTTCTAGTTGCTCCTTCTTGATAGCTTTGTAGCTATTGGAGAGGAATCGTTTAGTAAGTTTTTTGGGGGAGCAATTTTTAAAGTCGACATTCACCCCCCCTCTGTCGCCATTTCGGTCCTACAATTGGTATCAGAGCCGGTTAGCTCTAATCAATAGATCTTAACCGGTCTCAAGAGCCATGGCGACGGACAAGTACTCGACCAAGCCGCCCGTTTTCGATGGCATCGATTACCCCTTCTGGAAGAGCCGAATGGAAACATACATCCAGGCTCAGGGGTATGGCATCTGGCGCAAGGTCAAGGTCCAGTTTGTTGTTCCTGCCGATGAGAACATCAATGCCGGGAACATGGCTGATGTTGAGGCAAATGCAAAGGCAAGGAACATCATCATCCAGGGTTTGAGCCGTAGCGAGTTTGACCGCATATCTCACCTGTCGTCCGCCTACGACATCTGGGTGACCCTCGACGCATACCATGAGGGCACCACCCAGATCAAGACGGTTCGACAGGACCAGTTCAAGCGCGAATACAACAAATTCATGATGCTTGCTGGTGAGTCCCTGGACGAGGTTTTTCGCGATTTCACAAAATCTTGAGCAACCTCCGAGCGGTCGGTCTCACATACCCCGACTCGGACAACGCTCGTCAGATGCTCGCAGCACTCGATCTGCGTGTTTGGGAGATGAAAGTGACCACCATCAAAGACACGACAGACCTCTCGACCCTGACTCTTGACGCGCTGTACTCGCGCCTCAAGACTCACGAGATTGACGTTGTCTCTCGTCGGTCGAAGTCACAGTCGATGGCTTTGGTCACCAATCCCATTTCTTCTTCCGGGCTTTCTTCTGATTCTTCTTGCGGTTTCTCCCTCGCTGCTCTCTGTGACATAACTGATGATCAGTTAGAGCAGCTTGCGGATGATCAGCTGGCCCTCCTAGCCCGAAGGTTTTCCCATGCCTACAAGGGTAGGAGAGACAGAAAGAGGGGAGGACCCGTGATTTGCTTCGAGTGTGGTGGCCCCAACCACATCCGAGCAAACTGCCCCAAGCTGGAGAAGGGCAAGAACGACTACGGCGGTTCGAGCAAGATCGACTACACCGACAAGAACCGCAACAAGAAGCCTCCAGCTTCGACGCCGGGAAAGAAGAAGTTCCGCAACTTCGGGAAGGCCAAGAAGCTCTTCCACCGCGTCCTCACCGCGTTCGACGACCTCGACCTCAGCGAGGTGGAGGGATGGAGCGACGACGACGGGACGGGTGACCAAGAGCCCAAGGATGGCGGCGACGACTTCTCCGGCATGTGCTTCATGGCCCTCGAGGGCGAACTCAGCGACAGCGAGCTGTACTCCGACTCGGATGAGGTACTCCCTTCTTATGACCAGCTAAATGATGCTTTTCTTAAGCTAGGTGGATTTCATGCTAGAGCTAGGTCTAGGTGTACCGAGTTAGAGAAGGAAGTAGATAGACTGTCACGGGAGATTACTTCACTTACATCTGCTCCCTCCCGTGACGACTGTGATACATGTTGTGCCTTGCTTGATGACATGGAGAAATTAAGGACCTCTCATGATAGTGTGTCCTCCGAGCTTGATATTGTTAAGGTGGAGAATGTTAGTCTGCTTGCTGAGTTAGAGTTGAGTAGGATGGCTGTTACCCTACTTACTACTGATGAGACTACTTCTCCCACCTCATGTGAAGATAAGGACATTGCTGCTAGAGGACCTTATGTCATGCTCCTTGATCTGCCCGATCCTTGTAAAAATTGCAATAACTTGAAGATGAACTTAAAACGGGCAGATCATAAAATTGCTGAACTCCAAGCTTCCTTACTTGAGGCGATTGATTCATGCTTGAACTGTCCCAAGTTAACTGCTGAACTTGAAGCTGTCTCCAAACAGTTTCAAGAAATGATTGATCATGATAGGAAAATGGCTCAGTATGCTTCTAAGGACCCTGTTAGCTCACCATGTATTAACTGTAACAAACTAAAATCTGATTTGATTGCATTGGATGAGAAATGTGTGAAGCTGACTAAGGACCTACTAGAGAAGCAACCTTCTGCTTGTATTGTCTGTGCTGAGAAGGGGGAGAAGCCCCAGGGTAAGGTGGAGACGCCTAGGAACGTGAACCAACTGACTAGCAGTAGGACTGTCCATTCAGAGTCGGCTGTGCGTGCACAAGCCATTCTTCCCTCTGCTGTTGGTTCTTCATCTGCTCCCTTACCTCCTGCTGTTCCCTCTTCCCCCTGCTCTTCTTGCACCTCTCTCTTTCGGGAGTGTCAGTACCTTATGAACACTCTCGAGAGATTTGTAGGCGGCAAGAAGAAGCTTAATCTTATTCTAGACCAGTCCAAGATTTGCAGATTTAATCAGGGTCTAGGATATGACTATTATGAGGATATGAGGAAGCATCCACCTGTTGTGCTCAGACCCATAGCACCAGGTGTGATCGAGACCGAGCCCAGGACCGAGAAAGTCCAATTTAAGTCAGCGGGCTATGTCCAGGGGATTTCTGACAGCAAGGTGATTGCACCTGCTGCTTCGGCCTCTCAGAAGGCGAAGCCTGACCGTGCTACTTCTACCTCTCAGAGGATGAAGTATCACTGCACCTTCTGTCAGAAGGATGGACACACGGTTGATCGATGCTTCAGGCGCGCCAAGATCACGCGTAGAGACCGTGTTGAGTCTCCTAGGCGTATTCAGGGTCAGCCCCAGATCCTGAGTGCACCTAGGACCAGCACGAGGTCTAGGTTTACTGCTGTTGATGGGTTTGGGCAGCATCGAGGACTTGGTTTTTCTGAGTCTTCTGTTTTTCGTCCTCATGCTGCTCCTGGTCATGACTTCCGCCGTCCTGAGGGTACATCTCGTTTCCCCCGTCGAGACAGTTACCCGCGGCGTGTTCAGCGTGTTGCCGGTGTTCCGACTCGCTCTCCCGTAGCAGTCGGACCCCGCAACAGCTTCAGGTCTGCTCACAGACCTTCTGCTGTGAGTGACAGAGAGCGTAGGGTAGATAGAGGTCAGTCGTGCTTGACTACTTCATCTGCTCGACGTGGTGTTCAGTATTGGGTGTCAAAATCACTCTTGATTTACCCTAGTACTGAGACTTTACTCTCTGTTTGACTCAGGTTCGCCGGGCAGGGAAGGGAAAGGTTTGTCTTGTAGACTCCGGATGTTCACGACACATGACCGGAGACTCCCGTTGGTTTTCTTCCCTTGCCCGTGCTCCAGGTGATGAGACGATCACCTTCGGAGACGCTTCATCTGGGCGCGTCATCGCCAAAGGTACAGTGCGCATTAATGACTCTTTCATTTTGA
This sequence comes from Dendrocalamus latiflorus, assembly GCA_017311315.1. Lineage (NCBI taxonomy): Eukaryota > Viridiplantae > Streptophyta > Magnoliopsida > Poales > Poaceae > Dendrocalamus > Dendrocalamus latiflorus. Next base: position 18,430,251 of record CM029619.1, on the reverse strand, counting down.
AAGATGTAGCCTTGGTTAGTAAGCTGCAGTACAATTTGCTTTCAGTCTCTCAGCTTACCGATGACGGTTTCGAGGTGAGCTTTAAGAAAAATGCTTGTAAAATTCTTGATTCTTCGGGTTGTCTGGTTTGCGGGATTTCTCGTTTTGGGAGGATCTTTCGTGCTGATTTTTCTGAGTCTTCTGGTGATCCTCTCAGGTGTTTAGTTGCTTCTGAGTCCCGCGACCTCTCTTTCTGGCATAGGAGACTTGGTCATATCGGATTTGACCATTTGACCCGAGTTAGCGGCCACGACCTCATTCGTGGTCTGCCGAAACTTAAAATGGTCAAAGATCTAGTTTGTGCTCCATGCCGGCACGGCAAGATGGTTGCCGCTTCTCACCCTCCAGTCACAGTTACTATGACCGATGCACCGGGACAGCTGCTCCACATGGATACAGTGGGACCAGCTCGAGTGCAGTCAGCAGGAGGGAAGTGGTATGTTCTTGTCATAGTCGATGACTTCTCGAGGTATTCTTGGGTGTTTTTCTTAGCCTCGAAGGATGAGACGTTTTCACATTTCCGAGGTCTCTTCAGTAGGCTTTCTGTTGAGCTCCCAGGTGCCTTACGAGCGATCCGCAGTGACAATGGCACGGAATTCAAGAATTCCTACTTCGAGAGTTTCTGTGGTGAGACAGGTGTAGAGCACCAGTTCTCTTCTCCATACGTCCCTCAGCAGAATGGCGTTGTGGAGAGGAAGAACCGCACCTTGGTCGAGATGGCCAGGACAATGCTTGATGAGTACTCTACACCGCGGAAGTTTTGGGCTGAAGCTATAGCCACCGCGTGCCATGTCTCAAATCGAGTATTTCTTAGGGCACACTTGCACCGCACTTCTTATGAGTTGAGATACGGGCGAAAGCCCAGCGTCTCTCATTTTCGTGTGTTTGGTTGCAAGTGCTTTATTCTGAAGTCCGGGAACCTAGATAAGTTCGAGTCACGTTCTTGTGATGGGATCTTTCTAGGTTACTCGCCTTCTTCACGGGCTTATAGGGTCTGGAACTGCGAGTCTAGCAAAATGGTAGAGACCTGTGAGGTGACCTTTGACGAGGCCAGTCCGGGGACTAGGCCTGATATCTCAGGTTCTTTAGAGCAGTCCGAGACCATCTTCGTGGATGACGAGGACGATGGAGATGAGGGTTGTCTACCCGATCCAGTCCCTTATCCACCCCTTGAGGTGCCGTCTTCTACCGCACCTCCAGGTGATCAGCCCATGCCTTCTGCTTCCTCTGGAGCTAGTGGCTCTGTTCCTACCTCGTCAGCTCACGAGGTAGAGGCCACTTCTTCATCTCATCCTGGACCTCCCCGACTTATCCAGAAAAGACATCCTTCTGAGCAGATGATTGGAGACCTGTTCGAGCGTGTTACTCGCTCAAAATCTGGCTTATCTCAATTCTGTCTCCACTCTGCCTTCATTGCCTCCTTTGAGCCCAAGGATATTTCTCATGCTCTTTCCGATGAGTCTTGGGTCAATGCCATGCATGAGGAGTTAGAAAATTTCGAGAGGAACAAGGTCTGGTCGCTTGTCGAGCCCCCGCGAGGTCACAATATTATTGGGACTAAGTGGGTGTTCAAGAACAAGCAGAGCGAGGATGGAGTGGTTATTCGAAACAAGGCTAGACTGGTAGCTCAGGGGTTTTCCCAGGTTGAGGGTCTAGACTTCGAGGAGACCTTTGCCCCTGTAGCTCGACTTGAGGCCATTAGAATCCTGCTTGCCTTTGCAGCTTCTAAGGGTTTCAAGCTCTACCAGATGGACGTCAAGAGTGCCTTCCTTAATGGAGTCATTGAGGAAGAAGTTTACGTCAGACAGCCTCCAGGTTTCGAGAACCCCAAATACCCACACCATGTCTTCAAGCTTTCCAAAGCGTTGTATGGACTTAAGTAGGCCCCCGGAGCTTGGTATGAGAGGCTTAAGTCCTACTTGTTGAGTCATGGGTTTGACATGGGTAAAGTAGACAAGACCTTGTTCATCCGCCGTCATGGCAATGACCTTCTGCTCGTCCAAATCTATGTCGATGACATCATCTTTGGCGGCTCTTCCCATGCTCTGGTTTCACAGTTCTCGGATGTCATGAGCACCGAGTTTGAGATGAGCATGATGGGTGAGTTGACATTCTTTCTTGGCTTCCAAATCAAGCAGACTCGGGAGGGTACTTTCTTGCATCAAGGCAAGTACACTCGTGACCTCCTGAGACGCTTCGACATGAGTGATGGTAAGCCTGTGTCGACTCCCATGGCTTCTACAGCCTATCTTGACCCAGATGAGGATGGCGAGCCAGTTGATCAGAAAGAGTTCAGAAGTATGATCGGCTCCCTTCTTTACCTCACTGCCTCGAGACCAGACATACACTTCTCCGTGTGTCTGTGTGCTCGTTTTCAGGCTTCTCCTCGCGTATCTCACCGCCAGGCGGTGAAGCGCATCTTCCGGTACCTTCGAGCTACCATTGACTATGGTATCTGGTACTCTTCCTCATCCTGTCTTTCCTTGAGAGCCTTTTCGGATGCAGACTTCGCTGGCTGTAGGATAGATAGGAATAGCACCTCCGGCACCTGCCAATTCATTGGCACTTCTCTCGTTTCCTGGTCTTCGAGGAAGCAGTCCGGTGTTGCACAGTCCACTGCAGAGGCCGAGTACGTTGCTGCAGCCAGTTGCTGTAGCCAAGTGCTCTGGATGGTTTCGACCCTGCGGGACTTTGGGTTAGCTTTAGACAGTGTTCCACTCTTTTGTGATAACACGTCTGCGATTAACATCGCTAAGAACCCAGTGCAGCATTCCCGGACCAAGCATATCGATATCCGTTTCCACTTCCTTAGAGACCATGTAGAGAAGGGTGACATAGTGCTCCATTTTGTGGAGAGTGACCACCAGTTGGCAGATATCTTCACCAAGCCATTGGATAGTTCGAGGTTTTCAGCTCTACGGGGAGAGCTTGGGGTGGTTTGTCCTTATGGACTGTAGTGAGGGGGAGCTTTGGGCTTTACTGCTTTACTATATTATGCTTCTGTCTCATTTCTATTGCATTGCACTCGGGGTGCATTTGGGTTTAGTCCTTCCAGCATAGGTTAGAGTGCTTCTCTTGCCGAGATGCTTAGACTTCTAACTCTTATCTTGTGCTTCCAGGATTAGCTATTTCGTATCTCACTAGGTTGAGCTCACTCACTTCTTGTAGGTTCTAGCGAGGGTTGGGCCACCCTCGGGTAGACAGGGTACGTGTTTGCTCTCTAGTGTGTGTTCGACGATCAGCTGTTAGTCCTGGAGTCATTTGGGGTAGATGAGAGTCAGTTTAAGCCATAGTTGCTTCTATATCTTTTCTATGCTTTAAGGACTGCCTGTTTGGTTTTCTTTGCCAGCTTCTCGATTTTATTGCTTTGGTTCAGTGGGAGTTCATTTGGGAGCTTCTGAAGCTTAATTTTGACATAACTCAACTTGAACTAAAAGTTGCATCTAATGTTGAGGGGGAGCTGGACTTTCTTGCATTTTCAGCCTTCTAGCATTATAATCAATCTGCATTGAGCCTTGATTATTATCCTGTTATGACATGCTTCAATGGTTTACACCTTGCCATGTCTTGTGCTGTATATGCTAGATTGATCATGACTTCATATGTGCAGACTAGCTTTTACCATGATAAGTTAATTAAAATTGCCAAACTTGAAGTAAAACTTGTCATGCTAGCATTTGAGTTTAGTCTTTCTGGAGCTATCTCTTTATGATTCATGCCATGTCAACTAGGCTTAGCTGAGCGTTGAATCTTTTATTGAGCCTTAGATTGAGCTATTTTAGTCTCTTGATGTAGCATGAGGTAGTACAACATGTTTACAAAGCAAAAACATCTCTTTTGTGCGAAAAAAAAACTGATTTCACCAATTCTTTCTCATGAGACGGTTTGCCATTGCACTAGGCATGAACTCAGGGGGAGTTTTGGATGACCTAGACTATCCTCTTAAGCTTCTCGCTTGGAGTAGTCGCATAAGGCTTGAGATCTAGCACAAAAAAAAATCTCTTTTGTGCGAAAAAACTGATTTCACCAATTCTTTCTCATGAGACGGCTTGCCATTGCACTAGGCATGAACTCAGGGGAGTTTTGGATGACCTAGACTATCTTCTTAAGCTTCTCGCTTGGAGTAGTCGCATAAGGCTTGAGATCTAGCACATAAAAAAAATTGAGTTGGAAACGACCATGAGCTTTAAAAAGACAATGTTTCATGTGCTCAATTTGCTTAATCTACAAAAAGAACCAAGTACTTGCGCCAATATTTCATTCTTGAGCATAGCACTCTAGTTGGTCTCAATATTAGCTTCTTGGTTCCGCTTAGCTTACTTGACATGGCCGGCATCATCCTTGGGTATCTCTAGTTAGACTTTACCTCTTGATGACTTGACATTCTCACTTAATGCACTATATTTCAGATTGTCATCTATGTGTTCTAGCTAGCTTATACATGTCATGTCATGATCTAGATAGCTTTTTATAGAGTTATGGCTTGGTGTATCTCATTATGGTCAATATGGATAATTCTCATGGCTCTAAATGCTTAAAATAAACAAACTTCAGCCATATTCATCCATTGACATGTCATATTCTCTCTATTGCATCTTGATGTGTTTATTGCCAAAAGTGGGAGAATAGAGAAGAAAAAGTCTGTTGGGAACTGTTTAGAGCTTTGGAGATCAATTTGCTCTTTCAGTTGTTGCTCTAGTGTTCCTTCTGTCGACATGGTCATTAGCTTCATTCTCTTCTTTGGACCATGTTGGATTCTTCAAAATCAAACTCAACTTCATGTTTTTCCTGAGTTTGTCAATATACTCATCAAGGGGGAGATTGAGAGACCAGGTGGTCGTGACTCCATGTGAATGATGAGTAATTGACAAAGGTTTAGGATAGTCGAGTTTGGTTTGAGTGGTTCGGAGTCGAGCCGTTGCGTGGCGCAATCGGGCTCGGTCGGACTTTGGTCAAACTTGGTCATTTGGGCTTAGGATGTATATTCTAATGTTTCGACAGGTTTGGACTTCGTCTGTGGTAAGTGTGATGGTATTTACGCTTTCATGTGTCGAGCGGTGCTATTTGACGTGTTTTCTTGTCTGTGTGACTGCAGGACATCGGGTGGAGTCGTGGCGAGACACGTGGACCGGACTAGGCGCAGGTGGCGCTGAGGTCAGAACGGTCGGGATGTGTCGAAGACGACGTAGACTCGAAGTGGTTGCGAGGCGTGCGAGGCAAGGAGCGCGGAAGCTTCCCGGAAGGTGCAGGAGGGGCGAATCGGGAAATTCGCGAGGCTGCACAAGCGGGAGCGGGCGCCGTTGGATTTAGCAGGCGTAACGGGGTGGAGACCCGTTAGCCAAGGCTATATAAGGATTGGAGGGGCTGCATGTCCACTTGAGCACTTCAAGGGTTGGTGGAGTCAAAATAGGCTTTAGAGGTTGTTTTAGCTTTGGCTCTTTAGTGGTTGGAGGACACAGAGTAGTGCTCCCTCTGTTTGTCTCCTTCGATGGGTTCTAGGTGGTAGAACAGAGAGAGTTCATCTCTTCCAAGCATCCATGGTTGAGGATTGAGAGGTTGGAGAGGGATTGAGAGATTGTAATCCTTTATCTTGTTCTCTTGTATCAACTCGGGGTATGGGGATTCCTCTGTATTCCCTGTGAATCAATGAATGAAATTCTGGAGTTTGAGTTCTTCAGTTCGTAGCCTCTGTTCTTATTTCTTGGATTTGTGAGTTTTTGAGTTTCTAGTTGGTTCTTGCTATGGAGGTGTAAAATGGGTTACTTGATGATGGGAGGTTGTCTTTAGACCAATTGGTCAGGTTCCCCTAAGAGCTAACTTGGTTTAATCTCAAATTTACTTTGTTGGCCTCCTCTGTTCAGTTCTTGCAGTTCTAGGGTTTCTCTGCTTCTTGAGTTTCCCTTCTCAAGATGATGTGATTTTTGGTCTGGAGACTCCCTTTGCTATTGCTATCCTAGTTGCAAAATCCCATGAGCAAAGGATTTAAGAGCATGGAGTAATTTGAATTTGTTTGAGCTCCTCTCTGAAGTTTTTCAGTTTTTGTCATTTCTAGGGTTTGAGGCAAATCTGGTTTCTCTCCATGAGATGGTGTGAAACTTGACATTTAGATCCCTGAGACTATCAATTAGTCTTCCTCAAAGTTTCATTGCCAGAGGATCAAGGATTTGTGAGATATTTAGATTTTTGTTTCTCTCCTGAAGCTTGTCAAGTTTTTCTAGGTTTTGAGTTAACTCTTGATTCCCTTCTTGGCTTGAGCTGATATCTGGTCTGGGAGGTCCCCTTGCTATTGCTAATATATCCCCAGAGGTTCAGTGCCAAAGGATCAAGGGTTTGGGAGGAATTGATTTTCTTGTGTTGCCTCTGTAGTTTCTTTCTCTTGGCAAACTTCTGAAATTCCTGTCTCAGACCTATTTTCTCATGCTATTTGAGGCCCTTATGGTATTTAGAATACATATGTGACCACTTGGGTCAAAGGATAATAGCAGGATTTCCTTAGTTATCCAAAATATTGTTGGACTGCATTGTATGTCTCTTTTCTCTGCAGATTTGCTGCTGTTTTCAGCCCTTTTCAGCTACAGTTTTTCAGCAACAATTGCAGCTGTTTTCAGCATCTAATTGCTGCTGTTTTCAGCCCCTTCCAGCTGCAGTTTTCAGCTACAATTGCTGCTGTTTTCAGCATCTAATTGCTGCTGTTTTCAGCCCCTTCCAGCTGCAGTTTTCAGCTAAAATTGCTGCTGTTTTCAGCATCTAATTGCTGCTGTTTTCAGCAGTCAAAATCAGCAATATGAGTGCAGTTTTCAGCAGTAAAAAGTAGCATTTTGAGTGCAGTTTTCAGCAGTCAAAAGCCAGCTTTTTGGGTGCAGTTTTAGTTGCTATTTGCAGTCTTGTGCTCCGTTCTAGTTGCTCCTTCTTGATAGCTTTGTAGCTATTGGAGAGGAATCGTTTAGTAAGTTTTTTGGGGGAGCAATTTTTAAAGTCGACATTCACCCCCCCTCTGTCGCCATTTCGGTCCTACATTTGCCAATTCTTTTTTTCCTGTATTCGTTTCCGTTGTCCGCGATGAACTAGCATATTTTTCTATTTTAATTTTTTTAAATTTAATTATGCCAAATAAGCCACCTTCAGTTACAATGAAATTTCAGCCGCTACAGTCATGTGTAAAGAACATTCTTAGCTTGGTAGGTGATTCTCAGGAACACATGTCCCTCTAGAAGGATGTTCGCTAGGAGAGTTAACAACGCTATGAAACTCTTGTCGGACTAATCATTGCTTACCTTCAATTTCAGCAGTTCAAAAATAGATGACAACTTTGTGTATTACGGTTTGCAGCCCACGAACAAAGGTCTCTCCGAGTTCTCCATCAATCCCTTGAATTTACCAAACTATTTCTTACTATAGCTCCCTTCTGCATCACGTAACATTTGATCTAGATTGTCATCATTCGACGTATTCTCATCAAAAGCACAGTTCACAACCGGCATATCATTGTCTCCCTCGATGATGTTATAATTACCTTCATGTATAATATTCTTCTCTTCACCATGACTGGTCCAACATGTATACTCCTTTTGAAACCCATTCGAATCAAGTGAGTATCAATCTATGATGAGTTGGTAAATATCTTCAGATTATCACAATCAATGCATGGATAGTACATGTATTCTATCCCCTTTTTCGACATATCCCGCTCGGCTGCTCTTCTAAAAGCAGACACGCTATTAGTGTACTCTTCACTCACACGATTCTCAACGTACATCCAGTTTCGGTTAATCTACACTACGCATATAACAACTTAGTACAAAATTGGATTATTAATGCTACTATAGCTAACCAGCCTAATACTTACACATAATCGACATTCACCTTATAATAAATTGTCCATATCTAAATTAAGTTGCTAGCTATGTATTATTCATGAAGTAATGTATATATCAAGTAAAAATATATTAAAGTAAACAAGAGTAGTGACTCATTCTTAAATTGGAGCAAACTATCAATTAAGCTAGATCTAAACCTAACTATCACCTCTCTTTATTACACGACATATAATTAGAAGCAAATACATAGTAACCTCTAATCACCAAAAACAAATAGATATACAACAGCTAGATCTGCAAGCAGTATTGTTGTAGGGGTGGCCCAACCCCCCGTGACTGGGCCGTGCAACTAATCCAACATGTAATAGGCCCAATAGTGTAGAAGATTATAACAGTGTAAATATACCAATGTACCCTCATCCCTTGTAAGCACTAAGGGGTAGAATGGGGATTTCCCATTCTACCCCACTCATATATATAAACCCCCAGGGGGGGCAAAGGGAGGGGGACATCCTCTCATTCTCACCACCTCTCCATAGATCTGGCTCTCCTCTTCCTCTCCTACTAGTCCCCTTCTTCCCTGTTTGGCCCATAGCCACAACAGATGGCGCCGTCCGTGGGGAAGACGAGAAGCTACATACGGAAGAAATTTCTCCGGCATTCAACAAGAACAACAGTTATGTGGATCTTTCCTATCGTGCTGCTTCACTCATGGTGGCTGTACCATCTGGCGGGCCATCATCGACAGATAAGTAGCTTGTTTGCTAAAGAATTTAACCATCCTGAATAGATCTGGTCGTATGGGTTTTGCCTGTACCCTTCGTCATGTTTTGTAGACGGTATGTTGAATAGATCTAGCGGAACTACCCATTCTCATACCGCTGTTATCTCCGCTCTGCTGGGGGTGTTCAGGCAGGGAAGTTAGATCTTGGATGGCATGGGAGCGTGACCTTTCTGGCCAGCGTGATACACATGTCTTCGGCTTGTCCACTCCGAGCTCCGCGCGAAGTACACCTCGCCAAGCACGTCTTCGTGCCGCACTACCTCGTCTCCGCGCAACCGGGGACTCCGCATCGTCGAAGGTCGCCTCGGAGCTTCGGAGCCTCCTTGCCTGCGGCCTCTGCAGTCTCGAGTCTTCGCTCGTGAGCCAGGCTTTGCGGCACCGCTGCGCGTCGGGACGCCCGCGCGTACACTCTCGTATCCATCCGCAGACTTCACCTGCGCATGCACTAATATCCCTTCACGCATGCACTAATATCCCTTCACGTGTCCATGCATGCATTCGTACCCATTCACGTGCCCGTCCAAGCATATGTATCAATTTCTGGGTCCGTTCATGCATACACCTAAAGTACCTACCCATTCATGCATGCATTCTGCACCGAAGTCACGACGCGGGAGCATCCGTCCGTGCAGCGCATACAGCTCGCCGCCTTCACGTGTGCAGGCGCATGCAGCTCCTCACACTGTCGGAGTCTACAGCCGCAGCTCCAGCCTTCGTGCCCTCGGCGTCTACGCGCGAAGTCTTCCGCTGGGAGTCCACCCGTGCAGGCACGATGCCTCGGCACGTCGCTTGGCTTCGCCGCCTGCTCCGAGCTCCAAGGGTTGCTGCGCTAGCGTCAATCCCGCGCGGGAAACGGTCACCTCGGCGAGGACTTCGGGCGTTACGTCGCCTCCGTGTGCCCGGCTCCGCGCAGGACGTCGCCTCCGTAAGGCGGACTTCGCACGCGCAGCTCGCCGTCGGAGCCTCCCGCTCGAAGTCCACGCACGCGTGAAGGCTATGCGTACGTAAGCACATCCATCCAGTCAGGTGGCGAGCACGTACACTCGGAGGAGGCCGGCAAGGCTCGATGCGGGGGCAAAAAAGCTTGGCACGCCGAGCGGAGGCCCGGGCCGCAGGAACGCGAAGTCTGGCGTGTGAGGGAGGAGTTCTGCGGCGTCGACCTCGTCTCTGCGCGGCTCTGTCGACCTGGCCTCCGCGAAGCTTTGCACGGACCTCGCTACTATTCCTGCTCCGCTGCGAGAGGCGACCGTGGAAATGGCTAGCAAGAACCTCGACCCTCCCCCAACTCGAGAGGATCTCTGCAACGGCTACGCCACAGCAGCGGGCCCGCCTCCGTGTGTGCCCCCATGCGAGACTCCGCCTGGCCACAGCCGTCGTCCGCAGCCGCTTGGACTCCGTCAACCCCGCGCCCCGACGCCTCCGCGCCTCCGCTGGCTTCGCCCGCGAAGTGTACGTAAGTGTGCATGCATAAAGCCGCGGGGCTTCATCGTCGCGCCCGTCGACTCCGCTTTCGACTCCGCCCGGCGTCCGTCGTCGCGTCCGTCGACTCCGCGTGGGACTCCGCCCGGCCTCCGTTTCCGCGTGTAGCCGCTGGGTCTGGCACGCGCGACCAGGCTCGGCCGCCTTTGCGACAGCGTCTTCGGCCTTCCACGCCCGCATGAAGGAGCTCGTCAGGAGGTACGGCAAGGTAGCCTTAGCGTTGAGCTTAGCTTCCGCATGCACCAGTCCATGGACTTTAAATAAGACGTAGCGTCGAGGTCCGCCTCCGCACGCGCGAGTCTACGGACTATAAACAAGACGTAGCGTTGAGCTCAGCTTCCACACGCACCAGTCCACGGACTTTAAATAAGACGTAGCGTCGAGGTCCGCCTCCGCACGCGCGAGTCTACGGACTATAAATAGGACGTAGCGTTGAGCTCAGCTTCCGCACGCACCAGTCCACGGACTTTAAATAAGACGTAGCGTCGAGGTCCGCCTCCGCACGCACGAGTCTGCGGACTATAAATTAAGACGTAGCGTCGAGGTACGCCTCCGCACGCACCAGTCTACGGACTTTAAATAAGACGCAGCGGGGGACGCCTCCGCGCGCACTCTACGAAGTATAAATAAGACGTAGCGTTGAGCTCAGCTTTCGCACGCACCAGTCCACGGACTTTAAATAAGACGTAGCGTCGAGGTCCGCCTCCGCATGCGTGAGTCTACGGACTATAAATAAGACGTAGCGTTGAGCTCAGCTTCCGCACGCACCAGTCCACGGACTTTAAATAAGACGTAGCGTCGAGGTCCGCCTCCGCACGCGCGAGTCTACGGACTATAAATTAAGATGTAGCGTCAAGGTACGCCTCCGCACGCACCAGTCTACGGACTTTAAATAAGACGCAGCGTCGAGGTCCGCCTCCGCACGCGCGAGTCTGCGGACTATAAATTAAGACGTAGCGTCGAGGTACACCTCCGCACGCACCAGTCTACGGACTTTAAATAAGACGTAGCGTCGAGGTACGCCTCCGCACGCGCGAGTCTACGGACTATAAGTTAAGTCGTAAATGGCGACGCGGCCGAGACACTAGGGAGTGCCTCGCTTTAGGCGGCGCACCACTTGGGTATCGCGCCCTTGCGCGCTTGCACCAGGGAGTGCACCGTGAGTTTTCGAAGGTAGGGGAACGGCGGCCTTCGCCTCTCTACCTCCGCGTGCGTAGCGCCCTCGGCCTACGTCGCAAGCGCCCGCTCTTCGCGGGCACTCTTTTTAAAGGTAGGGGAACGGCGGTCTCGCCTCCTTGCCTCCGCGTGCGTAGAGCCCTCGGCCTTCGCCGCAAGCGCCCGCTCTTCGCGGGCACTCTTTTTGAAGGTAGGGGAACGGCGGTCTCGCCTCCTTGCCTCCGCGTGCGTAGTGCCCTCGGCCTACACCGCAAGCGCCCGCTCTTCGCGGGCACTCTTTTCGAAGGTAGGGGAACGGTGGCCTTCGCCTCTCTACCTCCGCGTGCGTAGCGCCCTCGGCCTACGCCGCAAGCGCCTGCTCTTCGCGGGCACTCTTTTTAAAGGTAGGGGAACTGCGGCCTTTGCCTCCTTGCCTCCGCGTGCGTAGTGCCCTCGGCCTACGCCGCAAGCGCCCGCTCTTCGCGGGCACTCTTTTTAAAGGTAGGGGAACGGCGGTCTCGCCTCCTTGCCTCCGCGTGCGTAGTGCCCTCGGCCTACGCCGCAAGCGCCCCCTCTTCGCGGGCACTCTTTTTAAAGGTAGGGGAACGGCGGTCTCGCCTCCTTGCCTCCGCGTGTGTAGTGCTCTCGGCCTACGCCGCAAGCGCCCGCTCTTCGCGGGCACTCTTTTCGAAGGTAGGGGAACGGCGGTCTCGCCTCCTTGCCTCCGCGTGCGTAGTGCCCTCGGCCTACGCCGCAAGCGCCCGCTCTTCGCGGGCACTCTTTTCGAAGGTAGGGGAACGGCGGTCTCGCCTCCTTGCCTCCGCGTGCGTAGTGCCCTCGGCCTACGCCGCAAGCGCCCGCTCTTCGCGGGCACTCTTTTTCAAGGTAGGGGAACGGCCGTCTCGCCTCCTTGCCTCCGCGTGTGTAGTGCCCTCGGCCTACGCCGCAAGCGCCCGCTCTTCGCGGGCACTCTTTTCGAAGGTAGGGGAACGGCGGTCTCGCCTCCTTGCCTCCGCGTGCGTAGTGCCCTCGGCCTACGCCGCAAGCGCCCGCTCTTCGCGGACACTCTTTTGGAAGGTAGGAGAACGGCAGTGTCGCCACGTCTGCGGCGCTCGACGACACGTCTGCGGCGCTCGACGACACGTCTTCGGCGCTCGACTCCATCGTCCGCCTCGTAGGCATCGCCTCGGCGAGACGGCACGTCTGCGGCGCTCGACGACACGTCTTCGGCGCTCGCCTTCGCCGTCCGCCTCGCAGGCATCGCCTGGGCGGGACGACACGTCTTCGGCGCTCGACTCCGCCGTCCGCCTCGTAGGCATCGCCTCGGCGAGACGGCACGTCTGCGGCGCTCGACGACACGTCTTCGGCGCTCGCCTTCGCCGTCCGCCTCGCAGGCATCGCCTCGGCGGGACGGCACGTCTTCGGCGCTCGACTCCGCCGTCCGCCTCGTAGGCATCACCTCGGCGGGACGGCACGTCGGCGGCGCTCAACTACGCCGTCCGCCTCGTAGGCGTCGCCTCGGCAGGACGGCATGACTTCGGCGCTCGACGACGCCTTCGGCGCTTCACGGATTTCTTCATAGGCATTTCCTCAAGGGTCTGCGAGCTACCAGTTGCGTCGGCACCCTCGCGCTTGCTGTCAGGGAACAGGGGCTGGGGTGGTTGATCACGTCAGCTCGCCCATCGGGACCTCAGCGCTTGCTGTCGAGGGAGTACTGTTGTAGGGGTGGCCCAACCCCCCGTGACTGGGCCGTGCAACTAATCCAACATGTAATAGGCCCAATAGTGTAGAAGATTATAACAGTGTAAATATACCAATGTACCCTCATCTCTTGTAAGCACTAAGGGGTAGAATGGGGATTTCCCATTCTACCCCACTCATATATATAAACCCCCAGGAGGGGCAAAGGGAGGGGGACATCCTCTCATTCTCACCACCTCTCCATAGATCTGGCTCTCCTCTTCCTCTCCTACTAGTCCCCTTCTTCCCTGTTTGGCCCGTAGCCACAACATTATTATTATGAACCGTCTGTGATACTTATTTATCATAAATGGTTCGTATTAATAACCATCTACAAATAAATATCACGGATAGTTCTACTTTTAAAGTAGAATCGTCTGTGATAAATACGGTTCTAAAATCTAAATTCATTCATATATATATAAATACAAATTTAGTAATGGCTCAGGAGTAAATATGTATTACTTAGTTTCTTTTTACCGGTCAATAATGCCTTCATGTTGTTATACCGAGGTCGTTTACATATATAAAAGAGAGTAAATATAAATTCAACTAGTTGATTTTACATATATATAGTTGTTATATACACAAGTCGTCTGTAATACACAACTTCCATAAAACTGTTTATATTAATGATCATTTGTGAACTATCACATATGGTTCTAATTAAAAATTATCTGTGATATCTGCAATTATCACAGACTGTTCGTATTAATAACCATCTGTGAAATATCACATGGTTATTAATAAGAACTATCTGTGATAGTAGGGTATCACAGACAGTACATGAATCACACTCGTAAAACCGTCTATGATAATTATAACACCGATGACTCGAGAACCCGTCTATGATGAGACGTCTAGTATAGCCTTTTATTAAAAAATACCGGACATATTACTATTTAGTATAATATTGCTAGGAAATTATGTATATTATTATATGTACGATGAAGTGATGAACCCCAATTATTTTCGTTCAGTTTTGCCCCTTGTTTTTCGTGCTGATGACCGCATTTTAGGTTCCCTAAAAATTATAGTCATTGTTCTCGCATGAGGATACGATTTTGGGCCTGTTTTTTTTGGCTTATGGCTGTAGCTTATGATTTTTGGTTGAAATTTTTGAATTTTGAGCTGTTCGTGATAGAGATTACGGAGAGAGAGATACTCGCTTGCGATTTTGATTGGTACAGATATCAGGCTTTTAACGTGTACTACAATTAACTTGTAGATCCTGTCTTAAAAAATATTTCGTTTGAAAGTTAAATACTATAACAAAAACTAAAAGTCACTTTTAGAAATCGTAAAGAACAGATTCTTTATGGTCCAATTTGTGATCCTTAAAGTGATCGAAGGATTACAGTCTATCATCACATGTGGACAAGACATATAGGAATCCATTACATGTTTATCTTTCTTAGTAGGTCGCTATCTGTTCTTAGATTGGTCGATAAAATACCTACATACAGCCCACATTTCTCTTGAAGCTTCCCCAGCCCATCTACAAGTTTCCCGCTGATTAGTTACTGCTTTCTTCCTCCATATTATCCTTTATGCACCATCTCTACTAATGTATTGTAAGCTAGCTCTCATGCACTAGTCTTATTGTAAGGTAGCCCAGTTGGAACCTCGCCACCTAGTCACCTCGCTACTTCCCTCATGCATTATTTCTACTATTATTGTAAGCTAGTAATCTTCGCGTGCGGCTAGTGATGCCATCCGCAACTCTCTTGCTTGAAACTTAAGTTGGGATAATGGTGGATTCATAGACCTCCGCCATTGACCACACTGTAACGCCCCCGTTTCCAGGGGCGTCTACGGACACGGCATTCCGCAACTATTCACGCATGAACAGTTATGGAGTGTCGCGCAAGAGTATACCATTGCATGCTTACAACAAAAGTCCAGCATATATTTCACATAAGGTTTAACAACCCAGTTTTCTGCAGCGGGGCGTGCAAGCCCAAAGTATATCCATTACAAAAGACTTCCAGAAATGCTTTGAGCGTGGCGGAGACCTAGAGCCAAGGGTCCTCGTCGAAGAACAACTCCTCTGGGGCTTCCTCAACGGGGAGACCTTCATCCACGTCTTGATCTTCTGGAGGAGGGGTTTAACAAGCCGTGAGCTAACCAGCTCAGTAAGTCACAACAGGAAACCCTAATTTAGCTATTTGCACGGATCATCATGGAAGGGTATATACTTGTTTTATTAACTTTCAGTGGATGCAGTTTTACTTGCAAACGTCTTCAAAAACTTAAAAGAGATAAAACTACTCCTTAACATTAGGGGTTTTCATAAAAAGATAATTAATCAACTAGTCCAGTTAAACACTTGTAAAAACTACTTAAGCTTCGCAGCTGGAATCACCCAAGTGACACAGCTCCATTAACCGGGAGCACGACATATTCGAATACCATTTATTTGACTCTGCAGAGTTGCTCAACTTTACCCACATGCACCCTTAACCCTCATGACTGAGTTAAGGAACCGGGTCTTTTCGCTGCTCAACCCTTGATATACACTCCACCCGATAGGTGCGGAATCCACACAACCTCGGGTATCCGTTGGCCACCACGGAACGCCGGGCCCGAGTTGAGGGGACCTATCGTTGTCTTAGTTCGAATTCGCAATCCGCACCGACTCCCAATGCAGGGCTTCACTTAGGTTGAGCAGATACTAAACCAGGGTTGACAAGTCAACACCTGTGGTTGAGCGGTTATTATGTCATTTGCTCAGCGCAAGGGTCTAGTCCTTACATTTTCTTGAGGTTCGCAACCTCTACCCTAGGGTAAAGCGGTGGGCGAAGACTGTCTCGCAGTTTCCCACAACACTCTTACCCTAACTTGTGCACGCTTGCACTTCAACCCTAGGGTTCGGTGTCCCATACCACCTTACCCCTAACTTCAAGTTTTAAAATCTACCGGCCCACGGCCACAACCTTATTAGTGAGAAGATTTTACATGTGATATATATAGCCTACATGTGATCATACTACTTAAGGTAATTCTAGGGTTACAAAGGCGGGGTTACAAGTTTAACATGACGTTTATCGGTGGTAGGTTTATCTACATAGCAAGTCATTCTAAATATTTTATTTTAATTTAAACTAGCATTTCACAACTAGCATAATGCAAATAGCATAATCACATAATTAAATAACATGGGATACAACATGATCAAGGTTTTGCGACTTGCCGTGAATCTGGACAATCTCGGCGATCTCGAACGTAGAAGCTCCTGGATCCTGGGACTGCACCTGAACCTCCGGGATCTCCGAAACTAGCGCAAACACATAAAATAACATAAGTCCGGCTTGAGCCTAATCAAGCGAGGAAAACAATCTATTAAAAAGGAGTAAAATGCATAAATCTCCAAATTGGAATTTTTAAAAAATGTCTGGGTTGAAATTGGGGAAATGGAGGTCAAAAATGGGTTCATGACATTAAATGGAGCAATGTGGTGAAATTTGGGAATTTTTAGGATTTTCTGTGATTTTCTAGGTTTTATTTGGAATTTTCGGGATTTTAGAAAAGAATAAATCTATGGAAAAAGATTTAGCACAGTGATAGGCCGCCCTTTGGGCTACAGTGCAGCCTGACCTGAAATTCAGCCCGCGCGGCCGAACGGCCCGCGCGGTCCATGCGGCCTACGGGTGCGCGCGCGCTCGGCGCGACGGAGCAGGCCGAAAGGCCGCAGCCCACTTGCGCGTCGCACCTGCCCGCGGTGGATGGAGGGCACGTGGTTGGGCGGACGGCAGCGATGCGGCTGGTGCGGGCGGCTCGGATCAAAGTGGGGGAGGGCATCGAACGGCTGTGGCGTAGGGTAGGCGGGCAGAGCGGTGAAGGGGATCGGACGGATATGCGGATGGATGTTTATGAGGATCGGACGGTCGCAAGGTGTCGCCATCGGATGGCTTAAACGAGACGGCAACGGTTGGAGTGGAGGACCAGGATGTGGCCACGTCACGGGGGAGGGGGCTTCTTCTACCTCCCGCCGTGCGCACCCACCGAGAGGTAGAGGCACAGGGCCTCCGTTCTCCGGCGGCATCGACGGTCCCCAAAGGAAAAGAGGGGTACCAGGGAGTAACGCTAGGTGTGATGGTTCCATTTTGGGCCTCGGGGAGGTATGGGGGTCACTGGCGGTGGCCGGCAGTGGAAGGGGGGTTCGGGTTTGCGGTGGTGCATTGGCTCACCAGTGGCTCTCCGGCAAAATGGGAGGTGGTGGCACGATCTTCACAGCTTGGGGATCACCGTGGTAGCGTTGGCTTTGGCGGGGATGAGCTCAGGGGAGCTGGCCTTAGAGAGGGGCTTCGGTCGGAGGTGAGTTGTGGCGTCGGAGTTGCACAGGCGATCACCTGGCCGGAGTGGTTCACCAAACGAATCAGCGAGAGATGGAGGTGCCTTGAGCAAAAGCAATTGAGAAATGAAGGATGGAAGGGGGAGATCAGCTCACGGAATCGCCAGCGCAGGGGACGACGATGGGGGAGCTCGAAGCAACGGGGCTTCAATCGGTTTTGCTAGAAGAAGCTTGGGAGCGGTGGGAAGCTAATTTGAGTGAAGGGGGAACTTGGGAAGCAAGAGAGTGCGAGGGAGACGGGGCGGGGGTTTTATACTTCGGCGGAGGGAGAAGGATTCGTGGGGGAGAAGGAACGGGCGCGGCGCCGGGGTCAACAGGAGGACAGGGCGGGCTGGTGGCGCGTTGACTCAGAGCAATGGGGCGACGTCCGGCCTTGTAGAGCGAGTAATGGCGAGGCACGAGCGCGGGAGCAGGTGGCCGGAGCGGCATGGGCAACGACGGAGCTTGCGGGGAAAGGGAGAAGGGGGGCTGACTTGTGGGGACCAAGGGGAGGCGATGTCGACGCGTGGTGCGGGAGCGATGTTGGCTTCGGACCGGCCGACATCGGCGTGACGCGAGCGGCGCAAAACCAGGGGCGCGGATGCGGGCGTGGGCGCGGCCGCAACGCGCAGCGCGTGCGCGAGGGAGAAGGCGGGAGCGGAGGAGGCGCCAGCGGGAGAGGGAAGGGAGCGGGCGCCAGGGAAAGAAGGGAAGCGGAAATGGGGCGGGGCGCCAAAGAGAAGAGGGAGGCGGCAGCGCCCGAAAGGGAAAGCGGAAACCCGGGAGACTTTCCAAAAAGGGAAAATTTCCGAAAAAACACTAAAAATCCAGCAAAATTCTAGAAAAATTTTTGATTTGAATTTTTGGGGTCTTTCACACACTACTTTTTGAAGGAAGCCAACATCTTGGAAAAAGCCAAGACCATATTTAAAACACAAAAATTTCCCATAAAATAGTTTAATTTCTACAGTAATAAAAAAAATCTATCGTTCTAAATAGGGCCTATAGGTTTAACGCCTCGTTCATTTCGGCTTGAGTTTCTAGTTTCTGGCTTATTTTTCACTATTTATAAGTTTCGTCTTTTTCTGATTTTTTGGTTTTTTAAGCTTTTTTGCTTTTTTCCCGTATTCGTTTACGTTGTCCGTGATGAGCCAACATATTTTTCTATTTTTAATTTTTTAAAATTTAATTACGCCAAATAAGCCATTTTCAGCTACAGTACAATTTCAGCCATAAGCCACTATTTTTCAACCCAATCGAGTGGGTAAAGTTGGCAAAAAATGAGATGCTTAGCCCCTTATGCCTTCTTAAAATTTTTTTTGGATGTTAAATTTGAGAAATATTCCATCACAATTTTTAATTCACCACTCGTGAAATACCACAGTCCTAATTTTGGCTACTGTCTTTTTCATTACTACTATAAAAGAACAAGTTGATGGTTGTACGTCTCTTCTTCTCCAACCGGCACATTCTTAACTTCTCACCACTCTCCACATTTCAATTGATCAGATTAGCCATCTTCTATATCATGATTCTCTATATATCTAATAAATTTCGTTGTAACGCACGAGCAGGAACTAGTATTGAAAAAATATGGGTTGTGTGGACCTAGACCGGTTAGGTTTATGGGCCGGGCCTGGGCTTAACCCGGCCTGATGGCGGGCCTGCCGCCCGACGCACAGTGCGATCCGCAGCCCACCGCGAGATCGGATCCCACCCGCCGATCCGATCCCCAAAAGCAGCAAAAGAAGAAGAGAAAAAAACCCTAAAATTCCCCACCCAAAGCCCAGCCAGCCAGTCGCGGCGCCTGTCTCCTGCGATCGATCGAAGCCGAAGGAAGCTCTTACACAGCAGCGGGAAAAAGGAAGACCCCGCAAAAGCGAGCGGAGGAAATAATCGACCGTTGCCGCGCTCCGATTTGAACCGGGAGGGGAAGCCTCACCGCCCCGCTCGCCTGAGCCGCCGCTGGGAGGCGGCGCGGCGCGAAACCCTAGCGATGGCGGCCTCCGTGGACGCGGCCCCTCCCCCGCCCGCCGTGGGCCCCGAGGAGGCAGGCGGCGGCGCGGCGGAGCAGGCCAGGACGCTCATCGGCGCGCTCAATCTGCTCTCCCGCAACCTCCCGCTGCCCCCCGCCGTGCTGCTGGCCGTCTCGTCCATCTACCACGACGGCGACGCGGGGGAAGGAGAAGGGGAGAAGGAAGGGGTCGACGACGAGCTGGCGGTCGGGGATGGTGGCGGCGAGGGCGGAGAGGGGGAATCCGCGGACGCGGGCGGTGCGGCCGAGGTGAGTGCGGGCTCTTCTTGGATTTTTTGCGGTGCTTGCCCCTTTCGGTCGGGTGCTCCGGCGTCGTGTACTAGAATAATGCTCTCTGTGATGCTGGGGGTTGGTTTGGTGCGGGGTGCGCTTAGGGTTTGTGGAATTGGCGAGATGTAGCTAGGGCTTCCCTAATTTTGTGGGGGTTCGGGTGCGATTCGTGCTGGAGATTGTGGATTGGACTTGGAGCGCATGTTTTGGTGTGCAATTGGGAGCATTAGCTTTCGCAGTTTGCACTGGAACAGATGCAGCTGCTCCTGTGCGAGATTTTGTGAATTTCTGTGGCTGGTAAGGTCTCGGTTTTCACTGGGGTGAAGGTATGGTTACCACAGATTGGCCTGATTATTCTGGAGCTGGCAAGGTTGGTGCTAGATTTAGCTGGTTGGTGGTTCGGATGAGATGATTTGATGGATAATGGATGTTTGGGCATTGTGTATTTTCGATGACATACTAGGGACTAGTGATGATGCGGTCGAATCAGCAAAGTTTAGCTTCTTCAAAATGCATTACGTAGGGTTTCCATGATAATTTTTCTCTTGGCCAGGCCGGGACGATTTGTGTATATGGTTATATGCGCCAAAATGAGCACTCTTATGAGAGTTTGTTGTTGTAGATGTGGTCTAGGTTTGAAATACTTCAGTTTTTGCTTTGGGCTGTTTGGTACTTATTCATTGGGTGCGGACTCATGAAATTGAAAACATTAGCCACAATTTCTTATATTAGCTTTTGATAAGACAAAATGTCATGAACGAGGGGTGCTTTGCCTGAGCGTTGGATGAATCAATGAGATATTTTGCTTGTCTTGCTGGTTCCTTTATGTGTTGAGTTGTTTGCTGATGATTATGTTGTTAGTGATGTAGTTGTAAAGTACCATAAGGTCACTGTGATAATTGGGTAGAAGTGCTTACTTCTTCCCTGTTTTGGTTTTGGTCTAGGTGAAGTGCTTGTTAATATGCTTTTTACTGGCCTGTTCCTTGTTTTTTAACTGATAGTAAATCTGTTACCTTATAGGGGACCACCTTGGTTCAAGAGCTTGAAGATGCCATAGTTATGAATCAAAGAACGCACCTGTCTTACTCAGAATTGACCGCTCTGAAAGAAGGACGCTTCAATACCTCCATCCAGCATCGGTTAGCTGAACTTGAAGGTCATATATTAACTCCTTCAATATTTTGTTACCTGATTGATTCTCGAGTTACATCACTTCTTTATGATGGTCCCTGGCCCAACCTTGGTCCTAGGCCTTTTTTTGGTGGGTTCTGGGGCTTTGGTAATTTTGGTTTTCGAAAAGAAGTTGAACTTGCATTACCCTCCTGAAAAGGTGGAAAAGCTGCAAACTTCAAGTGGCATTGTTGTGTTTGATTTTCTTAGAATCCTATATGCATTTTCCTATTGACATCAGATGTTCAAAACTTATTCTTAGGCTCTTAGCATCTATCGCACAAATAGGATGCTATCCACTTCTAATTGGATATTGAGCATATGTCAAATACAATTTGCCTGCACTTGCATTTTGTTGGCAGCTTCTTTACTTCTTGGCTTCTCTAAAACTTGTTTATTTGTTTAACCAGTTATGTACACCAGTGGCAATCTCATTTCTTTTTATATACCAGGGTTACCATCTACCAGGGGTGAAGATTTGCAAATGAAGTGTTTACTTGAATTGTACGGGCTAAAGGTAAATGTGATATCTATTGGAACCAAGGATTACTTTGCAGGCATTGTTTTGCTCTGCTGTATATATGTTTCCAGTTCTTAGTGGCTGCTTTCTTTTTTTTGCCATGACCATCTTAAGACTTGTGCAGATAATGGTTGTGCAACTGATAAATGCTGCAATAGCAAGCTGAAATATGTTGGTTATATATCACAATGCTGGCCTGTTATTCTGTCAAACAACTCAAAAAAATTGCATCTTCTTGGATTAGACCTATATATAGTATATACATGCAAGTTGTGCAAATTAGTTGCAGTGTTTGATGTGACGACCATGTAGACAAGACATTGTGGATGATACACTTGATGAATAACCATGCAGAGAAAATTTGTTCCAAGTTTCATTTTAGTGGAAACAGGTAGCAGTATGTGTAAAACAGTGGTAAATGTAAATGTTGTGTGCATGCTTCTGAATGATACATTTGATGGATACTTTATCGCTGTGGCAACTATTTTCGTTCTAATATGATATGGTGCAGCTCAGAGACAAATAACGACCGATCATTGTTTTAATGTCAATAGCTTTTGATAGCTTAAATACGATTATTTTTTCATGCTTGTATGTAAACAATGAATTTGGATCACAGTTATGAGCCTTTCTTTTAGACGATGATTTTTAGGTACAATGATGACCCTTGTGCAAAATGTGGAAATAACCTGGTTTGATAAGCAGCATTCATGCAAATGTGCATAATCTACTAATAAATTCTATATATTTCCTGAAGGAGCATGCTTCACACGTATAACTACACCATGACTCCATGAGGAACTGTAGCTGTCTGAGAAAACTGTTGTCTTCAACTAGCACTTCTCTTATCAGATCTCGTTCTGTGTATAGAAACGGAATTATACTGCCCCCCCTATCTGAAGTTGTTTTAGACACAAAGGCAGTGATTGATGTATCACCATATGGCATGTTTGTTCCCACGGGTGGATCCAGGAATTGAGGGATGGGGGTGTGGGCTGCATTAGCCATGGTGGTGAATATGCAAATTATATCACAGGTCCTAAATAGATAATTAGAATATATAGGTGAAGCAACTCAATAACAAGGGTGGGTGTTTTTTTCTTTTTTTCCCATGGGGGGGGGGGGTGTTGGTCGAGAGTCATTATCAGCGACGCCACAACTAGGACAAGGCCGAGAGTCATTATCAGCGACGCCACAACTAGGACAAGGCCATGGCGCACCAGCCATGCCTTGACTATCAAAGCATATCTGAACTTGCCTTTTAAAACGTTATCCAAATTAGTTGATTGCTTTTCTAGTTATGATTTGTTTCCACGATATTAGATATCGTTTGTTAGGGGCAATCCTATTAAAGGGTCTGCCACATTAAGTTAAAGGAATAAGAAAAGAAAGTCTTTCACCCCCTCTCCATCTCAGGTGCGCCACCAGTGCACTGATCTCACCGGGTGGTGCCCTCTCGTCGCCGGCCCTTCAAGCCTTCCAATTTCACACTCATACAATCTCCGTCATCTAAGCTTCGGTCTTAACAACTTGGTATTAGAGCCTACCGCTGCCTTTGGCACCATGTCCGGTAGCGGCGGCGATACTAGTTTGATAGACAAGAAACTCGACCAGATCATCGCTCAGCTGGCCACCCTTACAGCCGGCTCGATCGGCATGATACACAACTTGCACAACTTGAAGGGCCTTTTGAATCCTCATGCCCCTCTTCTACTCCTTCGTATGGTAACAACGACGAACGCTAAGCCCCGCGTTCCATCGCCTGGAATTTCTAGTGTTCAATGGCAAGGACCCATTGCCGTGGCTAAATTGTTGCGAGCCATTTTTTCGGGGATAGCGCACGCTCGAAGAAGAAAAGGTATGGCTCACGTCATATCACATGACCGATGCCACGCAACAGTAGTACTTTCGCGTCTGAAGGCGATTAGGGTTAATGGATTGATGCTTGATTCCTTAACATAACAGAGGCACCAATACAAGGTATATATGGGCAAGGGTTAGGGTTAGGTCTAACAGAGGGAGACCACCCTGGAAACCCTAACAAACACCCTGCAACCCTAACAAACACCCTGCAACCCTAACAGAAAGTGACTGAGGGCACATGGGCCTTAACAGCTATGCATACACCTATGCAGTTGTCTAACACCCCCCCGCAGTCGGAGCGTCGGCACAGACGTTCAGACTGGACCGAAATTCCTGAAAAACTGTCGAAGGCAGACCCTTGGTGAAGATGTCGGCATACTGTGAGGTCGTCGGCACGTGAAGGACGCGGACATCACCAATGGCGACACGCTCCCGAACAAAATGAAGATCAATCTCAATATGTTTGGTGCGTTGGTGCTGAACCGGGTTGGATGACATGTAGACGGCGCTGATGTTGTCGCAGTACACCAAGGTAGCCTTGCTGGGTGGGGAGTGGAGCTCGCATAAGAGTTGGCGCAGCCATGATGCCTCAGCCACGGCATTAGCCACACCGCGGTACTCGGCTTCGGCGCTGGATCGGGAGACGGTGTTCTGGCGTTTGGAGGACCAGGAGACAAGGCTGTTCCCGAGGAACACCGCATAACCTGAGGTGGATTTGCGAGTGTCCGGGCAGCCGGCCCAGTCAGCGTCAGAGTAGGCAACCAGGTCCAACTGTGCTGAAGGTCGAAGGAGCAGCCCAAGGTGAAGAGTGCCACGAAGATACCGCAGGATACGCTTCAAGGCGGCAAGATGAGGCTCCCGAGGATCGTGCATGTGAAGGCAGACCTGCTGGACGGCGTAGGAGATGTCCGGACGTGTGAAGGTGAGATACTGAAGAGCACCAGCCAAACTCCGGAAATCTGTGGCGTCGCTGACGGGAGTACCATCCTGGGCTGAGACCTTGGAACAAGTGTCCACCGGGGTGGAGCAGGGCTTGCACTCAGCCATGCCTGCGCGGTCTAGGATCTCCTGCATATACTGGCGCTGTGAGAGGAACAGGCCATCAGACTGCCGCTGAGCCCGCATCCCGAGGAAATGATGGAGATCACCTAAGTCCTTCATCGAAAACTCCTGCTGCAGGGCATTGATGGTGCGATGAAGGAGTGTGGTGGACGAGGCGGTGAGGACGATGTCATCCACATAGAGAAGCAGGTAAATGATCTCAGCACCACGGTGGAACACGAAGAGCGAGGTGTCAGACTTGGCTTCCACGAATCCGAGAGATACCAAGTGAGCTGCAAAACGGCTGTACCACGCTCGAGGTGCCTGCTTGAGACCATAGAGTGAACGGTTCAGACGGCAGACGTGATCCGGATGAGAGGAATCCTCGAATCCGGAGGGCTGAACGCAGTAAACTGTCTCATCAAGGGTGCCATGGAGGAAGGCATTCTTCACATCAAGCTGTCGAATAGGCCAGTTGCGGGAGATGGCTAGTGAAAGAACAGTCCTCACGGTAGCTGGTTTGACGACAGGGCTGAAGGTTTCTGAGAAATCCACACCGGGGCGCTGTGTGAAGCCGCGGAGGACCCAGCGAGCTTTGTAGCGCTCCAGTGAACCATCAGCTTGGAACTTGTGCTTGAAGATCCACTTGCCAGTCACCACATTCGCGCCAGGAGGGCGCGGAACAAGATCCCAAGTGGTGTTCTGGAGAAGGGCAGCATGCTCATCCAGCATGGCAGCGCGCCAGTTCGGGTCGGCAAGAGCGGCCCGGTATGTCCTCGGAATAGGAGACAGCAGCGCGGTGTGGAACACAGCAGGTTGCCGGAAGCCGTGTTTCGCCCTGGTGGTCATGGAGTGCTGATTGACCACGGGGGGAACGGCAACCGCGCCCGTTGGAAGGGGCGCAGGGGCTGCTGGAGGCGCCGGGGACATAGCTGGAGGCGCCGGCGCCGGGGATGTAGCTGAATGCGCCGGGGGGCGGCGGCCATACACCTGGGTGACGAGCCGGGGGGCTGCTGGAGGCGCTGGACGGCGACCATACACCTGGGTGATGACTCGAGCCAGCGGAGGGAGCTGGGCAGCCGCTCGAGGAGGTGTAGAGGACGCCGGGGCAGCCGCACGTGGCTGTGTGAAAGACGCCGAAGCAGCCGCACGTGGCTGTGCGGGCGTCGAGAGTGTTGGCGACGGTGAGGTAGGAGCCAGTGGGGACGCATCGGGTTGTACTGCCGCATCCGCAGCAGTAGGCAGAGGAGCCGGCGATGGTGATCCTGCAGGCAAAGGAGACCAAGTCGGGCCTATAGGCGCCGGAACGGTGTTAGTGAAGGTGTCTAAAAACTCGAAGTCCGCGGTGGATGGGGTGTCAGGCTGCTCGGCAAAGGGAAAGGAGGACTCGTCAAAGATCACATGGCGGGAGATGATGATCTTGTTGGAGTTTATATCTAAACAGCGGTATCCTTTATGATGAGCAGAGTAGCCGAGGAAGACACATGAAGTGGAGCGCGGGGCGAGTTTGTGGGCAGCAGTGGCGGACAAGTTGGGGTAGCATCGACAACCGAAGACGCGCAGATGGTCATACGCAGGTGGAGAGCCTAGCAAGGCTTCATGAGGCGTACCGGAATGCAGCGTTTTGGTTGGTAGGATGTTGAGTAGAATGGTGGCGGTGTTCAGAGCCTCGACCCAATACCGAGGAGGAAGACAAGCTTGGATGAGGAGAGACCGAACCACATTGTTGAGAGAGCGGATGGCTCGCTCAGCCTTCCCATTCTGAGCAGAGGTGTAAGGGCACGACATTCGGAGGTGAGTGCTGTGGGTGAGGAAGAAGGTGCGGGTGCTGGAGTTGTCAAACTCGCGCCCATTGTCGCATTGGACAGCCTTGATGGTGCGGCCAAACTGGGTGGAAACAAGAGCAAAGAAATTAGATAGAGTGGAAAAGGTGTCAGACTTGAGACGTAAAGGAAATGTCCATATGAAATGTGAGCAATCATCGAGAATAACCAAATAATATTTGAAACCCGAGACACTGGGAATTGGTGAGGTCCATAAGTCACAGTGTATGAGTTCTTTGGAGGCTCGAGATGCTGACATAGGGAAAGGGAGACGAACATGACGCCCGAGCTGACACGCATGACATGAAGAGGTTCTAATTTCTTTATTACAGCTCATGAGTTTGGACAAAGTCTCAAATCCAGGGTGACCGAGACGACGATGCCATAGAGTGGACGCGGCTGTGGTGGCGAGATGTGCAGCAGGAGGTGATGACGCGCGGGAGGAGCGAAGAGGGTACAACGGCCCGGAACTATTGCACCTGGTGATCACTCTCCTGGAAAGCAGATCCTTCACAGAACAACCAGCAGGGTCAAATTCAACAGAACAGTTGTTGTCGGAAGTGAACTGACGTACGGAGATGAGGTTCTTAATGAGACCAGGGGAAACAAGAACATTATTAAGACATAAGGAGCCGGGAAGGTGAGCTGTGCCAGTGGACGTGACGGGAAGTAAAGAACCGTTACCGACAACAATGGAAGGTGGAATAGGATACCGCGGGGAAGAAGTATGGGAGAGAGTACCGGCGTCAGAGGTCATGTGCGAGGTGGCGCCGGTGTCGAAGATCCAGTCATGTTGCTGAGGCGGAGTCAGCGACATGGTGTTGAACGAGGAAGCCAGCGCCTGAGAGTCCCAGGAGGGCATGCCAGCCATGGGATGGTAGTAGCCGGGAGGAGCAATCCACTGCCCCTGGGCGCCGGCCACAAAGGCCTGCGGCAGAGGTGCAGGGGCCGGCAGGGGGGACGAGCAACCGACAGAGGAGCCAGGGGAGGACGATTCCCGGGCCATATGCTGATGGAACCGGACCAAGGCTTGTAGAAGCTGGGCCAGGAGCCTCCTGATGGAAACTGCGCTGGGTGCTGCTGCTGTGTGGAAGGGGCAGGACCAGGTGCGGGCGCGCCAGACTGCCGGCCCTTGCCCTTGCCACCGCGCGAGCCGCGCTTGTCGCCCTTGTTGAAGTTCCTGGAGTTGCCGCTGGGAGGCTGCTGTGGTGGGACGGGCTTGATGGGTTGCTGATGAAGAGGACCAGTAGTGCCGCCAGCACCAGAAACAAGAAGGGCGGTGGGTGAAGGCGCTGAGCGATGAGCCATGTTGAGTTCTTCAAGCAACAGGTCGTTCCGGGCTTCCAGGAAGGAGGGGAACGGGCGCCCACGCTGGAGGTGCATGCCGATGGAGGCGAAGCGCTCGTTGAGGCCGCGGATGAGGTTGAGGACGAGCGTGCGATCAGTGACGACCTCACCCAAGTCGCCCAGGGCATCGGCCATGGACTTGAGCTTACGGCAGTAGTCGGTGATGGAGAGATCGCCCTGGACGAAGTTGCGAAAGGCGGCGTCGAGGTAGAGCGCGCGCTGCTCGCGGTTGCCGAGGAACTGGTGTTCCAGGGCGGACCAGACGGAGCGGGCCGTGGCAGTGGCGTGGTTGTCCCGAACAATCTCCTCGAGGTCGGGAGAGATGGTGCCGAGGAGCCATGTCATGACGACACAGTCCATACGCTCCCAGTCGGGGTAGGTGTGGTCGGCGATGTCGGCGAGGACATGGCGTCGGAGGGAGAATTTCCCAAGAACCAGGAGCATCTGGTGGCGCCAGCGGGTGTAGTTGTTGCTCTCCATGTCGAGGACGGCGGGGACGAGAGCGCGGATGCTCTGGACGGCGACGGCCTGGGCGTGGAGGTTGATGATGGCGGCGGCTTCGTGCGCCAGGAGAGCTTCGCGGAACGGTAGGATAGAGCCACCGGTGTTGAAGGCGGCAGCATCGGCATCCTCTGTGTCCTCTGTTTCGACAGCAGCCTCTGCCGCTTCCCGTTCGCGAGCGGCGCGGCCGAGTGCGTCACGGGCGCGGGCGGCGGCGGCGTCGCGCTCCTGGGCGGCGGCCGTGGCCTCCTGCTCAGCCTCCTGGGCGCGCTGAAGAGCGGCGTCCCAGGCAGCCGCCTGCTGGCGGCGGCGCTCCTCGGCCTTGCGCTGAGTCTCGAGGGCGGCCGCAGCAGCCTGCGCGGCGGCGAGATCAGCAGCAGAGGGAGCGGAAGGGAGGGAGCCAGGCATGGCGGCGGGGAGGTAAGCACAGGTGGGCGCGGGGTGGGAGGCGCACGGGTTTGCGCAGCCTCAGGGGGGGGCGTGGAGGAGAAACCCTAGGCAGCGGGGTGCGCAGCCGCTGGGGGCGCGCGGAGGAACGAAGGCAGCGGAAGAAGAGCCTGGAGCTCTGATACCATGAAGGCGATTAGGGTTAATGGATTGATGCTTGATTCCTTAATATAACGGAGGCACCAATACAAGGTATATATGGGCAAGGGTTAGGGTTAGGTCTAACAGAGGGAGACCACCCTGGAAACCCTAACAAACACCCTGCAACCCTAACAAACACCCTGCAACCCTAACAGAAAGTGACTGAGGGCACATGGGCCTTAACAGCTATGCATACACCTATGCAGTTGTCTAACAGCGTCGAACACGATGGGGGCACACACAACTTGCGTTGTTTCTCTGAGATGGTACATGTGCGTTTTGGGCCACCACTATGCCACAATCCCCTTGCGAACTCATGAACTTGCGTCAAACGGGCACAATGGCCGAATATCAAACAAGGTTTTTGGCCTTGCTGACCCGGGCGAACCTCAACCTAGAACAACAAATCAACATCTTCATGGCAGGCCTCTCAGAGACATTACGCATCGACGTTGAACTGGAGGCGCCTCACAGTCTTGAGATCACCATGAGCCTCGCGCGCTCTTATGAGCGACATGCATAGGCGACCATTGAAGCAGTCAGGGCAACTCTCTCGTCCAAGTCGGCCTCCAAGGGGGACTACCAGTTCGACCGATAGTGACCACGTCGACGACCGCCTAGGCTCCATTGGCATCCCTCAGCATCAAGCAGGACACAACGGCCAGCGGTACGCCGAGCGGTCCAGTACAGCACCACATCTACAAGCCGATGCGTGCACAAATGGAGGGACGCATAAGACTCGGACTTTGTTACAATTGCAAGGAAAATACACACCACAGCATGCCTGCAAACAACTCTTCTACATCAAGCTAGCTCTTGACCTCCTGGAGTCTTTGTTAGACACCCCCCGACGCGCCTCCTACGCAAAGAGGTGTTTTGCTGGTCCAAGGAGGCGACAATAGCGTTCATGGCACTGAAATGCGCGCCATCATCTACTCCAGTTCTTCGACTGCCCGATTTCAGCCGGCCCTTTATCATCGAGTGCAACGCCTCGAGCTTCGGTTTCGGGGTAGTGCTCCACCAAGGCACCGGCCCAATTGCCTTGTTTAGTCGACCAATTGCTACTCGTTACTCCAAACTGGTGGCATATGAGCGAGAATTGATCGGTCTAGTACAAGCCGTTTGACACTGGCGCCCGTGCTTGTAGGGGCGTTCTTTTCTCATTTGCACGGACCACTTCAGTCTCAAATTTTTGTTGGACCAATGCTTGTCCACCATTTCGCAACACCAGTGGGTAAGCAAGCTAGCAGGGTGCGACTTCACCGTCAAGTACAGGCTGGGCCGACTCAACACCGTCGCCGACGCATTATCTTGGCGCGATGGCAGGTCGATGCCACCTCCTGCACCGGCCGGCCTCCACGCCATATTAGGGCCCACGCTCGACCTCTTTAATGAGCCATGCAAGGCGGCAACAACTGACCCGAGCTTGGTTGCCCTCCACGATGAAATTAAGGCTGGCTAGCGTGGAGAACCATGGGTTGTGACTGACGGCATGGTGATGTTCAATGGCTGTGTTTATGTGCCCTGTTCATCGTCCGTCCTGCCTTCTATCCTGGAAGCGGTGCATGCAATAGTCATAAGGGTTTTCAAATGACATTGCAGCGTATCTGCACAGATTTCCACGGCCCTCGTGCGCGTCAGATGGTCCAGGAATTTATCATAGAATGCACTACATGTTAGCGTAACAAGACGAAGCATCTCCATCCGACCGACCTCCTTCAGCCCTTGGGCGTGCCATCTCATGTTTAGATGGACTTGGCCATGGACTTCATTGAAGATCTTCCTCGAGCTGGTGGCAAAACGGTCATCTTGACTGTCGTCGACCGTTTCTCCAAGTTTGCCCACTTTATTCCGCTAGCCTACCCATATACGACAGCAACAGTCAGCTGGGCATTTCTTGATGACATCATACGCCTGCACGGCATGCCTAGCTCCATTGTCAGCGGTCAGGATGTAGTCTTCACCAGCTAATTTTGGTAGGAACTTTTTTGCATGGTGAACGTGCGTTTGCACATGAGTTCCACCTATCATTCCCAGTCTGATGGATAGCAATGGCTCAGATGGCTTCCATGGGTGGGGTACTGCTATAACACTTCATATCACTTTGTGCTTCACACCACGCCATTCAAAGTGGTCTATGGGTGCAGTCCTCCTTGTTTGTGATCATATGAAAAAGGGGATGCCCGTGTGCTCGCCGTTGACCAAAGTATGGTTGACCGTGATATTTATTTTGGTGGAGGCACGCGAATGTCTCCTTCAAGCTTAAGAGACCGCCAAGCAACACTACGACATGCTGCACCGTGACGTTGAGTATGCAGTTGATGATTGGGTATGGTTGCACCTCCTTCATAGGCCAGCCACGTCAATTTCAACGGTGTCATCAAGCAAATTAAGCCCTCGTTACTATGGACCATACCAGATTCTGCAGTGCATTGGTTCAGTGGCATACCGCCTTCGCCTTCCTCCTGGTGCTCATATTCACGATGTCTTCCATGTCAGCATTCTCAAGAGGTTCCATGGCATGCCATCAACTACACTACCCCAATTACCCTCAATGGTGAATGGTCGCGCCATCCCAAAACCAACTACACTACCCCAATTACCCCAATGGTGAATAGTCGCGCCGTCCCAACTCCGGCGAAAGCCATTAAGGGACATCTAGTGCGTGGTAAGTGGTAGATCCACATCGAATGGCAAGCCGCTTCTTCCGTGGATGCAACATGGGAAGACGTGCAGGACTTCCAGAAACTTTATTCGGATTTCCAGCTCGCGGACGAGCTGTTTCCGGAGGACGGCAGAGATGTTATGGTCGGATGTCACTATCAGTGACGCCGCAACCAGGCCATGGGGCGCCAGGCCAACGCCATGGCGCACCAGCTGCGCCTTGAGTATCAAGGCATATCTAAACTAGCCTTTTAAAACGTTATCCAAATTTGTTGATTGCTTTCCTAATGAGTTAATTTGTCTTAATTACTATCTTTTTGTGCCAACTTAAGGCTTGTTTTGCACCTAACTATTGTATCAATTCATTTAAGATCAGCTAGCTAGCCGCTGAAAGCAAAGAAAAAATAATTTATTTTTGGGAAAAAAGCCTAGAGCTTGGGTCGAACCATCGCCTGAACACTTCACAAAAAACTCAACTAACCACTCAAGCTGAATCACTGATCTGCATTAGCAATTAAGTATTGGAGCTGTTTCTACATATCCAAAAAATATTGGGGGTTCAACTGCACCTTGCTAGAATTCCTGTTTACCCTCATGAATTATGCAATGGAAATAGTAAAATAATTGTGAGTTGGTATGGAGGAGATTTATAGCTGTCATTACTTAACAGGGCCATTTTAGGAATGAGTTACCTGTGAACTGTAATACAGCAAGTAGTTGTGCACGAAATCTTGTTTGCTAAAAAAAGTAATTTGGACCGGAAGTGGTAGTATCAACTGCAAAGTAGCCTTTAGACAGATGCTTTTCTCGTCAGACACCATGTCTATTTGGAACTATCACATATGAAGCGTAGCTTAACAAGTGTATGACTCACAGGTCTATATTTAGAAGTATAACATTGGCAGTGAGTTATCCTATTGATGTTTGCTGATTATTCATATACTTGTGCAGTTACTGGACCTACAGAAGAAAGTGCGGTCTGATATCAGTGCAGAATACTGGTTACACAAGAAATGTGCATATCCTGAGAAACAATTGTTTGACTGGGGGATGATGCGTATACGATATCCTTTTACCATGTATGGGATTGGAGATAGTTTTTCAATGGACGCTGATGATATCCACCGCAAAAAGAGATTCACAGAGGTTTGTATCATACATCTTTTGATAATTTATATACAGTTTAAATCACAATTTTTTGGGTATTTGCGAACTTCCAGAGGATCTCAAGACTTGAAGAGGAGGAAAAGAACCAGGCAGAGATCAGGAAGAGGAAATTTTTTACAGAAATTCTTAACGCTGCTAGGGAATATCAGTTGCAATTAACTGCTACTTACAAACGAAGAAAGCAGCGGAATGATGGAGTTCAGGTATGGGTTGATATGTATTTTTATTTTGAAATTAGCAAACAACATGCTCAAGACACCACCTATTTTTGTGTCTTCTGTGGGAGCATTAGCTCACCTTATATTGGATCAATTATTGTTTGGTTTTGAAAACTAGGTTGTACTGATACTTCTCTTGTATCATGTGACGTTGTTCAAACATGTGTTCTTTGTTAAGAGTGATAATCTGATATTGTTGTGTACATTAGCTCATGGGGTAAATACTGTCCAGAGGAGGGCCGGCACGGCTCAGCTGAAGGGGAGGGTCTTTAGGAGAAAGGAGGGGCCATGGACTGGGGAGAAGAACTTGGGGGAGATTAGATTATTCCTTGGCCATGGACTGGGGAAACGAACTTGGGGGAGATTAGATTATTCCTTCTTGCTTAACGAAAATAGATGGCAATGCTGTGTTTATATCGAGCCTACCTTAACAAACACAATCTAAACCTTCCAGCTACTAGAGATAACATTCTAACTAATAGAGATTATTCTATCTTCTAAAGATATCAACTTGATAATCAAATTTGTACTATTCCTAATATAACCAGCCAACCTTAGGATGGTGCGGCTGCTATTTCCTAGCATGCAGCCCCTCCTAATGGGCAGTTGCTCTCCTGCGCCCACGTACCTAACATTACACCTTAGACAAGCAGCTCGTCCTCGATCTGCATGGCAGTGGCCACGGTTACAGTCCTTGGTGGGCCCACAACGACGAGAGAGTTCTACACCGGCTCTGCTTGGCATCAGAGCTCCACTAGTCTGTTGCCTCCACACGTGGGCACGACAGCCCATGTTAATACCGTGGCAACGGCTGAACACGACGTCGTGAGAGTAGTTGACACCGTGGTGGTGTTGGCGGTTTCCATTGTGTGTGCGGTAATGCCGCGATAGATGCGGCTTGTGCCACTGCGGACATCGTCGCGGACGCAGCATGTACCATGGCTCATGCTGCGGTAGGCACCTTGGTTTGCGCAGTGTGCACTATGGTGCGAGCAAAAGCCTTCTGGTCAGTAGTGGCAGCACCATGGCCACCTCCACAGGAGACACCGAGGAAGTTGCCAACGACTGGACCAATGGTGGTGTCGACACTAGTGTTGGAGATTGAGGTGTAGAAATCACAACAACACGCTGCAACCCCTCCTCTATTATCTCGTCCAGCTTGTCAAACTTAGCCATGACAGCAGCCTTCATGCCGGTGATCTCGGCCCTTATCTTAGTGTTGGTGGCCATCATCTTCTCATTGTTGGCTTTTAACAAGGCCAACAACACAGCAGTAGAAGCCATGATGGTTGGCTCTGATACCAAATTGTTGTGTACCTTGGTTCATGGGGGTAAATGCCGTCTAGAGGAGGGTTGGCACGGCTCGACTGAAGGGGAGGGGCTTCCAACTGCTAGAGATAACATTCCAACTAACAGAGATAATTTTTTATCTTCTAAAGACATCAACTTGATAATCAAATTGATGCTATTCCTAATATAACTAGCCAGCCTTAGGAAGGTGTGGCTGCTATTTCCTTGCGTGCAGCCCCTCCTAATGGGCCATGGATGCAGCTTCCCCGAGCTGTGGCTCTCTTGAGCAAGGTTCCAAATCCCGACGGTAACCGGCCGATAACTGGTTCTACCGGTGGCAACCGGTAGAATAAAAACCAGTAGTTTTTTATTTAATTTAAATTTGAAATTTTGAATGTAAAAGTTAGTTTTCCTAATGATGTTTACATTATTTAACACTAATGGAATGTATTAGGAAGATGCATGCACCTCCCGTGCTTGACTTTATGCTTTTGCCATGAATGTGTTAGGAATTTTCAATTTTTGAATGTAAAAGTTAGTTTTCCTAATGATGTTTACATTGTTTAACACTAATAGAATGTATTAGGAAGATGTATGCACCTCCCGTGCTTGACTTCATGCTTTTTGCCATGAATGTGCTAGGAATTTCCAATTTCAAATTTGAAAGACCGGTTTTTAGTGGTTTTTTCCCTGTTTTTTGGGTTACCGGTTTCAAATTCAAATTTTAACGCTTGAAATTTGGCTAGTTTTTTTGTTTGCCGGCCGGTAACCGTTACCGGTCGTCTGGCGGTATTCCCTCTTGTTCCAAGTTTTGGAACCTTGCTCCTGAGCCCACGTCCCTAACAGATATGGGGCCTGTTTGGCAACGGCTGCGGCTTATGGCTTTTGGCTGAATTTTTTGAATTTTGGCTGTTTACGGTATAGATTACGGAGAGAGAGATACTCACTTGCGATTTTGACTGGTACAGATGTTGGACTTTTAACGTGTATGTCGTTTAACTTGTAGACCCCGTCTTGAGAAAATACTCCGTTTGAAAGTTAGGTACTGTAGCAAAAGCCAAAAGCCAAAAGCCGTCAGCTTCGGAGGAAAAGAATAGGCCTATGGTCTGCTTCTGGTAGGTGCTAGCGAAGCATAAATGAATTCCAAAGTTAAGGAAAAAAAATAGTTTCCTGGTTTTCTCCAAGGGTTGCACTCTACTGATACCATGATATGTATACTGTACTGTATGACGATCCTCCCATATGGCCAAATGCTTCTTTAGTATAACTCTCAAATTTATTTATGCTGTATCCATTGGTCTATCTGAATGTTCTTGCTTCAATAAACTAATGCCATATCTCTGAACATTGCTTTTTTCGCACTATGTAACATTTCCTAGGATAGAATATGCATACCTATATTCCTTTTCTGGATTTGCTGGTTTTAAGTGTTTGTGAGCCTTTTTTTACTTACTAAATGTAGGCATGGCATCTTCGGGCACGTCAACGAATCACTCGGCTTGAAAAAAGTAGGTTGCAAGTTTTGAAAGCAGGTGATCAAGAAGCATATATGCGGATGGTTGAGGAGAGCAAGAATGAACGCCTGAAAATGCTCCTTGACAAAACAAATGAGCTTCTTGAAGGAATTGGGAAAGCTGTACAGCGACAAAAAGATGCTGAGCATGTTAGTCGGCCTGAAGTGTCTGAAGTGCCAAAAGAGTCAGAATCTGATGATTGTTCTCAAATCTCAGGCCTCAAGAGTGAATCCCCTGCAGAGTCTCCTGATGATGATGATGCAGATATTAATGGCTCTGCAAATGATAATAAATTTAATGCAGGCCGTAGGCTTGATTCTACTGTCCATTCCATCGAAGAGAAGGTAGACTAAAGCTTCACTTTTTAGCCATATGTTATACTAATTCATTGCTTGAGAAATTGTTGTCTTCTAGGTCGCGCAGTTATAGAATTAGCACAGTTTTTGTTGACCACTATATCGATAATTATTAAATAAAAAACCAGTGTCAAAGAGCTTAGTAGCAAGTGATTACAATTTTGATGTCATGATAATACTATTTAGGTGCCCGTGCGTTACAACGGAAAACTAAACTTCATAATAAATATTTTCTTGTAGGCTTGCAACTATACATTCTTGCTAAAACGAAATTATGTTTCTTGCTGCTTGACTACATCCACTACTAACAAAATTGAGAGCCTTGA
The DNA here is from genome assembly GCA_017311315.1 of Dendrocalamus latiflorus. Classification (NCBI taxonomy): domain Eukaryota; kingdom Viridiplantae; phylum Streptophyta; class Magnoliopsida; order Poales; family Poaceae; genus Dendrocalamus; species Dendrocalamus latiflorus. The sequence continues at coordinate 18,394,211 of CM029619.1, read as the reverse complement.
TTGATGACCAGCAAACTACTTAATTAATCATTGGTAACACACCAAAAAAGACAAATAGCATCCCAAAGTCAACAACTCCAAGGCATAATTCATCACAGCTACAAGCGGCTCAAAAGCAGAAAGTGTGTCTCATAGTTAATTAGGTTTTATAAGAATCAAACAAAACATAACAAAACCATAGAAGCTATTGCAGGCAAAAAGTAGAAACTATGTTGTCATGGCGACAAGGCGAGGCGAGGCGTTCCGGAGGTGCCAGGACGCCTAGGCGCCTAGGCGGGCGTCTAGGCGATGATTAGACGATGGTAGGGAAAATAAGAAAATAGGATAGTTTATACTGTATAGTTGACAGTTTGACACATGCATTATTGTAATGTATAGACTATATAGCAGCAATAAATCTGTGCAAAATTAAGCACTGCATACCTTCAAGAGATGCTTTCCAAGAGGAGGTTGTAAGCTTCCAGCCTTCCATATGTCGTTGGTAGAACATTTTCAGCAGATGAAACATCCAGAAGCTTCAACAAATCACCTGAAATAATATTGATAGAATCATTAGAATTGTTGTCTTGCATGAGAATAAAAGGCTTGAGTTATATTGAGTATTTGAGTACATGAGAATAAACTGATAAACATCACAATTCACAACACAAGTCCACAACTAGCAGTACAAATTCATAATACAAGTCCAATAGTCCATAACATCAGTAGCAAAAGTAATAAACATCACAAGTGACAAGTCCACAACTAGCAGTACATAAACATCTCCAAATCATTCATCATCCAACATGAACACATCCAAATGCTCGTCATAATTAGCATTTCCTTCATCCATCTGTTCAGTAGATGGTTGTTGGCCAAAATCATCTTCAATTTCCTCATCATCACAAACATCTTCTTCATTGTCGGAATCTTCTTCATGAGTGTTTGAAGTAGAACTAGAATCTTGACGTCGAGAATAACAAATGACATCCCCACGAGCTCTCCTAGGAACATTGCGACCTCGAAGTGATCTCGATGCGCCGATGGCCTCATCAACATGAGCCCATGAAAGATCATCATCACCTCCATGGACTTGTGCTATATCCTTGTCAACCCATTCATTTGTCCATTGGAATTCTTCTAGGAGCAAAGGGTTAAACTTTTTACCTTCAGATTTAAGCTTTTGAAATCTAGTTGAAATCTTTGTATTGTATTGGACATAAACCAAGTCATTAAGCTTCTTATGCTCCAATCGGTTCCTTTTTTTGGTATGAATCTGAAATTGAAAGAACGTCATCAAATTATATGAAACATTGTATGATGCTATGATTGCGTATCAAATTGATTAGTTTATGTGCTTACAAACTCAAAAGTACTCCAACTACGCTCGCAACCGGAGGACGAACAACAAAGGCTTGTTATGCGCTTTGCAATTTTTTGGAGCGGCAAAGCTTCACCTCCATATGCTTTCCACCAATCAACTGAAATGACATAAAAATCAGCACGAATCAAATTTTAAGAATTATAGCTAATTTGCTTGTAAAGTACAAAGTGAATAGTGAATACAAATAGACTTTCGAGGACTCTTTGTTTTTCTTTGCATCTTTGGTAGTATGCCACTGAATGTGCCACGGGACTGCTCATAGTCATCCGCTAGGACATCGATCCTAGATAGCATCTCTTCATTATCATGACACATTTTGGCAATCACCACATTAAATGCAATGCGGACCCTACCCGCTAATTCTTCATCATTGACCAAGATATCAAAGAATTTGCTTGGATTCAAGAATAAGGCAGCTCCATGTAACTTATGCCCCATTTGATCCTCCCACCGGTTTTGAATAATGTCCAACACTTTGGTGCACAAATGTTGCTTTGTAGCTGGCATATTTTCCTTAATTTTCTTCTTAGCCATCTCCATTGCCATGTATAGCTCCGGCATTGCGGGTTCCTCATCACTGTCTACAAGCCTCAACACAATGAGTAGCGGTTGCGATGCTCTCAAGCAATCTTCCACTGCATTCCAAAATTGTATGGACAACACAATTTCACTTACTTGCTTCCCGGTTTCAGTTTTGGCCAATTTTGATCTACTCCAATCATCACTAAGAAAGAGCTTCCTCAAAGAATCTCGATGTCTTAACATACTCTGCAAAGTGAGGAAGGAAGTGGCAAACCGAGTAACAGCCGCTCTCACAAGATCTCTTCCACCAGTCAAATTCCGCATTGCGTCAAGGATTCTTCCATGCCTATAGATAAATGTGGTGGCACGCTTGGCTTTGGCAATAAAGCTCTTGAACTCTGACAATTTCCCAATGTCCTCCAACATTAAGTCCAAGCAGTGGGCAGCACATGGGGTCCAATATAGCGCAGGAAACTGCTCCATTAGAAGCCTTCCCGCTGCCTTGTAGTTAGACCCATTGTCAGTGACCACTTGTACTACTTTGTCCTCACCAATCTCTTCAATTTTTTTCCCAAGTAAACCAGCCAACAATGGTGCATCATGTGCCAAATGTGATGCATTAACAGATTCCAAGAAGAAGGTTCCCTCCGGACTATTCACAAGGAAATTAATCAAGTGGCGCCCCCTCTTGTCTGACCATGCATCTGACATGAGTGTACAACCATAGTTCTTCCAAGCAAGCTCATGCCTTCTCCTCACATCTTCAATGGTCTCCTTATGCTTCTCAAGAAATGGCTCTCTCATCTCATGATAGCTGAGAGGCTTCAAGCCATGTCCATATTGCCCAATGGCCTCAACCATCTCCTCATAGCTCCTTGAATTTGTAGCATTAAATGGAATGCCATTCTCATAAAAGAACTTAAACTATGTAAAAGCATGCAAAGTCCCTTTCTTCCTTGCTCTTTTCAGTTCTGTACAAGCTAACTTGATGTGGCCCTGTGGTATGTCTTAGCCGCACAACTTCTTCAGGTGGCTTCAAGATCATTGCAGGGATTGTCTTAGCTTGTGCTGCTGGTTTCTTGGAGCTAAATGCAGCTGCAGCAGCCTTTCTTTTCGCTGCTGTCCCAGAGCTTGGAGTTAAACTTTGACTTGGACGAGATGACTTAGATGATGCAACTCGTTCTTCTGCCTGTGACTGTCCATCCACTTCAAGGACATGATCATCATCATCTTCCTCTTCGTCATCTAGCTGGAGCTCTGGTCTTCTTTTGGTCTTTTGCATCCATGCTTGCATCTCCTTCATGATTGCAGTAGTGGTTCCAGGGCATTTTTGGCAGTCACCATATCCTCCTATGAGATGTTGCTTCAACCTCTTGATCCCCGAGTGCACCCGAGTGCCACATAGAGTGCATTGTACCAAATCCTTGTTTTCAGTCGGCCAAAATGCATACTTCCACCCTGGATCTTTGGACTTCGCTTTCCTCTTTGGATCGGTTGATGGATCATAACTTGCAGTTGCAGCATCACTCCCTGTCCTTGTACCTTCCTCAGGCTGATGAGACATTTGTGATCTGTCAAGCATTCAACAGACTCAAGCAACTTACTCAGTTCAACAATCAACACTCAGTTCAACTTACTCCGGTTCAACTCTAGAACAATACAGAGTACAGACTACAGACTCAGTTCAACACTCCAACTCCAGTTACTCCACCCGGTGTCGGTTCAACAGAACTTACCGGGGTGGACGGCCGGACGCGCAGAGTCGGGGCGGACGGCCGGAGGCGCGGTGGTGCCGAGGCGGAGTCGCGGAGGTGCGGCGGAGTCGGGGCAGAGGGCCGGAGGCGCGGCGGTGCCGAGGCGGGGGCGCAGAGTCGCGGGCCGACTGGCCGAGATGGAGGCGCGGCGGAGACAGGGCGGAGGCGTGGGCCGAGACGGAGGCGGAGGCAGGGCGGAGTCCGGGCGGAAGGCTGGAGGCACGGCGGTGCCGAGGCGGATCCGGAGTCGGCGGAGCTGGATCCGGAGGCGGCGGCGTGGTGCGAAGTGGAGACGGAGGCGGAGGCAGGGCGGAGTCGGGGCGGAAGGCTGGAGGCGCGGCGGTGCCGAGGCGGATCCGGAGTCGGCGGAGCTGGATCCGGAGGCGGCAGCGTGGTGCGAAGTGGAGACGGCGGCGGAGGCGGAGGCGGGGACGCGCGGTGCGAACTGTGAAGTGAGACGGAGGCAGAGTCGGCCCTTCCCCTTTTAGGGTTAAGAGGTAACCAACTAGGCGAGCGCCTCACTCCACGCCTGGACGCCGCAACTTCACGCCTGGACGCCTGGAATTTCTAGTCGAGCGCCTAACTTCGAAAAACTAGGCGGCAGCCACTGGCGTCCACCTTGGAGCGCCAGGACGCCTAGGCGACGCCTTGATAACATAGAGTAGAAACCTCTGATGTCCTGGGAAAACATCATATTACACCAATTTGATATCCTTTCACAAAACTTCCCTGTGAAATTTGCTTTAACTGAATTTAGAAACGATAGCGTTCATATCTATAATACAAAAGTGACTCACAGATTTATTGCTTAGTATTGTGAATTTAACCGGTTTACGCAAATGATAGATGGTTTAAATAGCAAGACATTGCTCGTTTGGTTGTTGCAACAGAAAAAATAGAACATATATATGGTCTTATGGTCTTCTCACTGTATATATACTAAAAAAGCATCAAAGGTCAATTAAATAAAAATGGCTATTTATTCTGTAAGTGCTCTCAATCTCAGAATCAGAAAGTGGCAAATTCAGGCTGGTAGATTCTAACTATTCTTTGTTGTAATAATGTTAAAGCTGTGATACTTTATACCCTTTTCGGTCAAGTCAGTCATGACCTACTTACCAATGTCTCCAGAATCAATATGTGGGAAACCTTGTTCCTTTTTCTAGGACCAAAGACATCTTCCCTAGAGATATATCCCACAATTTAACAAGGTGCTTAATTGTCTAGCTCTAATCAAATCTTCATGTATGAATGAAGCACGTCTTTTTTCTTGCTTAGTATTGTCAATTTAATCAGTTTACACAAATGATAGATGGTTTAAATAGCAAGACATTGCTCGGTGGGTTGTTGCAACAGAAAAAATGGAACATATATATGGTCTGCATATGTACTGAAACAAGTATCAAAGGACAATATGCAGCCTTAGTAATTTTTCAGGAAACAGCACCCCACGATGGACACGTTACAAACCACTACTTGGTCTCCTTGTACTGTCTTGTGTTTCACGTTAAAATGAAACCATTTGTAAATTATGTTGTTTGTCCATAGCACAAAATGGCACAAAAATTTGCACATACAACATAATGTGTGACATACATTAGCCATTAGCCTTAGTAATTTGCACGTTAAATGAAAGATTAGGTTTATTTGGCTGACCTTAGAAGGAATCCAGTTGGCACAAAATGTTTATATGTTTCCTATGAGTGCAGAACATACATTAGCCAAGAGCAGCAGCAACAATGCAAAGCAACTAAAGCTTCATGTGAACAGAAACTGAAAAAAAAAGTGTATTGGGCTGACCTGAGAACAAGTTGGTGGAGAAGAAATCCAATCGGCCTGAGGAGGCGGAGAAGGGTAGGAGAAGGAGAAGTGGACGAAAAAGGAGTAGTAGCTCTACCTATTGTAATGTTGAAGGATTAACCGTCCAACGCACACCATTGTTCCTACAACCGCATGCCAATCTGGGCCCAGTCTGTCACCACAGCAGCAGGTCCCTCCCGCCCTTAGCCGGCTGCACCATGTGTGATCTCACCTCTGGTAGCTCCATCGCTGTTGTATCTCTCACCTCTGTTGCTTCTCACCTCCGCAACCCTTACCCTGCACCATTGGTCCTCACTCTCCACGCCTTCGGCTCCTTGAAATCGCCTTACGAGTTTAGAGAAAATGAAACCATGAATTGCAGTGTTCTATAACTTTTAGAAGCACAAAAGCAACAAGAACATCTAAATCTAATAGGGGATTGGAGAAAAAGCTTCATCTTCTCACCGGCCTCAGCCTTCATCTCAAGTAGCTCGCAGATGACTGCGGCCAGCATGGTCGGGAGAAGAGGTGCCCCAGCGCTACCACTCCTTCGTGCATATCTAGCCTCCAGCGCCGCCGGCATCGGGGGCCAAGGCTTCCTCCACCTCTTCGCCCGCTAGTTCCATGGAGAAGGCCATGAGGGAGTGCACAGGGGTGGGACAAGGGCACGGAGGTTGCTGCGGCGGCAGGAGGATGGGGTGAGAGGGTGGGTGCGGGGGAGCAGGAGGCGGCAGTGGAAGGCGAGGCCACGGAGGGAGGTGGCGCCGGAGTTGGACGTCGTGAGCGAAGAAGTGGCGTAGTTGCCAGATCTAGGCGGTGGACCTAAGGGGTGGAGAGGGAGGGAGCACGACGGGGAGTGGAGGGAAGCGGAGAGGGCGAGAGGTGGCGCGAATGCGAGGGGAGGAGGGATGAGCGTCAGCGGCAGCGGAGGAGAGGATTTGGGGAGGAGCGGTCCGTTCGTGAGGGGTCGGGGAAGGAGTGACGCGAGTGGTCAGGCGAGGACACTGACACTCTAGGCTCACACGTCGGTGCCAATTCACTCTATGAGGGGGAGGGGAGAGGGGAATGGACGTACGGTCACCAACTCGTATTTTTAAGTAGTAGCGATTCCAAAAGTAGGGACAGAAATTTGAATGTCAACTTTTGGGGTGCAATAATGTTTATGCTTCTCTTGGGTCCGTGATGATGATAGATAGTGTTTTTTTGGGAATACAGTAGGGGAGAGACCAGCTGTTCGTCCATAATGTGATAATTTAAATAAATTCTATGGGAATCCTTAATTCTGTAGGGCCCAACTGCCCATAATTGATATAGAAGACTCACTATTTTCTCTTTGCATTAAATGATGATGGTGGTTTATATTTCGTTTTAATAATACTTGTGATATTTCAAACTGCTCAAGGGTCTAGAAATGGAATATTCCAAGGTTAATTGGTTCAATATCCATTTCTAGTTGGTGTTTATATTCTGGTGCTCCGTTAATTTGAATTTTGCCTTTTTGTTTTTAGTAGGTACAATTTGTAATTATCTGTGCATCTGATGCAACTAATGTTTCCTTGTGCTCTCCTAAATTTACAGGTAACAGAACAACCATCAGCTCTTGAAGGTGGGGAATTGCGACCATATCAATTAGAGGGCCTCCAATGGATGCTTTCTTTATTCAACAACAATTTGAATGGTATTCTGGCTGACGAAATGGGTTTGGGGAAAACAATTCAGACCATAGCTTTGATTGCTTATCTACTGGAAAAGAAGGATGTCGTGGGACCACATTTAATAATAGCTCCAAAAGCAGTACTACCGAATTGGTCTAATGAGTTCAAAACTTGGGCTCCTAGGTACTGTTTCACTTGAATGTGCATGATCAAAATTTCTATGTACATTTTCCATTCTACCATGTAATCATGTATCAAAGAGACCCAAATACAACATGCTTGTGTTTTGCAGTATTGGGACAATTTTGTACGATGGTCGTCCAGATGAGAGGAAGTCTCTAAGGGAAAAAAATTTTGGAGGACAATTTAATGTTTTGCTCACGCACTATGACTTGATACTGAAAGATAAGAAGTTCCTGAAGAAGGTTTACTGGAATTATTTGATAGTTGATGAAGGACATCGTTTGAAAAACCATGAATGTGCTCTTGCTCGCACACTAGTTTCTGGGTATATGCTTTGTTCATAATTTACTTTTGTTCACCCTAGTAATGCTTCAGATCACATGTGATCACTCGCATTTTTTTTTATCTGAGGATGGCTCTGTTGGCCAATAATGCCTTTGTGACCCACTGGCCTATACACCACCTGAAGTGTCAGCCACCAAAAAGCTTTAAGCTTTGAGCTTTATTTGTAGTACTAGGTCTCTATAACCTTGTGAATTTATCAGATTAGTTCTATTGGCCAGTTATCACATAGAACTTTCCTTTGTCTCTTCAAATAAGGTGGCAATGGGTCTCGAACACCTTATTGCAGTTCATGAATGGGTCTCAAAACACCTTATCTTGGCAGGTTATCACATAGACCTTGCCTTCTATGTTCTGTAAATAATGAACCGTAGGGCTTTCTTTATTTTCCCTAACATTTAATTGACATTTGAAAAATAATGAGAGCTGAGTGAATATGGGGTTGCTAGTGTTGGTTCTATCAGAATTTTGGTTGTCTGACAAGCTGATTTTTGTTGTCTTCATGTTTAGTTCTGTACTTGAAATAAATACCTATCTGCTAAGAAAGTGAGCTTAAAACTTCCAAAGCAGAGTTTGTGGCCTTGATCAGTGCAATCTGCACTAATCTAATTGGGCAAAACTTTTTTCCCCCGAAAAACTAGGAGAAGTTTGTTCAGTCTTAAGGGAATAGCTAACAGTACAATTAAAGGAATTGGGAATAAATAATTCTGTACGGAGTATGGAATTCTCAATTTGCCTTGCTCTTAATTTTGTAGGCATGCATTATGTCTTCTTTATATGTCTGCACAAAGACTAGGGTCATTTTTTCTGGCACAGCCTTTGGTCTTTATATTTGGAGCAAGGAGAAGAATGTTAGACATGTATTATTAGCTGTGTATTTTCCCTGTTGTATAAGGGGTTTTCTGCATATATTCTATTTGTACTTGTATATATATTGGTCTATTGGCCTCATGATACATACAAGCGCTATTCATAACAACGAAAATGTTGAAAATCAATACTGAAAAAGAGAGCATGTGACATGTGCAACTGTATAAAGAAACTTGATGGATTCTGGGTCAAACATTTGGATTTTGTCAATTAAATAAGTGACTATTTTTCATTCCTGTATACACTGAAATGAATGCCTGTTATGAACCTTAGTTCATAACGGGTAAACACCACCAAGAAGATGGCCGGATGGAGTCGGCGTAGGGAGGGAGGAGAGACTTTAGACTAGGAAGACTTTATTATTACTCTGCTTAATGACAATGGCATGCGGTAGCCTCTTTATATAGATGGCTCCCCCTAACAGATGTAATCTAACTCCAATCATATCTCTAATACAAGGAAACCAATCCCTAACTCAAATAGAAACCAATCTCTTATTCCTAATAACAACCCAACTGGCCCAAGGCCCATGTCTATAACATTACACCCCTCCCGGACAAGCAGCTTGTCCTCGAGCTGCTAAACGGCGGTCAATGGAAGACCTTCGACGCCGATGTAGAAGACGAACGGTGGCAGGGTGCTGCAGCGGATGGAGACGGACGGCCAGATCCACGCGAAACAAAACTAGACGAAGTGTAGCGCCTTCGGTTTTTTTTTCGCCCTAACTTAACCTAACCGGTCGGTTTTAAAACCGACCGCAACTCCCACGGACCGAACGCATCGGTCGAACTCGAAAGCGGCGACTGAAGTAGCGGCGGCGGCGGTGGATCCGGCGGTGCGGACCGGCGGCGGCGGCTTTGGCGGCCCACGGCGACGGCGGTTCTCGGGCTGGACGGCCCCAGCCAGCGGAGCGGCTGCGAACGGGCGGAGGAGGCCCGGGCTGCGGCGGCGGCGGCTCGGCGGCGACGGACCGCGCGGCGGTTCCAGCGATGGCGGCCCCGGCGGCGGCGAAGAGCGGCGGCGACTGACGACGCGGAGGCGGACCAGGCGGCGGAGGCTAACCGCGACCGGGAGCGACGACTCCGCCAGCGGTGGCGGCGGATCAGCCGACGGCGGCCGAGATGGCGGCGGCTCTGGCCACGGCTTGGGCGACCACGACCCGGACGACGGCGGATCTGGCGAGGTGGCCCCGGCGATGGCGGCGGCTGCACTGGCAGGGGTGGCCCGAGCGCCGTCGACGGAGCAGCGGAACGGTTCGGGCGCCGACGGTCCATGCGGCGGAGCAGCCGAGCGACGGCCATGGAGGACGGCGGCGACAGACGACGTCGCGGCGGCGGCAGCAGACGCCAGGCGACGGCGGGTGAAGTGCTGGGCGGAGACGGCAGAGGAGATGTTGCGGCGATGTGGTCGGGATCTGGCGATCTGCCGAGGGTTAGAGGGAGCTCTGGTGAAGGCTGTGGCCGTAGTTCTTCTTGTTGTTGTTGACGATCTGATGTTGGATGATCCTGTGGCTTGCTCTTTGTTTCTTGTTGCTCCTTCCACCGCTTCTCCATCCTCTCAAGGATGGCCTGTATGTTGAGACAGCTGTCCGTCATCTTCTTGTTGATGCTGGCCATCTCGTTGACGCTAGCTTTTAGCATGGCTAACGACTCGGCAGTAGGGCGAATCACAGAAACCATGGTAGCAGAAGTCGTGGGAAGGGATCGACTGCTCTGATACCAATCTGTTATGAACCTTAGTTCATAACGGGTAAACACCACCAAGAAGATGGCCGGATGGAGTCGGCGTAGGGAGGGAGGAGAGACTTTAGACTAGGAAGATTTTATTATTACTCTGCTTAATGACAATGGCATGCGGTAGCCTCTTTATATAGATGGCTCCCCCTAACAGATGTAATCTAACTCCAATCATATCTCTAATACAAGGAAACCAATCCCTAACTCAAATAGAAACCAATCTCTTATTCCTAATAACAACCCAACTGGCCCAAGGCCCATGTCTATAACAATGCCATTATTCGTATCAAGAGCATGGTGCCAAGTGATAATTGATTAAATAGTCATCATATTGTATATTGGAAATACTGTGAATTTAACGGCTTAAAAACCAATTGTTCAGTTAGTTTGAACTGCAGGGTAGGCTGGTGAAATTTACCAAATTTATAAGAATGAAGTTTGTTTTGGGAATGTAATTGATCTGATTAAGACAGCTGTTTTCCATTATATTTCAGTACTGGCTTGCTTCATGGCTACTTGCCTACTCTCATTTTTGCAATTTCTTGTAGCAACCTAATGTATTATTCATCCTTTTAGTGTTTGTCATTAACCTATTTGTTCATGCTTAGTGAACTAAAGTGTTTAATTTGTTTGGATCATTCGACAATCTGACTTATAGATCGCTGATACTTTTTTGTAGATATCAGATTCGTCGCAGATTACTTTTGACTGGCACTCCAATCCAAAATAGCCTGCAAGAGCTGTGGTCTTTGCTTAACTTTATTCTGCCCAATATTTTTAATTCATCCCAGAATTTTGAGGAATGGTTCAATGCACCGTTTGCATGTGATGTGAGCCTTAATGATGAGGAACAGCTACTTATCATACATCGTTTGCATCAAGTGAGTAATGCTGCCCCAGTTCACCTTCCCAGTCATTCAATGTTTTTTACTCCCTTACATGTTGCCATGTGATACCTCCACTTTCTTTGTATCCTGATCTTTTTGGTTGAATGGAACCAACTGGAGAGATGACAACATGTAAAGTGTGTGAAACATGAACTGATGGCTAATTATGATATTTGGGGGGGTTTTTTTTTAAATTTATTCATTGTACTCTTGGTTTTTGCCCAGGTTTTGCGTCCATTTTTGTTGAGGAGGAAGAAAGATGAAGTGGAAAAGTATCTCCCTGTGAAAACACAAGTAATACTTAAGTGCGATCTGTCTGCTTGGCAAAAAGCATACTACGAACAAGTCACAAGCAAGGGAAGGGTTGCGCTAGGATCTGGTATGTTGTACTACTAATCCTTTTTCCCCGACAGGAAGTATTTTGACTGAATGAAATTTGTAATCTTTGACTGGTCCTCAGAGAATAGAACAGTGCATAAAATTGCAAACTTCTGCTATAATGTCATTGAAAATTTGGATCTGTTTTGTGTTGGTGGTATATCTAATATGTAATCTCGCCCTTGTGCCATTCTTGCATTTTCACTATTCTTGTGTTTCGCTTAAAGAACAATGATGTACTTATTGTTATATCTGTGTATGTGCAGGGCTCCAATCAAGGGCTCTGCAAAATCTGTCAATGCAGCTTAGAAAGTGTTGCAATCATCCCTACCTATTTGTAGAGCATTATAAAATGTATCAGCGGGAGGAAATTGTTAGATCATCAGGGAAGTTTGAATTGCTAGACCGGCTACTTCCAAAACTGCAGAGAACTGGTCACAGGGTTCTGCTTTTCTCTCAGATGACAAAACTGCTTGACATCTTAGAAGTGTATTTGCAAATGTACAACTTCAAGTACATGAGGCTTGATGGATCTACGAAGACAGAAGAACGAGGCAGATTATTGGCAGATTATAATAAGAAGGACTCAGAATATTTCTTGTTTCTTCTCAGCACACGAGCTGGAGGCCTTGGATTGAACTTGCAGACTGCAGACACTGTTATTATTTTTGATAGTGACTGGAATCCTCAGATGGACCAGCAAGCTGAAGACCGTGCCCATCGTATAGGACAGAAGAATGAAGTGCGCGTGTTTGTTCTTGTTAGTGTTGGCTCAATTGAAGAAGAGATCTTGGACCGTGCAAAACAGAAGATGGGTATCGATGCAAAAGTTATCCAGGCTGGGTTGTTCAACACAACCTCCACAGGTTAGTTTGAATGCTCTAGTTGGCTGTGCTGTTCTTAAATTCTTAATTCTTATAGCTTTCCATGAGTTTTCCTTTTCCGTGCATATGTTAGAACTAACGAAAATTGTCATGTGGATTCCCTACGCAGCACAAGACAGGCGAGCGATGCTACAGGAGATCCTGAGGAGAGGAACAAGCTCACTGGGAACTGATATCCCTAGTGAGCGTGAGATAAATCGTTTGGCTGCTCGAACTGAAGACGAATTCTGGTTGTTTGAGAAGATGGATGAAGAAAGGCGACAAAGGGAGAACTACAAATCAAGGCTTATGGAGGGAAATGAGGTTCCAGACTGGGTGTTCGCCAACAATGATGAAACCTTAACTGAGAAACCCATTGCAGATGAATCCCAAAGTATTCTGATTAACACAAAGAGACGTAGGAAGGAGGTTGTCTATTCTGACTCTCTTAGTGATCAGTGGATGAAATCTGAGGATGGAATTGAAGACATTCCAAAGATGACTCCAAGAGCCAAGTGGAGTGCTTATTCATCCGGCGTACAAGAAGTTGATTTACATGAGAGGAGGAAAAGGTTCAAATCTCTAGAGAACAGCGCAGATTGTGCAAGCAACCCAACCTGGACACCAGAAACAGGAAGGGCTGGGGTTTCTTCCTACAGCAAGGACGAGAATGACGACGATGGCGAAGACGACGTCGCCACCAGCGGTTTGCAGCAGGGAAGCAGTTTCACATGGAAGCCCCTTAGAAGGAAAAGGTCAAGCCACTTCTCCAATTTGTCGTCAGATTCAAAAGAGCGCTCGGCATTCTAATGCCATGTAACAGGAGCACTGCGGAGATGCATTTGTTTGAAGTCGTTCCTTTTGAGGAAGGAGGGATCCTGGATAGAAACTAACATGGGCTCAATTTGGGAGTACCGGAGTACATTTAAGCTTATCAACTTTAGGATTAGTGGTATATTGTATGGACTTGTTGGTATTAAGTCGTGTCTCCATGACAACTCACAATTTCGTGATATATTCAGTGCTTTGTGGTATGAATCATAGACTGTTCGTCATGGCATGAGGGTAGTGGTGTGGTGATCTGTTGATCGTCGCCCCTTCCATTCTGCTAGCATGGCTAGCATTTCCATTTGATCAGATGGTGTCGCCCCTCTATAGGTGTTTCCACATGGTGCTGAGGTAGCTGAACGACAAATCTTTTCATACGACAAACCATCCTCGTATGCGTACCATGTGAAACGAAAAAACAAAAAGGACGTAAGATTAGTTTGGAGCATGTCTATCGACTCAACATGTGGAGTATGATCGTTCTTTTATAGCTGTGGTTGTTGAGGCCCAAGAGCTTCATTAGGGGGCATTCATGGAGGCAAAGGTGGCTAAAATCCCTCGAGGATGCAGTAGATTTAGAGTTTGGGCCCAGCCAAAGCTGGACGAATTTCTCAGCTTTTACAAAGGTATCTTTAATAGGGTTATCTTAGTTGTCTCTTAGCTATATTAAATAAGTAAAATTTCATGTTGAGGAGAGAGGACTGAGGAGGTGATGAGAAATAATATGTTATCTCTTATGTAAGAGATGACTTGAACCCGTGAACTAACGTAAATAGTGAGAGGGTATGAGTTAGTAAGAAAACAGTATAAAATAGTTAAAGAAATGATTTAATATTGGAGAGGTTATTTTTAGTGCTGTCTTTAGGTGAGATAAAAGCTTTAGAGATAACGTTAAGAGACAGACTATTGTACATACCCTAATCTGCTTCCATCAGTCATTACATTCATTAACCACTACTTTACACTTTAACATTGTGTAACATACTTTGTATTTTATTATGTCACCATTTTATTTGTCACATGGTGATCCGAATGTTGTATTGTCTTTCATTGCACCGTATTTCTTACATAATACACTCAATAAAAAAGCAATAAGCCAATATGAATGCTCCAGCATCTATCAACCAATACTATTCATCAGATACAACCAAAAGTTATCAGCAAAAACTAATATGAATGTGCCCTTTTGACTAGATGCAATTCTAGACTTATTTTTTAGGAAAATATGGCCCAGAGTCTATTTACTTTGGATTTAGGGCTTGTGTTCTAGGGGTGAAAATAGATCGAACACAAATTAGATAGTGCTCAAACCATATTCGCATCTATATTTTTTTTCTCGGATTCAAATACGAATCGAACAAACGTTGAATATGAATACGGACTGGACAAATGTCATATATGAATTCAAATCGAATATCTACTCAATTCGGTCAAATCCAGATATCCTCATAACTTATGTAGTATGTCCTCGTACAATCACGCTTAATCATTCTAATTCATTTATTTCACTTAAAGAAACATAAATTCATGTTTAATTAAAAAAACTTATCCAACTAATTAGTCGTATTGTAATAAAATATATTTATTTCACTTAAAGAAACATAAATTCATGTTTAATTAAAAAACTTATCCAACTAATTAGTCGTATTGTAATAAAATATAAATATTACTTCGTCGAATACGAATACGGATAGTTCGAATAAAATAACATTTCAGATGATAGAAGTCCATACTATATTCGCATTCATATTTTTTATACGAATTCAAATACGAATAGGATAGAAAATGTTAATCGGATGGGAAAATCTATATCATACTCGCATCCTATCGAATACAATAACCGAAATACGGATAATTCACATCCACTTTTTACCCCTACGTTTTTTCGACTATTGCTAGTGGTTTATGACTATGTCTATGGTTTTTACCCCCTAGAGCGAGCGCTTGTGCGAACGAATTGAATGCCAGTAAACCGCTTTGAAAAGACTATTTTGATAAGCCGTTTTGAAAAAAATGATGGAGAAATTATTTCATATGTTCAGAGTAACCATAAGTCATAAGCGGAAAAAGAATATCATCTAAGGATTTCAGTACAACCACCAAGAGATTTACAAAAGAGACCTTGAAAAGAAGGAAATTACAGAATAGTCCTTGAAACCTTGAAGGAAGGACTAAAAAGAAAACATAATCACATCTAGGTCCTTAAACGGCATCCAACGACAACTTCGATGAAGCAGAATCTCAGATCGCCGATCTATGAACCACTTGTTGTGCATTTGCCGGTGATCTGGGCGGCGAACGGAGCAGAGGGGTCGTCCTTTGGACGGGGGGTTGAAGGGAGTGCCGCAGGATCCGTGATGGCAACAAGCGTTAGCGACCTACCCGGCGAAGTTCCCATTGACCATCCGGAATAAAAGTTGTCGCGGTCGTCAATCCTGGCGGAGGTGCTGCTGGTGGAGCCTTTGAGTGGTGGATCCAGAGTTGAGGCAACCAACGAAAACAGGGAGAGAATACCACGAAGGCCGGACGGAGGTGGCACAGCGGGAAGGACGGAGATGAAACTCCAAATCCACAAGGGAAACTTCATTCAGATAATTGGATAAGTGCCACTCCAATCAGCCCAACTTTGGAAAATGGCGCTACAATCGTTGCTCTTCGAAAATTGCGACTCCAAATGTCAAGCACTCTTGGAAATGTCATTACAGTCGATGCAGCCCCATTATACACGAATGCACGGCTTGTATTTCCATCAGTATTTTCGTGTGGGCTAAATGGCCTAACCTACCTGATTGAGACCACGCAACAGAGAAAAATCGTATCAATACCTTCCCCAACAGTCCACAGGCATGGAGGAAACCATGCATGCGGCGGCTGTGGCGTGCTGAGCCACTGCGCCGCCGGTCGCGCGCGACCAACCACCGCAGTAGGGATGAAAACGGTCGGAAACGGTCAGAAAACTCCTCGACCGTTTTCTACTTCTACATTTGAATACGAAAACGAAAGCGAAAGCGGTAAAGCCGGACACGAAAACGAACGCGAACTTACGGAATATCGAGAATTTCGAAAACGAACCAATTCGAGCGGAATTATGTCGAACACGATCGGTATACGAAAATTCAATATGAAATACCGACCTGTAGGACCAAATGCATAACAATTAACAAGTGACCAAGTACATAACAATTACCAAGTGCATGATCAAGTTCAAGTGCATATAATAATTAACAAGTGCATGACCCTTGGTCTTAAGTATTAACACAATAGCCGACATAAATACAAATACAAGTCTAGAACAAGCAATTAACAGCTAGCATAACATCTACAGTTCATCAGCATCATCCATGAGGTCAGGATCGCTGCCGCCGCCGCCTGGGGGAGATCCTGGAGGAGTCGGTGAAGATGAGGAGCAGCAGAGGAGCAGCGCCGGCGTGGTAGAAAAGGAGGGTGTCGGTGAAGTAGACCGTCGGCGAAGTGGTGGCGGCCGGCGGCGGCGCTAAAGGGGACTCGGTGGAGATGTCGATCGGCGGCCCGACGCTTGGTGGAGGGAGCAGAGGCGACGACCGGTGGATGGGGCGGCGGCGCACGGGAAGAAGGCGGCGAAGAGGGAGGCGCGACGGAGGGAGAGCAGGAGGAGAGGTGGCGGTGCGGATGGAGAAGAGGGGTGGCGCGGTGGATCTGAGGATGGAGGAGCGGCGGGCTGAGATAGGTGGAGAAGGGGTGGCCGGAGCCAGAGAAGAGAGGAAGAGGAGAGAACAAATGGGGGCTAGGGTTAGAAGCAAGGGAAGACGAGAGGCGGCGGCCGGCGGTGGCGCAGGGCGGAAGAGGTGGCGCGGGTAAAGAAGAGGTGGCCGCCGGAGGTGGAAGAGATGGCGGCGCACGGTTGAGGGCGACGGCGTCGCGAAGAAGGGGCTGCGGCGGTGGAGAGTGGAGGCGGCCCGAAGGATTTGGAGCAGCGAGGTGAGAAGGCGTGGCGATGGAGGTGCAGTGGGGAGCGGCGGAGGCGTACCGGCGAGCTGCGGCCCGGCGCTCGCCGGCGGCCGGACGTGGAGGAGAAGGGACGAGGAGAAGCAAAGGGGGGCGAAGGGAGAAGAAGCCGGGCTCGATCTCCCCCAGGCGGCGGCGGCTTTAGAAGGAGATGGGGAAATTTTGGTGAATTGGGCTGTGTGAATTGGGCTGTGAGACCTGTGTCTAATACTCTAATCTAATGGGACTTCTAGTGGGCCAAATTCGGTTTAAACCGTATTTACAATACGATATATTCCGAATAAAATGTAGAAAAGTAGAAAACGGTCGGAAAACGCCTAAACCGTTTCCGCTTCGTTTTCGAATTTGGTATTCCGTATTTTGAACCGAATTCGAATTTGTCCGAAAATACGAATTCGATCGGGTCAAATGTAGAAAACGATGCGGTTCGGTACGGGATATTTCCGTTCCGTTTTCATCCCTACACCGCAGCCCTCCAATCCCCGGCTCAGTTGAAGGAGAGCAGGGAGGAGCAGCTCTTCAGCATCGTGTATCGCCTGTGTGTGTTTGCACGTGTTGAACTGAGGCGATGCAACATGCAATTGCAAGCTGCTGCTTAGAGCGGGAGTTGGGTTGACCGTCGACTATTTGGGAAAAAAAGAGGAAAATCACTCTGACCTCTGATTTCGGAGAAATAAGTGGCTCACGAGGAATGAAGAGACAGATTCTCTATTTGATCTCGAAGTCCATCTCACCGTATCTACCATGTCAGCCCACCTCGCCTCTAGCTAGACCCAAGCACGATCTAAAGTCCGTCGTGCCGACATTCGTGCCATGCCAGCTCAAGCCTAACCCGAAGTAACTTGACACGACGAAGGCGACGGGCATGATGGTGGCGGTGGTCGCCATCTTCCTTTCTCTCGTACCTCTCTCGTTAAAAACTAATTGAAATTGAATTAGTTGTATAAAAACATGGGCACACAATGACGTAAATATTTTGGGAAAAGTGGAATTTCTTTGATATTTTAAAAATACAATGATACTAACTCGTTAAAAACCTTACGCCCCAGAGTAGAGTTCCCGTAGTAAGGAAAAGAGTACAGTAATAATATATGCACATACTAACTATAACAACATTCGTACATAGTATCTACTTATCAATGTCTAGGTCGTTCATGTGTTCGAGGTCAGCGTACGTCTGTACGATTTCAGGATCCTCCAGTTGATGTTGTTGCCGCTCTTTGGCTAATTCTCAGTCTTTAGCGCATGTGATTGCCTCCACCATTCTAGGCATAAAGGATGATCTCCTTTCTTCGATTATTCTTCCTACCGTTCTGAATGTCATTTCTGAAGAGACGGTGGTTACTAGCACCAGGAGAACATCCTGTGTGAAATGTGACAGCACAAAAAATATCCGCTTGTTGTTCTTCTACCACTCGAGCAAGTCTATCTAACCTCCACCAGTAAGATTAGGATCAATATTTGCAATCATGCTCCAAGTAGTGGTTCAGCTCCGAGACAGAATTCCACTTGGAGGCTGCTTGAGACTAAGAGGACGAAGAAATAGACTTGCTCTTTAGTTTCTTCCATAAGTGTGATGTCAAACTTGTCTTTCCTAGTTGAGACCCTACGAGCATCAACAGGAGTCGGAGCCGGAAGAGGACAAGGGGAGAGATGACGGGAGCTTACACTAAGACGCCCTGCTGCCCTTTTTGTGCTACGACTCCTCTGCATACTGCTCGGGAGCTCCTTGGTGCTCTAATTCCTTGGTAGCATATTTGATGGATGGTGAATAAATAGGGAGTGTAGAGGGATGTTGCAGAAATAGGGACTTAGGGAGTATAGAGGGATGTTGAAGAAATAGGAAGTGTAGAGAGATGTTGAAGAAATAAGAGATTAAATACTTGTGAAGTAATGAGATAAGAGAAGTGAATTTATATGCATTGCTCTTCTGAACATTACTCTCCTGAAGACCCGAACATTGTGCTCGAACGTTACTTCTCTAACCGTTGGGTGCATCTTTCCACTCCACGCTCTCTCTCAGAATCGCTCGTCTCATTAGTCCTAACTCTCATCTATCTCTCCAAATTTATTATCTCTCTGTTGGCTCCATCTCTCAAGCGATCAGCACTTTCTCGGTCTCTGTGTCAGCTCCCTTTCTTTGTCTCTCATGAGCAAACACGTTCTCTCTCTCCGTGAGACCGCGACTCCGTCCACTCCACTCTATCTCTTAGAAATTCTCTCTGGCTCTCCGCTCTCCCACCGCCACCCTCCCTCCCCTCCTAGTCCCGTCCCGGCGCAGGCGCCCCTCCCCCTCGGCCCCTCCCTCCCCACCCTAGTGCCCCTCCTCCCCCGACCTCCCTTCCCCACCCTGATGCCCCTCCTCCCCCGGCCTCCCTTCCCCACCCTGATGCCCCTCCTCCCTCGACCGCCTCTCTCCCCTCCGCCTCCCTCCCCCACCCCAACGCCCCTCCCCCCTCCTCTCCACCTCCCTCTCCCACCCGACGCCCCCTTCTCCCTCAGGCGCCTCCCTCCCCTACCCCCTGGTGCCTCCTCCTCCCCTGGCCTCTTCCCTTCCCTCCCTCCCTGCCGTCACCCCCACCCCAGCGCCTCTCCCCTCCCTTCCTCTAGTCCCCTCCCGCTACTACCCTCCCCCACCCCGGTGCCCCTCTCCTCCCTCTAGTCCCCTCCTCACCCCCACCCTCCCCCACCCCGGTGCCCCTCTCCTCCCTCCAGTCCCCTCTGTGCGGCCACCCTCCTCCCACCCCAGCGCTCCTCTCCTCCCTCCAGTCCGTTCCTTGGCCTCCTCCATCCCTCCACCCCAACACGCCCTCCCCCTCGCCCCTTCCCCTCGGACATGGTGGAGTACTGGAGTGGGTGGAGTGACTAGGGGGAGAGCGGGAGCCTCACCCTGCGGCTCCACTCCTATCTCCTGCTACTCCCAGCACTGCTACGACCTCGACGACACTGCCTATCGCAACTCCACCAACGCTTGCCTCTACGAGGTCGGCGACTTCGCAACCGAGACGCTCACGCTCGGCGACTACGCCCCGGTCTCCAACGTCGCCATCGGCTGTGGGCATGCGGCCATGACAACGTGGGGCTCTTCATCGGTGTCACCGGGCTGCTGGCCTTGGGCTTGGGGGCTTGGGACTGGATGGTGCTCAGCTTCATGGAGGACGTGGCCACTTTGGAGCGGCCCCGCACGGGCAATGTAACTGCTTCAATGGGTGGCAAGAAGAAGGCTGACATCTGCCGCGCCGTCATCGACGGCCTTAGAGCACTCGGCTTAGTCGGCTACGACGCTGCCGTCTTCTCCCTCCAGTAGTTCTTCCCCTCTACTGCCTCTCTCTCTACTCTATGATGACTTGTGTTGTGGGGATAACCATGAGTCATGGGATGTCAATGGGATGCAAGGCTGCCGGCGCTGGCGTGCTGGCCGTACTCGCTGGGCTGGGCCAGCCCGGCCTGAGCATAGCACGCCACACTGGGCCGTGCCATGCCGCTCATCGTGTTGACTTTCCAGGCCTAGCCTGCCCCACCATTCGTGTCGTGCCGGTACGACCCACCACATGTCGGGTCGAACCGTGCTTAGGTCGTGCTGGGTCGGCCTTGCTTTGGACTGGCCCGGAAAAGCACGACCCATCTCCCACCTCTGCTGCTGCTGCTTGTAGCAACAATACTGCAAGTGCTAGACAATAATAGTTTTAAAATACGTCGAAGTACGGGCCATCTCAAAACATCACCCTGAGGGGAACATCCCAAAGGAAGAGAACATCAATACACGATTAGATACTTGCACTACAAATACATGGCTCTGGACTATATTATTGGCAAAACCTCTCCACATCCATCCATAACAGAAGAGAACATCAATCATCTCAATTTTGAAACAGGAGAATGAATTATTCCAGGCTTCAACATATCGGGCACGGGAGGGTGGCTCAGAGCTGTGGGGCGGCCCTCAGTGGTGGAGTTGCGACACCAGGGAGGGGCACGATGGAGGGGTGGTTGATGTAGTGGAGATGCTTATGGTACTGGGCAGTTTCAAATTATTTAAATATTCTATTTTTTATTTTAAATTATAGTAATATACTTGTGTTTTTTCTTTTACATCAATAACCCTATGTCGTTCCACTTTTGAGTGACTTGGGCTAATCGCCCAATGGTTGCGCGCCAAGTGTCCAAGTCGCTCACCGGTTGAGCGACTAGTTCTAGTCGAGCAATACCTGGACAAGTTGCTTAACCGTTGGACGAAATGTGTGTTGTAAGATTGAGGAGGCCGACTAGAAGGGGTTGAATAGGCGGTTTTAAAAAATTTCTTCTATCAATTATTTTTTTGATTTAAATCAAGTATATAATATGAAAACTTAACTTAATTTGGTATAGCACAAATAAAGCCTAAATTAACTAGGTTTACCTAAATACACTAAGACCCTAAGTCTATGTCAAGATTTACAATCTTAAGATGACAAGCAATTAATTTAATTCTATGAATATAAATTGCTTGAATGTAAATTGAGCATAAGAAAGCAAACTACAATGACATGGTTACTTTTAACCGTGGTGTTTAGAGATTTGCTGGTTTCTCTAACTCACGTTGAGGTAAGCCCAAACTAATTGGACTGGCTTCACGAATTAAGCCAAACACCATAATTCACTAGTGGTAGCTCTTTCCCGTTTCGGGTAGGTAAGCTGCAAAGTCTTCTCACAACCTTCGTTGAGAAGATCACCGCGTGCAACACTTCCAACGCTATCTAGAAGTCGGTAAACTTCAAGAGTAATAAGTTAATCCCCTTACATGACTCTCACCACATGTAACGAATGCACAAGCTCAACTAAATACGAAATCCACCTCTAGATGCAACACATGCAATCTACAGCCTTCTCTTTGCTCACAAGATGCAACACATGCACAATTGAAAGGAAAATCTCACACTACCTCAAGAGAGTGAAATTGAGTGCAGCAACCACATCTCCAACTGGCTATAAGGGAGTATTTATACCCCACATCTTGAAACTACCTGTTGGGGGACAAAAATTAGGATTTTTGGTAGTACCGCCATTATAAGATCAGTACTACCGCTCCCTTCTGTAACGGTAAGAAAACTAGATGTTATAACAGATTGTTGGTAGTTCCACTAGCTAAAGTCTGGTACTACCGCAGCACGGTAGTACCGTCCACATATTGCGCAATTACCGATTTCCAAGGGAGGAGAAAGCCTTTCAAAAGGTGTTTCTCTGGAAAAAACATACTACGCATAAGTCGGTACTTCCGCCGGCCGGTCCAACCGCGCAACACATGTCGTTTTGACCACCTGTCGATCATATCACGCAACACATGCTGGTACTACCGTTCTTCCAAAGAAGTGCATATACTTCAACTAATTTGCAAAACACATTCGCAAATTAGAGTATCATGCACATAAGGATTGGGCATGATTTCTAACAAGTTACAAAATATATTTACACGCTTTTGTAATCATGACACAAGGTATAAATACATGGACTCTTCACATTTTCAAAACACATTCGCAAACTTATGTCACACGCTACAAGGATTATGTATAAGCTTCAACCATTTGCAAAATACATTTGCAAATATAAGCCTCATACCGCAAGAAGTAGAAAACATGGACTTCAAATATTTTGCAAAACACATTCGCCATGTATAGTTCCATGTTAGAAGGATTCAACACACGAGTCTTAACTATTTGCAAAACATATTCCCAAATAATAGCATCATGCTACGGAGAGCGAGAGCAAGTGAGATTAAGATATCAACACATGAGGTTCAAGGTACTAGCCATGACTCTTCTTAATAGTACGACAACCTATACTATCAATTCGGTCTTCTGACTAAACACCAAGATTGATAAAAGACTAGGAACGTACCCTTAGCCCTAGCTAGTCTAATATTTGCCTTGAATCACCTATTGAAGCTTAATGGAGGACATCTTTACTTCAAGTTTGGGTCATTATCTTGATATGCATCAACTCATGATGCATTCTTCACTTGAACTCCATCAACACATGATGAGTCTTTTCTTGACTTGATGATCAACTTATGGTCAGTTCCTTTTGGGAATCTTGATCAACTCATGATTATCTTCTCTTCTTGATGGCTTTTAACATATAAAGCCATCTTCCATCTCATATCGTAACTTCATGATTTTCAACATATAAAGTCATCTGAAGTCATCCTCATTTATGAAACCTAATTTATTCATTCAACTTATGGAAAATGTTAGTCCGTACATCAATTATTATCAATTACCAAATTTTCATTATTAACTCATAATGGAGGGGCTAGATTCAACAATCTTGCCTTTTTGGTAATTCACCACAATCTAACCAAATAATGAGATAAAAGATGTTTTGCGAGTATACAATTTGTACACAATAATTGTATACTTTAGGATAAGGTTTCAAAGCAATTAACTTATTTAAATGAAAGTATTTGTCTTTAAGATTAATTGCTAGCAAAGTTTACAAATCTGGTTGTCATTGATTATCCAACCATCAACATATAATGGAGAAACTAGATGATAATCCGATTATGAGTATATATGGACTATGGGGGTGTTTGGGACTGCTCCACTCCACGTTTTTCAGCTCCGCTCTATGTTTTTTAGCCAAACAGGTTCAGCTCCATGCACTCTGTTCGAGGAAAAAAAAGGTGGAGTTGTGAGAGCACCTAAAGGGGTGCTCCACAAACTCTAGGTTTTTTGTGGAGCTGCTCCACGGTAGAGTTTGTGGAGCAGTCCCAAACACCCTCTATATAAGCTATGTATACTTAAGGGATATGTTTCCAAGTAAAGATTCTTAACATATAGAAAAGGCAATATAGATCAATACTAATAAAACCGCAAAACATAGAATAAACTCTTCCTAAATGTGTGCATATAAGAATGTATAATGAAAACATATGTACATATTCATTTTAGACTTTTTGTGGAGTTCAATCTTTATTTTGGATCTGAGGAATGCACTAAGATATTAGAGTATGTTGTCGAATGTATACCTCCATGATTTTTACCTTTTTATTCTAATAAAATTAAATAATATCATAATTAATAAACACATTAGTCTCATATTTACATTTATTATTTATCATATTCAAATGAGACTAGACAATATTATAGTTAATATAAAATTAGTCTCATAATTGCATTTATCGTTATCATCAAAGCCAATGTAATGGAGCTTGAAATTACAACGTATTTTAAAAAACTTGGGGTATTTTTCACGTGCAACTCCCCATGTTCAAACTCTCTCTCGCACACACAAATATTTTCTAGAGACAAAGTTAATAATTCGTATTAGATACAAGCAAAATTACGAATTTGAGTCGCTAGAGCAAAATCGAGTTTGGATGATTGAATTTTTCTTATTTCTATTTCCCCCAAAAAACGAACAACAAATTGCGCTACCTAGGGCTGAAAACGGTCGGAAACGATCGGTAGGAGGTCAAATCACTTTCAGTTTCACGTTATTTTTTCGAAAACGAAATCGATACGATATTGTCGGAAACGAGAACGACATCGATATTCCGGTAAATTCGGAAATGAAACTATTCGATCAAAAGTGCATCGATAACGATCGAAAATCATGAAAGCGATAGCTAAAATACGATATTCTCCACATCTAAGGAAGCCGAAACATGCAACCATAATCAATTCTAAGCCATGAACTCATATCATCATATCACAAATTCTCAACTAAATGAAGCAGGCATACTTCAACACTTCAGTTCGATCCCATCCATCACACGAACAGCGAACTCATACTACCACAAAAAGGTCCTTCCTTTCATTGCATAATACTTAAAGAAACTACTACTACGGTACTACCAAGAAGATCATAGGCATATCAAGAACGAAACGGAACCAGGCTTCCTATAGCTGAACCTCCGGCATGTCATCATCATCTCCAAGCACATAATCACCGCCCATTTCCGAAAATTCATCCTACAAATTGCAATGAAAATAACGTGTTAGTACTTCAAATGAATTACATGCTACTGCAATACATATCAATATAATTATACCCCAATAAGCAGACTGCTCTTAATGGCTTCAAGAACCTCAAGATCACTAGGCAAAGAAGAAATATTCTTAGAACCTGAAAATTTGTATTTTGGTTGCAGTTAAAGCTTCATATATCGAGCCCAATTAGGGCTCATTTGGATGGATGCGCTGAGATCCTGGCCCATCTAGCCCAAGCGAAATGAGCCCTTAGTAGGATTCACTTTGTGTACACCTTCTGACCAAGTCAGACCGACAGACCAGCTCGAAGGGCCATCCGGCCATGTAACCTCCACCACCGTCCAATGCGCGCACCAACTCCTTTCGCCTCTCTGCCGCCCGTACGCATCTCCGACGCCGGCCATCGCCGAAGCGAGCCCGCGGGAAGGCCGTCGCCGCCGCTTGCGCTCCCCTCTCCATGCCGCCGCCCCCTCGGCTTGCTCCTCCTCCTACTCTCCACGCTTCTGCTCTCCTCTGCGTGCAGGTCCGCCTCTTTCGCTGTCTCGATCCGCGCCTCTTCCCGGTATTGTTTGCCAACCGTTCCTCCGTGTGTTGTCCCCCTGCAGCCTGGAGGAGGCGAGGGTCCTTAGCGTCGGCGAGGAGCTGGTGGGCGAGACCATGCTGCTGCGCCACGGCCGGCGGCTCTACAGGCTCGCCGGGCTGCGGCCGTCTGCGAGGTACGAAGTCAAGATCTCCTACCCGGCCTCTGTACGGCCTCAGCGGTCCAACGGAGCTGCGGAGATGGGTCCCGGCCGTGTGGAGATCGGTAGTTACCGACGGTAATTACCGATTAAATACGGTATTTTTCGAAAACGATCGGAAGAGAGCTAAATCGTTTTCGTTTTCATTATCGGATATTTTTACCGTTCTCGTTTCCGTTTTATCGGTTACCATCACCGTTTCCGTTTAGGGGAAAAAATCGGTAATTTTTCGAAAACGATTTTCGGTAACCGAGAATTACCGTTTTCGTTTTCAGCCCTAGCGCTACCTAACGTTCTCAGAGGGCCCACATACCGGCAGGTCCCACCTGCCAGTACCCCTGTTCCCACCTAAATCGCATAAACCCTAACTCCCCACCAAAACTACTGGCTTTCGGCCTTTCCTCCCAAAACCCGCCTCCTTCCGCCCACCCACCTACCTCGAGCGACCGGCGGCGGCGCGAGCCAGTGAGCGACCGGCGGCGATGGGGAAGGCGGCGAAGGGCTCGCGGAAGGGGAAGAAGGCGTGGCGCGCCAACATCCGCACGGACGACATCGACGACTTCTTCGAGAAGCAGACGCGCGACGCCCACGCTGGCGCCGCCGCCATCCCCTCCCTCCCCTCCGACTCCCTCTTCTACCTCGACAAACCCACCTCCGCATCCACTTCCTCCGCCGCCGACACCTCCGAACCGACCCCCAAAGGTCAACAACCTTTCTGCTACTCCGGTCGATAAATTTCTGAGCGGGGAAGGTGTTGGGTTCTAGACTTAAAATCCTAGAGGTTTGGTGGACTATCTCAGGGTTGGAATCGTAGTACTAGTTCCGAGTCGAGGCTAACGAATGTTTGTGTTTTTGGGAAGCAGTGGAGTGAAATTTGTTTATCATATGGCTACTTCTTATATGGTATTGATATTCTGATAGTATGTAAACCTTCAGATTTGAGACCAGGGCGCCTAATGTTTTTTTACTCCTTTCGATATATCAGCGACTAGGTGCTTCATATCAGTGATGGAATTGTTACACTAGTTCCGAGTTGAGGCTTACAGTCTGTATATAATTTTGGGTGTACTAAATTATAAAAGTTACTACGTCTACATGCTGCAGAAATTTGCCTTGACTCTCGATTGGTATATCTGTTGCCGCATTTGCATGTTACAGTGGTTATTCTGCTAATGCATTTCTTGGTGTAGCTGAACTTTTGCTTACTGCTGACAGATATTCCCGTCAAAAGGAAGATTGAGAAGAAGAGAGAAAAGGTTCTTTATCACGAAAGTGTGTTGAAGCGGAACCCATATGTACAGCCAGTCCCATCTTCTTTGGTGACA
Organism: Dendrocalamus latiflorus; assembly: GCA_017311315.1. NCBI lineage: Eukaryota > Viridiplantae > Streptophyta > Magnoliopsida > Poales > Poaceae > Dendrocalamus > Dendrocalamus latiflorus. Next base: position 18,367,014 of record CM029619.1, on the reverse strand, counting down.
AAGAAGGATAAGAAGAAGGCAAAGAAGAAGAAATTGCAGGAGGCACAGGAGGAGAGAAGTGCCCCCATGGTATCGGCTGTTTGAGAGAAATGTAACATCCTTTCTGGTTGAGGCCCAGCTTGCTAACTGGTGTATTCGTCTGTTTGCAGGAAGATGATTCGGCTGAAAAGAACCTTGACATCTGGGGTGGAGATGCTAAAGGAGATGCCAAAGCTAAAAAGGTGACGCGAGGGTCCACGTTCTCTCCTACTATTTGTAACTAAAGAAAATTTAAATTTGTATTTGTAACGTATGCCATCATACTATGCAAATTTACAAATCTTTGTCCTTGTGAAATGCTGAATTTGATGGCTTTTGCATTTCTTCTTCAGTCTTAATTGAGTTTGTTAGTTTTTTTGCATTACTGATTGCAGAGATCTACTACATCTGTGATTCCTGCTGTCGAAATTGAGCCCCCAGGATGTTCATTTAATCCTCCATTTGAAGCCCATCAAGTATGTGTTCCCATTTATGTTCTAAAGCTGCAGATATTGGCAGTGTTACCTGCTTCTTAGTAATTGCTAGGGCTAGTGGATATCTTAGCGTTTTTACTAAAAAAAACTTTTACTCATGTAGTTTGTGTTGGCATTTGTAGGATTCTCTTGCTCAAGCCGTTGCTAATGAGATGCGTAAAATCTACACGAAAGAGCTGGGGCCCAAACCTGTGCCACTTACAGTTCCCGGTGAAGCAATCACTGAAGAAGAAGTAAGTTTTATGGCTGAGGCTTATGCGTAGCTCCATCAACAGATTATTGAAATTTCTACAATCTCCTATCCTTCTATTAGAAGCCCTCTGTTCTTTTAAGTGCTTCCTCCACACTCAGTTTGTATTGGAATTTGTGAACTTGGATGTGTACTATGAATTTAAATGTTTTAGAGAGTTAGGTCCCATTCTGGAAAATCTACCTTGCACCAAGTATATTAAAATAAAATTCCTTGCATATTGATTTATTGAAAGATGACCATCCAGATACATGATATTTCAAACAACAGAAGTATACCTGTGAACAATTGAGATTATTCATCTAGTCTCTTGAAGGTGCTATGTTAGTGTTTGGTTCATTCTTGAGATTTTTCTTTCTAGTTTCTTAGAGGCGCTATAAGTATCATGAAAGCACAAAGGTCTTTGATATATCATTAGGGAAGAATAGTGCATGCCCTGGTTCTTGCCATCTAGATTGCAATGTTAGCACGCAATGCAGTTTGAGTTCTGTTATTTCATGTGTATTTGAATTGGATTGGCTTGAGTCCTTAACTAGAGATGCAGAAATCCAGACTGACAAGAATATTTAAAACTAGATATCAATGGCAGATGAACACATTCAATACAACTTTTTTTTTGCAAGCTACGTTCTGTAAACCATATGACCTGTAAATATGTTAGTTTTTTACCATTTTATCTGGAAACCATTCAGAGTATTTGTCCGCTGTTAACTTTTGAAATAAAATAAAATGGTTCTGCACCTTACTAGTGGATTGTGCGCTTGTGATTTTACATACCAATCTGCATAGCACTTGCTTACTACCTTTTGTTCTGTCACCTGGCCTGCAGAAATTTTTTCTTGATGCTGATGATGGAGATGAAGGTGATGCAGAAGGCGATGGAGACCAGGATGCTGATGCCTTGGCTGGACAGAGGTTAAACTTGACTATATTATTGAAAGTCTGTAGTACAATTGTGGACTTTTAACACATGATGCTTTTATTTTCAAAGCTTTCATGTTTACTACATGTAAATGATGGTTGTAAAAGCTTAGTGTGATTATGGTTTTTTTCTTAAATGTTTATATATTCTGTAAGTGAGTTATTATTTTAGAAGTTTTGGTGATGCTTTGCGTTTTATATGTTCCGATATTCCTCCATTGCTACCGTTAGAAGCTAACAGAGCAAGGCATGGGATATTCATTTAGGGCACCTGCTCAGTAATTATAGAAAAATACTAGTTTGCAATATTTCTGAAAATTACTGAAGACCGCAGCTGTATTTTAGAATCTGATAACAGCATTTTGGAGGGATGCTGTGTTTTTTCAAGAAAAAACACACTGTTTTGACCTTTTGAATTTGAGGTGTTTATTTGCAAATATTATTGGAGTATGATGTTCACTGTTTTGGCCAATTTGTCTTTGCAGATAATATTGTATTTTAATTGTATGGTTTATTCATTTTCAGGAAGGCCAAAACAAAAAGAGTTACAAGGGTAGAACTGAACAGAAGAGCTCGTCGTAAGGAGAGATTAAGAGCAGAAGCAGAAGCAAAGAAAATGGAAAATCTTTCAAAGGAAATAGACAGGTAGGTTTTATACTCATATCATCGAGCTCCCAAGAATAGTCTTTTTTTAGTCAAAGTTTGCTTACATTATTTTGCTTTTTTTTTTTGTGCAGCTTGCCAGATATAATAGACAAGATAGCTAAAGAGGATGAGGAAAAGGAGAAAAGGCGCATACGGCGAACTGTGGCTAAACAGGAAAGGCTCAAGTCAGCCCCACCTCGTCTGGGCAGACACAAGTACATTTCTGACTCTAATTACTTTAGTTGGCCCATATTTTTCAACCAGTACTTCTTGTACCTTCAATATACTTTGGTAAAAATGGCTATGTTATTGTATATATTTTGCAAATCAATACTTCTTTTTATATTGCAGATGCCATGTTATCTTAGTAGATTAAGGGGCCACATTCAAGTTAGTAGGCATATGTCTGCAGAATACTACAGTAGAGAAATTATTGTAGGATACTCAGATGTAGTAGTTTATATAGATTTCTTGAAGGTGTGCAGTTGACACAACTGGAGTTGCTACGATCTGCCATTCCAGAATGTTCTCTTTTGAGAACTATTATGTTATTCTGCTTCCAACGTTGCTTGCCTTGCATCCTATGTCAGAAAATAGTTTTGCAAAGCAGTTATCAATTTATCATAGCAAATCTATGTTGCATTTCTCAGCCTGCTACTTCTGTGAAACTTAGTGATAGAAGTTCAATTCAAATACAAAATTCATCTGTTCATCGTTTTCTTACCTAATACTTCCCCATTTTATGCTGTACAAAATAGGATTGACAGTTTTACTGTACTAGTTTCTGGGGTATATTTGTATATAGAAGGATTTGTTTGTACATGTTAATCTATTTCCTTAATATTTGCTGATGAATTTTTGGTTTTTCTAATTAATAATTACAAATTCCGAATCTAACAGATTTGAACCAGCTCCCGTTCAAGTTCTATTGACAGAAGAGATTAGTGGCTCCCTTAGAAAGCTGAAGGTAACACTTCTTGTTTTGTTGCTGTCTAGATTTCTGCCGGAGCTAACTGCTATATATATGTATGTCGTGCAGGGGTGTTGTAATCTAGCGAGGGATCGCTATAAGAGCATTGAGAAACGTGGGTTACTTGCACCAAGCAAGAAAATAAGGTTTGTCTTTCTTCTTCCTCTTAAAGAGAAATTAATCAGAATTGTAAGGTATTTTGGCTGAGACCCGAGACGTGTGCTGATTATAAAGGTTTAGTGGCCTTCATTGTTCTCTCTTTTGATTGGCTCGAAGGCTAAAGCATTTACTTTTTATTTACATGCTGGTTGTCAAGTTTGGCTTGGATGACTTGATGTTCTCCTCCGGGAGAAGAATATAAATGCTTTATGCTACAATAAGCTACTTATTTATGAAAGATTTTCCAGTCTTAGCACATCTATCCATGAGCAGGAAGCGTCGGTAGAAGTACCACTTTGCATGTTCCAGTACGATGGGGATCATGGCGAATTGGCGATCTTGACTGGGGGACCTTGAACATTACTGAGGAGGAAGCGTTGTTGAAGCATTTGAAGAAACAGCGCCTACGAGCCTTTGAAAAACCGCACTCTTCAAACAAAGCTGACGAGCCTACAAAAAGTTGCGTTCTAAGTTTAGAGGGAGAGTTTAGTCTCATCATATTTGTTTTTTGGTTTGTTACATCATCTAGTGTCAGGGCTATGTCGTGGGTGAGTTCTTTTGGATTGTGGCTTATGATTTAAAATTTTGAATTCTAGCTGTTTGCAAGAGGTAGTACGCAGAGAAATATAGTCGTATGCGATGTTGGTCAGTACAGCTGAAATCAGTACATTTTTTATTGTAATCTTTCTGTTGATATGCTTTAAAAAAACACCTTTTAAAAATTAGTTACTGTGGCATTAGCTATAAGTCATGAGCTTGAACGCAGCCAGGTAGAAATGTCTTCTGAAATGCCTGTGAGGCAAGTTTTGAAATATCAAACTCTCTATATCCACTGTAATAGAGAGCGAACGTGTCCTACATCTGGTTTATGTAAGTCATGTCTGGTCATTTTTACAATCTCATATGGTTATCGGTGATTTCTTATTAACCTTGTCGTTGGGATGCGGAGATGGGAAGGCTAATTTTGGTTCTGTGGTAATTAAGCGAAGAATAATGCCATTTTGTATGGAGAGGAATTTTAATACCATTTTGTTTCTATAACCCGTATGCCCCAGGCTTGGCTGTAGAAAAGCTTGCATCTAGGACGGATGGGATAGGGCTGGTACTGGCCCAATAGACCGAGCCGCTTGTGCTGGTTTACGCTGTCAAACACACCTGGGCTAGAAGTACCTTGGGCCAGACCAATTTGGGCAACCCGGCCCAAATAATGGACTTAGGCTGGGCCTCCATGCTGGAGTGCGCTGCTCTGCTCATCTCATTGACCATTGCAGTTCTTGTGCGAATTTTTTTTAATAAATAATATATATTTTATTCGAAATAACATAAATATACCTGTGCAAACGTTTTTTTTTACAGAAATGGGCTCTAGTCATTGAACCATTGGGCTTCTGGAACCTATCGCCAACAGCCGCGTGACACGTAAGCAATCTGCTGGCCGTTGAGCGAAAAAATTGCAATCACTGAACCACCAGGCGACTGCTTTCAGTTGCCCATCAGTTAGGCGATTGCAATTCCAGTGGCCGAAGGGTTAGGTAACTGGAGGCGCATATAAATGGACCATGCAGCGCGGGCGCTCGGACGCACGGTGAGCAGAGGGGAAAGAAAGAAGAGAAGAAGAGAGGAGAGAGGGAAGAAAAGGAGAGGAGAGAAAAGGAGAGGGAGGATGAGACGAGAGGAGAGGGAGAGGAAGAAGGAGAGGTTTCGTGACTTCTGTGGTAAATATTTTTGTATGTTGTACTTCATATTTTGTATATGAAGTAGATAGTTTATTTAGTGTTAGTATCCGTAGAAAATTGTAGATGTAGAAAAGAATAGTACAACTTTGGTATAGAAAATTTAGTCAATGTAGTTATAGAGAATTAGCAGCAACCGGGTTCACCTAACTGCACCAACAAGATAACACTATGTCAAGGTTTGCAATCCTAGGATGCTAAGCAATCAATTTAATTCTATGAATATAAATTATTTGAATGTAAATTGAGCACAAGAAAATAAAACACAATCGATACAATTGCTTTTTACCGTGGTGTTCGGAGACTTGCTGGTCTCTCCTAGTCCATATTGAGGTTAGCCTAAATGAATTGGACTGGCTCCATGAATTAAACCGAAATACCTCAATCCACTAGTGGTAATTCTTTCTCGCTTCGGGTAGGTGAGCTCCATCCTTCACAACTTTGCTAGGTTTTCTTACAACCTTCTTTGAAAATATTACCACACATACTCTAATGCCGTCTAGGAGTCGGCAAATTCCAAGAGCAATAATTCAAGCCCTTCGCTTGACTCTCACCATGTGTAACGAATGCACAAGCTCGGGTGGATACACAATCCACCTTTAGATGCGACACATGCAATTTAGAGTCTTCCTCCTTACTCACAAGGCGCAACACATGCACAATTGAGAGGAGGACCTCACACTAGCTTAAGAGAGTGAAATATAATACAAAAGTTATCCTCCAACAGGTCACAAGGGGGTATATATACCCTAGACCTCGAAACTAGTCATTGGGACAGAAAAATAGGATTTCTAGAAGCACCACAGGCAAACAATCGGTACATCTGCTTCTCTTAGCAATAGTCAGAAAACTAGTCATTGTAGGCAAATCCGATAGTTTCATCATGCAAAGTTCGGTACTATCGATCATCCGAAGTATCGCAGCACTCGTGCGGAACTACCGATTTCCTCAGGGATGAGAAGACTCTACATAGGTGTCTCTCTGGAAAAAATGAACTGGTATACAAGCCGGACGTTTTGCAAATTGGAACTACCGCTTACATAGAGGTGGTAGTACCGCTCGCTGATTAGACATCTCACACAAAGCTGATCGGACCGCTCACACAGAGCCGGTTGAAAGTACTAATCGTCGACTACACTGGTCCCTGACCACATCGGATGGTTTGAGCATGTTGATCTCCGACCACGTTATTTGGTTTGACCACATAAGTCTCCGACTATGCTGGTCTCCGACCACGCTGGTCTTCAAACACGTTGTCCGGATCGACCACACAGGTTTCTCACCATATTGGTTTCGACCACTCAGGTCTCGACCACATTGACCATGTCAATTTTCGATCACACAGATCTCTGACCACCACGTTGAATCAATTACGTCAGTTCAACCATATCGATTTTGACCACACAGGTCTCGGCTACGTCAATTCTACCATGCTAGTCTTCGATCACATAGATCTCAACCATGTCAGTTCTAACCGTCTTGGTTCGACCCCATTGGTCTTCGATCAAACAGATCTCGACCATGTCAGTTTTGGCCACTCTAGTTTTGATCACACAATCTTGTCTACATCGGATCCGACTGTCTTGGTTCGACCACACTGGTCTTTGATCACACAAATCTTGAGCACATCAGTTTTGACCACGCTAGTTTCAACCACTTCGATCTTTGCCACGTCGATCTTCGACCACATAGGTCATTGACCACATAGGTCTTCCAACCACCAACAGACAAGGTAGTTCTGTGATTATAACATCGATAATTCCGACTAGCGGTAGTACCGTAGAACACACTATGGTAGTTCTGATTTCCCTGAGAAGTGCATATACTTGAACAGATTTTGCAAAACACATTTGCAAACTACACTATCATGTACATAATGATTATCCATGATTCTCAACAAGCTGCAAAACATATTTGCACACTTTTAGAATCATGACACAAGGGTTATATATATGAGCTTCAACCATTTGCAAAACACATTTGCAAATATATGCCTCATACAACAAAGAATGGAAATATGAACTTAAAATATTTGCAAAACACATTTGCGATGTATAGTCTCACATTACAAGGATTGAACACATGAGTTTCAACTACTTGCAAAACACATTCTCAAATACAAGTCTCATGCCAAGAAGTGCTAGAGCAAGTGAGGTTAAATTATCAATACATGATGAGACTCAAGCTACTAGGTATGACCCCTCTTAATAGTACGGCAACCTATACTAACAATCCGATCTTCCAACCAAATTTCAAGACTGGCAAAAGACTAGGAACACATGTTTAGCCCTAACTAGCCATACCTTTGCCTTGAGTCATAGTCTTGACATGCATCAACTTATGATGGATTCTTTACTTTATCTCAATCAATACATGATGGGTCTTCACTTGACTTGATGATCAACACATGATTATCTTCTCTCGGACATGCATCAACTCATGATGTATCATTCACTTAACTTGATGATCTTAAACATATGAAGTCATCTCAAGTTTTTCACATTTGTGGAACCTAATCTATTTATCTAACTCATGAAAATATTAGTACAATTGCCATTAATTACCAAATTTCACCATTAACACATAATGGAGGGACTAGATTCTACAATCTTCTGTTTTTGGTAATTCATGACAATCTCAACAAATAATGAGATAAAAATTGAATTGCGAGTATACAACATATACACAACACTTGTATACTCTAAGGTAAGCTTTTAAAGCAAAGTTTACTTGTACGATTTTAATTAAGCATCCAACCATTAACACATAATAGAAAAACTGGATGACAACCCGATTATGAGTACATATGAACTACACAAGCTATATATACTCATGGGATATGTCTCAAAGTAAAGATCCTTAATATGTAAAAATGGAACATGGATCAATACTAATGAAACCACAAAATATAGAGTAAACTCCCCCTAAATGTGTGCATATAAGAATGTATTGTGAATGTATATGCACATATTCAAGTTTGACTTATTTAGTGAAGTTTATTCTATATTTCGGATCCGAGGAATGCAATAAGATAAGAATGTGATATTGAATGCATACCTCTTATGTTTTTACTTTTTCATCCAAATGAGACTAAGCAATATCATAATCAATAAACATATTAGTCTCATAATTGCATTTGTTATTATCACCAAAATCAACTCAATGAAGCTTAAACTTACAGTCGGTGGTTGATGTGACGATGGCCCGATCTTCCGAGAGGTACTGATAAGTCGATTGTGGAGATCTCAACGTTGATGATCCAAAGGCTCCGACCAAAACAGATCGAACCCCTCGCAATCACTACACCACTGCTCCGTTGGTTATCAACCATGCCGAACACGGTTGACCTCGCCAAGAAGGCTATCTCCTGCAAGCGAATCGAGAACACAAGCAAGAGAGTTTAAGATGCAATTTGAAATTACGAATAATGTTTAAGTTCACAAGTTGGGGTTCCTCAACCGAACATGCGGTGAAACTGCTAAGCAGAATAATTTCTTAAGAAAAACCCAAGGAAAACTAAAGGGTGCGGCCTCCTTAAATAGGGGAGGGGAAGCCACACTTATCTAATGAAAAGAGACGTGGTACTATTCCTAATTACTGTTCATGCGGCCGTGGTACTGTTCATGTGAACAGTACCGGCCCAAATAGCCCAAGTTACAAGGCCCTTGGCCCACTTTGACTCGGACTAGAAAAGTAACGTGATTTGTTTCGTAGTTTCTGATCTGCTCGGGTGGAGTTTGGAGGTGAGACCAGATCCATCTGAAAGTAGACTCCAAAAGCTTTCCAATGAGTACTCACGGGCCCCGAGAAGCCTTCTGGATCAACAGTTATGGCCATTTGAAGTTGGCCTGTCAAGCTGAATCCGAATTGATCTGGAGGTCGAATTGGATTCCAAAACCTGTCCAACTTGAACCCTTGCTTCAATTGGTTCCAAAGTGATGTGGTGCTACAAATATATATATTTTCATCATTAGGTAGCATCATATTCTCATTTAAAATGTGTTGAAGTTGAAGAAACGAATTCACCTTTAATTCAATCTTGATATTGGCCGCTACGGTCGTACGTGTTGGTGGCGTGGTCACATCATCCCCCCCTTCTTGACAGAAAACCGTCCTCGGTTTTAACATATGTGTAGTGTCACGTATTGCATGATCTTGATCATAAATCTTGGTACATGATAGCAAACGCAACAAACTCTTATTATGTAATATCATAAGTTATTTATCAAATAAAGTAAAATCTCTTTGAAACGAGCTCACCTCATAATTTAAGTGATGCGTAGGAGCTCTTGTAATTGGAACAACAAGTATAACAAATATGGTTGTATCCGTAGGGTACATGTTCTTATCAGTGGTGGAGAGAGGAAACACGGTGCAGAGTATCCTCAGGCACTGGGGAAAAGAGAAGGCAACGGGGAGAGTGGTGAGGTGGTGAGGGTGCTCGGGGGTGCCTTTAAATAGGTGCAGAGGGGGAGCACAAGGGAAAGTCCCTCACCAGAGATCATAGCGGTGATTCGACCGAGAGAAAGAAAAAGGAAAGGTGTGGGGAGAAATAAGGACGGGGATTGGGGAATTTGAAATGTGGGTCGCATAGAGAAGAGGGAGGAGGAAGTGAATCGGTAGGGGGCGCGAGTTGCGGCGAAAGTGGTGCGGCGACCGACGGTGGTGCTTGCGCAGGAGAGGGGAGAAGGGGGCATGGGTAATGATACCGTGTGGCGGTGGGGCAGATCAGGACCGTCCACGTGGTGGCCCGGGAAGGAGGAAAGGTATAAAATTTGAATTTTGTTTTTTAGAACTCCTGAAAATAAAATAAAAGCTTAGAAAATTGCAATTAAAGCTCCAAAATTCTAGAAAAGAGCACAGAAATCTCTAGAGATGTTCTATACATAGGAAAATTATTTCAAAATTAATTTGACCTTTAATTTTTATACTAAAAATACTTCTTAATTTAAAAACTAATTTTTAAAACCCAAAAAATCACAAAAAATCCAGATAAAAGCCACATAAGTTAAACTAATTAATTTGAATTAGGATTTTTATAGAAATTCAAAATATCCTTTTTAATAGTATTTTATGTTTTTACTTAAATTACTTTTAAAAAGGAAATGCCTTTTTAAAACCAGAAAATGAGGGCAAATAAAATTCAAAATTCAAGCAACATTATTTTATTTTTAAAATTAAATTAATTGTTACCAAAAGATTTAAAATAAATAGTTGGGCTGTTATAGTGCCCCAAGCTGAAGGGCAAGGGGGAGGAGTTCCAACTGCGGTGTGTTCATCAACCGGATTCTTAACACTCTTGATAACATGAATATGAGCGATGTAGACTTAGGGACAGAGGATGAAGAGGACGACTCCAACGGCAAGAAGAAGACCCAAAACTACATAGTCATGTGCTCATGGCCTAGGGCAACAACAACATTGACTCCTCCGATGAGCCCTATCGTGATCTTGACGAGGTATGCCCTTCCTCCAAAGAGATAAAACATGATCCTATTGCTGCTAAATAAAAATTGAAGAAATAAGCTAAAATAATCAAGAACCAGAATATTATGATTGAATGCTTGAACCTAGAAGTTGTTATATTCAAATCCATGAATCCTGATGATAACTGTGAATCTTGCTCATGCTTACATGATCAATTGAATAATTTGAAAAATGCACATTCTTCTATTGCTAGTCAGTTTAAAGATGCTCTAGATAAACTAAAATCTCTCAAGTCTAGTATTGATCATGATTTCTTGAATGTTATTGGCTTAGATGTGATTTCTTTAGATGTTCTTCCTTCGTCATGCTCAAACTGTACTTTGCTTGAACTAAAGCTAGATAGTTCCACTAAGAAATTGCTTAAATTTAATTCTGATCATACTTGCTTTCATTGTGAGGATAGAAAAATTAAAATAAGAGAAATGACTGAAATACTTCTTCATTCTAGAACTGAATCTTGTAAAATTGTCCTAGGCTCACGATTAAGATTAATCCTCTCAACAAGATACTTGAGGAGAAATATAAAATTAAAAATTTCAAGTCAATACTGCATTTAAGAAAGTAATTGATTCTATTTCTATGCATTTTGTGATGAAATTAGGGCTGATTTAGATTAGATACATGAGGCATTTATAGTTAAGTTCTAGTAGCAATTAGGTAGGATTAGAAATTCCCCTTGTGTGTCTTGTGAGGCTTTAAAACTAGAGGTAGTTGTAAATAAAGAGAGATATGCTAGGGCAACGAAAATCAATTATTGTGCCACATGTAAGAACCTAGCTCAAGAGAATAACTACCTCAGAAAGACCACTGAGAGGTTTTCTAGTGGAAAGAAAAACCAAGTATTCCAAAAACCACGTACCTAAGGTTGTGAAAGTTGTTAAAAGTGGCATGTTTAAGATAAAACCCCTCGAGTCATGCAAGACTGTCTTTAGGTCAGCAGGTTTTGCCCAACCCTTCTAGCAAGTCAGGTACTACTTTAGCAGTTTAGACATCTCAAAAGGTTAAGTACCATTTCACCTTCTACAAGAAGGATTACCACATTATTGAGTTCTGCTTCCGTAGAGTCAAGATTAAGAGGAATGAGAGGATGCGTGCTTTGAGGTCCATTAGAGGAGTTTCCTTACTTATGTCTCTAGAGCTAGGCCTCCTATCTTTCCTTCTAGGAATAGGTCTAGATTTGTAGATGGTTTTTTGACTCCTTTGGTGGTTCTAGGAAGCGCTTTGGGTTAGAATATCATGAGGGTATACCACGGGTAGAGTCTAGACAGGGGGAGTGCCGAACTTTTGGTAGGTCGATTCGAAGATGTCTAGGTGGTTATCGTGTGCATCCTCATGATTATCTTGCCAATCATTTTGTGCCTGCTTCCTAGACATCGTGTGGCCCAGTACTTGATTCTCAAGTCTTTCATTACTAACCCCAGTACTGAGGCACAAATATTTCCTACTTATGCCCTGTAGGTCCATTGAGTGAGGAAGGAGGATGTGTGGCTTGTTGGCTTCGAGTGTTCACGACACATGACTAGGGACTCTCGATGGTTCTCCTTCGTCGCTTGTGTATCCAACAATGAGTTGATCACATTTGGGGATGCTTCTACTGGGACCGTGATAGCAAAGGGCACAGTGTACGTCAATAACAAATTTATACTCAAGGACATCGTTTTGGTAAGTAAGCTGAGGTATAATATGCTATCTGTTTTTGGCTTCTTGATGAGGATGTAGAAGTGAGATTTAGGAGTGGAGAGTTCTAGATTCCTCGAGTGAGTTTATCTTTAGGATCTCTACGTTTGAGAGCATCTTTAGTGCTGATTTTAGTATCTCTTCTATCTCTGACCCTAGGTGTCTTGTGGATTCTGATTCTTTAGATCTAGTATTGTGGCATCGTAGGCTTAGATTATTGGATTCGATGGCTTGACTAGAGTTAATAGCAATGACCTTATTAGAGGATTGCCTCTATGGATACAAGCTATTTCATGTTCCAAACGCAAATTTTGTGGATTCTGGACCTTAGGATGAAATGAGAGAAAGGGAGGATGCTGCCTCGACATCTATTTGTCCGCGGTAAGGGTAATGTGCCCTAAACCATAAGTTGGAGTATGTCCTCTCGGACAACCGACGGTTCTTCGATAGGAAGTGATTTCCGGGAACTAGCAGACCAAGCCAATCAACAAGGAAAGCCTGTCAAGCAAGGACCTAATTTGCACACCCTATAGGCATGGTAATATTATTTCTGCGTCTCATCCTCCTCTTACCTTAGTAATGACTAATGGCCTTGGACAACTCTTGCACTTAGACATAGTTGGCCCTTCTAGAGTCCAGTTTGCAGGAGAAGGTATTATATGCTTGTCATTGTAGATGACTTATCTAAGTATTCTTGGGTATATTTTCTGGTTTCTAAGAATGAATTAGCATTTGACCTCCTAGAAACCTTGACAACCATTAGGAGTGACAATGTCATAGAATTTAAGAACTCATATTTTGCCACTTTCTGCATTGAGAGAGGTTTAGAGCACTAGTTCTCCTCACATAGAGTTCTCCTCACATAGAGTTCTCCAATAGAATGAGGTTGTAGAGAGGAAGGATAGAACCCTTATAGAGATGGTTAGGACCATGCTAGATGAGCATAGCACCCATAAGAGGTTTGGGCTGAGGTGATTTCTACTGCTTGCTAGATATTCAATAGGGTTTTTCTTGAGTTCGTACATAAGCAAAACTTCATTTAGTTTATATTTGGTCATAGGTCTAGCGTCTCTCATTTTAAAATATTTGGTTACAAGTGCTTCATTTTTAATCATGATAACTTGGACAAATTTGAATCTAGATGTTATGATGATATTTTTTCTTGGATATCCTGCTCATTCTCATGGCTTTCGTGTATTTAATTTAGATACCAAGAAAATCATTGAGACTTGTGAAGTCACTTTTGATGAGGCTAGTTTTGGTACTAGACCCGATAGTGCAGATACACAGGTATACGGTAATCAGAAGAGCATCTTCATCGATGATGACCCTAACTTAGAGGATGAGGACCCAATCCCTTCTTTAGTCATTCCTAAGTTGGTTGAAGAGCCTACTTCCACCACTCCAGCTGCCTCCTCTCTTCTTCAATAGAGCTGCCTCCTCCCACCATCATTGGCGCATCGATTGGCTCTACTCCTACCTCCATAGCTCATGGTAGATGCCACATCTGCATAAGACCTCCTCTTCATATTCAGTGATGACACCCTCAAGAGAAGATGACTGGGGAATTTCATAAGTGAGTTACTCACTCTATGTTGATCTCTCTAGTTCTCATACATATTCTGCTTTTCTTGCATCTTTTGAACTCCAAGATGTCTCCCATGCTTTATCTGATTCTTATTAGATCAATGCTATGCATGACGAGCTTGAGAACTTTAAAATAAACAAAGTCTGGATTTTAGTTGAACCTCTTCCTAAGCATAATATAATTGGAACAAAATGAGTTTTAAAAAACAAGCAAAGTGAGGATGGATTGGTAATTCACAACAAGGCTAGGCTTGTAGCTGAAAATTTTTCCACGTAGAGAGCTTAGACTTTGAAAAGACCTTTGTACTTGTAGTTGGATTAGAAACCATTCATATATTACTAGCATTTGTGGCATTTAAGGGCTTTACTCTTTTTCAAATACATGTCAGGAGTACTTTTCTAGATGGGTTCATAGAAGAAGTCTATATCAAGCAACATCCTGATTTTCAAAAATCCTAAGTACGTAAACTATGTGTGTAAGCTTTTCAACGTCTTGTTTGGATTGAAGCAAGCTCCTAATGGTTGGTATGATAAGCTTAGAGGTTTATTTTTTGCTTAAAAATGATTTCAAAATAGGAATGATAGATAAAATCTTGTTCACTCTCAGGCATGATAGTGACCTCTTACTTCTTCAGATTGATGTGTATGACATTGGGTGGATTCTTTTGGGCTGTGACTTATGTATTTTGGCTTAAATTTTTGAATTCTGGTTGTTCGTGAGATAGAGTACGGAGAGGGATACTCGCTTATGATTTGGCCGATATAGAGAAAGTTGGGACATTGTCTACTACAATCGATTTATAGACCCTGTATTGAAACAACATTCTGTTTGAAAGCTAATTATTGTAAAAAACCATGCCACAAGCCCAAAAGAAGAGAGCCATTATATTCGATGGTTCTTCTCATGCTTTGGTGCCAAGATTTTTAGATTATATGAGCAAGGAATTAGAAATGTGTATGATAGACAAGTTGACTTTTTCCTCGATCTTCAAGTGAAACAACTAAAGGAAGTGATCTTCATTAATCAAAGTACACAAAGAACCTTCTTCATTGCTTCGACATAGGAAGTAGCAAGCCAATGTCTACTCTAATTGCCACTTCTACCATGTTGGATCCTGACGAGTATGGAGAGCCCGTGGACTAGTAGGAGCACCGCAGCATGATTGACTCTGTTTTCTCCATCTCATGGTTTCAAGGCCAGTCATATAGTTTGTTGTGTATCTATATGCTCGATTTTAGGCTTCCCTCTCATGCCTCACATCGTCAAGCAGTACGTCACATCTTCAAATATCTTCATAACACTCTTGACTTTGTGCTTTTTTATGCTGATTTTGTGGAGTGTAGGATAAATAGAAAGAGTATCTCTGGCACTTGTTACTTCTTAGGTATATCTCTTATCTCTTGGTCATCTAGGAAGCGGTCTTCTATTGCATAGTCTACTGTTGAGGTGGAGTATGTAGTTGCGGCTACTAGTTGCTCTCATGTTCTCTGGATCTTATCTATTCTGTGGGGTTATGGATTAGTCTTTTATCTTTGAGGTAAAGTGGATGTAAAAAGGTAGCTACAAGCCAACAGATGTGTCAACAGTTCGAGGTCGTGTGGTTGACGGTGGCGTGATGTCTCAACGAGCCCATGGGCCACGACTGGGCCGGACAAAAAGTAGTTAGAATAATGTAGCCCACACTTGAGCTATTCACGTGAAAGCGTAGGAGAAGAATACGCTTCCCCGTTGGGCGATGACGAGAGGTGGTTTTGTTCTGACGTAAGATCCAACGGCCAGCCCAACTCCCCATCTCCTCCGCCGGTGACCACCACCACCGCGGCTAGCGCCGCCCCCTCCCCGTTTTGCTGTCATCCTCGCCCTCGGTCCCCGCCCCTGCCCCCCGCCCGCCGCAGGGTAGGCGCCGTCTAGTCCGGATCTCGGTCCCCGCTATCTCTGCTCACGGGCGTCGCTCGCGCGTCCCGCGCCTTCGACCTCCGGTTCACCTTTCTCGGGCACCGAGATGGGCAGCGTCTCGTGGAAGCGGCTGGAGCTCGCCGTGCTGTGCCTCTACGCGCTGGTGTTCTACCTCGTCGTGATCCGGAGGTCGCTTCGCCTCTCCCACGGTATCCATCCTTCTCCCCTTCCGCTGGTTCTTTCATTATTATTCCTTTTTTTTTGAACTCTCTTTCATTATTATTTCAGTACGCCATGCTGGTTTCAGAGCTGCTTCTCATCACATTCTCTCTTGATGCGCAGATTACTCTGGGAGGCTGTACGGCCTACAAGCAGGATCACTCGCTGGCCGTCTGAATGTATGTAAAATTTTGCCTGTTTTTGACACAGTCTTTTAGCTTACCGGGAGATTGAAGAGCTGCCCGTCTGATTTTGCTTGTCTTCTGCTGCAGGACTTGTCTGA
Source organism: Dendrocalamus latiflorus (assembly GCA_017311315.1). NCBI lineage: Eukaryota > Viridiplantae > Streptophyta > Magnoliopsida > Poales > Poaceae > Dendrocalamus > Dendrocalamus latiflorus. The sequence goes on along the minus strand of CM029619.1, from coordinate 18,350,674 downwards.
TCCACAATGGAGGAACTTCCGTGGAAACTTACCTGTTCTTACTGTTGTAATGTACGCATTTCTGATTTTGGTGAATACGCTGCGCTATTGCTATATCTTGAAGGGCAGAGGGGCCTCGTTGTTGTGGCTTCTACTGTCGTTGAGTTATTTATGCTATCTACATGGTGCTTGGTATGCTACTGATCAGTGCTCATTTTCTGCCTTTTCTCCGCCTTCATAGTTTTTCTGACTTATTTATCTCCATGGCAGTGTTGGTTTCATTATTGTAATAGCATGGATTAATTACTCCATAGTGAAGGTCAGTGCTTGCATCTTTGATCAAAAATTCAAAACTACTGTTTTGATTTAAATTGTCTTAATCTTTGCTCTACTGTTGCGTGCATAAATATATAGAGAGATAATGTTGCAAACAAAACTACATGGAAAAATCCAATCTGCTTGTTGGTTCACTGGTTGGAATTCTTGTTATGAGTACTAGCAGTGGTGTCATTGTCAGTAAAAGCAACAAATTGTGTCTTTTTGGGAGCGGATGAACTTTCTCCGGAAAATGTACAACGTTGCAACTTGCAACGTGATGTAAAGCATAGGAAACTATTCCTGCAATGGAAACATGTAATATATCGAGCACGTAGAAGACAAGCAGCACGGTACATGTATAAAATGAATAGGGTGTACTGTAATGATTAGGCATTGCCAAATCAGTGAATCTTTGAGTCATCATGCCAGTGGGAAGTAGAACTGTGTCTTGGCAGAATACTTGTGAACTGTTGGTTGATGTGTCAGCAAACCTTGTGTCTTTGATTATCCATGATTCATTCATCAAGGGCAACTTGTTGACCATAACAATTAAACTATCGTTGGATTGGGTGGTTGAAACATGTTGTTGGAGAGATTGAAAATGGTATGCTCAATTTAGTAAGTCAAGTTGATGCCTGTGTTGTTATGTGATTATCATCAACCAATAAGTGGTGCCGTCAGTTGCAAGCAATCATACAGGCTGTTGTGTCTAGATCAATTTCAGCTTTACTCTGTTGTAATTGATAGATAATGGTTTCAATTTTGTTGTTGATCATAGTTTTCTATTCTGTAGCTATTTGCTCGATTTAAGTATTGTATTGGCCTCATTTGGAGCTTCAACTTAGCTGTTCTTATACTAAACCGAGTCTATGAAGGATATTCATTCTCATTGTTTGGGTGAGTTTTTTTGATGCTGCTGTACTGCTTCATGCAATTTCTCTTAGCAATATTTTTTTCTTTAATTTTTTATGAGATTTAACTTTCTTATCTAAATAGGCAAAAGCTTGCTTTTCTAGACAATTATCGGGGTACATTTCGATGGCACATATGCTTCAATTTTGGTATATTTCTCCTTATGTTGTCTTGGTTTGATTGAAATAATGTTTATACATTGAGCTGTTGATGCTTAGTGTATACAAATTTATAACATTTTAAATTAGTTTCTCTTCAGATTTCTGGAAGGTCATGAAAGTACTTATATTCTGGAGCATTTTTATGTTGAGTTATAACACTGAACAAAAAAAGAAAACTAGTGCCTTCAGATCTTTTTGAAGACATGGTGTCAGACTTGTTGGTCCACAAATTATTTGTTGTATCAACTGTGACAAATTATAATCCCAGTCGCTAAGAACAGGTTCCCAAAATTTCATAACACCATGATTGCATTAAAAGGTTAAAACCAATGAGGTAACAAACTGAAGTTACTGAACTGCTTGATATACACTCCTTTCCAAGTCAGTAGGCACTGTTTCATTCTGCTTGCTGCTGTGAGGTCAAATGCCATAGTATAGACTGCTCTTGCAACATGTTAAAAGTTCAGACTTCAGACGTAATTCATTGTTTCAAGTTGTAGTAGGCTTGATCCAATCATCACGAAAGTTTCTTCACATACAGTTAGTTCGTCGTAGGTCTTATGATTTTTTAATTCTTCGTGTCTATGTGTCCTGTACTTTGTCTAGGTTACTTGATGTAATATTGTCAAATTTGTTGTTTTTATGTCCCATTTAATTTCGTGTGGCAGTTGTATTACGGATGATTAGCTTTGGATGTGATTACTGCTGGACACTTTGTTCTTCTCACTTTGACCATAAGGTACTATGTTTACCTGATACTTACCTTGTTGTACGATATCATGCATACTTTAGTGTTGCAGCATCAAATGCTTTGAAGTATGTAAAGATAGTTTTACAAACATTGTTTTCCTTATCCACATGCATTTATTAAGAAGTTTGTTTTTAAATTCAAGCTATTCATTAAATGCTTTGAAATTGTTGACAACTGTATCCACTTTCAGTTATGGATTCAAGCCAAGCAGTTTGTCTTATGGGTTCGAGTTTGTGTTAACACTTGACACTAAAACCAGATGGGATCAGCTGGTCCTTGTTTCCAATTTTTGTGTGTACTTGTGAAAATTTAATGACAAGTGAACTTGCTGGTTTTCAGGTGAAACATAAAACAAGTATTTGGTGGTATTTTCAACTGATAAGATTTGAACTTGAGTTGTCTACGCTAACTCTCTGACCAACTTATCTATTTCAAAATGACAAGATGACATTTTACATTGCGACTATATCCATGTTAAGCAGTTACCTATTACTACACGCTAGTTGCATATGATACTCATCAGCAGAAGTTGTGAAGTATATTATAATCTGAGTTATCGATGTACCCGGAACTACAGTTTTATGTACATATGCTTTGCTTGTAACGTTCTAATTTGGTTATGAAAACCTATAGGAGTATAGGATTTAATAGATCAAAGTTAAGGGAGTTATAGAAGTTACAGGATTTGAATTTTGCTTTGTGGCATCGAGTTGATACATAAAGCTTGCCTAGACTTGTGCACACCCATAGTTTATGAAAAATACAGATGCAAGGAAGTAGCAATAACAGCTTCCTTTTTGAATGTATAAATTCTATTATATTTTAGATGCAGAGCACACACTATTCTTTCATGTTTGAAATATGTTGTCTATCTGGTTGACATACTTGTTGGACCATAGTGTGTCTGAGCAAACCTGATTGTGTTTGTATCTAGGTCAACTCTCAAAACAATATTATGAACTAGGGGTGCAAATGGGTCAGGTTATTCCTGACTGATCCGTAGCCGAATCCAGTCGGGACTGAATTCAAGAAGCAAATTCAGTATCCGGCCGGATTCTGTACCAACATTGGATCAGTAAACAGATCAACATTGGAATGCGAAGCTCGACCACACACTCAAGACTCTTGGTTTCAAGCAAAGTGAACACGAGCACGCTATCTACCGGCGCGGCCGCAGCGGCACGATCCTGCTCGTCGGGGTCTACGTGGACGATCTGATCATTACCGGGTCATCCAGGCGATGGAGGAGTTCAAGGGCGAGATGAAGATCAAATTCCAGATGAGTGATCTTGGTTTGCTGTCATTTTATCTTAGAATTGAAGTGCAGCAGGATAGCGGCGGCATCAGTCTTGGCCAGGCGCACTACGCCGCGCGGATTCTACAGTTGAACGGCATGGAAAGTTGCAATCCAGCCCACACCCCGATGGAGGAGAGGCTCAAGCTCAGTTGAGACAGCACTGCCATGGAGGTAGACGTCGCGGAGCATCGGTGCATCGTCGGCAGCCTCCGCTACCTCATCCACACGTGGCCAGACCTGGCATTTGCTGTTGGTTTTGTGAGTCGTTTTATAGAGTGGCCAATGAAGGAGCACATGGCGGCCGTGAAGCGCATCCTCCGCTACGTCGCCGGCACAATCCACTACGGGCGGAAGGATGGAGAGGTGCGGCTGATTGGTTACAGCGATAGCGACCACGCTGGCGACATCGACACAAGGAAGAGCACGAGCAGCACGCTGTTCTTCTTGGGTAATAGCCTGGTGAGTTGGCAATCGCTCAAGCAAAGGGTGGTGGCGCTGTTATCTTGTGAGGCAACGTATGTAGCTGTCACTACTGCCACGACGCAAGGACTTTGGTTGGCTTGGTTACTCAGTGAACTCCATGGGAGAAAAGCTGAGATGGTCGAGCTGAAGGTGGATAGCAAGTCCGCCTTGGCGCTGAGTAAGAACCCGGTCTTCCACGAACGCAATAACCACATCGATCTTCGTTACCATTTCATTAGGTACTGCATGGAGGATGGGAGCGTCAGCGCTGATTTCATCAGCACCAAGGACTTACTCGCTGACATTTTAACAAAGGCATTTGGGCGAGTCAAATTCCAAGAGCTACGTGCAAGAATTGGAATAGTCTGAATCAATTCAGAGTTAGTGCACAAGGATTAGGGGGAGTTTTGTTAGAGTAATCCTGTGTGCATGTGTCAGTTAGGAGTCAGTCAGTTTTGAGCTATTCTTCAGGGTGCTCAGTCTAAGTAGTTAGGCAGTTAGCAAGTTGATCATGTTTGAGTTTTAGGCACCACTAGGATCATGTTTAATTGGCCACTTAGGCCTTATTGGAATTTTCGGCTATAAATAAACAGGAAGAAGAAACAGAAAAGCTGCTGCTAAATCGCAGCACAAAAACCTGAGTTCAGAGTTTTTTTCTATCAGTATCTGTCGCGATGTTCCCGTGTTCGTAACTCCAAATTTCTATTCGTATCTGGCCTGATCGTAACTGACTCTGAATTTGGGAAAAATATGGGTTAGGATATGGTATTAGCAACATCTGTCCAAATCCAACCCGTTGCACCCCAATTATGATCTGTCTTGTTTTGTAAACTATTATTGGGCAAATTAGCAAAGCAACTTGTTTAAAATGAAAGTGATTTGGGAAATATAGAGCTTTTATCTGATATGTGTGGTTTATGCCCGATGAGAGACCAATAAATTTATGCACAACTCATGGATATCCATGCCCCTGAATTTTGTTTTTGACCATAGCTTTGATCAGTATTCTAGAAAGCGCTAGGTGTGCTGCCTGCCTGGCGCCTAGGTGCCGCCTAGGCTGGCTAGGCGGTCGTCTTTTAGAACAGTGCCTTTGATATAGCTATATTGTTGACATACCAGCTTTCACATACACAAAACACTCTTATCTTGTCCAACATACCAATACCGGACTGTACTGACATGAGTACTCTTGGTACAGAAACATATGCAGCGATGCCAAATTTGTTATTCTGGCAAGACATGCTACTTTGCTTTGCAGGTACTTTATTCTTCCGATTTTCTTGTATTAATTAACCTATTGTTGTTGACAGTGATGTTCCAATGTAATACTGATACATGATAGAGCCATTGTTAGTTTTGGACACATGTAATATGGTATCCCTTGAGTTTCCTGCAAACTAGGTGTTGTCGCTGGACAGAATGAAACTACTAGAGTTATTTAGAAATGTTGATAATTACCAAGTGTAAATGAATGGTTAATGTTCAGCTGACACCAGGTTGACTTGTTGTGAGCTATAGGTAGATGCAATATAAACATTCTGGGTTGCCTGTAAAGTAGGTCGTGATATTAGTATATCATTTTCCTATTGTCTATGATATAGCCTTGTTGAATTTTGAGCATTGGTAACTCTTCTATCCTATAAGCTATTCCTTTACAAAGTGAACTATATCAGTTATTTGTATCTGGTGATAAAATTTTGCATTGTTTTTGGCAGGAGAGAGGGCTCAGTGTTGACAAATACACATTCCTATCGTATTTATGCTACTTGACATATGCTCCACTCTATATTGCTGGACCTATTGTAAGCTACAATGCATTTGCAGCTCAGGTTGGTCTTTTCACTAGTTTTTTTTAGTTGAAATGTCTCATTTCAAGCTGAAAGTAGCAGAATTCATGTATGAATTATGAAATGAAAATGATTTGCAAGAGTTAACATGATTCTTAGGTTATAGAGTCAAAACAATACTTGGATAAAAAATTGCAGTAATTTGTACCATTCAGGATAATGATAGCACATGGTATGCATATTGCACCCTATTATTTTTGTGTATTCTTATGCACATCATGCTTTAATAGCTTTGAAAGTTCTAAAATGGAATTGCTGAATTAGTAGTAAGTAGGTTAATCTATAACCTGGCATGATTCTTAAGTCCAAATTTCAGTCTTGAGAAGAAATGTGAAAGACATTTGCAATTTAGATCTAGTGAATGGTAAAGGATCACTACTTATTATGATTGTTATGAATTTGTCTTTTCCAGTCCTCTATACGTGAGTTCAGGTCCCATTTTTTCCTTTTCATTTTGAGAAATATCTTCCAAGCTGATTGTAACTTGTAAGTGATTTCAAATGGCACTGGGTGGCTTTAGGAACTGTGTGCAGAGCATGGATCGGATTACCGGCGGTTACTGGCCGGTAACCGCCGGTAACCGGATTTCCCGGCGGTGAGCGGGATGAAAAAAACCGGCCGGGTTTTTCGAAGTGCATTTATATTTGTGAGTCTTTTGTGATTGCATAATGCATCTTCTAGGTTGGTTTAAACCCTTTTTGTATTAGATTACCTATTGTATGAGCTAAATATGCTTCGAAACATCCGAAATTCAACTTTTTCTTGTGTTTCCCGGTTTTTTAGCGGTTTTTCCGGTTTTTTGGGGCGGTAACCAGCCGGTTTTTCCGGTTACCGGTTTCAAATTCAAATTTTAAAATTCAAAATTTGACCGGGTTTTCCCCCGGTTTTTCCGGTTACCGGCCGGGAACCGGTACCGGCCTCCAGCCGGGATTTAGGCCGGTACCGGTTTTTGGAACCTTGGTGCAGAGTTCTGGAGAGGAATTCGAATTGTGCTTCTTTTTCAAGTAATGAGTTTAATAGTTAGGTACAACAGATATATTCCAGTTGCATATACTAACCTGTTCTTGTTGTAGCGATCTTGCAGTTAGATGTACCTCAGAAAAATTATTCAGTTGTACAAATATCTTGGTATGGGCTGAGGTGGATCCTAAGTTTCCTTCTTATGGAAGCCATGACACACTTTTTCCACTACAATGCTTTTGTAGTTAGGTAATTGCTCCTTTTTATATAATACGATTAATCCTTTCTTATGATTATGATTATATTCTGAAATTTGAATTAAATATTCTGATGACAGCCGATTATGGCAGCAATTATCGCCGTTTGAGATCTTCATCATTAGTTATGGGGTAAGATTATATTGTACATATATTATTTTCCAGTAAATGTGCTATGAATTTACTTCTGAGTTCTGTCACTTATGATTTTTTTTCTTGCACAGTTTTCAGTCAGTGTGTAGCAGTTGATATCTCCACTGGTCCTTATTGTTTCTGTTCTTATTCAATATTTTATTAATTGGCTGGCCTGCATATAAGTTGTCATGAACTCACAATATTTTATTAAACTCACAATATTGTGTTTTTGTTTTTGAAGTTGTTTGCATAGGTTGTGTCCAACTTTAATACATAAACTTGCGTATTACTAGGTTCTATGGTTCTGAACTTCTGATATCTCTATTCTTAGCTAACACACTGGTACTTCTTTATTCAATTGGTTTACATTTTTTGGTTAATAATCATTGACTCTCCAAATCTCCTATGCAGGTGTTAAACTTTATGTGGTTGAAATTCTTTCTTATCTGGCGCTACTTCAGATTTTGGTCACTGGTAATTCAACATTGAAATTCTGTATTCCACATGCTCCACTGTGCAATGCATGTTTTACCTCTTGAACAATCATTTATATAGGCGTAGTGTAGGTAACATTGGCATGAACACTGTTATAAATATTGTGTGTATTGATATGAGACCCAAAGGGCCATATATATAGGAGAGTACAAGAGGATATACCACATATAGATAAGACATATATGGAATAGAATACAAACTCTATATCTTAATACAACTCTATCTCCTTAACACCCCCCTCAAATGCAAGGCGTATGCAATAGCATTGCATTTGAAAAAGGAGTTAACACTAAAACAAGAAAAATAAAAACGAAGTTCGAGTTTTGATGATGTCGTCGTTGCGTGCAGCCTTTGAATAAACTGTCAAATCAAACCGAAGAGAAATAGATAGAAACATGACAGCGCAGATCGAAACCCAAGAGGCGACGGCGCAGTGCACAAGGTGCAGAAGACGCGCGACAGCCTTAAAGCTCGGGGCGGCGGCTAGAGAAGCGGCGGCATCATGATGACTTCTACGATCTGCACGCGGTTCAGAGAGTAGAGCGGCTACTGCTGCCATGCAAAAGAAAAAATTCCTACACTTCTATGACTGACAATAAATTTGTGGACTCGCACGGCTTGAACGAACTAAAAATTAGAGACTACGGATTTTGGATGGACGCAGTGAAATACTCAAGACTGACTCAAAAGAACAGATACTAGCAGCGGAAAAAAATCCTTTTCGCTAAAAAAACACCCCTCACCCCATCTCTTTCTCTTCACCTCTTCCCACCCGTAACTCCTCCCCTCTCTCTGTATTTCTCCATTTCTCTCCCTCACACCCGCGAGCACGAGGGGCGACGCTGGGGCAGCGGCCAGACCCAGGCGGGGAGAGCCCGGCGACCATAGCTTGGCGGCGGCACGGGCTCTCGGCGGCACGGCGGCGGTGCGAGCGTGGCGGGTGGGAGGCGGTGGCTTGGGCGACGGCGCAGCCAGATCCGCCCAGATCCGACGGGCGGTGGGCGCGGAGTGGAGCACCGACGCGAGCGCGGGCCGGCGGCGCGAAGGAGGCGGGCCGGCGACGATGGAGCAGCGGCGGCTTCGGGCAAGCTCAACCGGATCCGGCGCGGTCGACCACGGGACCGGAGGCCTGGGGTGGCGGCGGCGCGGGCGCGGAGGCGCGAGCACGGCGGCTGGGAGGCGGCGGCCCAAGGAGAGCCCGGCGGCGGCCAGATCTGTGGCGCGACGGTCGCCGGCGGCCGAATCCAAGACGGCCAGGGCCGGATCTGGTTGGAGGCGGGCGGATCCGGCGCAGAGGAGGCCGGATCCGGGCGGCAAGACAGGCTGCGGCCGGATCCGTGGCGGCGGTCACCGAATCCAGGGCGGTGGCGGTCGGATCCGGGCGGGAGTAGGCGCGGACGAGGGCAGTGGCGCTGGGCGGAAGAGACGATGGCCAGTGGCGGCCGGCGTGGATGGCCGACGACGGCGGCCAGAGATGAGGAGGCGGCGTGTCGATGCAGCCCAACGAGGTGGCCGCCCCCAGGAGAGGAGATCGTTGCTCCCAGGGGCAGCAGCAGCAGAAGTAGATATGAGGTTAGGGTTTTAACCTAAGCTCTGATACCATGTTATGAATATTGTGTGTATTGATATGAGACCCAAAGGGCCATATATATAGGAGAGTACAAGAGGATATGCCACATAGAGATAAGGCATATATGGCATAGAATACAAACTCTATATCCTAATACAACTCTATTTCCTTAACAAACACAACTGTGTTCTGATCTTGTTATGGGCGTGGGCCTTAGGTCCAATGGTTCATTGTTAGAAAATTAGAGATTAGTTTTTATCTATTAGAGATATAATATTAGATTCTATTTATTAGAGATATGATTGAGATTAGATTCTATCTATTAAGGGGAGCCTATCTATATAAGGGAGCTGCCGCATGCTATTAGAACCAAGCAAGCAAGAAATAACATAGTTATTTTCATCTATAGTCTCCCTCTCCCACTACGCCGACGGCGCTCAACCATCCTCTCGACGGTGTTTACTCCCTATGAACTAAAGTTCATAACAATTTGGTATCACCGCGGCCCTGGTCGCCGGAGCTCCTGGCCAAAGCCTGCCGTTTACCATGACTACTACTTATGGAGTGCTGGTTCCAACAATGTGGTATCAGAGCCAGCACCATGGCTTCTGCTGCCGAGTTAACAGGTGATAAGATCATCGCTGGTTATGAAGAAATCATCGCTGGACTTAAGAATATAAAGAGCATATTGAAGAAAATGATGGCAGCTAAGGAGAAGGTGCAAGCAATTGTTGCTGCACGATCTACGGTGGCACAAGGGGTAGAAGCAATGGTGGCCGTGCCACGGCAACAGCGCTGCTACTGCTGCTCCTTCACCCGGCGTGGGCAGCGATGCGACTTCAAGTGACTCTGGAGTGGCATCTTCCAAGGTCGACGCACCGGCTACATGCTACACCCCGTGACGGTGGAGGCGTTGCTTGCAGAGGCAGCGCTGGTGTCCAAGGCCAAGCCTTCGAAAATGCCTGTATCGTCCTACAAGGGCAACATGAACTTGCCTCCCTCTAACGACGAGGAGGACGAGGCCGACTCCTTCTCCCCCGACGTCCACCTCCACTGACAAGCTCCTCTGCGTCTGGTCCTCCTTCGACCTCTTCCCCGTCGCCGAGATCGCCGTCTCCATGGCCGCGCTCGGATCCACGAGATCAGGACACCACTAGCCTGGGTCCGCTTGGAGCCGGTCGGCCACCTCCACTCACCGCGGGATCCCGCTGCCATCGTCTAGGACCGTAGCCGCGCTAGCCCATCCCGTGGTCGCCGTCCCCGATCGCCGATCACTATCCGCCGCCTGGATCCATGCCTATCGCCACCGACATCGTTGTTCCTGGCCGCACGTAGGCCGCCACCTCTGGATGCTCGTCACCAGTTGCCGACCACAGGAGCCGGAGCCGTCGCCGGTGGGGAGCCGGAGCCGACGCCGCCGGGGAACCTCCGCCATCGCCGCCTCACTTCATCTTCATCCGCCTGGTGAAGCCGCCGAAGCCGACCACCGATCTGCATCGTGTTGCCTCATCCACCATCATCCGGCGCCAGCCACCGCTGCCTGGAGGTCTTCCGTTGCCCGCCGCCTTGGTTGCCGGACCCGACCGCTGGCCACCGCCCCAGCCACCACCGGTTGTTGCCCTTCCGTCGCCTCTGAGTCTCCATTGCTTGAGACGAAAGTATTGGACGAGACTTCTAACCCTTTTTCTTAGCTCCCATGTAAAAAAAGGAAAAGAAAAGAAAAAGGAAAAAAAGAGAAAAGAAAAAAAGAAGGAAAAAATATCTTCTTTTGCAGGCACCGTTTAGTCGAAAGCGCTACACCTCGTTGACATGGAACTGCAACCATGGCCACCGCCTAGCAGCTCAGGGACGAGCCACATGTTCGGGAGGGATGTAATGTCACGGGCGTGGCCTTGAGCCTGACGATTCACTATTAGGAAGTTAAGAGTTTAGTTTCTACGATTCACTATTAGAAAGTTAAAGAGTTTAGTTTCTGTCTATTAGAGATATGATATTAGTTTCTATTTGCTAGAGATATGATTGAGATTAAATTCTATCTGTTAGGGGGAGCCCATCTATATAAAGGGCTGCCGCATACTATTGGAATCAAGCAAGCAAGAAATAACAAAGTCATTCTCATCTATAGTTTCCTCTCTCTCCCTCTACGCTGATGCTGCCCGGCCATCCTCTCGGCAGTATTTACCCCCTATGAACTAAGGATCATATCAATTTGGTATTGTCACGGCCCCTGGTTGCCAGAGCTCCCGGCCAAGGCCTGCCATTTACCACAACTACTACTTACGGAGTGCCGGTTCCAACAGATCTCTACATCTATTTCATGTTATTTTTTTATGTTTTAATGCTCAGTGTTTCATTGTAGGTAGGAGGAGTTGAGACACCTGAAAACATGCCTAGGTGTATAAATAATTGTCACGACCTGGAGAGTTTCTGGAAAAGCTGGCATGCTACTTTTAACAGATGGTTGGTCAGGTCTGTGTTAAAGTAGGCGGTTTAAGTACTATCTCTATGAACTCTTCTGTGCCACCACACATATATGTCCTGGGACATGATTGTATTGTGTCAGTTTATGTACTACCTCTATAAACTCTTCTGTGCTACCACATATATATGTCCTGGGACATGATTGTACTGTGTCTTGCTAGCATTTTTTTCACACAATATATAGTTCATTGCTGTTCATAGCCTCGCTGCTCTTCGATGTGTGCAAGAAATCTATACTATGTATGCAAAAGTTTATACAAATTGGATATAGTTTTAGGTCCAGTTACATGATTACTGAGCCCCATGCATGAAACTTAGAGTTGGTATATGTCTATACCAAGGTACATCTGCAGTCAATTCATAGGCATTGATTAGTCTTTACTTTAAGTGTAGGTTTATTTGATCAACGTCTGACTTGTTGCAGGTACTTGTACATTCCACTTGGTGGCTCCCGAAGAAAGCTACTTAGTATCTGGGTGATATTCACATTTGTTGCAGTCTGGCATGATCTGGAATGGTAGCTTCTACAAAACTTAAGAGTTAATTTTCTTAAATCTCTTGACATATCAGTTGTGATGACTTACATGGTCCATTTGATTGCCTTCTCCTAAACAGGAAACTTATTTCATGGGCATGGTTAACTTGCTTATTTTTTGTTCCTGAAATATTGGTCAAATCTTTATCCAACAAATTTCAGGTGAAGTTTCTCTGACTGTGATTCAATAGACTATATAGTTTGTGAGATAAAGTGGCATTTCCTTGCTGCTGGTGCAGTACATCTGCTTGCTTAGAAGTTGTCAAGAGTATAGTTTCAATTTTCAACATTTTGTAGTACAGCTTTTGCAAGATAACTACATTTACTTAAACATATCTAGTTACTTTCTTTGTTTGGAGAAAGTTGAACCAATATGTGAATTGAGTTAATATACTAATTGAGGATCCAAACAACTCCACCGCCAACATGTTATCAAGATACGTGCAGGAATGCAAATCTATGTAGATGCATATATGGATCTTTCGGCATTCTTGCAAGAAGTTTGATGGCAATTTTACAAGGCAATTAACTGGTACATTTTTTAAAAAATATTTTTGGCAGGCAAGAAGTGCCCGTGGGATGTTTGTTCACCGTGAGTTTAGTGCAATTGCTGGTGCCATGACAATCAGCTGCCTTATGGTACGTCTTATGTATTTCTGAGTGCACAGCTAAATGGATCCAGTCATTTTCTATTCATCTTCTATTGCTAGAAGATAAAAAGAATAAAAGATTTTCAACAACGAATTTCCAATAAAAGAAACTGTGCATGCAATTGAAGGACCAAGTCAGATGGTCTCGATTGCCTTAAAGTGGTCATGATTTTTGGCACAGTTTCAGACATCAAGGAATTTGAGCTGTACATTAGATCAGTTATACTCTTGCCTTGTTACTTGCAAGAATGCTGCTTCTGATATGTTTAATGCATGTAGGTGGCAAACCTTGTTGGTTACGTTGTAGGACCATCAGGGATAAAACTTCTGATCTCGCGAATGCTTCGGAAGGATGGTGAGTTTCAAGTTCGCATCCATTACTTCTAATGAATTTTATTCAGTCAAATATACATGAACTCTTGTAGCTAATGCACGTTTCCATCTCACAGCCCTTCCTGTCCTTGCCTTTATATTTACTTCGTTCTATGTGGGTGTTAAGGTGATTGTTTGCTAATCCATTTCTTTATTTTACAAAAAATGGGTCCTTTTCCTCACAGCTGGTGAAATTTTGCAGCTTATGTTTCATATACGTGATGCTAGCAAGAATCACGATTGATGGATCTGAAGAACAATTTCTCGGTTTTGACTGGTAACTGGCATTGCGGAGGGCAATCAAACAGCTCCTGTAAGCACTGTCAAGACGATCGCCTTCCCACTTTTGCTGGCATTGTTTAACACCAACGAAAAGCTACTGTAAGCACTTGCAGATTAGGGCTTATTGGCTGGCCTGGTGATGGTAATTTGGAGCATATGCTTCTAACTACGATTTATATTTTGCTGTTTGGAAATGCAAGACATAATTAGTTGAAAAGCAGAGACAATTTCCCATAAATTGGTTGTCTTTGGCATCGTGTACATTACAGCCATTTGTCTTCGGGGCTCTTGGACGCATTGTGCAACTTTTGCGCGGCGTCAGTTGTGCCACCATTTGTCTTAAATTTGTCCTCCTTTAAAATTTCACTGGATGTAAAAATTCATCTTTTCAACAAGTGATTGATTCGATTCATTCCAGTTCAGAATTTTGGGTTCGTTTATATTGACTTTTGGCTACGGCTGATAAATAGTAGTGGCTGATAGAAGCAGATGATAAATAGCAGTGTATTATGTAAGAAAAATGGTGCAACGAAAGACATTATAATATTCAGACCGCCATGTGGTTTAAGGAATTGTGATATAATAAAATACAAAGTATATTATAATGTGTGAAAGTTTAAAGTAGTATATGATATAAGTGGTTTATAAAATTTAGGACGTTTTTGTTAGAAGCAGAAGTCGTTTGTGTTCGAAGCAGAAGTTAATATAAATAGGATCTAACCTGAAAATGTCATTGTTCCTGTAGTAACTTGGATTGTGACTTGTGAATGCTATACATCTCAAAAGGAAATCCATTCTGGCAACCAGGGCACCCTTTTGCCAAGGCTACTCCATGAATTTGGCAATTCGACAGATGGTCAGGTTCTGTCAAGACTGGTGAACTAAACAAGAGCCGTTAATTGGTACAGCCATTTCCTAAATTATTCCTTGTGTCAAACGATGAGCTTGCCAAAGCTTGTTCAACCGGTCGCAAGAAATTCTTCTCCAAATTAACTCTACAAAAATTAAATCTTGCTGTACATCCAATCATGAATCTGCAAGCATCATCCAGAACGGCGGACGCAGCGGCGGCGGGAAACCTTCGAACGGCCGCTGCACCACCTCACTCCCATCCGGTCGATGACGTGCAGGAAGTTCTCTTCGAAAGCGACGTGATTCAGGAAATGTACGCGGTTCCCGCGCAGGCCGAGGAGGAACAGCCGGTCGTCGCCGGTGCCGTCCACCCTGCGCCACGCCGCCGCGAAGTCCATCCTGTACACCGCGACGCCGGCGAGCTTGTGCGCGTCGCGGCCGTCCACGAAGACGGCAAGGAAGAGCTAGCGGCGGGACTCGAGCAGGTAGTTGGACGACTGCGTGAGCGTGGCCATGTCGTGGGTGTGACAAGTGTCCACCATGTCGACCTCGATGACGGTGAGGTGAGGCGCACGAATATAGTGCGACGTGCTATTAGTTGTTTCATAACTTCAAGTCGATCATTATGGGAAGAGGTGTAGCAATTTTGACTGATGATTTTTTTTATCAAAGTCATAGACTGTACAATACATTGATGTTGGTTTTTGCTAGCTAATTTGCTATGTAATATAATTTCTGTTAGAAAATTTAGATGTAAGAATACAAATCAAGATAGGCTAAGAGTTACATTGCGGGCTCGTAGCAACTCTCGACTCTTGAGAAAACGAGTAGTTGAGGAATGGTTGCGCGTGTGCATGTGCATATGCTAATTGCTAGTTGGTCTCTCTTGACTCTCAGTCTAATTGGTTCGATGGTAAAAGGAAAAGGGCTGCCGGCTAGCTGGGAGTTGGGCTTCACGTTCTTCACAGTTTTTACTAGCAATTCCATGAGGGGAGCAATACTTGCATAATACATGCAGATTAGTGGAATATTTAGTGGAAATTCGAGCGACGAGTTACACTTGTGGTATGGTTAGTCCAAGTGAGGCGTGATCCCATAGAATTGGAACGGGAGAGATTTATCTACGCATGGTAAACCAGTGATGCTTCCACGCATGGCAATTATGGCGATTGCTTTCAAGGGAAGATGAAAACCGAGTCAAGAAAAAGGTATTTTGGTAAGTTTACTAAAATATCAGAAACTATCTTGAATCAAAACCACGACGCTTGAGCAGCACTTGTGTAGTTTAGTTCGAGGAGCTGGGGATGATTAAGTGGATTAAAGGCTAAGAATTTAGCAGATTTGAGCTTATGTACTTTGAAAAGCGTGCACAAATGTAGTGTGTAAAACCCGTGTTGTGTGGGGTTAATAAGTTTTTCTCATTTGTGCTAAGTGGATAGTATCCGTTAGAGTTAGATGGGACTAGTTGCATTGTCTATTTAATGGGTTGGGATGGAAACTTGTAAGTTAACTATCCAACCTTCCTAGTTTTACTCATTGGAGCAAATATTCTAGGGTTAGGGTTTGAGAAGTGTGAGTGTTGTGGTGGCTCTCTTACCATCCAGGTGGAGTGGTTGTAAAATCTTTATCCTCAAATAGCAATATATCAACTTTGCTCACCTCTTATAGATCCTCTTGTTTTGGTTGATTTGGTTTCGTTTTGATTGGTTTTGATCTTGCCTCTTCCATTTCTTATCTTGTTGGATGTCAAAGACAACTAAGTGATGTAGATATACTTTTGAAATCAATCCACATCGATCTAGGCATCTGGTTTGGCAAATTGTTGAAGTTGTCCGATTTTTGCTTGATTTGGTCTTTCCGAGTGATTTGTTGCTCCAATTATTTTTGTCTTGATTTCTTAGGTGTTCTAACTTGCTCTGATATGTGATAATACATCTAAAGACATATTGGCCATCACTGTAGGGACCCAAATTTTACAATCCGGATTCCTCTGTGATTCCACCGCACTATTCCCTGGATCAGTAGATAGTGCTCACAGATTACAGTTATGATTATCAAAGTACATATCATGCGGAAGCGTAAATATAATAGTAAACTTACTCATGGGCCGATTAGGCCGAAATCATTAAATTGCAGCAGCAGAAGAACGAAGCACACAGGTGGGACCTTCAGGACTTGCCCACAGGCAGCCAACTGGAGGTTCGCGACCTAGTCCTTGACGACTTCATCTTCTCCTCCATCATAACCAAAAGTGTTGCTGAAGCGTAGCGATCTGATTCCTGCTTCTGGATTTGTTATGAGAGCGAGTGTGAGCACACTAACCACCGTGCTCCGCGAGCCAATACACAGAATGCAAATAAAATAGTATGCATGGCTTATCAAATGAGAGGCTCGGGTTATTTTAGTTGTCAAAAATCGCTTTTAGCAGCATTATTATTATGTAGTCATAGTATTATTGTTGCTACCTAGACTCCACACAATGATTGCTATAATTGACTTGATCCACCGAAAACACACTTTCTTTATTAACTGCTGTCTAAGACTCCGCACAGCGGGTGACATATTTAATTAATCCACCGAACATACGCTTACTATATTGAGTGCTGTCTAAAACTCCAAACAGCGGATAACATCAATTATATAATATCATTTATTTTATCCATCAATATCTTTTGCATTCTAGATTCCTAATAATCCAATCCTTTTGTTATTGATCCACAACTATAATTTGATCTTCGAATAATCAACCTTATTTTGCATTAACTATTTCTAACTAATTCACTAGTATACCTCCATCAAGAATATCATTAATCAAGTCTACGCATCACTAGTATACATCCACCAAGAGTATCATTGATCAGGTCTACACTTCACTAGTATACATCCACCAAGATTATCATTTATCAAATTTATACTCCAAGAATTGTTATCATACCTCCAAATTTCCACAAATTCAATTGACCCAGCTAATAGTCGATTCTATTAATCCCAATATTGTCAACATCTTTCTAGAATTAATAAAAGTATCAGTGTCGTAATCCACCAATTACCTTTGCACTCCTTAATTCTCCAAAATCATTTAAATCGTCTATCTAGTATATATATTCATTTAGTCTCCACCAATTTATTTCTCCCAGAATTCACTCTATCGTTTCCTATTTATGATCGACATGAATCCACCATTACCTTTATGTGTATACTACAAACATCCATCTCTTTTACTCACGACCCTGTTTATTCCTTCCATATTTTATTTTGTAAGATTAGAAGTGTCATTATTTGAAATACAATACATAGAAATTTCCTGAGACCTAGCAGTTTTACACAAAAACATAATGTGTAAAGAAATGTAATAATAATAGTGATTCAGATTCCATCCACCATTACATGGCATCCGCACCATATGCTAACATTTCAGCGTTATAACTGCTTACATTACCACTGGGACGACACCCAGGACAACTCAAATCAGGGCTTTCCACTGCCCTTCACTTTTCCAAACCCATCCATAAAGCATTTTGAAATAGAACTATATCTAGTTAAGTTCCCATGTCCGCCCTTGACCGTGGGCACGGCTATTCGAATAGTTTTGACTCTGCAGAGTTTGTACACTTTCACCACAAGAAACAATCAACTCGTTGCCCCACACGATTCCTTAGTCATGTGGTTAAGCAGACCATCACAGTGATTTTTCAAAATACCTCGCCCCTTCCATCATTTCACCCTATGGGTCGCTCCCACTTGCGGTGGGTCCCATACGTTGTGCGGGATGTTCTCCTTCTGAACGTCTAGCAGCTGGCTACTCCCCTGCTAGCCCGCCACAGCAGAACTTCACCCTCTACGAGTGTCTCATTCAAGCCGTCACACAGACAGCCGCTTGCACTATCTCACCACCCTCTCCTGGGAGGATGACTTTCAGGGTCCGGTAAATCTACTAAGCCAAGTTGTACTTTACAGACTTGTGGTTGTACTGTTTTACACAGGAGGTCATGACAAGATTCAGTCCTTAGTGGTATCTGGGCGGTTCTACCACTATCCACTTTGTGCTTCCATTGCACCACCACATACACACCCTCGAATCATCCGCCCAGATATTTAAGCAAGTTGGGGATTTTGGAAACATAAAATAATCATAGCCAACATATACCAGTCATTACCACCATGACTGCCCAACCAAATTTTCTCATGATTAAAGTGATGCTTGGGCGTTCTCGCGCCCATGAATACCTAAGCGATACTAAGCATGGCATATAAATTACGGACTTATTTTCGAAAGGTTACTATTATAATTTTGCTAGGGCGACAAGGTTCACATATTCAGATATTCCAAAGGAGGTGTAATATTATTCAAGGCAAACAATGGGCATATATCTAGAATATTAAACTAAACATGTATTTCCATATAAAATAACAGCATGCGATTTGATAATTTAAACAAAAATAATTTGTAGAAAATGTAGGTTCAACATGATCAAAGTATTGACTCGCCTAGCGTGGTTTACCGCGGACTTGAGCTCACACAATGCTTTCTTGAGCTTCTGGTCTCTATCTTCACTTGGAGCTTGACCTCGCTTGATCCACTGAATCTTCACGACTTCCAATCTCTAATTACGCGCTAGACGACTGAATCCAAGTAAAAGCAAATAACTCAAAAGATCCAAATAAATTCGGATAAACTCAATTTAGATTTATTATAAGTTAATGGGTGATTCAGGTGATTTGAGGCTAGGCCGGTGGTAGAAAACGACGACTCAATCTTTTTACTAATAACTCCTTTCATTATTTCGGTATTTATCAATGAAGTTCCATGAGTCTAGATGGACATATGGATGTTTCCAAAGACGACGTCTACGACTTTTAGCTTATCGGATTAATTCTTATTACTAGTAATTCGATTTGCAGTATTTTATGTGACCTTAATTAACCGAGTTATTAGTTAAACATTTACTTCAGAGTGTATACATATATTGGTTAGGTTATTTTAATGTATGATGGCCTAGGGTTACTATATTTTAGTAACTGTATATTAATATGACCTTTGATCTGAAGGTGCTGTGGAATTTTTCTGGTATTGATATTTTATCCCTAATTTATTTGGCAACATATTTTTAGTTTAAATTCCTATTTGCACTTTAGTTCCATAATTAATTTTGGGAATTCGAGTCTTTAAGAAATATGTCATTTATTTATTTCATGTGAAGTGTTAGTCGAAACCTAAGCTCCTATTTCACCCTCCTACTTATTTTGTTAACTAGCCAATTAATCACTTATATGCAAATATTTCTATGTTTTGATGGCGGCATTTTAATGTTAGGTCATATATTTTATTCACAATCAAGGGAAATCTTTAATTTAAAGCTTTAAATTTATAGCTAAACATGATATTTAAAATCTTTATGACATTTTGGATAATTAGTCAAAGTCATCTTAATTCCTTTAATTAAAAATTAGATTTTTAGTTAAATGTTCCCAACTACATTAGTTACTTATAACATTTAATCTATTATTTAAACTTCCAATAATCTTGTTATATATCTTAATCAAATTTATTACATTCCCTTTATTATTCCCTGATTTTCCATAATTTTTACCAATTAAATGGGGTACAAAAATTAAATTAAAAGTGGGTGGAAGAGATGCGGCTGGCTGGACTCGAACCGGGGCCGGCGGGGTGAGATCGTACGGTGCTAGCCACTCGGTCAAACGGTGTTACCTGATGGGGGCGGGCAAGAGTAGCATTTGAGGCGTGCAGCAGGGGCGCAGAACAGAGGAATCGGGGGCGGCGGTGCCGGTGGCGAGAGGCGGCCGGAGAGGAACCAGGGAGGACTAAAATGCGTCGCCAGGGTTGAGGGGGTGCCGAAGGCGGTGGCGTCGAGGACCGGGAAGAACCGAGGCGGACCGGCGGCGACTCGGGAGGGACTTCGGCGCCGGCGATGTAGGGTCTTCGGGAGGCGCGGAGTAGGTTTGCGACGCTCCGGGGAGGGTGTAGGTGGCTGCAATTGGATTCTTATGGCGGAAATCGGCGGGGAGGTGGATGCCAGAGTTGGGGAAGGAGGGTAGCGCCGGTGAGCTACGGGCGATGGGGGTCCAATTGCGCGGTGTGGGAGGGAGTAGAGAGCTTGGGGAAGAGATTGGCGGCCCCGGCGTTACTTATAATCACGAGGGCGGGGCTGGCATCGGGTGGCCGCTCGATCGGTCGTGTTGGCCAGGCGGCGGTGTGAGGCGAGATACCGCCGCAGATTCTTGCGTGAATTCGGGGACCGCTGGTCCGAAGGCTCCGCGGGAGGGCGCGGGCTGCGGTTTTTGCGTTGCGCGCGACGAAGCGGAGGAACGTGACGTGCGCTGACCCGGGACGACGCGCGCGGCAGAGTGGGGAAAAGGCGACCTTGACGCGACGGCAGTGGGGGCCATGGCGACGCGCGCGGGGACGGCGTTGGCGACCAACGGTCCGAAGGGGGAGGCCGCAGGGGAGGCGGGCTGCGTGTCGCGCGGTCCGAACGGAGGAAGGGGCTCGGCTCCTGGTCCGAAATGTTGTGAGGCAGGGGAAGGGGGAAGAAGGGGAGAGCAGGGAGCCTGGCCCAGCTGGCAGAGAGAGGAAGAAAGGGTGGGAGGAGGGCCCACACGTAAGAGAGAAGGGAGGGAATGAAGGAAAAGAAGAGAGAAAGACTTGAGCAAATGTTTAGAATTGTGGATTTCTAATTTAAACTTTAGTTCTCATTAAGATTTGTTAATTCTCTCTCTCTCTCTATATATATACATACATATTTTTTTGTTAGGCCTATTTTATGCACAATTCTATTTGAAAAATCCCTTTACCTTTATTTCTTTATTGCTGACATTTTCGTATATTTTTGTTTTATTTTTATTTATTTATCTACTCAGTGTTTTGATATTCACACTTGCACCTTTATTCACTTCATCATATTATCATTGATTTCTTGATTTTTTTGTTCTTAAAATTTTAAGCTCACATTTAAATTACTTTGTATATATATATATTTTTTATTATCATAATTCTTATGTGTATTTGAGAATTATTTCTAGTTATTATTTGTCCTAGCACAAAACTCAAGAAAACCCAAATACGATTTTGACCAAAAATTTTCAAATGCCAGTAAGGTGCAAATAAAAGTTTTAATTTACTCAAAATTTCAAACGTCAAAAATTTAGGATGTTACAATCATTCACCTACGAGCAAGTCATATTCATTATATTTTTTTTATTTTTAGCTGGTTTTGGTGCAACATTCCTTTAAACGAAAAAAGTTAGAACTTTAGTAGCGATTTTCTTGATCGTTGATTGGATATGTTCCTAACATCCTAGAGAAGGTGCATATCAAATTTCAAGTGATTTAGAGTTTTGGTTTAAGAATTGGCTCAATTTATAATTTTAGCTTAATTTTGATGCAGTAGAGCTTTATGAACTAAAAGATTCTAATTCTCTTAAGTTCCTTTAAGATATTTCGTTAGAATATATTCTTTAGGTCATGATTTAACCTTGACTCAAGTTTCAAGTCTTTTGGATCTAAGAATCAAAATTACACTGTTTTTTGAATTTAAAATAGTGCTTTTTTAAAACTTTTTACTAAGCTAATTTTACTACAGTGCAGCGAGTTTTCAAAATTTTAGTTTCTTAATCTTCATAGTTTCTCATAGCTATTAGAACGAAGAATCGATGAATACTTAAAAGAAAATTTGAGAACATCATTCACCCCTTTGTTATCATACCGGTCCCACACAACTTGATGATGAAAATTATCTGACAATGGCACCACGAATCGAAAGTTGAATTAAGCTAGCACAGCAAGTTATGGAACCAAAAACTAAAAAAAAAAAAGAAAATTGAAGCTGTGGTATGTCATTTCAATTGGACCTGAAGAGGAACACGAACAAAATGCAGTGCAGATCATGCAATACAAGAATTAGGCAAGAACCATCACGATACTAGCTAGATACAACATTTGGGGTTTATATATTGAATGGGTTATTTGGCTGCTGCTTATATTTTTTGTCTTAAAATTTTGAATTTTAATTATTGGCGAGAGAAAATACAGAGAAATTTGCATGCGATTTTAACCGATATAGATAAAATCGGTAAAGTGTCTAGTACAATCTATTTGTAAACCCCACCTTGAAAAGGCACGCCGTTTAAAAGTTAATTACTATAGATAAGCCAAAAATCATAAGCTAAAAAGAAAAGAACTATTAAATAGTACTCCCCAAATGGTTGCTAATGCTTGTTTATAAATGTAAATACGAGTAGTTCCATACTACAGTTGAATGACAGACAACTAGCAACAGGAACATACTTGAAAGTTGAAATTCAATTAACTTTCTAGTTACACTTGCAGCTCCTAGCTTTCCAAGGCGAACAGTATTCTGAAACTGAAATATATATCCAACAATGAACTATTTGGCCCTTCTTTTGGAGCCACCAGCCTGCAGAACAAATTGATTAACAGCATCAGTCAGGTGAGTAACAGTCCCTTGTTGCCAGTGCCACAAAGTTTTCAGTTTCCACTGTACTCCTTTACCCGAATCCATCCGATTCCATGTAATCTTCTGTACCTGATCTTTTAGTTCTTGAACTAAGAAGACATGTGGAAACAAGCAGACTAACGCGAGGACTTCCAATACAGTTCTACGGTCTTTCAGAATGTAAGCACCCTGACAAATAATACAAGTCTGTACAGAATGACATGTTTGAATGTGTAAGAATGTACTACTTGGAATAAGTAACCCATACTGACGCCATGATAAGTTACGGTTTGCTGGTGCACTGGAGAAATCTACCAGTGGCTGCTCCGGCCATCAACAGTAGCTGGTAGTTTGTTTGCTACATATGGCTTTGGTGGCCCAGCTTGGCTCGCATCGATCCTTTCAGCATCACCTGTTTCACTCTTGCAGGTCTGGCTTCTTCCGGGGTATGAGCTCCCGGAAGGAACGTTGTTTGAAGCAATTGCTGGGTTTCTAGCAACCCTCCGTTGTTCATATTGCTCAGCCACAGATGTTGAACTACCGTAACGCAGCACCGAACCAACCGCTTTACCAGGCCTGGCAGCAGCACCTATCAGATGAAGTGATGTGAATAAGTCTTAGAGTTACCAGTTACAACAGATAAGAGTTGAGGACATAGGCATGCTTGCGGATTTAAGTTAGTTCTGGAAGCTGCAGGTGCTTACCTGCAGGAACTCTATTTGCACCAACTGAAGCAGAATCTTGCTGTGCTTTTTGTGCATTATCTCTGATTAAACATCTGGAAAGATCCCCAGTGATGTTGGCTGTGCTTTGTGGTCGGTTATCCGAATAGATAACAGAAGGCCTGTCAATTAGATAGTCAAGAACCACATATTCAATTGGGGCTAAGTGTGCTATCAGTTAATCCATGCCGTATTAAAAAGTAAGGATAATACCTTACCTTGGTAATGAGTTATGTTGCCTCTCAGGCGGAGCTGCTGTTGATCCCTTGGCATAATGTTCTTCAAGGTATGCAAACTGCTTTTTAAAATGGTCTACTGCACTGTAAGCATGGTAGAGCAAGTGATTTTAGTTCCACGAATGTCGTAAGTTTATGTAGTGCCTGACTGATCGAATGAGAACAAATAAAATAAGTAATCACAACTCAATGCACATCAAACAAAAACAATTATCGCATGCTTTATTTAGAAGAATCAACAAAACAGTCAAAACTACAAGTCAGAATAATGTGCATAAATGATAAAGATATACAAGCATATAGCATGTTCAACACAGAACTAGCCTGGCTGCTGAGAACAAGGTCACTAAAATTGTTTCAGGCACTCCACTTCAGTTAAAGATGTTAAAGCAATGAAAGTCTACTTGGCATGACTACACACCTTGGGTACATGAAACCAGTCGACTCAGTGCCCTCAAGGAATTCCCTCAGCATTTTTGGATGATACTCCAGAATTTCTCTATATATGAGTTCCCTTATGTCGTCCTTTGTAATTCTCCGCCTCTCAAACTCAAATTCCATCTTTGTGATGGGCTGAGCGGAAGGTTCTCTATCCACATTGGCTATGTTCTTGAAATAAGGATCAGCAAGAGCCTGACAATGTTACAATACATTAGCTGCCGGTATTTGAGGCTACAAGAATGAAAAGTTGAAACCACTCCAATACTCCATAAGAATGATTGCTGTTAGTACTGACAAGCATGTTACTAAAACTACCTCCTCAGCACTTGGTCGATCTTTTGGATCAAAAGCTAGCATTCTCTCTAACAAACGTAGTGCAAGTGGATCTGCATTTGGGAACTTCTGTGCAAATGGTAGAGGCTTTTTCCGCCTCATACTGCTCAAGTAGCGCCTGGCCTTCTCATTTCGAATCTGTTGCATAAGAAGTACATGTGTATACAAAGCATTAGAGGATTTTATTGGAGACTAAACACTTTTAATATCAAATCATACTGACCCTAGATATTGTTTCTGGAGAAGGTGTTCCCAGGAGATCTGTAATTATATCAAGTTGATGCACCACATTTTTCCCAGGGAAAAGAGGTTTTCCAGTTAAAAGTTCTGCAAATATACAGCCAATACTCCATATATCTATCGCTGGTGTATACTGAAAGATATTGAAACACATAATGTTCAACGGCGCTCCAGATATCGCACAATATATAAGCCCATGCAACAAGTAAAATAAGAGAAATATGCAGCATTCCTTTTATGAACAACAAACATGTTATCATAACAAAGCTACAACTTTCTCTCAAAAAAATAACAAAGCCACAACTAGATGATGTTAAATCAGAAAAAAAGAGTAGACATGCCCCCCTATCCTAACAGCCTGTGCGTAGTAGATGAATCATGAAACTCAACTCATTAGATGATCAGTGTGTAAAACTCAGTATCAGAGCCTTAATTTTTTGGTTTAAGACATGTTTGGGTCATTCATGAAACAAAAGGTATTTAAAATAGTTGGATGGTCAGGTGGTCAGACAAGGAGGTCTATGTGTAGCTCAGGTTCCAAATTATGTTGAATTAATGTTGGGCCCATCAGTCCTAGACATGAGGGGCTTGAATTACAAGTAGAGATGCCCTTCTTTCTGTGAATGCTTATAAATATTTGGTTTCATGAAAAGAAATAAGCAAAACAAGGTAGTACATGAAGACGGAATGGCAGTGAAGCACTATAAGTCCATAACTAATATGAACATAAGAATATATATGTCACACAAGAACAAAATATTTAATTTGATCAGTTAATGGTCCTAAGCAGAGTGCAGCGAGAGAGAAACATGAACTGTATTGGAAGTTGAAACTTGTCCTTAATTATTATTTATTACCCATGCCATTTAACTGATATTGGTTGCCCATAATTGGTATTGGAACTTGTGAAAGATATCGGAAAAAACAAACAACTAAGGAAACGTTATGCATGTTTGCTTTGCTGTCCCAGAGTTGCAGCACGCTTACACAGTAACCGCACTAAATCAGATTACTGGAATAATAAGAAGAAAAAAATAATGAAAGTTTTGGTGGATATCATGATCCATATTAAATTAAACATATATTCAGAACCTTGGAGTAAAAAGATCCACACAGTTCAGGTGCTCGATACCACCTTGTTGCAATATAATCCTAAAAAGGAATAAGCAATTAGCTTATGTTATATATCATGACTAGCTAAAAGAAATGAGTATCATGGTGGGGTAAAATGATGTACCGTCCAAAAGATGGCAGTTGGAGTATCACTCATAGCTACCCTTGCAAGACCAAAATCACATATTTTGAGCTTACAATCAGCATTTGCCAAGATATTTTTCGGTTTGAGATCTCGATGAAATACATTTGCTGCAAGAAGCTATTGGAAAATGCATTAGTCATATCAGGGACGGTAATATCACAAATACGATTGCTTGATGATAATCGCACAGATGGAGAGTGCAGGATTGAGAAGGCAACTGGGGGGGGGGGGGGGGGGGGGGGTCACTATGTGTTGTTCTCAGGGTTCGGTTTCCCGGCGGTTACCAGCCGATAACCGGAAATCCCGGCTGTGATCGGGATGAAAATAACCGGCCGAAATTCAAATTTTAAAAAATTGAATTTGTAGATATTTGAATGGGTTCCAAGGGGCATTGTAAATACATTGGATGCTTAAGCATCTGGTTAGGAACATGTCGGGCCCATGGGGCATGATAAAGTAGTCCTTTTGTCTGTTGCATGTGAAAGAAGTTGTTCTCTGTATGTGGGGGGAGAAAAGGTAGCTGGCTGCAGCAGTGCATCGCATTATTGGGTCTCTGAGAGCAGCAGGAAAGCAGAAGGGAGAGGAGAGCAGCAGCAGCAGTGAGATATTGTTTTTACCTCTAGCATAGGACATAAGGCTTGGAGAAGATTGACTGTGGCCATCTTACCTAATGCTCCTATATTTTGTACTCCAAGATCTTATTTAACCCTCCATGCCTAGTGTTACTTCACCCTTGAAAAGGTAAACTACAATTATTGAGGGAGGGATGTCATATATAGGGAAAATGTTAGAAATTACCTTGAAATTGCAGAACAACAAACTTGCAATGGTAGATAGAACATGAGTTGATGTGCAAGAGCATGATGACCTTCTATAGATTGTACAACATACTAACTCATGCTACTGAGTCCAGCATATATTGTTTTAGCCTCTAGCATAGAGCATAAGGCTTGAAGAGGAATGACCGTGGCAATTTTATTTAATGCTCCTATATTTTATTCTACAAATTTTGTTCAATCCTCCTCCTTGCCTGGTGTTAGTTGTTAGCCTCAAGCATGAAAATAAGTCAGCATGCAGTAGTTGTACCTTATGAACTTTATTTTGTGTCTTATGCATGGAAAATTTAGATTTGTGCCTTACTGATACATGTTTTTGTTGCTACATGATATTGTAGTTGATGGCTGGTAAAAATATCAATGTTTGTGACCATGGAGAGAGACTAGGAGGTGCTGGTTAGAAGTGCAGATATTGTAAGCTTACAAAGTCAGGCGGAACGCCTGAAAGAACATCTTGCTGGGAAGCACGGGGATTTTATTCCTTGCAGTGGGGTTCCGGTAGAAGTGAGAAGGCTCATGCTAGCAAGTATGGAATAAACGAAGGCCAAGAGAAAATCTATTAGAGATGAGCGCCTGAGAATGGAGCAAGTTGCTTCAGAGCCTGTAGCGCGTGGTCCATCATGTGAAGATGTCTTTGATGATGATGAGGAAAAGCAGATGGAATGGGCTCGTCGAGAGTCGTTGGAGTTGCACCAGCTCGAGCAGAGGGCAAGAGCCCGGGGTGCGACATTTGAACATGGTGGAGGTAGTGGAAGTGCCACAGGAAGGGGTACAGGAAGTAATGCTCTTTCGAGGATGTTTGGCAGGTCGAAATCTATGAGAGTTGATTTTGATATTTTGCGCAGTCGGGCACCCATCCAACCCCGCATTGACACAACTCTTAAGAAAGAAGCAAAGTCAAAACTTGGAAAAATTTGGGCTAAGTGGTTTCATAGTAATGACATTCCTGGAAATAAGGCAGAGTGTTCTTATTTTCGTGCTGTCATCAAGGTTACACAAGAACTTGGTGAAGATGTTGCGTCACCTAGAGGGCATAAAATTGATGGGTCATACCTTGATGCTAATGAACTGGAGATAAAGGAGTATGTACAGTAGTTCAAAGAAGATTGGAGCATATATGGAGTATCCATCATGTGTGATTCCTGGACAGGACCTACACAGATGAGTATAATTAACTTCATGTTGTACTGCAATGGAAGAATATTTTTTCATAAGTCAGTGAATGCGACTGGTGACGTACAAAATGCGGACTTTTTGTATCGTGAGATCCGTAAAGTTGTCGAAGAAATTGGAGTTAAACATGTTATGCAGATTGTGACTGATAATGGTGCAAACTACAAGAAAGCATGTCAACTGGTAATTGAAGAATATTGAACTCTAGTCTGGCAGCCCTGTGCAGCGCATACTGTGAACCTCATGGTGAAGGACATCGGCCAGTTCAACGAGGTTGCTGTAGTTGTCAAGGCGACCAAGAGGATTTGTCGGTTTCTATACAACCACAATCGCCTGCATAATGAAATGCGACAACAAATTGGAGGAGAGATAGTTCGTCCAAACGCCATAAGGTTTCGAACGACATTTGTTTTTTTGAAGAGTTTTTGGGACAGAAAAGACAAGTTCATGAAGTGGATGGCATCAAATGTGTGGAGCTCCAACCATTTGTCTATGACCGAAGAAGAAGAATACATGTATTCCTGCCTCACAAGTAGGCAATGGTGGTCTTGTATGGATTGAGTCATTAAAGTGGTACAACCAATTTATCGACTACTGAGATTTGTAGACCAACAGAAACTTGCAATAGTGGCAGGACTGGTTGCACAAACATATGTACTTCAATTTGAACTTAATGACGTGTTAAAAGAAGATGAGGCTACCTATAATCGTATTATGGAGCTAGTTAATAGAAGAATTGCAATGTTGAAGCAACGCACCTACATTGTTCCAGGCAAGTACATACTTTCGTAAACCATAACACATTCTATTGCATATTTGTTATATTTTGTCTAATAGACTATGTGTGTTTGAACAGCATCGTTGCTTAACCCGCAAAGCCACAGACTATATGATTTGGGGAAGAATGCAGCCCTCGTCAGTGCACTGACAAAAGCAATTCAAAAAATAGCCGACACACCCGAGGATGCAGTGCAAGCTCTAGTCGAGATGGAACATTATCGTAACCGACGAGGCCTATTTGCTTCAAACGAGGCTTACCTTGCTACTAGTCGTATGAGTGCAGGTATGTTCAACATATATTCGAAATACATCAAAATCAACCATCAGTGTTCAACATATGTTCAACATATTTTTTTATGTGACTTACAGCTGTATGGTGGATGACGTTTGGAGCGGAGACAGGAACACTACAAAAATATGCCTTGCGGATTGTCTCACAATGTGTTTCCTCAAGTGGATGTGAACGTAATTGGAGCACATTTGCTTTAGTGCATACCCAATTGAGGAACCATCTTGGATACAAGAAATTGCATAAGGTTGTATATGTCCACTACAATCTAAGGCTACGATTGCAAGAGCATGAGATTAGGAATGAAGATAAGGATGTAGATCCTTTTGGAGATCTCATTAATGCCACCATGTATGACAACGTAAACCCAATTTATGAGTGGCTTGATAGCTCCATGAGCTACTCAGAGCCTCTGCTAGATGAGGAAGGTGAATCCCCTATGCCATCTACAAGTGTAGTTAATGCCATATTTGAGAATGAACTTGACAAGGCACTTGATGACCAACCGTTGAAGCAATAGACTAAGAAAACTATTGGCAAGTCTCATGTTACAAAAAGAAAAGCTTGTAGCCAACCAACTGAAAAATTGGCTCGAGACTTTGCCTCACTTACACAAACAAAGAAACAAGTGGTTGGTAAGAAGAAAAAAGATATTGATGAGGATATTGTGGGAAGTGATGACGAGACAGAAACTCCAACATCTGATGCAGTGGAGTACCAAGAGTCTGACGATAGTTCCTCTTTATCATCTGATGATGGTGCTGATGGTGGGACATCTCACGATGGGAGTACAAGGCCAACAAGACACATGTCAACCATTGGAATTCACCTGTGAGAAAACTTTCACACATGCTACCCAGAATGAAGACCATGGTTGTCACGAATCAAGAATAATCAAAAAGACCTACACAAAGGCTAAGGACCGCCAAAGAGATCATCCTCAACCACAAGACTCTTCTTCCTACGCATCATATGGTAGCTCATACTCTTTGCCGACTTATGAGCGTCGAGATGCCAACTTACTATCTTCTACTGATGATTCTCATTCGTCCTCGGACATCCCTTATCCTCCCAATGCAAGAATTGTTTACCAGTGGG
Source organism: Dendrocalamus latiflorus (assembly GCA_017311315.1). Taxonomy (NCBI): domain Eukaryota; kingdom Viridiplantae; phylum Streptophyta; class Magnoliopsida; order Poales; family Poaceae; genus Dendrocalamus; species Dendrocalamus latiflorus. The sequence continues at coordinate 18,320,475 of CM029619.1, read as the reverse complement.
CGGAACCTGCATACTATCAACAAATTTATAATCATTGGGTACAACATGCCCATCCCACATACACTTGGGATCAATATAAAGCCCACCTGGCTCATTCTGAAGGACTTGTCCTCATTGATAACAATGAGTACATCGCACAATCTTCGCGTTTCTCAACAATGTATTAGTACGAATTGATCCTCCATTAGTGTTTTCACTTTTTAGTATACTACTCAAGTTAGCATTCATTACTATTAACTTGTGTTTTTATTATTTCAGATGTAACACGACACTACGACGAGAGGGCTTCACCACATGGTCAACACTCAAGACTCAAGATAGTAAGGACCAATTTTTATGTACAACTTGAGGTCTTCATACTTCATTAAATACTTTTCATTTAATATTTCCATTACTCAACTTCATTAAATACTTCATTAAATATTTTTCAGTCTTCATACTTCATTCCACCAGTTTTTCCGGTTTTTTCGCCGGTTTTTCCGGTAACCGACCGGTTACCAGTGTCCTCCCGTCCCGCCCAAAAAAACATTTGGCAAATTTTATCCGGTTTTTATCCGGGATTTCCGGTAACCGGGTGTCTTCTTTGAACTGCTGTACATACTCCTTTATCTACAGTTCATTAGCATCAAGGTATGGCCTACCAATTTCATGCACTTTAGGTGACGCAACACCTTCACTAAGTTCTTGTGTAACCTTGATGGCAGCACAAAAATAAGGACACTCTGCCTTATTTCCAGAAATGTCATTACTATGGAACCACTTATCCCAAACTTTTCCAAGTTTTGACTTTGCTTCTTTCTTAAGAGTTGTGTCAATGCGGGGTTGGATGGGTGCCCGACTGCGCAAAATATCAGAATCAACTCTCATAGACTTCGACCTGCCAAACATCCTCGAAAGAGCATTACTTTCTGTACCCCTTCCTGTGGCACTTCCACTATCTCCACCATGTTCAAATGTCGCACCTCGAGCTCTTGTCCTCTGCTCGAGCTGGTGCAACTCCAACGACTCTCGGCGAGCCCATTCCATTTGCTTTTCCTCATCATCATCAAAGACATCTTCACATGATGGACCACGCGCTACAGGCTCTGATGCAACTTGTTCCATTCTCAGGCGCTCATCTCTAATAGATTTTCTCTTGGCCTTCGTTTCTTCTATACTTGTTAGCATGAACCTTCTCACTTCCGCCGGACCCGCACTGCAAGGAATAACATCCCCGTGCTTTCCAGCAAGATGTTCTTTCAGGCATGTCACACCTCCGCCTGACTTTGTAAGCTTACAATATCTGCACTTCCAACTAGCACCTCCTAGTCTCTCTCCATGGTTCCAAATATTGATACTTTTACCAGCCATCAACTACAATATCATGCAGCAACAAAAACATGTATCGGTAAGGCACAAATCTAAATTTTCCGTGCATAAGGCACAAAATAAAGTTCATAAGGTACAACTACTGCATGCTGACTTATTTCCATGCTAGAGGCTAACAACTAACACCAGGCAAGGAGGAGGATTGAACAAAATTTGTAGAATAAAATATGGGAGCATTAAATAAAATTGCCACGGTCATTCCCCTTCAAGCCTTATGCTCTATGCTAGAGGCTAAAACAACATCTGCTGGACTCAGTAGCATGAGTTAGTATGTTGTACAATCTATAGAAGGTCATCATGCTCTTGCACATCAACTCATGTTCTATCTACCATTGCAAGTTTGTTGTTCTGCAATTTCAAGGTAATTTCTAACATTTTCCCTATATATGACATCCCTCCCTCAATAATTGTAGTTTACCTTTTCAAAGGTGAAGTAACACTAGGCATGGAGGGTTAAACAAGATCTTGGAGTACAAAATATAGGAGCATTAGGTAAGATGGCCACGATCAATCTTCTCCAAGCCTTATGCCCTATGCTAGAGGTAAAAACAACATCTACTAGACACAAAGGGAGTATTACATACACAATTAGTCACAATGAAACATGACAAAATCTGGATAAAGGTATCTCAAGCGGAGCAAAGAATGTTGCTAATATTGCTCAGATCTATATAATAAACTATCTTAAACAAGAATGACCAGAAAGCTGCTAGCAATTGGCTGCTGCTGCTTCGCTGCTCCTACTGCTGTTGGCTGTTGCTGCTCTGCCGCCGCCGCTTGTTGCTGCTGCTCTCTCCTCTCCCTTCTGCTTCCTGCTGCTCTCAGAGACCCAATAATGTGATGCACTGCTGCAGCCAGCTACCTTTTCTCCCCCCCACATGCAGAGAACAACTTCCTCCACATGCAACAGACAAAAGGACTACTTTATCATGCCCCATGGGGCCGACATGTTCCTAACCAGATACTTAAGCATCCAATGTATCTACAATGCCCCCTGGAACCCATTCAAACATATACAAATTCAATTATTTGAAATTTGTATTTCAGCCGGTTATTTTCATCCCGGTCACAGCCGGGATTTCCGGTAACCGCCGGGAAACCGAACCCTGGATGTATCATTAGGTTATAAATCCTTTTTTCATAAGTGCCGACACAAACATTACAGCAGAATCAGCTACTAGAATAATAGTTTGAATTGTTGTCTAATGACATCTGTATCACTCCCATTGTTATAACACAGTGAACACAGTAAATGGAGCATTTCTCGCGGCAAGCTGTTGGAATATGCAAAAGAACCATATTTCATGTGAAAATAAATCAATTACCTGTATGTATGTATTTCAATCCTCGAAGTAACTGGTACAAGAAAAACTGGTAATGTTCTGGAGTTAAGTCATCATTAGCCTTTATAACTTGGTGCAAATCAGACTCCATGAGTTCAAAAATAACATATATATCCTTGAACTCTCTCCTTGATGGAGGAAGTAAAATATGTTTTATTTCCACAATATCTGGATGTCGTAAGAGTCTAAGCAACTTGATCTCACGAACTATCCGTGTTGCATCAGAAACATGTTCAAAGATGCCATTGATCTTCTTGATAGCAACTTTGTCACCAGTGTGAGTATCCAGGGCGGAGCAAACCACACCATAACTCCCTTTCCCTATGACCTCTTCTATCCTGTACCTGTTTCCCTCACCATACTCGGTGAAAAAATCCATTTCAGAACATGTCTGCATCACAAAGGACAGAAAAAGAATCAGCTTGAACAGTGCTAATTTACGTTTGTTTGGTATTAAATAGTGGCACTTGAAAAAAATCTAGCTAATTTGTAAACGAAAATGACTACATCAGAAACTAAGGATCATGGTATAATGCAAAACTATCATGGGCTGAATAATATCAATTAATAATTGTTATTTGACAAATTGCTTGGAGCCAAAGGGGCATATTTACAACTAAAAAAAATCGAAGAGGAAACTTTCGTTCTCCAAAAAAACAAAGTTTGTCCAACTAATGGAATTAGAATGACGTGAGGCATACATATTACTGCATAGATTAGATGAAATATGAAAAAAAAACAGGACAAGTTAACGAGCCAACTAGCCAAGGCCTCAATCAGCAGGGGCAACGATTAGTTCATACTCGGCTTTAGTGAATTCTAAGGTAACTATCTTGCAGGGCAATAGTCAATGAACAGTACACCATTTATATCAAACTTCAATTCTCAAAATGAACTGACAAGATCTTTAAACCAATAGCCTGTGCCAGTTTTCACTAAAAACTATCTTACGAATTTGTAAAGCAACATTTGCCCATTCTGTCGTGCTACCTCAAAGAAAAGGAAATATAGCACATCCACTCCAAATTCAATGGATCTAACTAATCACTAAAAATTCACATCACGAACAAACCTACCAACAAAATAACACACATAGCACAGTAACAGTTCAACAAATAGAAGCTGCAAATTAGCAAGATCTCGAACCAAGAATACTAATTCCTAGCACAAACACTAGAACAAATCAAAGAAAGCAGGAAGGAAGGATCAACAAAACAGATAGAGAACCAGGACCTTCTTCCTCTGCTCCTGCTGCATCCTCCCAGCAGATCTCAAGAACCATCCAAGAGAAGAGAGGATCTTTGGGCGAGGGAGCAAGAAAGGGGCCAAGAAAGCAGCTCACTGCTCACGCGCACAAGAAGTAAAGCTGGAAGAGGACTGAAAGGAAGGAAGATGCAGCCAAGGAATCCTGCTGTGATCTAGGCAAAGCTCAGGGCCACATAGTGAGAGAGAGGGAGGGAGGGAGGGGTCAGGGGAGTACTGTGGTAGCTGAGGAGTCGAGACTCAAAAGAGGGAGACCACCGTTGGCCTCTGATTTTCCAATTTATATTGGATTTTCTTTAATTTGCAGAATAATTTAATTTTCTTTTCTATTTTCTCTTGGCTTTGTTTGATTTGGAAGCGCCACGGCTGAGAGCGCTCCCACTAGAAAAAGGTCATGTTTTTTTTTGGCTTGTCTGATTTCTTTCTAGGATATAAGACATGTTTTTTTTGGCTTGCCTGATTTCTTTCTAGGATATAAGATTTTTGGCGATTGTTTATACGAATGAACTGAATAGTAATAAATTGATTCGAAAAGGCTATTATGATAAGTCGTTTCGAAACGGCGGCGGAGAAACCGTCCGATTTGTTTGTTTCAGAGAAGTCATAAGTTGAAAAGAACTAAGCGACTTCTGTTTTTGGATTTTGGCTTCTTTGAAAGAAAAAGTCAAAAGTCAAAATGAGACAATATTTTGAAACAGATTCTTCAAATGACTTCTCGAGTCTAAAACTGTATGTATCATCCGCGTTAACGTCTCCACCATCCTCTATCATATTGAAAAACGTAGATAAAAACCATCAGCTGTAGTCAAAAGATATCAGTTACAGTTTAAAAGAACACCCGTATGTACGGATTGGGGCACACGAAGCCATCTGGTACTGTCCCCATGTTGTGTTTGTTTGGTAACTAATTGCTCTAATTTAGGATGTTTCTTCTATGAGTAAACGAATTTTGGGTGGTGATTCGGTCAATTGGCTTCTCTTTCTTCTCTAAATATTACTCGCATGAACTGGGTTTTACAAAATATGCACGCGCTTTGGCTATCAGTAGCTCCTACATCTTGCCTAGTCAGTAGGGTATATATATGCGAGTCGGTGTGTCATAATAGTTCTCTGTATTTTGTAAAATACTACGTTGGGCAATGCTTTTCTTTCCTCTTCACTGAATCAAAGGAAGGATTAGGTCTGATATGTGGGAGAAAATGGAAACGAACAAAATGGGTCTTTAGCTATCGCTGAGTTGTTTGGGTGAGAGCGTTGAGGGAATGGAATATAATGGGAATATCTAGGTTTTTTAAAAAAAATAGGAAAATACATATTTCTTGCCATATTCATTTTCTGTTTCCGACATTGGTCATTTTCTGTTTCCAGCATTAGGTCCACGTCTCTCTGCTTCAATCTCGTTGGTGGCTTGCCATCAATGCTGAGTCGGCAAAAGTTTGAACCATAGGTGTACTTCATAAACTTAAATCATTGGACCTGTTCTTTTCGGCTGCGGCTTATGGCTTTTGGTTGAAATTTTTGAATTTTGGCTGTTTACGGTACATATTATGGAGAGACAGATACTCACTTGCGATTTTAGCTGGTACAGATGTTGGGCTTTTAACGTGTAGATCATTTAACTTGTAGACCCCGTCTTAAGAAAATACTCCGTTTGAAAGTTAGGTATTGTAGCACATAAGAAATTTTCTTTGAAACTTTTACGAGTAGATGGCAATTGAGATAACTTGAGGTGAAACTTACAGAGTTCTTTGCGTCGATTAGACCTATTTAAATTTCTAAATTCTTTTAAAATCCTAACTATCCATTTCTGGACTCTTTTTAATTTTTTTGAATTTTATTTAAGTCTAGTGGGTTATTTTCATATATAGATTGCGACGATTTTGAGCAAGGCAAGTAATACATCTTGATCATGTTGATCACAGTTTACAAATAAAATTATGTTATTTTAAATTATTCTGCATGTATATTTTTATTCAACGTATTTCAATTCAGTTCTAAACTTAGTTGATGCCTATTTGTTAATATCTCCTTTGATATTGATTTCCAAATACCTTATCACCCTAGAATAAAACTCTGATTAGTATACTAGTATTAGCTAGATAATCTTGTAGCAAACACTTAGACATGAGTAGATATAATTTTGGGTTTGGGATAACTTTTGCACATAATATGACAAGTTTTTTAAATGTATTCTTAACTTCGGTGAGTCAAGAAAAACTATGGAATATTTCAAGACAAAATATAAAACTTGATTTGGACTTAGGCAAATAGTATGGTGGTGGGTGCTTGCTGGCACCTGTTATTGTTTGGTGACACAATGGTGATACTAGGTACAAGGGGTATGTGAGAAGAGCCTGAGTCAACTAAGGACCAGTCTGTGAGCTACTGTTACAAAACTCTATCATAATACCACAAGGCTAGTATGAGACAGTCTTGACTGACTAATTTGTGGGTCTTAACCTAAATCTCATTATAGGTTAAATATGAGCATGGTGTAGGCCGTGAAAAGTCTTACACGGCACAAGAGGGGCCCAACTTGTTGATTCATGTTGTGATGAAATCTTAGTGGAGGCATGGTCAGGTTTACAGTTTTGTATTGTAAAAACTTTATTATGATTTTCTCAGTCGCACGCCTACAAAAGCGTGTAATGGGTGACATTATGAGATAATATATCTTATGCGTAAAGTTGTACCACATCTATAGAGTGTATAAATTATCTTGGATGGCTGTACCCACAGTTATAGGTAAGCTGAGTAAAGTTTTTCACGGATTAGACTTTGTTTTTTAAAATGGTTTACAAAATGCTTTTGGATAGATGAAATCCAAATGAGATCTTTTGGGAATGATGGTCTATGTGGGATACCCGTGGTTAGGTCGGTGCCTGCGTCAACAGTATTAGTTTCTTTAAATTACTGTTTTTATTTACTGTATTAAATTTAACAATTTTTAATATATTTACTGTATTTATTTAAATGCTGCTTTATGCTCAATTAACCCTATATACCTTCACTTGTCAGCCTTGCATTAATATTGCATTTTCTCATGTAACTTGTGGAGTATATTTTATGTACTTACCCTTACTTAATTCTGTTGCTTAGAGAAGGACTGCTTTGACCTCGGTGAGGATCAGGTTGTATAGGCCGCGTCTTACTGTCGTTTGTCTATGGATAGGCTTGTTGGGCTTCTTCTATGTTGGTTTTATTTTTCGCTTCTTATATTTAAATTTGGCCTATAGGCTATTGATGTAAACTTTGGCTATTAAGCCTATATTTAGTTAAATAAAATTTGTCATTATGCTTGATATGTATCTCTGTTATCACTATGTGTACTAGTTGATCCTGGACTAGTGCGATTTACATAAAGGGTTCCGGAGTTGTTGCTCTGGGGTCCAACATTCACCGGTCTACCACTCGGCCGATTGGATCGCACATGACACTGGACTGATTGGGGTTGCCGGTCATACAACTCAGTTCCCTCTGGTATGACTGCTCGCCAAGGTTGAGAACATAAAGCACTACATATGATCTGAGAAAAGGGCTAACTTCTAAACCACTAATTCAAATACAGTGAAACTAGAAATAAACCCTCCATAGAATGTCAGGAACATATTCCAATCGTGGATCTTGAAGATCAATATCAAAGTTTCGACCTTTATTCAAAACAAAGAGAGTTGCACCAAAACCGAGCAAAAGAGGAAAACATTTGTAATTGTCAACTGCGTCATTTAGCAAAAAGAGCTATAGCCAACCTTGCTCAGCCTTGCATCTATAATAATAAATATTATGTGTTGACTCACAGAGCACGATTGATTATGCTCAAGATCCTTACGCATACCACAATGGACCAGGTACAGAAGGTGAAGAAAACTGAGGGAACTAACGGACTTCACTAGCGTGATAGTTTTGCCCCCGTCGCTTGCCTATGGGGGATTATGGTCTCGCTTTAGTCAAGTAACTCTCGTTTCGGCTATTGTAAATGGCCTTTTATGTAAAAACTAGACGACATGGTATATTATGTAAAAACTAGACGACATGGTATATGTAAACTCTGATACGTAATATTATGGTTTTATATTCTCTAAGTAATATATGAAATGATTCAGCAATATATCTGTGAATATTATCTACTGATCCAGATAATAGTATGCTTGAATCATAGCGAATTCTGGATTGAAAAATCCAAGTCCGACACAGATTTACTGTAACATCCTTTTTCTATTTTAGCACCATTATAAGAGATTTACTGTGACCTCATTATGCCTTCGGATTTACTATATCTAAGCTAATCAATTACTGCATCGTCTGAGCGCGAAAAAATAGGTAGAAAGCGACATAGGGATTAACAGAGATGAGAGATAGTGAGTTTTCTTTGACCAGTCTTTGACCAAGATAAGTTGTGGGTTTTGACTCATACAAGGTGATTGAGCGTATAATAACTTATTTTACACTTAGGTGGGGAACAGTGCATGTATATATACATATACACACAAATACACGATCATAGATGGATGCGATGCATGCCAAACGAAACGATCGAGATCGAGCGGTAGTATACTCACCGGGAAACTAAAGCAGTCAGGCAGCAACGCACGTACGCTAGCTTCACAGATCAATGCACAGCCTTAACAGCTAATAAGATACTATCTTTATTCTTTTTTCCTTATAATTTTGAACATATAACACATATTTGATCATTATTTTTGTCTAATTATATGTTGATAAAAATAATTAAAAGTATAATGATATGAAAGTATTTTTAGGATAAATCTAGTAATATCATCTCTGCATGACATATCCAAAATACTTTTATGCATATTAGAGATGAAAGTTTGGAAACGTTAACTACACGTGTTATAAAACGATATCCAAAAAGAACGAGGGAGTATAACTACAGTATAATGCTAGTACGAGCCACACTCAAAAAGCCCAATACACTGTTTAATTAAGAAGGGAAAAAAGTGCAATCACAAATGATCATTAATTTCCCTTGATTCTATACCGTTGCTAATTGGCAATATAAGTCCAAAGCTCCAGTGGCGAATCTAGAACAAAAATAACACGGGGGCCTTATGCTCCATATATATACTTATCAATGCATTCATCTACAGGTGTAATCAGAGTGGATACGAACAAATATTGCTCATTCTGTATCCTATTCCGTATTTTTCTTGGAGTCAGAGTCAGATATGGATAATGCCAGATACCCATTTCTCCATTCTGTATTCATTCCATAAGCGTTCGGACGGAAATTATCTGTTTTTTTGCACCCCTACACAGGACATTGGACAGTAGGTTGCAATCAGAGCAAGCACAGAGAGACTAATTATCAATATGTCAAAGGAAGAGCACTCAGTATTTCATACATGTTTAGATGTAGTAATCCATCTATATGTTATCTTGTTCCTAAGTGAAGTCACAACAGACCTCCTTATACCACTTGACATACGGATATATGGATCGATATCACTTATCTCGTATCCTATTCTATATTTTTTCCATGGAGTTGGATATGGATAGTGCCGAATACCCATTTGCCCCTTTCGTATTCATTCTGCGAGCCTTTGGTCGATCGGCCAGATGAAAATTATCTGCTCCGTTTGTACCTCTACATCCATCAATAACGTAGTAGATAGTAATGTATTGTAAATTTTGTAACATCAATTAACTTCATGATAAAGTTCAATAGTAAATAACTATTTATCAAACAACATACCAAAATCAAAAAACCTACCATTAGTGAATGATCTAGGATGAATCCGAGAACCTACTATTACATACATTATTTTGGAGTGTCTTGCTTTGTGAACATCATACATGTTTTTTCTCTCCCTCTGTTTATCAATGTGTTTAAGCCTTCTTTTTTAGATAGATGTCGTTTTTGGCATGTGGGGGCACTAGTTTTTACTATGTGGGAGCACACACTATATAAGTTTGGACTATAAGCAACAAAAATTGAAATCGTGCGGGGCCTGTGCCCCCACACTTGTGACTGTGCATCTACCCCTGCAAAGCCCACCATCCGCATAGACTAAGGAGATATTCAATTTAAAATTTTAATATTATTGGACTATACATACCTCTATTAAATGGCATACTATAACTACTTACTAATTTTTTCAGTATTAAAGTAGGGGGTATATAGTGAAAATATTATAATGACTATATATTTGATCTGCACAATGGACTTAATTGTGGGGCAACGCTTGCCAAGAGGGAGTAATTATTACTGGTTAGGGTACATCGTACTACTATATACTAAGTATCTGTAGCCTTCGCATCCCTAGAGGCTTGCTCTTGCATCTTCCATTTCATCCAGTAGTCTACCACTGTGCCCCCTATCTCCTCCACCCTCTCCACCTGGATCTCACCAGTGTTGATGGCAACATGATCAATCCACTCTTAGTACCACAGAAAGGGTCATCACAGACAATTTCTAACCCGTATAAATTTATGTGTATGTAATAACAGGTGATTATCACAGACGGCTCTTAAACCGTCTGTGATAAGTTACAACACAGACGGTTTTAGTTAAAAATCGTTTATGATAGTATAATATCACAGACGGTTCTAGTTAAGAACCGTCTGTGATTGCGTTCTCGCATCCTCATAAGTAGGCCTCCTTCAGTTCGTCAACATTCTCTAAATATACTATAAAACAACATAATCAGATAATGCAGATGAACCAAAATATGCCTATTTATGATTGGTGCCACGTCTTTGGTGGCTCGTTGTTTAAGTTGTAGGTGCTGTTTTTTTTGTTACTTTGGTATGCCGTGGTCGTAGATGCATGGTCATAATCCGTGGTCATAAGCCGTGGTCGTATTCCATGGTCGTAGGCATGTGGTCATAAGCCGTGGTCATATACGGCTAGTCTGTTAGTAGCCATGTACATTACATTAGCAAATTCTATTAGCAAACGGAGGAAACGACCTATAATAAACGGAGACAAATTTAGGGAGCTAAGAAAGTAAAATGTAAGTTCTCAGAGTAAAGTGGAGAGGGATATATCACTAGCCGAAACCCTTGCCATCCAACAACTTCGTAATTTCAAGTTTAGAGAGATAAGATTTACATGGCCGAAACCCTTGCCATCCAACAACTTCGTAATTTCAAATCCAAGCATCAAGGAAGAGAGGGGAGGGGGTGGGGATATATCACCAGCGATGAAGGAGAGACCGGAAATAGCAGCGTCACCATTGTGTCACGACGGTGACACTGCACAAGACACTCTCATGACAAGAGTGCCTTATACAGTGAACCGTGGCGTCACAACTAGAGGCGGAGGAGCTCGGTGAGGTAGTCGGCCGAGCCTTCTATTTTTAATGGAAAATTTGGCGAGCAGAATTGGAAGAGAAGTGGGAAGAGAGAAGAGGAGATGAGGAGTGGTGGAGAAGAGAGAAGAGAGAAGAGAAGACAAGGAGAATAACAGTCGAATCTTCTATTTTAATGAGCAAATCCATCAAAATAAGTAGGAAATTTAAATTCGGTGAGAACAGGTAAGTTGAAATATTATCACAGATGGTAGATGGTTAAAAAAAACTCGTCTGTGATAAGTACAGATATCACAGATGGTTTTTGTTCTGAACTGTCTGTGATATATTATAGATGGTTTGGAACAAACCATAAGTGATAAGTAGGTCATCGTACATAGTTCTTTACATCACGGTGAAGTTAGACGATCCATCTTGTAAAACTGTCTGTAGTAAAATGATATGTGTTGAACCGTATATGATGAGATATTCAAAATGACCCTTTTTATAGTAGTGTCTGCTGCCTGGCCAATCTTTTCCACTTTGTCGACAGAGACTTTGCCATCGTCGGTGATACCTCGCCGCCGCGACATATTGGATTAGATTTGGAAGGCGTAGATCACAAATTTATAGAGAGGGGTAGACACAGAGGTGTTTTAGCTGATGGAACTCTTGGAATAAGTACGATGGGGCGTACTTATAGGCAGCAAAATGGCAGTCGGTAAGTGATTCCGGTTTGGAAGATGGCAGCCATGGTCAATGATACCGGAATTGTTGGAAACAAAATTTATTCGTGCAACAATATTCGATTTCATGGAATATATCCTACGAAATAGCCACAAAGTTGGGCACGAAACGAATTAACGAGTGGTGCAGGATCATTTGCTTGTTAATTAAGAAACGTTTGTTTCGCCTAATCGCGTGCGCACCGTCACATCATGAGCTACTCGTATGGGTGGAAGCCGCGCCTTTTGTATGTGCGTTGGAGCGAGATTAATTGTCAGATTAAGAAATGCATATGTACTGAACCATGTTCTTGTTCCTCCTATGTGGAAAGGAGAACGGCATCGCTAGCTAGCTTAATGCTTTAGGCAGTGTTCTCGCATTGCATCATCAGTCTGCGTACTACGATGATGCAAGCCCCCATCTCTGCTCGCGGTGACGAGACTTTTTCTTTTCTTTTCGAGTTTTGGCAATCTATTGCTGTTTTTTTTCTATTCTAAAAGAAAGTGCTTCGTTGTTTGTTCAAAGAGTTCTAGTAAACCATAGATATACACTTGTGCATAATAGGTCATCACAAACAGTTTAAAAACGTCATCACAGACGGTTACAGAAGTAGTTCGAGTTTATGAGTCAATAATAATACGAGGTCATCATAGACAGCTTTCGAATCGTCTGTGTTGCAGAATATTACAGACGGTTTGTAGTACAAATCATCTGTGATATATGGTTTATCACAGACGGTTTCAACTACAAACTGTCTGTGATATATTAATATCACAGATGATTTCTACTACAAACTGCTTGTGATAAACCATATATCACATACGGTTTCTACTACAAACCGTATGTGATAGTTAACTATTACAGACGGCTACGAGGTAATAGCCGTCTGTGATATTATTTTTGTTCCTAAATCTATTTCTATTTTGGGCTAGCCTCAGGTAATGCTAGCATGCCCTCTGAAACAAAGCAGATCAACACAATATATACATCCAATTCATATTCATTCATTTTAGAAACAAAAACATCTATTTTACAAATCAATTAATAGAAATAAAATATAAATACACACATGAACAATTAAGCTCAATCTTATCCCAGTGAAATTCATTTTACAATGTGGAAATTCTCATTTTCTTTTATGACTTTAGACATCAAGAAGTACGCACACTGTCCTCGAATATGTTTGAGGTCGGCCTGTTCCAACGGAGTTGTAGTGATGGACGGAACCTATCGGTATAAAGATCAATGTCGTGCATACATATATAAATTGATAAATATGAATAATGATCGGAAGATTGACAAACTTTAAGATTATTCTTCACAGAACCGACAAGTAGTTGCATGTTGTTGCAAACATAGAATCCACAAGTGTTGTTGCCCGGCGGCTATTGGTGGCACTGCAAAAATAGAATTTATTAGTTCGAGAGGCATTACTATGAAGTGTTGATAGGATTAATGTGTACTAGCGAATACCGGGACATCTAGAATGTGTTCCAGGGCTCGATCCCTCCCTTGGATTTTTGTACCTTTGCAGCGTACGTGGCGAACAACCTACATGATTTCAAAAGGTTAGCCTTAGTCATTAGGAACGAATGAAAGACTACAATAGAGTTATCTATGAATGAAATATGTTTATCTATCGATTACTTGTTGCATAACTGTGTAGTCAGTTTTGTTCTTCTTTAGGGAATCAAGATATATTACCGTGTTCTATTTTTGTATAATTACAATTAGAATCTAGTGGAGCCTACACAAGTATGTCACGGTCATTAAACCTAAGTCCGTGTTACTTATAAAGTACAAATCAATAAGTATAGCCACTTGTGTAGTACTTACCCCTGGTTGTAGGGCATAAGTATGAATTCCTTGTCGCGGTGACCCTCCAATACCTTCGTAATGTAATTCTCGACGAAGGATGCATCCTCCTTAATAATATCTATGGCGACCAAACATAGGTCGAGGAAACCAACTGGTGATTCGCTGATCTGGCTTCACTCACAATGTGTGTGTGTGTATATATATACACACGCACACACACAAAAGCAATGAGTCATATATGACATTTATCAGCATTACATAAACGTAGACCGTGATTGTATACACCAACAATGTCCAACATCAAATGTGTGAGGCGTTGATGGCGTCGAGTGTGAACAGAAAGAATAAGTCATCGAAGGTCACCATGAAGATACAATTATGAATATTGTGCTGCAGATGATGCGGCATGAACTTGACGTTGACTCTTGAGCACTTTTGCTCCTCCACCTTGTTGGCTTGATCAATGTAATACATATGCAATCTCTATCAAGATAGTTCTAGAGTTAGGAGGTGCTCTTTTGGGATGACCAATGTCTCGCCTAGCATAAATTTTCGGGCCAACAACAAGTAGGGGATCTCATCATCCATCTTTATCGGTTATCCCATGCCACCTCGGCTGTAGGTCAACTTCATGGTAGTCGATTGGGCACGAGATGTAGATGCATCATGCCCTTGCTGTGTGTGCAGGTAGTGTTGATGCGGAACGCACCTGTGGAATTGGCACCGGTGTAGATAGCTCCTATGGACTTGGCATCGGTGCAGATAGCTTGAGTGGACTTGACATCGGTGCAGATAACTCATGTGGACTTGGCACAGGTGCAGGAGCCTCCAGGTAGATGTCACTCTTGGGCCACTGGATGAATGTTCTAATGGCTTGCCTTGGAATCATGACCTCGTCATTGGGGGGCATTTGCAGCAGGATGACCTCGAAATTAGCATGAACATCGTCCACTTTCGCTTTTGCGACCTAGCACTAGAGACACACCATGCACCATGGCCCAGAGCTCGAATGGATAACCTGGCCCCAAGCAGCACACAGGGCAATGGAGTATATCTTACTTGGATCTTGCACTTTGTAGCCACCTACATAACGATACAAAATTAGTTACTCTAATAAGCCTATCAATGGATTGAGCATTCCAGAGATAGTAATTATTACTAGGATGTTATCAGTAGGAAATCGATGGTCGCTTTCTGAGGTAGGGTTGGACGCACAGCTACTCCGACGGTTGGGGGCTGCCTAGCATAGGAGCGGCGGAGGCCTCTTGCTGATTTTTCCTATACTTTTGCATCTCATCTCTGACCAACCTTTGCATTTCATCTCTGATTTTTGCCATAATATTCTCTCGTAGCTATGCCTTGTGCTCGGCTTTAGCTCTCTTTCTACTCCTGTAAGCTTCGGAGTCCTCTGGGAAGCCATGTTTCCAAGAAACATAAAGGCCAAGGCTTCTCGTGTGACCCAAATACTCCTTGTTTCCCAGACTATCGGAGAGTAAATATCTCTTCCTAACTGCCTCAAGTGAGCCTTGGGAAGATTCTACACTCAGTGCTTTCAGGCAGTGGGACACTTCATCGTCTGCGGGGTTTCGAAAGGAGATGGTCCCCGACAACACAGTAGATGACCTCACTTTTATCCAGTTTCAGGCGTGCTCATCAGAGATCCTAGCAAATGGAGGGGATGACTCCCGCATGATTGCTGCTCATCTTCCTTTCTCCATTGTGGGATTTTACCCACATACCCAGTGGTGCCAAGTCTGTGGGGTGCGTATTTTTTGCCTGGAGGGCCCTGTGCACCACACTTTCACTCCTAAAATTATCTGTCGTCTTCATCGCTACAAACTCTTACCATTACGGTTCTAGGAATGGATACTTGTTGAAAGGCATCAGATCCTTGTCCACGTATTGTTTGACAAGCAGACTCTTGAAGTTCTTCCACTCTTTGCATGCTGCTAGCAATGCATGTCATCGCTCATAGACCTAGTGTTCTTTTGGGATCTCGAACGATCAAAAAACTTCCGTCAGCAGCTGACTTTTCTGAACTTCGGTCACCTTCTTCCACGAAACGAACATGATCTCAATCCGTTCCCATGGAACTATTCTGACTATGCTCTAGAATGCGGACATTGCTCAGCAAGGATTGAGAGGGGTCCCAGACGCATCGATATCTGTGATGGTAAACCAGTCCTTGGGCCTTTTTGATAGTCCTCTTCCTTGTTGGGATTTTCTAGAGGACAGCGTATCACACACATCCGACTACGATGTCGAAGAATGAGCAGACGACATCTTCAAAAGATAATAGAAGTGAGCAATTCTTTAGCCAATTTTTGGTGAATTTAGAATATGATCATGTATTTATGTGCTCTAACCAGTCAAACTTTGAACTCTAAACTACCTTACCGAATATGTGAAGACAAAAAGCAATGTTGTTTTGTCAAAACTATTTACTTCAAGTAAATCACATTTGTATCAATAATATATTCATGCTTTGTGATCTCTGAAATTCAGAATATATGCTCCTTTTGTTAGCCAATTAGGCTTATTTTGTCATTTAAATGCTAGTAGAATTATGCTTTAAATCTAGCAATGTATAGAGATCAAACTATTATCTCTCAACATGAACAATGTAATCAAGCCAAAGGACAATATACTGAACTGAGCACAAGCATGAGCATTTGTAATTAACATAATGCACAGAATACTTAATCTGTAAGTTATCCTCATCAAGTAATGATAAATCAATACTAACAGAATAGTCTCTCATTAGTTACAGTGATCTTAATCTGACAAGTTATCCTCATTGCGCATTCACAAAGCCCATATTCTATTATGCAAAGCCCCCTATTGCTTATACCTTACAGGAGGGCCACTAGAGTCGGGGGAGGTGGCAACGGCATCGGGGGAGGTGGCGACGGTCTTGGAAGGAGGAGGAGGGCGATGGCATCGGGGGAGGAGGGTGACAGGCGACAGACTCGGGGGAGGAAGGCCACCGGAGTCGGGAGAGGCGGCGACAGGCTCGGGAGGAGGAGGAGGGCGATGGCCTCAGGGGAGGAGGGTGACAGGCTCGGGGGAGGAAGGCCACCGGAGTCGGGGGGAGGCGACGACGGCGTCGGGGGATGCGACGACGGGCTTGGGAGGAGGAAGGTAGTGATGGCATTAGGGGATGCGGCGATGGGCTCAGGAGGAGGAGGGCAACGGGCTCGGGGTGAGGCGGCGGTGTTAGTGGACAGTACAGTGGGGACAAATCTTAGTGCGCAATATATATAGGGGAATAATCACAAACGGTTCTATTTAAGAACCGTATGTGATATTTATCATCACACATGGTTCTTATTTAAAAATATTTATAATAACAAAACATCATATACAATTTTAATATAGAACCATCTGTGAATATATATATATATATAGGAAACCTCTTTTCTACACCCGGGTGTAATTACACCCTATGTCGTATCTCACAACGTAGGGAGTATCTCGCGTAAAAAGGAGTATGTACATGTAGTATACGAGTATTTAAGACTGTATAGGTGGTATGAACAATTTTTCAGAGGTGGTATGTACATTTTTTTCAACATACTCCTTTTTATGTACGTATATAAAGGTATTTACAAAATACGCTAAAAACTATGGACTCCCTTGCAATTTTTTCGTGTGGTTCACATTAGAATATCTTATAATTAGTATATGAGTATACCTAAAGTGATAAAGGAGTATTTCAAATTTATTTAGGTGGTATATTAGAGGTGGGTGTAATTACACCCGGGAGTAAAAAGTATAGACAATTTTACTTTAAAACTGTCTGGGATGTTCCCTACTGGTATATCACACATTCTTATATACATAAATGCAAATTCACATATATATCACACATTCTTATATATATAAATGTAAATTCACATATATATCACACATTCTTATATACATAAATGTAAATTCACATATATAAATGCAAATACAGAACATATGTCATATAAACATTTCATTCATCAGTGTACTTGCTTATTTCCTTTTAAAATAAGCCCTTCATGATGATCAACGTGTATGTAGCTACTTTCGTCAAGCTCTTTCTCTACCCTTATGCTATTTTCAAAAGGAGGCAACTCATCAACTTGATTGTATTCTTCCTCATCCACTACATTCTCAACTTCGACAATCTTTGTTTTTCCATGAAGAACTATGTGGCACTTCGTATTTGCCTGGTCGGTCACATAGAATACTTGAATAACTTGGTTAGTGAGTATGAATGGTTGTCGGACCTCGGGTTAGCAAACCCAGATCCTCTGTGATTCCACCGCACTACTCCCTGGATCAGTAGATAGTGCTCACAGATACATTACTGTATATCGAAAACATACCGTACGAAAGTGTAAATAATACAGTAATACTTACTCATGGGCCGATTGGGCCGAAAACAATAAAATGCAGCAGCGGAAACTTCACACAGGTGGGACCCGCAGGACTTGCCCACAGGCAGCCAACTGGGGTTCGCGACCTAGTCCATGGCCTCTTCGTCTTCCAGCTCCGTCGACCCCTTTTTAGCGTCGTAGGGCTTGACATTCCTGTTCTTTCTGACTGAACGTAGCAATTAAGCAAGAATGAGTACGATGATACTCAGCAAGCCACCACACAGGATGCAGTAATAATAGATGCAAGCTATCATGGGAGGCTTGAGTTTCGTTTATTGGCTAAAAGCATTGCTTTGGAATTACAATAAGTAGGAAAAATCTCCTGAGACGTAGCAATTTTAACTGAAACATGTTTTATGAAATTGATTCTGAGAATGCGATAATAATTGTCGTGTAGGTTACATTCACCTTTTTACAGTGCATGGTTACCTCCACCAATGCTAGTTTTCACCACTGGAGTACATCTCTCCAGGAAAAGTTCCAAATCAGAGTACATCTCTCTGATAGGTTTTTATCCCACCCACAAATATTTTTGGAAATAGAACTAACTCGAGGAGAATCCCATGTCCGCCCTTGACCGTGGGCACGGCTATTCGAATAGTTTTGACTCTGCAGAGTTTGTACACTTTCACCACAAGAGACGATCCGCTCGTTGCTGGTTCCGTCTCCTTGCTTCTAGCCTTGTTCTTGACCATTGCTTGTTTGATGATGACGGGATCAGTGAGTTCTTAGTGAGTTGGGGACTTGAGTATTGATCCTTTTGAGTGACGCAACTTCCAAGTCGTTGTCTTTTTCAAGATATTGCCTCTTTCGACTGGAGAGCTTTAAGTATCTTGACTTGGCTATCTACTACCTCTTGCCTGCAGACCTGACGAGGTTTTTAGCAATAAGGTGAGGGGGAATTAGCACGGGGTACGGAAAAGATTACAGGGATGAGATATTCTAACCCATTCTAAGGAGTGCACACCCAGAAGCTGGGGCAGTACACAAGCCACACAGAAAACCCAAGCCTTTGAAAACACACTTTTCCTGTGACTACGAAATACGATGCCCGAGGGCAAGAAGGCAGTGCACAGGGCCAAATAAAATCTTTTTGGACCAAGCAACGTCTATGTGCGGATACACACACAAACGACACAAGGTTCTGAACACTAGATTTGTCGAAGCGAGGCCACCAAATCTTCACGAGCATCCTTGACACCTTCGAGCTTAAGCCTTTGAAGTGAGGGAAAGGGAATAGGGAAAACCAAATTTCCTCTTTCAGACAGAAGTAGCAGGAGGAAAGGGTTAAGAAGTGTTTTGGCAGCGAAACTCATGCTTCTTATTATTATTTTGGAAACAGAGCTTTTTAGAAAACAGTTTTCAGAAATACTGAGATTGAAAACATTTGTTTTTCCAAGATAACCCTATCAATAGTAAACTTTTTTTTGGCAAGTAGATTCCCAAGTTTTGGTTTCCAAAGCAAGTTCTTGGGAATTAAACTTTTGAATTTTCAAGTATTGGGGCCAAGTTTCAAGGTAACTTGAAGTCAGACCTTTTTGCAACGAGAATATGCTATATACTTTTGATATAGAGTTCTATAACAAGATTGATTTTTCCGAAATGACTTTGAAATGCTTGAACTTCTAAAATACCCTTTTTTTTCTAAAGGTATCCTAGCATCCTCCAATAGCACAATATCAACAGACTAATTTACTCCCATAATCTTTTTATTCATAGGCTATTAATCCAAGGCCTTGTTAATCTTGCGTATACTTGGTTGCATCTAAAGGTAACTCCCTTTATTACTTAGTCTCAGCACGACTGTTGTCTAATACTCCAAACAGTGAATGTTATCATTCATCCAATCCACAGATCGTATAACTTCCAAGTTATCATCTATAGTTTCATTTGCTAATCAAGGTTACCTATTCCTCACATGGATCTCCCTTTTACTACATAAAATCATAAATCCAGTCTTGAGTCCATTAATCAACAATCCCATTCAACTCTTTGCCTGAACATTACTCCAAATTCTTTACCTTTAAATCCACTTGCTTGCCTCATGGTTTTAGTATTTCTATATTTTAAATCCACTAGTACCATTCACATCCTTTATATTTTAAATCCACCAGTATCACTCATATTATGGTTCCGATATTTCAATCCACCAGTAGCAATTACATTATAATCCAACTTTTTCCACCATTGACGTATACTCATAATCTATTTATCAAGTGATCAGTCCTACTATCCGCAATTTCCTTTCAAGCAACTTCATTGTCATAAATGTCCACCGAGAACAACATTATTACTCAAATCTATAAATCAAGGATTATTATTACTTCTTCAATTTTCTCAGGATTTTCCAATAATCCATCCAGGAGTCAGCTATATTCCATTATCCCACTAGTGTAAACATTCTTTGGGAGCCATACTATTTATTAAAGCTGCAATCCACAAATGTTATTAGACTCCCCACTTTTCTAAAATTCCATCGATCCACGTATTTTAGCCAATCCAATCTTTTTGAGTTGGTCCACTCATTTAGCCAATTCAATCATCTATATCGCTCCATTTATTTAACCAATCCGATTATCTTACCAATCCAGCCCCTTTTACATTGGTCTATCTACGTAGCCAATCTAATCATTTAAATTGGTCCATCCATGTCAACCAATCTAATCATGTAAACTGGTCTATCCATTCAGTCAATCTGATCATTAAGTTTGTCCACCCATTTAGCTAATTTAGTCATTCAAATTGATTTGATGATTTTCCACCCAGAAATTCACACCATTGATTCTCTTACGATTGACATGAATCCACCAAGATTTACACATATATCTGAGAAATCAAAGCGAATTTTTAGAATAAATTGGCAGGGGGGTTTAAATTTTGTGAAAATTTTCCTTGGAAGTTTAGGTTTGTTGAAATGAGCTTGGAAATAAGCTTTGCAAATAATTTTGATAATTTAACCTTCCAAGGATAAACAACTTTTGTAAATAAAACTCAATATAGGTTTTATGATTTTGGCCCAAGGTAATTTTTCAGAAGAGAACTCAGGCACGCGTTAGTTTGAATTCGGGATAAGAGAGCCTTGGAGCTAAAGATGGCCAGGGCAACAAATAGATGAGAGGGAATCATCTAAGAGGGATAAGAGTAGTAATACTACTTATATTTTGTAGTTAGATTTTGAAGAAATAATTCTAGTCATAAAGCTAACGGCCATGCTAACTAAGGTTACGACCTACAGTCGATATGCTCTGATACCAGCTCTGTCGGACCTCGGGTTAGCAAACCCAGATCCTCTGTGATTCCACCGCACTACTCCCTGGATCAGTAGATAGTGCTCACAGATACATTACTGTATATCGAAAACATACCGTACGAAAGTGTAAATAATACAGTAATACTTACTCATGGGCCGATTGGGCCGAAAACAATAAAATGCAGCAGCGGAAACTTCACACAGGTGGGACCCGCAGGACTTGCCCACAGGCAGCCAACTGGGGTTCGCGACCTAGTCCATGGCCTCTTCGTCTTCCAGCTCCGTCGACCCCTTTTTAGCGTCGCAGGGCTTGACATTCCTGTTCTTTCTGACTGAACGTAGCAATTAAGCAAGAATGAGTACGATGATACTCAGCAAGCCACCACACAGGATGCAGTAATAATAGATGCAAGCTATCATGGGAGGCTTGAGTTTCGTTTATTGGCTAAAAGCATTGCTTTGGAATTACAATAAGTAGGAAAAATCTCCTGAGACGTAGCAATTTTAACTGAAACATGTTTTATGAAATTGATTCTGAGAATGCGATAATAATTGTCGTGTAGGTTACATTCACCTTTTTACAGTGCATGGTTACCTCCACCAATGCTAGTTTTCACCACTGGAGTACATCTCTCCAGGAAAAGTTCCAAATCAGAGTACATCTCTCTGATATGTTTTTATCCCACCCACAAATATTTTTGGAAATAGAACTAACTCGAGGAGAATCCCATGTCCGCCCTTGACCGTGGGCACGGCTATTCGAATAGTTTTGACTCTACAGAGTTTGTACACTTTCACCACAAGAGACGATCCGCTCGTTGCTCCACACGATTCCTTAGTCATGCGGTTGAGTAGATCATCACAATAACTGTTCAAAATATCGAGCCCCTTTTGTCATCTCATGTTATGGGCTTCTCCCACTTGCGGTGGGTCCCATACTTTGCACGGGATGTAACCACGGAAACTAGCGCATTCGGACTGCAACTCTCCACAACGCTAGCACGGCTGGAAACTTCACCCTGCACTTGGTGTCCCTTTAGGCCTTCTCTTGCCCTTATAGCATCCTCCTTTCCCCTACCAATGAGATGAGTTCCGGGGGTCCGATAGATTTACTTAACCAAGTTGCACTTTGCAGACTTGTGGCTGTACTGTTTTACACGGAGAAGTCATCACAGGATTAAGTCCTTAATACGTCCGGGCGGTTCAATCCCCAATCTAATGTGCTACTTCCACACCCACCACTCTTACCACCCGCCCAGACAGGTATAGCATGTTTTGAAGGTTTTGAGAAGCATAAAATAAGTAGTCACAAAGTATTCAGTCACGTACATCCCGTGACTGCCCGAAACAAGTTCTCATGTTTATGAAGATTGATGATCAGGGCAACTAGCGCCCTGGACTTGACAAGACTAGCATGGCATTTAATATGACTTATAGCTAGTAAAGTTATCATTAATATCTATGGTGACAAGGATCAGGTGATTCAAGTATCAAAGGATGGCATAATAATTTTAATACAACATCAAGTGGGCATGTAGCTACCTTAAGCTTTAACATATATTTGCATAACGAATTAAGCATGCAAGTTGATAGCTTTAAAGAACATAGTTTTGCATAAAAGATGGGATCAATATGATCAAAGTGATGACTTGCCTTGCTTGGTGTACTATGGCCTTGATTGATCTAAATCAAAGCCTACTCAGTCAGTGCTTATAATTTACTGATCTTCGCGTTTACCCAAGTCTCGATCCTGATCGAATCCGTCGCCTCGTCGAGTCTTCTGATTCTAATACGCGGCAAAAAAAAGAAAGACCAAATAAATCCAAACACTTTAAATGCCCGATTTAATTTAAATTATACATTTAGTATGATTTGAGAATAGAAGGATGATTCGGATTAATGTGTTGTAAACACAGCGGTAGATGAACTGGGCAAGGGAATGAATTATCTAAGTAGCTTTACCGTGAGGGAAAATTAGGATAAAGAGGGATCGGAGGTGAATGAGTATTTACAGGAATTACCTGCTTTAGGGAAGGAAGTGGTCAAACATAGCCGATTGGGGAAAGGCGAGGCCTGACCATTTTTAACTGGTGACTTTCTTTTGTTGATTCCTATTTATCAAGGGAGCTCCATGAGTCAGGCAGGACTTACGGACAGATAAATGGGGCTAGCGAAGATAGTGAAGAGGAATTGAACTTTGTATTTTAGGATGCGGGAGCTTTACAGGAGATGGGTAATTTTAATCATTTAATGAAATTTGATATTTCATGAGGCGATATTTATCTGAGATTGCAGCTGCCCATTCTAAAATCAGTTATTCTGCTTGATTAACCAAATTGTTAGAAATGGCCAACGGTTATCTTTTACTAAAAAGAGATGCTATGACTTTTTAGGGATATTCTTAATAAAGCTATTTCTTTTATTATTAATTATTCTCGACTATCTAATTTAAATCCTGAGATAATGATTGGAGATTTGGATGTGAGACAAAGATGAAGGATTGCTCTTTCTTATTTAAGAATTCTTAATCATAGACATTCGTTATTTTAAATCTTAGCATTTTAAGATAAATGTTAAAGTTTGTACCACAAATGTATTAAGCACTTTTGAAAAGATAGCTTTCATGATTTTAGAGATAATTAGACCACGCCCGATATTTTATGTGGCAAAATCTTGTTAAATAGATTTGCTTAGTTGGCATAAATAGATTCAGATCGGCGGATGAAAGGTAGCATTTCAATCACTCGAGATTGCATTAAAGTTATCACTCGAGTTTCTAGAGTAAAGTTTGAAAGCATCGAAATATTCTTTATAAAGCTTCAAACGTGCATTTTTAATTAATCAGGATTAGACTTCTTGGTATTCTGGGTTTATAAAGGGGAAACTTTTAATTGGTTCCAAATCTTAGAGTTTAACCTCAATACCTATTAGATTCATGCCGACTTCTTGTCATCTGAAAAAAAAGATAGGCTATGTATGATCTTGTCTTAGTTTTACATGGGGGTTAATATATTAACCTTACTTGGCATATAGTTATTCCATGTTAAGTTTTTAGCTTATTTACATAAATCTTTTCATTATGAACCCATAATTAATTTCTCATCCACTTTAGTATTCACAGACTACTTCATTTCATTAGCATGAATGTCCCTTAAACTTGATTTACCTAGTCGGGCCCACATGCCATACACAGAGAGACACATAGAGAGAGGGAGGTGTCTTAGGCTGGAACCAGAGCAGAGCACGGGCCAAAACAGCGAAACAGGGGAGCTCGGTGGCTGTGGGGCCGTGCGGCGTCGCCGGCGAGGAGCGGCCGGGGAAGCGACGGCGACCGGCCAAAGGGGGTGCCCCGGCGACGAGGTAACTTGGGGGGGCAGTGGCTTCAGCTCGGGAGGCGCCAAGGCGGGCTGGCGGCGGCGTTATGCGGCCGGCGATGAGGGGGAAAAGAGGCGCCGGCGGCCGAGTGCGAGGGGGGGAGAGGTGAGGTGCACGTGAGCTTGAGTGGGGCACAGGTAACTCACCGGAGCGATCGAAGTGGCCGGAGGGAGGATGGAGTGGTCTGGCGTCGGAGACTAGGGGCGGCGGCGGGTGGCTCCCGTGGAGGGGTCGCGTCGGGGAAGGAGAGCACAGGCCGGCGGTCGGAGGAGCTCCAGCGCACCGAGAAGAAGCTCTCCCCGCGAGGAATCGACTCGGGGTTGACGGAGGAGGAGGCGGCGGCGGAAATGGCGACGGCCGGCGCAAGCTCGGATAAAGGTGGAAGAAAGGGGAGCAGGGAATGGGGGAGGAGGCGGACTCAAGCTACTTATAGGCAGGGGAGGGGAGCAGTGCCGGCATGGACGACGGCGTGGGCAGGGCGTACGTCGGCATGGGCGGCTCGTCCGGCGGCCTGGTAGCGGCATGGCGTAGGGGAGTGGCGCGGGGCTAGGCCGGTGGTAGGGCTACTGGTGCAGAGGTGACCGGGGGGGGGGGGGAACCGGGGGCGGCGCGAAGCGGGGGCGGAGCGAGCTGCGCGGGCTGGGCCGGCGAGCGCCAGGAGTGGAGCGGCGCCATGAACAGAGGGGAGCAGGAGGAAGAAAGAAGCGTCGGCTGCCACGGAAAGAAGATGCTGGGCGGCCGGGGAGTGAGAAAAAGAAATGATCGGCTGGGCCGGTAGGAAAACGGCCCGGGCCCAAGAGAGATTTTTGGTGATTTCAAGAAATAATTCTATATTTTAAATTTTTAATTTGGGTTTGCAATTAGATTTTCAGTTTGAAAGCTTGGTTCAAATTTTGGATTTGACCATTAGATTTTAAGATTGGCGAGTCTCGGAGAAATAAATCTTAATTTTCCGAATTTGAATTTCCGGATACGAGGATTGGATGGGAAAGATTTTATATTACCAATCAATTTCCATTCTTGGTTTTTGCGTACCCGGATTTCAATTTAAATTTGAAATTAAAATTTCCAAGGAGTTTTGGATCTTCTCAATTTTTAAACTTTAAACTTTGGTTCTTGATTCCGAAGTTTGGATTTTTATTAATCAGGCTTTTCAGCAAGAGGCCAACTCAAGAAATTTGAACTTCGCCAAAACTTTTTGAGAAGCATCGAAGAAACGATTAAAAGATTTTTTTTTTGAAATTACACTAACTCCCTATTTGGGATGTTACAATGGTTTGTCTTTGTATATGACACGTTTGAGGTCCACGGTAGTGACACCCTACTTGTCGACCTTCACCTGTGGGAGATGGACCCAATAGCACCAAAATAAGGGAATCTTGAAAAGCACGTAGTCAAATTCCCAAATCTCCTCTGTAAACCCATAGTAGGAGTTCCTTAACCCATCAGTACTGAACGCATCTATGTGAACATCGCTGTTCTGGTTAGTGCTCTTTACATCCTGAGCCTACGTATGGAAATGTGTACCCATTTATGTCACATCCTTGCCATATCATAACTGTAAATGTTGGCCCTTTTGCCAACTATGTTAGCATATCACTGACGAGCTTCTAGCGAGTCACTCCTTCAACCATGGTTGAATGGACTGTTGTGTTGTCTCATGATCCAAACATCTGATCGCTCCAGATTCTATTGCTAAAGCACGCCCTTGTGCTGGTTGATATACGGGGACATTTCAGTCATGTGTTGAAAGATTGTGAAATTGGCTTAAGGATATGCATCCATATCTGGAATGATTGCTTTCCTTTCGATGGTCCCGATACCCTTGAGCCTCCCCTCATGGCGAGATAGAGACACACCTATCAGTTCAACCTGAGCTATGTAATCGACACAAAACTCAATGACCTCTTCGGTTGCATAACTTTTGATGATGTTGCCCTTCGGTCGAGATCGATTCCATACATAGGACTTGAAAATTCCCATGAACCTCTCGAATGGGTACATACTACGTAGGAACACGAGCTTGCATATTTTTATCTCCCACATGATGTGAACAATGAGATGGACCATGATATCAAAAAATGATGGAGGGAATTACATCTCAAGATGACCTAGAGTCATTGCCACCTCATCCTGCAGAGCATCTAGTCCTTCAGGATAGATGATCTTCTGAGCAATTGTATTAATGAAATAACACGGCCTTATGATTGTCTCTCGGACTTTGATCGGTAAAATACTTCTAATTATAATAGGAAGCATCTGTGTCATCAATACATAATAATCATGAGACTTCATGCCAATTAACTTCAAACCTTCCATCGAAACAAGTTTCTTCATGTTAGCAGAGTAACCAGATGGAACTTTCACACTATGCAAGCAATGACATAGTTCAGTTCTCTTGGCTTTGGACAAAGTGTAACAAGTAGGGGAAGGTAAGTTCATCCTTTATCAATCTTTGTCGGTCTTAACTCAGGCCTGATGTTCATATCAACTCAGTCAAGTTATCCGTTGGCACCATCCTTTGTTTTGTGACGAATATTTAGTAACAGACCAATCAAGCAGTCACATACATTTTTCTCTACGTGCATGACATCGATGTAGTGGCAACCTTCTAGATGCTCCCAATAAGGTAAGTCTCAAAATATTGATCTCCTCTTCCAAACGTTCTTCTCATGGGTCATTAATTTACATCCCTTTTCAAGCACAACATTTAAATCCTTAACAATATCATAGATCTTGTTTTCACTTAAATGCCTTGGAGCTGAACTGTCCTCATTTTTTCTATCTAATTGCTTCTTCATCTTGTGGTATGGATGAGCCCTCCGAAGGAACCCACGGTGACGCATGTACATGGTATTGCACGAGTGCTTCAGCCACATACTCTTGGTATTATCTAAGTAGTGAGCACAAGCTTTGGCCCATTTTGTATTCTGGCCCGATAGGTTAGCAAGGGCAGGATAATTATTTGTGGTGTAGAACAACAGGAGCATAAAGTGAAGTTCTCATCTTCTACCGATGGTGCCGGGTACATATCAATATTGTTCCCAGGTTTCTTTGGCCCTTAGATAAGTATCGATGGTAAAATATACTTCTGATTCATACACAACCAAAGAGGAAGGTTGTAGGTGCAGAGAATCACGAGCTATGTGCTTTGTCGGCAGCTCATGTTACCGAAAGGATTCATTTCATCTGTACTCAACCAAACCTTATATTCCTTCGTTCTACACCGAAATCTACAAACCTCATATCAATGTTTCTCCACTGGGTAGAATCAGTAAGGTGTCTTAGCATTCCACCCTTCTTACGCTCTTCCAAGTGCAGACGCAGCAATTTTGCCTCCTTTGGATTCACAAACAACCACTTCAAATGAGGAATTACAAGAAGATACCATGCCACTTTAGTAGGAGGTTCTCTCTTCACCTCTATCCCCTCACCGTCATCTGATTGATTCTTACGTTTGTATCAGGATGCCTTGCACACCGAACATACATGCATGTTTGCATACTCTTTACAGTAGAGGGTATAGTCGTTCAGATATGCATGTATTCTTTCTACTTCCATTCCCAATGGATAATGAACCTTCTTGGATTTGTAGGTGGTTTTGGGCAACTTGTTTCCCTCTGGAAGCATGTTCACTAAAAGACCTAACAATGCCGTGAAACTCTTGTCGGACCTACTGTTGCTTGTCTTTAATTTCAGCAGTTCAAGTACAGCAGACAACCTCATGTACTTTGACTTGTAACACATGAACAAAGGTTTCTCTGAGCCCTCCATCAAGCTCTGGAATTTGACATACTCTCTCTCATCATAGTTCCCTTCTGCATCGCGAAGCATTTGATTCAGATTGTCATCATTCAGCCTATCCAAATCGGAACCACAATTGACATGATTATCCAGCGGTATACATTGACTTCATTAGTGATGTCATTATTACCACCTTCCTGTGTAATCTGCTCTTCACCATGACTAGTCCAATATGTATACCCATTTTTGAAATCTCTTCGAATCAAGTGCGCTTCAATTTACATTTGGCTCTTAAACATCTTTAGATTCTCACAGTCACTGCATGGACAGTACATATATTTCACCCCCTTATTCAACATATCCTCCTTGGCAGCTCTTGTAAAAGCAGAAACGCCATTAATGTACTCTTCACTCACATGGTTCTCAATGTACATCTAGCTTCAGTCCTACGTTACGCATATTACAATTTAGTATAATATATTCAATAAATTAATTACTATACTATATATGTACAATCTAAATTAAGTTGCTATATGTAGCAATAATAATTAATTAAATTGAATTAAGTAGAAATAGACTATGAACTTACTAAACTCTAAACCCTAACCATGCTAGATGTAAAATAATCTTCTCTCTTCATCATGCTAGCTAGATCAACCATCTTCAATTCTCCTTTCACCAAAAGCTATAAATGTAAATTATAATGCAATTAGGAACAAATTACTAACCATAGGTAGTCAAAAACTTAGTAGATCTATAATTACTCTTGCCAAATAGTCTCCTTTCACCAAATTGCCTCAAAGCCTTGCCTCCAGCTCAAAGCAGTAGTGTAGATCTAGAATTTAAGACAGAGAGTCGATGAGTCTGCGTGTAATTAATATAGTGGAATTATCACAGATGGTTTTGTATACAAACTGTATGTGATAACTTAATTATTATTGACAGTTTTTAATAGAAACCGTCTATGATACTTCACGAAAAGTTCAAATAGAAAACCATTTGTGATGAAATATCATAGACGGTTCTTGGTAAGAACCGTCTTTGATACTTCACAAACAGTTTTAACCACAAACCGTTCGTGATATTTCCTCTTCATAGATGGTTTTTAGGGCTGGTAGCAACACATACGGTCTCTAAACTAAAACCGTCTGTGATTGTATTTAATACAGATGATTTTGGGGAACCGTATGTGATGTAGCGTCTAATGTACGGCTTTTTTGTAGTAGTGACACAATTGAAAATCCAAAATGTTGTAACACCCTGGCTTAACAAAAGCACATAATGTCACCCATAATTTCAATTACTATCAATTTTAACCATTAAATAAGAATTACCATCAACTAGACTTTAATTAATAATTTCACAACATAATCATGAACATATTAGGCCAATTGCAAGGCCCAATCACAGAGGGTTAGGCCACCCCTACAGCATTAATGTTACATTGTTGCTATTTGTCATGGTTTCCTTTGATTAAATTTATAATTGGCTCATCTTAATGTCAATTATTGGTTTCTTTATTGTTGTCATATGTATGTTTATGATTATATTATGGAATTATTAATTAAAGTCTAGTTGATGGTAGTTCTTATTTAACGGTTAAAATTGCTAGTAATTGAAACTGTGGGTGACATTCTGTACTTTGTTAAGCCGCTGTGTTACAACATTTCAGATTTTCAATAGTGTATCTGTGGTTTGCTAGAACACTTTGAACAAACAACGAAGCACTTTCTTTTAGAATAGAAAAAAAAAACAACAATGGATTGCCAAAACTCGAAAAGAATAAAAAAGTCTCGTCACCGCGAGCAGAGATGGGCTTGCATCATCGTAGTACGCAGACTGATGATGCAATGCGAGAACACTGCCTAAAGCATTAAGCTAGCTAGCGATGCCGTTCTCCTTTCCACATAGGAGGAACAAGAACATGGTTCAGTACATATGCATTTCTTAATCTGACAATTAATCTCGCTCCAACGCACATACAAAAGGCGCGGCTTCCACCCATACGAGTAGCTCATGATGTGACGGTGCGCACCCGATTAGGCGAAACAAACGTTTCTTAATTAACAAGCAAATGATCCTGCACCACTCGTTAATTCGTTTCGTGCCCAACTTCGTGGCTATTTCGTAGGATATATTCCATGAAATCGAATATTGTTGCACGAATAAATTTTGTTTCCAACAATTCCGGTATCATTGACCATGGCTGCCATCTTCCAAACCGGAATCACTTACCGACTGCCATTTTGCTGCCTATAAGTACGCCCCATCGTACTTATTCCAAGAGTTCCATCAGCTAAAACACCTCTGTGTCTACCCCTCTCTTCAAATTTGTGATCTACGCCTTCCAAATCTGATCCAACATGTCGCGGCGGCGGGGTATCACCGACGAAGGCGAAGTCTCCGTCGACAAAGTGGAAAAGATTGGCCAGGCAGCAGAGTTGATTGATCATGTCGCCGCCGACAGTGGTGAGATCCCGGTGGAGAGGGTGGACGAGATCGGGGGCACGGCGGTGGACTACTGGGCACAGATTTTCATCGACGAGAAGAAACGGAAGATGCAAGAGGAAGCCGCTAGGGACGCAAAGGCTACAGATACTTAGTATACAGCAGTACGATGTACCCTAACCAGTCATATAGTTACTCTCTTTTAGCCTGTGTCGT
Source organism: Dendrocalamus latiflorus (assembly GCA_017311315.1). Classification (NCBI taxonomy): domain Eukaryota; kingdom Viridiplantae; phylum Streptophyta; class Magnoliopsida; order Poales; family Poaceae; genus Dendrocalamus; species Dendrocalamus latiflorus. The sequence goes on along the minus strand of CM029619.1, from coordinate 18,289,268 downwards.
TCTATAATATAAGTCCACTGCAAAGATCAAATATATAGTCATTACAATATTTTCACTATATACTTCTATTTTAATACTAAAAAATTAGTAAGTAGTTATAATATGCTATTTAATAGAGATATGTATGGTTCAATAATATTAACTTTTTAAAATTAAATATCTGCTTGGTCTATACACATGATGGGTTTTGGAGCTATATTGTGAATTAGCAACGGTATAGAATCAAGGGAAATTAATGATCATTTGTGACTGCACTTTTTCCCTTCTTAATTAAACAGTGTATTGGGCCTTTGGGAGCGTGGCTCTTACTAGCATTATACTGTAGTTATATTCCCTCGTTCTTTTTTTATATCGTTTTGTAACACATGTAGTTAACGTTTTCAAACTTTGATCTCCAATATGCATAAAAGTATTTTGGATATATCATGCGGAAATGATATTACTAGATTGTCAAGAGATTGGACCAGATAGCAATAGAAAGGGTGAATGGTGCCAACTCAAATATTCCCCCACATATTCAAGATTCTATTCACACAACTACAAAGTCGCAGAAAATAGAGTTTTCACCTAAAAACTCAAGACAAAAGGCTCACGAATAAAAAGCCTTGGAGCAACCACTTCCTAGCGCTCTAACCGGCATAGAAATTGCGGTCTAACCGGTCCCAGATGGTTTGACCGCTACTTCAATGGTGGTCTGACTGCTACTATATATAGTAAAATTAGGCAAATAAATAGTATTTTCAGTCCGATTTCAAAAACCAAAATCGACAGAACTTTAAATCCGTAGATTCAAATGATATGAAATTTTGTAGAGATTTTCTCTAGAGTATTGTGAACCTATTATAATAAACGATCATGAAAATCATGGCCAAAGTTCAGACCTTTTTTAGTTTGTTGGAAGATTGCATCAAAATCGAGCCAAAACCAAAATCGGTGAATACAACTTGCTCGTGGGTGAATGATGACCAAGATGGGTCTAAATGTACGTATTCCCACATATCACAACAAGTTATAACACTGAATAAATCAAATTCAAAACTCTCAGATCAAGAAATCGCTCGAGGAGGCCAAAATCAAGCAAAAACTAGGTTTTCTCAAGAACTTCCTCTAGATCATATCTAGATGGATGGGATCTTGTATCCAAGAGATATCTCTACTTCTTATATTGATGGACCATGAGGGATGGTGCAGGTTTTTGTTGTAATGAATCATTGCAATGTTTGTGGAGTGATCATTTGGCTTTGCAAAGATAGCTCTCTGTCAGGATTGAATTTGGGATTTGAGTCATGGATTTAATTAGGTTGACCTGAGTCATTGGGTTAAGATTGCATGATGCATGTCTTGACTAATGTAGGCCAAGTTATAAAGAACTTGTACCTAGAAACGAATTCTTTGCCTTTGGATGTGCAAGGTCGTTGGAGTCAACTGTGGTCAACGGTGGTGATCGAGGCTAAGCTCTTGGAGGATTTGAGGTCCAGAACAATCAAGGATGCTGGGTGAGACGGTGAGCTCAAGCATGGCACAAGAAAGGCAGGAATGTTGAAGGCAAGTTCGAACAGCGGGATGACGCCAGGTGGCTTGCACGGGCCAAGTGAACCGTGGTTCAGTGGAACTAGGATGGGAGAGACTTGGCGGCACGTGGCAAGCTAATGATGTACCTACATATGGCGAGCATGGCGTTTGCTTGCAAAGAAACATGATGACTGGGTCAACATGGGGCATTTCAGTATTTTGACCAGAATACCAGAAACCATCTTGGATCAAAACAACGGCTCATGGGTGATGCGTTGGAGAGTGGTTTAGGTCAAGATGGAGCTAACGGATCAAGGCTAAGGATTTAGTGGATACACACTTATGCGCTTTGAAAAATGTGCATAAGTGGACTTGAGTGGGTAAAACCCGTGTGTGGGGGGTTAACGGGTTTCCCCATTGTAATAGTGGGTAAGATCCAATTTGGAAGGGTAGGTGGCTGGTTGCTCACCTATAAAAGGGGTAGGGATGGAGGCATGTAGGATTAACCATCCCACCCCTCTCTTATGGGCTTTCTTGTTTTAGGTTTAGGGTTTTGAGAGTGGAGCATATGGTGTGCTCTTGGTCCTCCAAGATGGAGTAGCTGTAGACTCAATCATCAAAGCAATATATCAATCTTTGATTTACTACTTGTGTAGTTTTTGTCTGGTTGGTGTATGTCTTGTCTGGTTGAGTTGGTTCGGTTTTAGTTCAGTTCTTTCTTTGTTTCTTCTCTGTTCTTCGATTGTTTCTTTCCCTTCTTGGTCTAAGAGGAAGTTCTTACTGTCTTGTTGATGATCTCACTTGCTGGGTGTTGTGGAATCATACTCAAAGCCATCTTGGCTATTCTATTCCCACATGCATGGTCTGATTGTCTTTTCAATCTCTTGGTTTTGACTTTGTGCGCACTAAGTTATTTTGCAAAAAGCTCTCAATTTGCTTGCTAAGTTTTCAATCAAAGATTAGGACAACTTCTTGAGACCTTAGCCATGCTGTGTACAAAGTTTCGTGGCTAGTTGATATTTTAATCAAAAGGTATGTGGAGTTTGGGTCTTGCAGTCATGTGCTGATCTGTTCTTCCTCTGTTCCTCCGACTCTGTTATGATCACTTCTAGTTTCGACCATGGTCAAGTTCCAGACGGCATCGCACTGGTTTCGATCACATTCATTTTTCTGACTATTTCGCTTTTTTACCTCATGGAATTTCTGACTGCTCACAAATCCTTGTTTTCTCTGGTTGGTTTTTAGCTGAATCAATCATGTTGGTCATAGATCATTCGTTAGCCTTCGACCTCATCGGTTGTTCGACCACCTGTTAGTTTATGACCATATTGGTTACGACCACGTTGATCTTTTGGTTGCAGACTAGTTACGACCACGACAGTTATTCGACCATCTATTGGTTTACGACCACATTGGTTATGACCACGCTGATCTTTTGGTTGAAGTCTAATTTCAACTACGTTGGTTGTTCGACCATCTCATTGGCTTACGACCACGTTGAACTTCCGACTACACTGATTTCCAATATACTGTTAGTTTTCGACTACAGTGATATTTGTTCAGTAGTCAATTTCTGACCACGTTATACTTCCATCTGGTAGTCTGATTTATGACCACTTTGTTAGCTCTCGACCACGTTGTAAGTTTTCGACCACATTGCCGGTCTCCGAGCACAGTGTGTTTTCCTGCTGTATTCTCTCTGTTGCTGCGGTTTTCAAGTGTGTTTTCAACCCTAATCTTCATAGCTCTGTAGCTATCGGAGAAAAGGGTTAAGTGAGTACTTGGGGAGAATTTGAAGGCACCATTCACACCCCCTCTGTTGCCTGTTCGGTCCTACGTATACGTTCTTGGCACAAGAAAAGTTCAAGAGAAGAGAAATCCAAACAAGAAAGCCAAGAAAATCAAAAGCACGTGAGGAGATTCATGGCACAACTCACTTGGGCAAAGTTTGGAAGTCCATTTCACTTGGAGATGAATGTTTTTACAGCCAATCCCTCAGGATAGCAGAGCTCTAAGCCTAGAGCACACATAAGACTTCAACTCAAGAAAACCTAATCTCACATAGGAGGCAGGAAGAGCTAACCACAAAAAGGCTTAACCAACAACTTCCAACCCTAGCTCTTGCCTCTTCTCCGCTTATATAGCATCACAACTTGAACCAAAAGCTAATAGATCCACCCATTAGTCCAAACCAGGGATAACCTGTTAATCCCAGCCAACACCGGGTTTTACTCACTCACGCACGTTTTTCAAAGTGGCTTATAACCATTAACCCATTAGTGAATCAACACTTGATTCACTTTACATTTTTAGTAGATACAAGACAAAAACCACTTAATCCAACACCACGGTTTCACATGCTACCACTTTTTTGATATAGGTAATTTACCAAAATGTCATTTTCCTCAAAATGCTCCGCTTTCTTTGCCACGAAACATCGCTTATGCTTTGCCATATTCCGCGTGAGCCTAATGACTTGCTGCTAATCCTCTCACACGTCTGGATCCCACCGATCCATCCTCGCTTGCAAATGACCCAAGTCATTTGGCGCACCACATGTCTCTTCTCACATATGACGGTACCCGATTTCCTTGACCACATAGGACCTCGACTCCTCCCTGAGCCTAGTCCAAGTTGATATTGCCATTTCCCATCATGTCCACCACCGGTAGCTCCCACTCCGGCTCCTCATCATCCTGGGTTGCAACCACCCCGCAAGCCTCGGTCATCTTCGGCGTCTCCGTAACCATTTTGGACCTCAGCACTACCCTCTGCCTAGTTCCTGTCCTCCTACGCCTGACTATGACCTAGATCCAAAGTCCTACAACCAACACAAATAAGCAAACCATCATGTAGTACCACACAATACATAAAGTCATCACCATGCAAAATGTATGCAACCAAACCATTGATCCTAAGCCTAGGACCAAACATTAAACCCATATGTACACAAGCAACAACACCCATACGATAACCATATGGTCAACCCAACTCTGTTTTTCTGGGAGGTCCGGTAGTATTGCACGCAACATGCAGGTAGTACCGCATTGCGGTACTATCGCTCCCCAAAGCGGTACCTCCACACCTTCGCATCTCGCACTAGACCTCTCTAGAAAAACATACCGCAACCTAGACCAGAACTACTGTTCTTGCAGTATGGCCGCACTCAGAACGTCAGTACTACCGCTCAACGGTACTACCACATAAACACCTGCGGTACTCTCGATTTTCCTGACACTTCTAGAAAATAGCCCAAGCAAAATGTGACCATTGCAAAAACACTTCATCACACCACAAAACTTACAACGGTTCATCACAACATTAACTTGGACTTTCTCACGTAGTTCTTCAATTTCCCCCTTGATGAACCCATTGGCAATACTCAAAAAAACAAATTGGAGGTGATTTTAGACAATGAAGAAGAATTTTACAAAGAGAGCTCCAAAATGGTCACAAGAAGAATGCAATGACTGAAAATGACCATATAAAGCAGAAATGGAATGAAGCTACTGAAAATGACAATTTTTCACAAAATATTTCAAATCCACCAAATGAGTCGGGAGATCTCACTCTAGCTCCACATGAAAGAACAATTGTTCTATATGACCTTGATCATGGTGAGAATAACTCAAAAACTCCAAATTAGCAAAAATTTGCACAATAACTCTAAAACATGCTCTAGACATGCATTTTTACCGATCTTTCTCCCCCTTTGACATTGGAGTCATGAAGATGCATGGAAGGAAAGAGAGCATGACTATATTTTATTCACTTTTAGCATTAGGAGCCAGAAAAATTATCCAAAGAAACTTTCTAACTATTACACCAAGCCATAAAAAGTGAAAGTGCTATATAGATCATGACAACCCATATATAGCCAAGCTAAAGCCAAATAAGCATTTATCTAAAATTAAATGGCTTTTTAGCATGTCAAGATGCTCAAATTTATAGTTTAGGTAAAGGTGTCCAAAGATGAGCTAAGTCATGTCACTATTCTAAATGGAACCAAGAAACTATAATTGAGTCAATTCCGAGTACTACAAAGTTCAATGTTGAATCATTTTATTCAAGCACTTGATACCACTAGAATTGAGCAAATTTAGCACATTTGGCATTTTTTGAAATTCATTTTGCACAATTTTTATTTTCTTAGCAATATGCTAGATCTCAAGTTTTATACGATCACCCTAAGCAAAAAGCTAAAGGAAGTAGTCTTGGTCATCCAAAACTCCTTCTGAGTTCATGTCTAGTGCAATGGCAAACTGTCTCACGAGAAAGAATTGATGAGATCAGTTTTTTGGTACAAAAAGATCATTTTGCATTTTCTTGACTTAATTCAAGAACAAAGAGCTAATACTAACTAATGTTTCAATAAAGAACTAGTATAGCTCAATCTAAATCTCAATTTAGGTTTAAGGCTCAACTTAGCTTATTTGACCTGGCATAAATCATAAGAGGATTACTAGATCAAAAATAATCACAAGATCTAATAAGACATGATTTAATTCAAGTTGTTCACATTTAATAAAGTTAGTATGGTAAAAGGTAAGCTACACATAGAAGGATACGATAAATCTAGCAAGCTGACACAAGATATGACAAGATGTAAAGCAGAAAATCATATCACATAAGGATAATAATTAAGGCTCCAATTATTTATATTACAATGCATATTGCTAAATTTAAAATACAATATGATACATATGAATGCATAAGAAGTAAACTCCCCCTGAAAAGCAGTTCTAAAAGAAGGAAGCTCCAACTTCCCTTAGAGAAGGTAGATTGAGAAGACCCCAAAAATTAGCGTAAAATCCTAAAAATGAGGGTGCAAACGTAACAAGATGACTTCCAAACACACCCTTCCCACATGGTCTCTATTCTATAACCTCATACCACTGAGCAAAAGGCAAAACTAGCTATCATAACACAAAACACTAGTGGCCAAAAAGAAAGCTCATATTAGGTAGTAAATAATCATAGATAACCATTTGGATGAGAAGTGTGATTGAGACAAAATCATCTAGAGTTGGTTCATATTAACCCAAGGCAACCATCCCTACCACTCAAACAGGAATGCTATGTGCGACCAAACAGTAGGAAATAAGAAATTGAAGGTCACAAGGGAGCAAACCTCTGTCACATCGCTTGGCGATGTTGTGTAGTTGATATGGTGGAAGCTAACTAAAATTGCATCGTGAGATCAATAGAAACCTTCACCAGAAGCTCAAAGAAGGTGAGAGACCCAAAGCATCCACACAAACCACATAGTCTCCCACTCATATCCACAACCTGTAACTCAAACACAGAAATAACTGGTATCCTACTACTAGGGTGAGTGATATATAAGCATGGATCCAGTACTGAGGCACACGACAACAGAAATGACAAAGAACACATGAGAACACACCCTCACACAAGCATTATCTAAATCTCACCAAATCATCTAGGACAACAAAGTCTTGTGCAAATCAAATCTAGAAGAATCTTGTAGACTAACCAAAGTTCTCATGATATCTAGACATAAGTACAATCTAAAGGTACCAAGATATCATACAGACTATTTTCATACCAAAACAGAAATCAATAAGTTTAAGATATGCATGCATCTCAATGATTCACAACCATACACACATAGCAAATGACAAAAACACTTCACCACTCTATGAAACTTGCAATAGTTTATCGTAACATTAACTCAGACCTTCTCACATGGTCCTTCACTTTCATATCATTATACTTTTAATTATTTTTATTAACATGTAATTAGAAAAATAATGATCAAATACGTGTTATGAATACCGTGTGATGTTCAAAATGATAAATAAAAAAGAATAAAGATAGTACCTTACCAGCTGTTAAGGCAGTGCATTGATCCGTGAAGCTAGCGTACGTGCGTTGCTGCCTGACTGCTTTAGTTTCCTGGTGAGAATACCACCGCTCGATCTCGATCGTTTCGTTTGGCATGCATCGTATCCATCCATGATCGCGTATGTGTGTGTACATACATACTATTCTACTCCACTCCTGACTGTAAAATAAGTTATTATACACTTCACCACCTTCTATGAGTCAAAACCCATATCCTATCTTGGTCAAAGACTAGTTAAAAAACCCACAATCTCTCACCTTTATCAACCTCTATGTTGCTTTCCACTTTTTTTGGGCTCATACAATGTAGTAATTGACTGGCTTAGGTACAGTTAATCCAAAGGCACAATGACGTTGCAGTAAATCTCTTGTAATGGTGCTATACGTAAAAGGAGGTTGCAGTAAATCTGTTATATAGATTTGGTGAACGCACAGTGAGGTCGCAAAAATATTTTGTAGCAGTGTAGTAAACGCATATGGAGGTGGCAGTATATCACTTTTAGCGATATAAAAAAACGAAAATCACCCTGAGCCATGCAATAATATGTATTTGGATGCCATCACATGGTGGTTCCTTTTTTCATTTTGTAACACCCCGGCCAAACAAGGACCCAGAATGCTACTAAACTAGAAGTAAAGCAATGTTAACTATTTAAGTTATACAAAATTTTGGCAGAGTCTACCTTGTTTATCTTTCCAATTCAGTGATTTCATGAACAGAAATAATTATAGAAGACAAAGCTCGAGTAACTAGTTCAAATTCAACAGTTATACTAAAAGGATTCTAAAACATGTAAGAATATGAAAGAGTAAAGGCATTAAGGATAATCTAACTCTTAATACAATTATAATCCAATGATAATCAAATGGTTCTTAAAAGGTTCTTGCATCCTATAATTAATTATCTTCCTTTATTTTCATGAGTGTGCAAGTGCTACTAATTTATTCCTTCCCTTTTCCCAAGCATGCCGACCTCAAGGTGGTACCTAAAAAAAACAACAACAATAACAACAAGAGTGAGTCCAACGACTCAGCAAGTACATATGACAAAGAATAACAATCCAACATTGTTAATCAACATGAAGCGAACACAGAACGAACACAATTGAATGAATTTGAATGAATGAAGTGAATGGAATGGAGGGACTACACAATGCATATACCGGTATAGCCAGTGACACACCCGTCAGTGTTCACTTAAACCCACATTTAACAAAATGTGGGGATTCAATCCCGTATGAAGAACGTTTCATACGGGTGTCCCGAACTACCCACTTTGGAATGGTGTGGCCCACTTTGGAATGGTGGGTCTTACTTGCCCATGTTGGAATTAATGGGTCTTTTGATCCACTCCCGTGGATGAAACAATGAGTGGTATGCATGGAATGAAACTTGCATAATAAAACGATACATTCTCTACACATATAGACAACTCACCTAAGGAATACATCATGAACATAAGTGTTATCAAGGGTCTTAGATGAACATAGGTAAATAAAACAGCAAGCATACAATGTTTTCTTTGAATCAAATCAACATGGTACTTGCCTTCCGAAGGACGACGTGTTAGGATGAAATGGCGGGGGCCTCTAAGCCTGAAACCTTTTCGCCTACAATATATATAATCTAAATAAGAACAACATAACAGGACGCTTCCCAAAACCTTCTACATCGCCATCCCGAACGCCCGCCCAACTAGATAAGTCAACACCGAAAACAGATTGCACTAAACAGAAAGATAATTCTGGACAGCAGGATTAAAACTTGCATAACTTTTGATTCACATAACGGAATTAAGCGTTCTTGGCGGCCAGTGAAAGATAAGATCATAAGCTACAATTTTCATAATATGGAGGTTTCCTGATTCAGACTTTAACCATTTTTAATCTGCTGCGCAAAGTTACTGCTAAGAATCAAAACAGAGTTCTGGACAGCAGGATTAAAACTATCATAACTTTTGACTCACAACTCGAATTTGGGTGAACTCAAAGGCTACAGAATCATGACGAAATAATCTACAAAACTCTAGGAGACCAGAAATCCTGATTCTGCCTTTACCTACACGAAAACTAAGGTCCAACAGACGACAGCAAATCTGCCTCTAAAAACAGCACTAACCACAAAGTGATAAACAACAAAACTAATTACCCAATCAAACGAACAGCGGGGATTACCCTTGAAGAACCGACGAAGAACACGAAGAACACCCTACGAACTCCTCCTCTTCTCCCCTTTCTCCCTTTCTTCTTCTTTCTTCCCTCTTTCTCCAAGGCTTCTCGCCTCGTCGGGGAGGAAGGGAGGGAAAGGCTGCGCAAGGGAGAGGAGGGGCTGCGCAATGGGGAGGAGAGGCGGCTGCCAAAGGGGTGGAGGGAGGGGCGCACTAGGGAGGAGAGGGGGCGGCCAAGGAAGAGGAAGGAGGGGGGAGGAAATTTCGGCCAAGGGGGAGGAAGAGGGAGGGGTGGCGGCCAAAAGGGGGAGGAGGGGGAGGGGTGCGGCCAAAAGGGGGTTAGGGTTAGGGGGCGCATGGGCCTAAGGCCCAAGGTGCCTCCCTCACTTCCAAGCCGGGCCCCCAAAGCTTCTCCATCCTGGCCCGTCAACCAAAACCCGTTTTCCCCGCAACCCGAAAAGAATAATTTTTTACCCGGATCCTTTCCCGAATAAATTCTCTCTAATCAAAAAGAAAATACGGAGTGTTACACATTTGGCTGTAAATGTAAATATATCTGGACATAAATATAGTATCCATTTTTATTGTCGCAATCACATAGTGGTTATTGGAATGTATTTGAACGTAAATGTGGTGTCTATTTTTACTGCTACCATCACATAGCGGTTCTATTTTTTCTTCTAGCCATAATATGAATGTATCTAAATGTAAATATGATATCTATTTTTACTACCACTATCACATGGCCATCAAGTGCTACGGCTAGGTGTGGTAGTAAACTCTAAAAACACATCTAGTAAATTGCTTAGATAGTCCATTCACATACACACAGCAAATCAAGCATGTCAGCAGTCCTACGAGTTGGGCCATGCTTTTTCTGGGTTGGCCCGAGGCCCAATCGGCATGACATGGCCCAAGCACATGTGGCAAGCCAAAATGTCTTGGCACAAACTACTGGGCCAGGTTAGGTCTGAGAATTGGGTACGTTGAGTGGCACGACACTCTCCAATGGGCCGTGCTCAAGCTGGCACGGCCCAAAAATTCTGATGCATCTTGGCGCACCTTGTCGATGTTGTCATGGCCGTTGAGGAGAGGGGAGGAAGACCACTGTTGTGGCCCATCGCTGACTCGTTGCCCCAATCCCCCTGCACATGGCTCTGCTTAGATCTAGGGGAGGGGAAGGGGACAACTGGATAGCCACTGTTGTCATGGTGGGCTCGTAGCTGCCACCGTCCCCCTTGCAACTGCCGTCGCTCAGATCTGGGAGAGAGGGAGAGGGGAATGGCACTCGCGGTCTTCATCGTGGTGGTGGGCTTTAGAGCAGCCGCTCAAATCTGAGAGAGAGCACTACAACAAAATAGTCTGATAGAGATGTTTTTCTTTAAACGTTTTTTAGTGTCTTTATGTAGCAATAAAGACGCTTCTTGAAATGTTTTCTTGAGTGTTGTTCACTACTAATATGTCTCTACAGTCTTTGACACGTTCCATGGGGAGACGTTTCTTGGACACTTTACAAAACGACTCAACATAGAGAGATGCAGTGCGAGCCATGACTACTGCCGACTGGCCGACAGGAGAGGGAGAGGGTGAGCTGAGAGACCTAGGTGGTGCGACCTGCAGGCATGCGGTGATGCTTTCTGATTGTGCTACGCACGCTGCATGTCTTTGATTTTCAAAAAGAAAGATAAAGGAAAGGAGACTAATTTGGTTGCAGGAATTGTTGGCTAGTTGGGTGCATATATGCTCTGCTCCCATGGTCAAGAATCCTCGATTGATTAATTCCCAGCATGCGGCAAGTCAAGTCATCTTATAGCCTTCAGATGCATATATACAGATCGCCCACTTGGTCACACACCTTTAAATTACCTGGCCAGCAAGCAATTGCAAGTGTAGGACAGTTTAGCAAAGCTTCGCGTCTAAAGTATGTGGAAAAGCCCTTAAAAATATCATCAATCCTGCTTCTTTTGAAGTTGTCCCGTTTTGTTTGGGTTTGATCTCATCTTGAAATTTCTTGATCCTGATGTTTTTGCATTGAATCTTTAAGAGAAATAGCTTAGTGTGACATGTGGAAACTCATCTAGAGCTATCTTGACTATCCTATACCTACGAACAAGTCATATCCCAATATTTTGAAGTTTGTCTGATTTTGGTATAATTTTGCTTGTCTTTAGGAAAGATTAGAATTTTGACCAAGGTCCCTGAAATCCTTACATGGAATAAGAACCTAAGACCCTAAGCAAGGTGCATGCGAAGTTTCATATCTTTTGATTGAGAATTTTGGGAGATGCACATTTGTCTTGGTTCAGGCTGATTTACTATTCTGGGAACAGAAGAGCGGTCACATTGCCCCTAGGCCCAGTGCAACTGGTAATCGGTCAGACCGTTGTGGTCTTGCCGGTCAGACCAGCCATGGTTAGACCATCGGTGTCTTGCCTGTCAGACCACCCACCAGTGAGATGGCCTCCCTGTGGCAGTTAGATCGGTGAGGAGCTGAGAACTTCTCTCAGGGTTTTGAGTGTGTTGCTTAGTTCTTGTCTTCTAATTCTGATCTCCATAGTTCTATAGCTATTGGGCTAAAGAATTTATGAAAACTTAGGAAAAATTTTCAAAGGCACCATTAGCCCACTTTGTTGCCACACTAGTCCTACACACGCTTGCACGCTTTTCAAAGTGTGACATTCATATGGCTTCAATAGCCAAATGAGATACTCTATCCACCAAGACGTGACCTAAACCACTTATGCCGCCACCACGGTTTCACAAACCACCTCTCCACCCGGTATCGGACAATTTTATCAGTTGCCACCTATCGGTCTCCACGGTGCTTCTCCTTGAAGCAACCACCACAATGAAGTTTATGATGCCCAATGACTTGCTGCCAATATTGTACACCTGCTCTGAGAACCATCACCACTTGAAACGTCCAAATCCAATGGCACACCACATGCATACACTTGCCTCATCACGATTCTTGCCTTTTTCTCCTGTGCTTCTCCACTTGAGATGATGCTCCACCCAGACATACGTGACCCTCCATTGCCTCAGGGCACCTCCCCTGGCCTTGATCTTGCCATTAACCGTAACAATCACTAAGCGCTTTACACATCAAAGAACAAGCAACCATCTCGAGCACAAGTGATATGCACTTGACTCTCATCAACAAAACTGATACACAACATGCATCACTTGACACCCACATCATAATTCTCACAATGCATGGACTCGTGCCATGACTAACACTTACATAGATTCCCATCATGACTTAACATAACTGAAACCAATTCAACTCACTCAATTTCACCAGAGGTTGATCTAACCACCAAACAATAGACAGTTAGACTGCCACAAATCGACTTAACTCCGCCTGGTAATAGGGGACCAATTTGACCGTGGCACCCATGCTAGTCAGACTGCTCAATGTTGTGGGAGGGTCCCCGCACTCCCTTAGGACGATGATAATTTCAGCAAGGCAAGACATGCCAAAGTGTGCCACGACAACATGAGCATGGCGTCATACATCTGGGAATCCATCCCAGACGAGGTCCAGGGTCCAACCCTGGACGAGGTCTGGAGTCTATCCCAATGCGATCTGTGCCACCCAGGATGAGGTTTAGGAGCCAACCCACGATGAAGTCTAGAGGCCATCCTCGAATAAGGTACGAAATCCATCCTAGACAAGGTCCGCGCCACCTTGGACGAGGTCTGGGAGCCAACCCAAGATGAAGTCTGGAGACCAACTTTGGACGAGGTCCAGATTCCATCCCTGATGAGGTCCATGCCACCCTGGACAAAGTTTGGAAGCCAACTCAAGATGGAGTTAGGAGACTATCCTCAGTGAGGCGTGATACTTTAGGCATCGACCATGTTGAGCGAGAGCTCAGGGGGAGCTCAACTCGGGCCCTAGGGCCCACTTGATGTAATGGATGAAACTACCCTTAGGAGTAAACTAGGCCCCAGGGGCGAACTTGTATCTTCACTCACCTTTCCCCCCACTCTATAAATAAGACCCCTTGTAAATGGAGAGGAGGAGGCCACTTGTAATACTTCACACCTGCATGCAATACACTTGTTGAGTCACTTATGTGTAATTCTCGTTGAGTCTCTTTGCATACTTGGGGGTCTACGAATCTTACTGGGGTACTTACAAGTGTACTGTCTAATCTCATATCAATGATAGTTGGCATCGTCTGTGGTGACTTGAGCGAGAAGCCATGCCGCCTAGGAAGATGAAGGCACGAAAGGTCGCTGGTGAGCTTATGTTCAACTTAAGATCTCATTAATGGACGAAGATGCATTTTTCTCACTCAATAGCTCATTGTGCTCTTTTCAACATCACATTGTTCATTTTAACATTTGTTAGTTCATTCTCCCCTCTGAAGATCATTATCAACATTTTCCTCCTTTTTACTAAAACTAAATTTTGCCTTAATAATTGTTCCCTTTTTGGTAAAATAGTCATCAATGGTTAATGGGCTATGCAAGCACACACTTTTTAACTCTCCCCCTTAAATATTGCATTCTAATAAGAAGTAGGGGCGGATCTACAGTAATTCATAGGTATTCAGCTGAATACCTAAATTTTTTGGCAAAAAAATTGGCTATATACAAGATATGATAAATATGTATACTAGTACTTAGGTTTAAATATCATTTTTCCTTCTCCTGCACTAGTGGCGGCCTCGGACCGACCTTGGCCCAACCATCCAGGCCGAGTGCCCGAATGTTCCAGTAGCCGGCCTAGGTAGCTGGAAACTAGGGCTCCCTCTCCTCTCAAGTCCGACATCTCTCCTTGACTCCTTTGTCCTCTCTCAGACCTCTCTTTGGCTCTCTCTAGGCTCCGGCTCTCCCTGGCAGCGCACGGGCGCGGGCGCAGGTAAGGTTTGTCCTCCGGTCCTGCCCTCCCTCCGTGGCTCCTCCGTCCCACCGAGTCTCCGTCTCTCCGAGACTCCGACGACTGACATCGACACCGGCCCTCGGCCCGCGGTGGCGTCGCTCAACTTCATGTCCCGTGACTCACGTCTCTGCCTTGTGGCTTGGCTTGTGCGTGGTCATCCCAGATCCACGGGCACGGGCTCCGAGCAGTCGCCACTACGTGGGTTCCAGGCTTCCGGCCGGTCAGCACCATCCGGTCTTGGTCGTCGGCCCGTCGCGCAGTTCGCACTCGATCGCGGGTTTCCCAATCCCCGGTGTCTGGCAATCCGGCAATCCGGTGAGGCCGTGTAGGATTTCATAAGTTGTCTTCCTAGCCTGTGATTGTCACCTTGAGTATCTTGCTTTTAGGTAGTCATGATGAAAACAGAAGTCATTTCCATGTTCCAAACAGCTCCACATTATGAACATCTAATGGTAGCAGTAAGCATGATCTTTTGATAAACCAGGTGTTCAGAACTCCATTAAGTTCTGCATCACAAGAATCAAATGTTAAAAAAATGTGATCTCAATTTCATCGTATTACAGGATGAGCAAAACATAAGCCATGTGTGCTTTTAACAGAGAAGTTTCAGCATTTGCATGCTAGTTGTAAATTTATCATGCCAATTATCTAGGTGCTGAACATCCAGCTGTTTCCCCTCAGGATTATGGCAGAAATTTCAAAGTTCTGAAGCAGTCTACCTGAAGGGACTTTTGATTTTTGCATGTCTTCTGGAATACATGGTGTCAAGGATGGCATATCGTAGTTTCAACATGAAATGGATCACCCTCTGATCTTTTCCTGAAGCTTAAGGAGCCTCTTATCATAAGCCTCTTGGAGCTCAGCCTGCTCAAGGCATTGAGCAATGCTAGTGGTGACTCAAGGGTCTCGAGCAGGGTTGTCATGGTGGAATCGGCGACCATGGCGAGTGAGGTGCGCCTGGACGCCATGGTGAGTGCCATATCATGTAGTATCTCCTGTCACATACATATGGTCACATACATCCCCGTCTCTCCTGTCTAAAAGTCCTCCCAACCTCTCCGTCTCTCTCGACCTCTCCGCCTCTCCCGTCTCTCCACCTCTCCCGACCTCTCCGCCTCCTCTGATCCTCTCCCTGCTGCCGCCTCCCGCGTCTGCCTCCTCTCCCCACCGCTGCCTCCCCCGTCCGCCTCCCCTCCCCAGTGCCTTCTCCGCTCGCCTCCTCCCCCACCGCCTCCAGCTCTTCGCATCCGATCTCCTAACCCTAGCCGCCGCCAACCAGTCCGCCTGACTACTCTTCGGCTCCCGCTCTTCCCCCATCTCTCTCTCTCTCTCCGTCACCTCCCCTCCCTGTGCCTGATCTCTCCCCGCCGCCTCCGGCCTCCCCTCCCCGCGCCCGATCTCTCCCCACCACCTCCCCTCCCTGTGCCGCTGGAGATCGACGCCGGCGGTGGAAGTAGGTTGGAGATCTATGCCAATGGCGGGAGCAGGCCAAAGACCGGCGTCAACAGCGGGAGCAGGCAAGGTGACCAGCCTCGACGTCCTCCTCCGGCCGCCAGGACACCTAGGCGACGCCGTGACAACCATGGTCTCGAGGGTGCTGAGATTGCTGAAGCTGAGGGACCGAACGAACAGCCGGTCCGTGTTCTCATCATCCATTGGCCGATTGGCAGGTAGTCATCTGGTGGGTATGAGATCTCTGTAGCAATTGTGTTCTTTGTGTGCATCGACACCCTGTGTCATGAAAGGGAAATCAAGCGACATCACATGTTACATATAGGTTCTGTGAATTGACGGGTTGTCTTAACAAAAGATTTCATGTCTTCTCCTTCATTGTTCTCTATCTTATCAAAGAACATCAAATTTAGGTTATGTGAATTTGTGAAATATGTTTCATATCTTATGATAAAAGCACATAATTCTTATGCTTACTGTATAAGATATGTTCAGAAGCAGAGGTTGAGCTCATGACAATTCATCTTGAGCGTCAAGTTTTTTGATAGGAGACGATGATATTCTCATCTCCCCAGCGAAGTGCCACTCGTGAGCTTCGCCCTGAGTGCCAATTATTTTTTTGATGGGAGACAGTGATGTTCTCACCTCCCTAAACAAAGTGTCGCTTGCGAGCCTTGCCCTGAGTGCCAAGTTTTTTTCAATGGGAGACGACGACATTCTCGCCTCCCCAAGTGAAGTACCGCTCACAAACTTCTCCCTAAGGGCCAAGTTTTTCTGATGGGGGATGGCGACCTTCTCACCACCCCAAGCGATTAGCTGCTCGCATGCTTCACCTCGAGTGCCAAGTTTTTTCCAATGGGAGACGGTGACCTTCTCGCCTCCCCAATCAAACCCTAATCACCAAGTTTTTTTTCTAATGGGAGACGTGACGTTCTTGCCTCCCCAAGTGAGCCCTAAGCGCCAAGTTTTTTTTCAAATGGTAGATAGTGACCTTCTCACCTCCCCAAGTGATTAGCCGCTCATGTGCTTCACCTCGAGCACCAAGTTTTTACAATGGGAGAAGCTGACCTTCTTGCCTCCCCAAGCGAAATGCTGCTCATGAACTTTGCCCCGAGTGTGACCTTCTTGCCTCCCTAAGCGAAGTGCTACTCCTTAGCTTCTCCCCGAGT
This sequence comes from Dendrocalamus latiflorus, assembly GCA_017311315.1. Taxonomy (NCBI): domain Eukaryota; kingdom Viridiplantae; phylum Streptophyta; class Magnoliopsida; order Poales; family Poaceae; genus Dendrocalamus; species Dendrocalamus latiflorus. Next base: position 18,272,206 of record CM029619.1, on the reverse strand, counting down.
GCCAAGTTCTTCCAGTGGGAGACAACATTCTCGCCTCCCCAAGCGACTACCACTCATGAGCATCACCCTGAGTGCCAAATTTTTTCTGATGGGGGACAAGGTAACAAAATAACCCTAGTAAGAAGTAATGTATGAGCTTCGTTTCAACACCAGGCAAGCAACGATAGCATAAGCCTGGTAAATGGTACAAGCAAATGCACTCCTATAGCACCTTTACCAAAACATGTCATGCAACCTCTAGGTGAAGCAAAGGTGTCCTGACGCTGCGCCACACCCGTTGGTGCCCAAGCCAACATTGTTCCTCACGTGAAAACCCATCCTAGCTTAGATCGACTCCACCACCACTACTGCAATTTGGACTTAACTCGACCCCCATACTAGGTCCACACTACGCCAAAGACAAGATCGACATCACTCCCAAGAAGGTGGTTTGCTACACCCACTGTCTCGGCCCTTCCAGCATGTCAACAAAGCTTTTCGTGCATTTGAGAGTGATGGATTGATCTAAATGTAGTTCGATTAGTCTTGATGGCTTCTCCCTAGCCAAACTTCACTTCGCATCAATTGTGCCCCCGACCATCTCTAGCTCTACAGATAAACAAATGATAACCAGATCACATCCTTTTGTGATAACCAGATCACCTCCTTTTGTTGAGGGCCACACCCCGACTTGTGGGCTACTCCGTGCCCCACAGTCAGTGCCTCGATGAGTCGACCACATGAGCATCGATGAATCGACCACCTTATATTTGAGTGCGCATCACCTCACCTCGAAGATCGACACTTAGTGAGTCGAGAACACCTTGCGAGTTCATACCTAAGATGAGTTGAGTATCCAACACTTTAGTGCACACCCACTCGCACGACGGGCAACCCTCCGGGAGTCACTGATAGGTTCTATGGTACATGCCTCCTCACCTCACAGGCAACTCTTTGGTCCCTAGTACTTCACACCCCAGTGCGCTCCTAGTTGTCGAGTTAGTTTGCCCAGCGAGGGGCAACATCCTATGGTAGCTTTGCCTCCGTATGATACGACTTGATGTGCAGGGCATTCCCTCCCAATCTCAGCTTGATCTATCGACATCCCCCCATTATATGAGCTCGTTGGATTGGTTGCTTTACATTGACAAGTGCCAGCACACCACCCTAGCACAGTGTGATAAGTCTCGAGGGCCATCCCTCGGCCAAGCATAGTCTTGCGTCAGACACTTCTTTCTTCATGGGCCACACCCCCATGTGCTGAGCACATGGTGTGCTACCAAGCTTTGAGCATCATGCATCACTGGGCTGAGCATCCAACAGCTTAGTGCATATCCCCTCACCTTGAAGGTCAAACCTCATCAGGCTAGTCTCAAGTACGTTCACTGAACTTGAACATCTCAGCGTGTTGGCATGCATCAATCAATCACATCTCGAGATGTCATCCAACCCAGCATTACCAATCGAGCTTGCACAAAGGGATGTGTATGCCCTAGTTGGCTTCATGTGCCTTGAAGTTCTATCGCATCTCGGGCTAGCGGTATATCCATGTCCATCCTGATGAGTTCACACAATGACTCGATTACCTAAGGACTCTGTGCACCTTGAACCAACAAGTTGGGTGCTTATTTCTAGCATGTTCACATGGGTTAACCTTTCACACCCCTGGGTTTTGTCGTCCTTTGGTGACCATGCCTAAACAAGTTAAGCTTGGCACTCCCATGCATACGTTCACCTCTCGAACATCATAGGTTGAGAACTGACTTCACGAGGCACTTCTTTGGGCTAAGTCATAACTGCACGCCTCCGTGTGAGTTAGAAATCTAGGCGGTCAACTCTTGACTCCTTAACTATTCATGACCCCATGTCCTTCTGTGTGATTATGAACTCCTTAATAGACCCAAAATTGGTCGAGGGGGGTAGCGCCCTTTGGTGAACACCAGGGAACCCAACTAGGAGGCGCATGCACAACCTATCATCTGAAGTTCTCATGAGGGCTAAGGTATTTTAACATATTGTCAAAATGCATTACAGGCTATCAATGGGATCGTTGACCCAGGGCAGCGCGTCGACCCCTTTTGCAAGTCGGTGCGCTAGCTTAGGTGGGTTGTTGACAACCACCTGGATCGTTGAGGGGCTATTGTTGAGAGAGGGTCCCGTACTACCTCAAGCCCATGACCACTTCAGAGTGACGACACCCTTTGAAAGGTCTACCCCGAGCCAAGTCTCTAAGTCAACTTTGGCGAGGCACATAAGACCAACCCAGAAGGTGTCCATGGCCAACCCAGGCAAGGTACGTAGACCAACCCTGAAGGGGTCCGAGGCCAACCTTGGGTGAGGTAAGCAAGACAAATCCCAAAGGAGTCTGGAGCCAACCACAAACAAGGTATGCAAGACTAACCCCGGGCGAGGCACACAAGACAAACCCCGAAGGGGTTCGAGGCCAACCTCGGACGAGGTATGCAAGACCTACCCCGGAGGGGTCCGAGGCCAACCCTGTGCAAGACCATCCCTGGAGGTGTTCGGGGCCAGCAATGAACCAACCTCCGAGTGCCGAATGTGGCGAGGCCCACAAGGGGCAAATAACGAAGATACCCCTAGGAGTAAGCTACACCCTGAGGGCAAACTTGTAACTTCACACATCTCCCTCTCCCTCCTATAAATAGGACCTCTTGTGATGGGAGGGGAGGAGGCTATTTTGTAACCCTAGACACTCATATTTAATACACACTTGGTGTTTGTATGTTTCTTAAGTCTCTTCGCATACTTGGTAGTCTCGGTATCTGACCAGAGGTGCTTCTAAATTTACTGCCCGGATTCATACTGATGATAGGCACCTTGTAAATGGAGAGGAGGAGTCCACTTGTAATACTTCACACCCATATGCAATAAACTTGTTCAGTCACTTGTGTGTAATTCCCGTTGAGTCCCTTTGCATCCTTGGCTATCCACGAATCTCACTGGGGGGTTACATATTTACTATCCAATCTCATATCGACGATAGTTGGTGCTGTCCATGGGGACTTGAGTGAGAAGCCCTGCAACCTAGGAAGATGAAGGAATGGAAGGTCGCTGGTGAGCTTCCCTTCAACTTAAGATCTCATTAATGACTAAAGATGCATTTTTCTCTCTCAATGACTCATTTTGCTCTTTTTCAACATCACAATGTTCATTTTCACATTTTTAGTTCATTCTCACCTTTTGAAGATCATTCTCAACATTTTCCTTCTTTTTGATTAAAACTAAATTTTGCTTTAATCACTCTTCCCTTTTTGGCAAAATAGTCATCAAGGGTTAGAGGGTAAACTCACCCTTTCTAATTCTCCCTTAAATGTTTCATGCTAATAAGAATAGCACCAACAGATAAGGTTCTGACAGAAGTTGATATCATTAGGTCATGTTGTTTATCACCGGCGAGTGAGGCCACCTCTTGTGGCCCCAAATGGTTCAATTTGGCTGCAAGCGATATGACAATGCCAATGCTTGGCTAAGAACATGGTGTAACTCGAACTCAGTAGCGGAGCCTAGGGCTGAGCTTGATAAGACGTTGTGGCGAGGTTGAGAGTGTAGCACAAGCCAAACCCATCAACATTAGCATGATATGCTAGTTCATATGATTTTTTTCTCTATAGCAACATGCGGGCATTAAAATAGTCTCTTATGAACAGGCTAATCGGCGTTGATGGAGCCTCACGTACTATTCACTGCTAGCCTAGTCACTGCTCATGAAGTCACAAGTTGCTTCGCCTCACCGACAGCTGAGGTAGCCAGACCCCTTATCGTAATGATCATAACTCTTGCTACACAATAGGTATCGTCCAACGATTTTAACTTTGACTAACAATATATTTATGAATATTCAATTTGTCCACACGAAATTGTATTATAATTTTACTGTGTGTTCTAAAAATATATTACAGTTTTTTTTCAAAAAATATAATAATAAAGAACTGATGGCCGAAATTGTGTATCAGATATTGTACCATCACTTTTTTATATGACTTAAAGTGGCAGTAGTATATGTGATGCAGGGTGCCCGATCTTCACATTGTAGGATCAAAGGTAACTTTGGATCCGCTCAACCTGACGAACCGATGACACTAACCACTGTTAGAATAGCAACCTGTGGCAAAAGAATTCGCCCAATCACATGCTCGTGATCCCGTCTACCTGACCACCAAGAAGACGTATCGCTGCTCCTGTGAACCATAAGGAAGCACAAGAACAATGGAAGATATTCTCAAGAAAATCGCCAAATTCCCAAAGGCAGCGCGTAGCATAAACCCGAGAATAAGCAATATTAGCTAACTTGAAAATAATGTGGTCTGACCCAAAGGTTACGTATTACAAGGCTTATATAGCCCTGGGCACAGTCTGTAGAACCCCCTAATCATGTCAACTCAATCTTTTATCGTATTAGACTCAAACTCCTACAAAAAGGAAACTATTAGCCATCACATTGTTTTGGTTGTAGCAGTCAATCCCGGAAGAATATGAAGATAAGTCCTCTTCCATATACGAAAGTTATTTCCCTTTAATCTCAAAGAATCCCTTCGAGTCTGCACTGAAACCATCATGTATGTCATTACGACCACGTTGATGAATGTTGCGACCATGTTGAGGTTGGTTTCGACTATGACCAAGCCCTCTTTATGACCACACCACCTCTGCTAATGTTGGCTTCAACCACTTGTACGATCACGAGTAGCAGTCGTAACCTTCGTAGTCATCCGAGCTTCAAAGAGAATCGAATGATTCGAACAACCGAAGCCATTCATCTGCTGATGTTGGCTTCAACCACTTGTACGACCATGAGTAGTAGTCGTAACCTTCGTAGCCATCCGAGCTTCAAAGAGAATTGGACGGTTCGAACAGCCGAAGCCGTTCAGATTGGTCCAAATGTTCCGATGTAATCGAATAGTCAGAATGAGTCTGCGGTCATAGAAGTCGTAGTCGTAGCGGCGCAATGGTCATAAGTCGTAGTCGTAGCAGCGCAGTGATCGTAAATCGTAGGCGGTGACGTGGTCGAAGATATGGTTGATGAAACCGTGGTCGTAGACACTGTGGTCGTAGGCACCATGGTCGTAAACACCATGGTCCGAACATTCCGAAGCCGATTCAATGGCCCAAAGATGATCGAACGGTGCCAACTGCGTCCATAGTTGTTGGCCTGATCTAGAAGTCGTCTTTGATGCTGATTGGACTTGATCGAATAGCCAGAGGAAATTTTGTGAGCTCGAGTGGTCGTGAGACCAATCCGACTTAGTAGAAAAGGCTCAAACGTGTCTTTCCTTGCTTGTTCCCCATCCATTAGCTTTTCCTCCATGGTTTTAAGATATTTGTATGAGGTAGTAACCAATTCTCATGTAAGTTAAAACCAAATGCAGTTAGGAGCGAATTCACCTGTTAATTAATTTTTTTAGTTCGTGCTCGTGTAATCAGTCCAGTCGATAGCTCAGGAGAAGAAGATATCATCGGGATATCCTCATCAATATGTCTTAGCTCTTAAGTCTCAAGGCAGTACGTTGACTACTTTTGGTTGGCCGGAAGGGTCATTGGCTAGTGCGTAATTGACTGCTTTTGTCAAGTCCAATGATGCAGTCCTCGTTTAATTCACAGACGAAGGTTTCAGGTATGTATGAACTGAACGCATACACCACTAGGAGTCAAGTCTTCCTCGATCGATTCATCGATTGATCTACTGTTCGAAATGCGTTGATGGAGCAAATCAGTTTGGATTCACATATGCGCCCGGCCAAATTTTTCGAAGTTCGATTCACACAGTTTTAGTTACATATGAAAGGAGCAGTAGCTAGTCTAGTCTATCCACTTTTAATTAGAATCTCTAGTCTATCCACTTTTAATTAGAATCTCTCTGATCTCTTATAGACTTAACACATCGTCATATCGAAAACCTGTTAAATAATTAGGATAGTTGTGTTTTCACTGTAATTTAGTATTTCTGTTAGTGTGTGTTTTCATTGTTGTTTAATATTCCCATTAGTGATGATATTTGCACTAGAAATAGTGCTTAGTATTCATATGTGAGAGTGTTCATGCTCATGTACTTGTATATAAATAGTTGATTAATAGAAGGTAAATGTGTGTCAGTTGCAAATCATTCTCTATCTTCCGACATGGTATCAGAGCCTACTCTTCCCATCCAATGACAACCTCTGCAAATACATCTAATGTACTTGTATATAAATAGTCTAGGATCATCAATATCAGGATCGCGAGACTTGAGGGGGCGCGGTGATACCATGCTGCGACGTTCTTCTCCTAGCGCGGATCTTGGAGCATCGCGGCGGTACAACGCTGCGACGCTCCCCCGACGGTTGGACTGCTGCTGGTTGGCTTCCTGTCGGTTGGACTTCCGCCAGCTGGACTTCTGCCGGTTGGCTTCCTACCGGTTGGACTTTTTCGCCGGTTGGGCTTCCGCCAGCTGGGCTTCTGCCGGTTGGCTTCCCCACTGATGGGGTATATATATCGTGCTGGTGTAAAATTGTCCTGCATTGTGCGCTCGGATAGGTGCTGCTCCCCCAAAATGGGCCCCTACAGTGCATCCACATTCCATGGCGGCACTACGCAACTCGGGGAATGTTGATGTACTGATGGAGGCCTATTTTTCTCAGGAGCTTGGTTAGCGTGTATTAACGGCAACTGCTCGCACCTGCTGTGCTCGCTCCGTATTTCTGCATATGACGGCAAGGTTTGCCCTGTTCTCTTAGACAGGCTCACCTTCAGTCGGGGCTTCTGATCAAGCCCGTCTTTCGAAAGAATATTGATGTACCGAAGGTGGCCTGTTTATGAGAACAAGCCAAAACTTGGCGTAACATAACCTGCGCCGGTGCAATGTGTGTGGGGAATGCCGTCGGGCCTGTCGTCCCGCCGAGGCGGTGCCTACAAGGCGGGCAGCGGGGTGGTGCTCCGAAGACGTTGATGTCCTATCCTGGAGAATAGCAGCCGCGGAGAGCAGGCGTCTGCGGGGTAGTCCGGGGACGCTGCGCGCGTGGGGGTAAGCGCGCGGGCGCTTCGTCCCCTAATCTCCGAAGTAGTGGCGGTGGAGCTGGCGCCTAGTCGAAGTAGACGCGCGAGCGCTCCGTCCCGTACCCTTCAAGGCGGTGGCAACGGAGCTGGCGCCTAGTCGAAGTAGCCGCGCGAGCGCTCCGTCCCCTACCCTTCGAAGTGGTGGCAGCGGAGCTGATGCCTAGTCGAAGTAGACGCGCGAGCACTCCGTCCCATACCCTTCAAGGCGGTGGCAACGGAGCTGGCGCCTAGTCGAAGTAGACGCGCGAGCGCTCCGTCCCCTACCCTTCGAAGTGGTGGCAGCGAAGCTGGCGCCTAGTCAAAGTAGACGCGCGAGCGCTCCGTCCCCTACGCTTGGAAGTAGTGGCAGCGGAGCTGGCGCCTAGTCGAAGTAGACACGCGAGCGCTCCGTCCCCTACCCTTCGAAGTGGTGGCAGCGGAGCTGGCGCCTAGTCGAAGTAGACGCGCGAGCGCTCCGTCCCCTACCCTTCGAAGTGGTGGCAGCGGAGCTGGCGCCTAGTCGAAGTAGACGCGCGAGCGCTCCGTCCCCTACCCTTCGAAGTGGTGGCAGCGGAGCTGGCGCCTAGTCGAAGTAGACGCGTGAGCGCTCCGTCCCCTACCCTTCGAAGTGGTGGCAGCGGAGCTGGCGTTTAGTCGAAGTAGACGTGCGAGCGCTCCGTCCCCTACCCTTCGAAGTGGTGGCAACGGAGCTGGCGCCTAGTTGAAGTAGACGCGCGAGCGCTCCGTCCCCTACCCTTCAAGGCGGTAGCAGCGGAGCTGGCGCCTAGTCGAAGTAGACGCGCGGGCGCTCCTTCCCAAGATTATACAAGAACAGCCTCTGGTTTTTCTCGCTTGCGGGTGTGCTCGCGCAGAAAACCAGCCTCTGGTGTGTCTTGCTCGCGGGTGTGCTCGCGCGGGAACCAGCCTCTGACACGTCGCCTTGGTACTTCGCGTGCAGCGCGTGTGAGTGGGCCCCCGTGGTGCACTTTGCACTCCGTAGAATTAGCCGGGGTAAGCTATGCTCTAAGTACATGGGGCCAATGTCCACGCCTTGTTTATACTCCGAAGAGGACGCACTGGGGCAACGCCCATGCGTGCGCGGTGTTCGCGTCTTGTTTATACTCCGTAGAGTGCGCGGAGATAGCGTCCGCGTCTTTTTTATACTCCGGGGAGTGCGTGGGATCGGCATCCATGTCTTATTTATACTCCGAGGAGTACGCACTGGGGCAACGCCCATGCGTGCGCGGTGTTCACGTCTTGTTTATACTCCGTAGAGTGCGCAGAGATAGCATCCGCGTCTTTTTTATACTCCGGGGAGTGCGTGGGATCGGCATCCACGTCTTATTTATACTCCGAGGAGTACGCACTGGGGCAACGCCCATGCGTGTGCGGTGTTCGCGTCTTGTTTATACTCCGTAGAGTGCGCGGAGATAGCGTCCGCGCCTTTTTTATACTCCGGAGAGTGCGTGGGATCGACATCCACGACTTACTTATACTCCGAAGAGTACGCACTGGGGCAACGCCCATGTGTGCGCGGGGTTCGCGTCTTGTTTATACTCCGTAGACTGCGCAGGGATAGCATCCGCGTCTTTTTTATACTCCGGAGAGTGCGTGCGGAGGTGGACCTCGGCACTACGTCTTATTTAGAGTCCGTAGACTGCGCGCGGAGGCGAACCTCCGCGCGTTGCGGGCGGTGAAATTGCGTGCGGAGGTGGACCTCAACGCTACGTCTTATTTAGACTCCGTAGAGTGCGTGCGGAGGCGGACCTCGACGCTACGTCTTATTTAGAGTCCGTAGACTGCGCGCGGAGGCGAACCTCCGCGCGTTGCGGGCGGTGAAATTGCGTGCGGAGGCGAACCTTGACGCTACGTCTTATTTATACTCCGTAGAGTGCGTGCGGAGGCGGACCTCGACGCTGCGTCTTATTTATACTCCATAGAGTGCGTGCGGAGGCATCCCCCCACTCGTCTTGGTTTATACTCATACCCGTATCTTTGACGGAGAGTGCGCGCGCAAACGCGTGTCTTTGTTTATACTCATGCACCTTTGACAGAGAGTGCGCGCACGAACGCGTGTCTTTGTTTATACTCATGCCCGTATCTTTGACGGAGAGTGCGCACGCGAACGCGTGTCTTTGTTGCGAAGAACAAAAGTTTGTGCAAACGGTGAACTTTATTAAATTCCCGTTTGTGCGGGTGAGCAATTACAAAAGAGGGGGGATACCGGCCACTAACTGCTATGAGGACGGGGCGACCGCTGACGAGCCGCTGCTGCCTGGGCAACTTTGTGCGCGAGGAACATGAGACGCTCTCGGGGGCCGCCCGAGGGCTCCGCATCTGCACACCCGACTTAGGTGCCTTGGCGAGCCGCGTGGAATGGACCTCTGGCGCCAAGCTCTATGCGTCAAGCCATGTCCTGGTCGCCATGGACGATGATGACGGCCCGCGGTCCGGGAAGCTTCATGCACAGGAAGTCGTGATGTGGGACTGCCCCGAGAGTATTTAGGAGCGGCTGCCCTAATATGGCGTTGTAGGGGTATGCAATGTCGACTACGTCGAAGATGGCGTCTTCGCTCCTCACGTTGTCGTTTTGGCCGAAGGAGACTTGGAGGCATATCTGGCCCAAGGCGCGCAAAGGCTGCCCTCCAAATCCTTGCAGCGGGATGCCTGACGGGCCCAATCGACTCCGAGGGATCCCCATTTGGTCGAAGGCCGCGGCGAAAAGGATGTTCACGGAGCTTCCTCCATCGATTAGGACGCGCCTGACTTCGCATCCGGCTACAAGGACCCGGACGACCAAAGGGTCTTGGTGGGGAAACTCCACGCCCTCGGCGTCAGCGGGTGTGAATGTGACTTCGTGTTGTGCCGCGACGTGGTGCAGCCTCCTCGCATAAGCCTTCCGTTGCCGCGCCGAGGCGAACTCCAGCGAGGAGCCTCCGAAAATGACGTTGATGATCCTGCGCTGGGCTCCTTCCGGGGCTTGTAACTGTAGGAGGCCCTCCCGAGGTTGTTGCACATGTGCCTGAATTCGCAGGAAGCCTTCCTGGGGCTGTATTCCTTGGTCCTGGGGGTGTTGGATGTGGGCCACCACGGGCGCGCGTGTATCCGGGTTTTTGTCCCTGGCGACGCTCTGCCGTAGCGCGGCAATAGTGGCGCAAGCACGCGTGTCATGGTTGCCTCGGCCATGGATTTTGCACCACTGCCCGTGGTGCTGGTCGCCATACTCTTCGCGGGTTCTGTCGTCGTGACCCCGGCCACGTCCCCGTCCTCGGCCTCGGCGCCCTCTGCCTCCGCGGCCTGCGGGGGTGTTGTCTTCGGAGCCGCCCTCGATGTCAAAGACGTAACGAGGTTTCCTGGACTTACGTTGGTCGCGCTTGGGCCTATCGCCTGGCTGGTCATTGTGTTGGGGGTCCTTGCGTTCGGAGGCACTCTTCGGCTGCTCTTGCTTGCGCTTACCCTTCGAAGAGCCCCGCTTTGGCGAGCCTTCGCTCTTGGTCGAGCCTTCCGCCTTGTTGGTGTCGGAGTCATCACCGTGTCGCCTCCATGCGTCCTCCTCCGCTCTGGCGTACTCTTCCATCTTGTCGAAGAGCTTCGCGACCGTCTTAATGGGCTTGCGCACGTTGTATTCGGCCATTGGCCCCGGTCGGAGGCCTTGTATTGCTGCGTTGATGACGGTTGTTTCGTTGACGTCCTTGACCTGGCAACGTACTTTTCGCGAAGCGCTTGAAGTAGTCCCGGAGCCTTTCCTCGGGTTTTTGCTTCACTGCGAAGAGCTGGTCCGCATCGACACGCTCGACGTAGTTTCCCTGAAAGTTGTTGTAGAGACGGTCACGGATCTGTTCCCACGCGTAGATGGACTGTGGTTCAATGGTGAAGAACCAGGACAGCGCCACCCCTTGTAACGCGAGAGGGAGTCCTTTTGCCTTCGTGGTGTCGTCTCCGCCGGCGGCCTCGATAGCAGTCTCGTACACGCGCACGAACTCCCGCGGGTCGGAGTCACCTTTGTAGGCCTCGATGACGCTCGGGAACTTGAAATCTTCAGGCCATACTGCCTGCTGTAGGCCCGTAGAGAGTAGGGACTCCGGGTCTACGCGTCGTAGTGGGATGCGGCTAGACGTAGGGGCGTCGCGACTATCCGCCCTCTCCGGAGCAGGTTTGGATGCCACCGCCGGGGAGGCGTGTTGGCTCCGAGCCTCTTGCATGTCCCGCATAGCTCCGCGGAGGTCAGTTAGCTCCCGCTGGAACGCGCTGAGGGCCGCCAGCAGGGCAGTCTCCACCGCGGGTGTGGTTGGAGCCGTCGGTGCGCTTGGCGGTGCTATCGGCACGGTGGTGACCTGGAGGACCCTGGAGCCGGTGACGAGGTTCGCGTCGCCGTTGGGGCCATTCATCACTTCTGTGCCGGGTGGAAAAATGGATACACCTGCGTTGCCATCGCCGGGGTTAGTCGTCGGGGCAGTGCTGGTGGGGTCGGGGGTTGTGTCGCTGGCAGGGTTGGTCGTCGCGCCGGTGGCGGGGTTGGTCATCGCGTCGGTGGCGGGGTTGGGCATTGCGTCTGCGGCGGGGTTGGTCGTCGCGTCAATGGCGGGGTTCTCGGTCGCACCTGCACCACCGCTCGTACCTGCGGCTGCTAAAGCCGAAGCCCTAGTGCTGACGCGTGACTTCGCCGCTTCCGCCCTCTTCTTCTTCGCCGCCGACGGTGAAGCTTTCTTTGGTGCCATCCTCCTTCAGTGCTGGAGGCTTGTTCTTGTCCTCCCCACAGACGGCGCCAACTGTTGTGGTTACAGACCAAACAGAGAGAGAGTGTGGTAGTGGAGAGTTGAGTAAAATGAATGACTTCGGGCTTTCCCCATGGCCTATGTCCTACATATATACATCCACCTGGGAGTGCTTTTACAGTTACACCCTTACACATGAGTACTCCCCTCAGGGGTACTTTTGTCACTATACATGTCCCATCACTACAAGAGATGTTGGGTTCTATGACATTTAGTTTATGTCATAATATCTGTAATTTATATCATAGATTAACATTTATGACACCCGAGTGACAAAAAAGCTTGTGTCACTAGTCATGCGCCTTAAACCATGTTCTATGTCGTTTACCAGTTGGTGTCATAAATTTATGACATTGGTTTTGATGTCACAAAATTTTATGACATTGGGTTTTAAGTCACAGCTCCTTGCACCATGCCACATAGATGACACGTAGGCAAATGCCACGTAGGATTAAAAATGTCATAAAATTGAATTATGGCCTGTTAAAGCCCACGTAACAAGTAGGCTTTTAGTGGGGCGAAGCCCATCGTTGGGGCTGAATTTTGGCCTAGCCCATTTCTTGTTTTAAAGCTTTTTCGGCCCATATCTAAATTGTATTGATTCTGGCCCAACCTAACTTGTTTAGGCTGAGCCCACGCAAGGTTTTTGGGGTTAGCCCAGATTTTTTCCTGTGCTATTTGGGGCCCATACAAAATTTATTTGGGCTAGCCCACATTTTTTCGTATGCTGTTTAGGGCCTACCCAAAATTTATTTAGGCCAACCCACGTAGCTTTTTATTAGGCCAGCCAAACAACACAATTTCAAAACAAAAAATTTCCATATCCATATATGCATTCCAACAGATATAACAATATATAGATCCTGCATTTCAAATATAACCAATACACAAATCTTGCATTTCAAATAACATATCCATTCCACCAGCAAATATACGCATTACATTCATTGTTGTGAGTATCCAAAATCAGAACCTTCATTGCCAATATGAGGACCAGAAGTTCATAGCCAGAACATTACCAGAACAGTGACCACACATAAGGTTCACACATAAGGACCAAAACATTACACGACCAGCACATAGGGTTCTCACATAAGGTGACCAACCCAAGTTTCTCATAGCTTAGATACATGCTAATCTGAGGACAGTTGCTGTTCAAGAGCTTACCAAAATCACACAAAAATCTCAAGGTCATCTCCAAAATCGCATACACAGCTAGAGCTTCGGTCACAGGTATGTGTCCATATCAAAATGACAGCCAAGACACTGATCTGAGGAAGTTTCGAAACTTACTGTGAGGCATTAGATGATGCAGAATTGCCACCAAAGAAAGAACGGAAGAAGCCATGCATCTCACTTATTTGGTTCTTCAGCCTCTCAGTCTCTTCTTCCACCTTCCTTCTTGCATCCCTCTCCTCCTCTACTTGATTCCTCAGATCAACCATCTGAACTCGAACTTCTGCTGCTCCTTCCTTCTCAGCAATTAGTTCACTCTCAAGCTCATGTACACGCTTAGCAACTTCAGCAGCTTCGGCACTTTTCTTCGTTGCTGCAGACACGATGCCAACATTTTGAAGGAATTTTGATCTTGGCATAACTTGAGCTACAGCTTGGGTTGGAGTCTTTGCAACTTGCCCTTCTAGTGGTGGTTCAGCAGCGATGGCCTCCATTTGAGCCTAGCAATAGAAAAAAACAATTCAGGTTTCTCGCATCCCAATTTTTGTTCATCATAGTACAAAAGAAGAAAGGAAGATGTACTCACAATAACTTTTTGTACGTCCTCACTATAATCTGTCTTGCTGCTGCAATGTGTGTCCTTGAAAAAGTCAATCGCAGTGGGTGGGGCATCCTTAAATTTAGTTTTCTGAAACATGTAAACAACAATTTAAACAATTGAAATAGAAATTTAACAGCAATTGAAACAACAATTTAACAGCAATGTGTGTCCTTGCTATTAATCAGTACTTCAGTATTGGTAATGATTAGCTAGTTGAGGCACAATGCATTTATTTATTAGTTACTAGTTCATAATCTGAACATGCAGAAACGAAATGATCCAGATCTGCATATACTGCAATGTGTGTCCTTGCTATTAATATACTGCAATGTTTGATCTGCATTGAGCCTTAAGGGCGGTTTATATAGAATACAAGGCTTGGAAGGCAAAAAGCCTCTTCTAGAGATAAGGCAGGTATCACAGGATTATAAATTCTAAACTACCAAATATGGAAATATGCCAATATACTCTAACAGTTGGGTTTACTTCAACTCTCAGTCCAAAATGAACTATTCAGTGCACAGACATTTGCACTGTATATATTTCGGCTCCAATTGTACCAGAAATAATAACCATCAGTACACCTTTTAACATCATCATCTACCTGGCTAATTAACTGTCAAATTTCACTGTCAAGAACCACAAAGCAATAGAAACAATGTGGACTTTTAAAACATTGCATGGCAATATTTTAGCATTTAAGATTGTGGCTATAGTTTAGCTGCATCACCTCAATGCATTATTTTGTTGCAGCTGGTAGAGTCTAACAACAGATTAAGCAAAGTGAACTGGTATCGGTTAGAATAGAACTTTAGGTGTGTGCAGTAGCTACAAATAAGAAGGTCAAACTTATTAAACATTGACAACTATGTGCACATAAACAAGACCAAATTTCTGCACATCTTTGTCTGCATAACTAAAAATCCTGTCACACTCAATTAGAAACATGCCTTTTCAAAATATTTGACCTTTCTTTTTAATGGACACAACCAAATATACTGAAGAACTGCAATCCTCTATGCAGTGAATTCACTCCCCAATCCGGCACAAGCCTAAATCTACTTCTCCAAATCGGATAATTAACAAAGGCAGCACATATAGACTGGAATTTATACAAACCTGCATCAACCTCAGTGGCCACACATTAACACAGCGAAATCAACACTCATCCAACTAAATGAATGCTAGACAGATACCTTCAATTAAGATGCATCTAAACAAACATGAACTCAAGCCTCCGACATCCAAATCCACAAACATATCACGTGTTATCCTTGCTTGGTCTTGCACGACACTGTTAACGGGATCCCAGAGAGAACAATGGCAGGGTATCGAATCGGTTGTCATCAAGACTTTCTGGTGACAAATTCAAACAGTCCGGCTTAGTTTATTTGGATTAATGGGACCAGATCAAATTGCATAGGTGATGATTCCGCAGAGATCCTTATTTATTTCCAACATATCTACATAATAAACAGTTCATCCAACATGTCTTTTTACGTGGGGGCATGTATTATAGCACATATGTTATATGTATCCAACAACTGTATATGATGTGTTTTAAGCATCTTTAGTTATAACTAAGATTTCATTATCGACCAAATGATGAACCTTTAAAAGGATATAAATTAAAACTAACCAAATTGCCAGCTTTGTCTATATATCCACCAATTTGAGACAATCGATTCTTTCTGATATCCAAAAGAATCCTAGCTGCCATTTCACTAATATCTAATACACTCTTTAGTCATGATCGCTTAATGGAAAATTATTCAGACAATCATGGTAATAGAGATCTGCACATGAAACTTGACAAGTAGTAATCTGAATGACAAACTTATTGATGCAGCTATACCAACAACTACCAAACAAAGACATGCATGGATCAGCGACTACCAATGACTCAATCTCCAGAGATGGACTAATTCACAACAGAGATATGATGACAAAGACATTATGTCTTACATTGTCCAGAGATTAAATCACAGAAGCAGTGCAATCGGGTTCACTAAAAATAGCAATATGAGCAGCAGAAAAGTACTTCGTTGACACCAGAAAGCAGAAAAGTAGCTTGCCGTGACATAACATTGAGCGGTATAGGACCGAGATCCTGTCTTCTGCTGGTATTTTACCAGCTCACGGCTATCCTTAGCTTTCAAACATTTTTCCTATAGAAAGGCAAACATTAATGGGAGAGGTGGTTCTTTTTTTAAGTCAACATTTGTGAGAGATATTTAGGAAGGATACCTTGTGCTTTGGGGTAGACCACATGTCTACGAGTTCTTTCCACTGCACATCTGTCATAGTGGCCAATGGTGAAGTGGTTCTCACTTGGTTTGCTGGTATGCCATTAAAGTATTGCTTCTTCAACAAGTATCTCATATTCCGCTGTCCTTTTTTGAGCAAATCAGCGCATGCATATTCCACTGACTTACTGGCTGTGTCAATGGAGAAATGACTCTGGACAAGAGCATGAACATATGGTTAAAAGGCGCACAAATCATGTAACTACGCTATGAGAACTAACATAGCATGCATATTTGAGAACTAATTCCGCTATGAGAACTAACATAACAGCTTGAGTAGTGCAGCCAAATGAACAAGCAGTTACTGGATAATCAGCCTTTTATAAGATCTGCAGTGCATATGATCTAGCAAGTTACAGAATAATTCTACAGTGCTTATGATCTACACAAATAATCAAGTAGCTACTGAACAACAAACAATGCACATGAACTACATAGGGAGCAACAAGCAGGAAATCAATGGGAACTGAATGAAAAAATCTGAATAACTGTTGCAATGAGAATGAAGTATTCAGACCTAGATAATCAATCTTTGATATGATCTAGCAAGAAATGACCAAGGATGTACAACTATGGGGAATAGCTCAAACTATCCAGAAAGACATCAAGATAGAAATTCCAAATATTACAAGAAATCAACAGCACACTAAAACTGCTGCTGAAAATGAGCATGGCCAAAAATGCTGCTGAAAATGAACATACGTTGGCTCCCTTCATGTCTAAAGGACAGAACAAATTAATTTCATCCCAATTGCAATTCATTAAGTATCTAAACTTTGAAAATCTACTATGCTAAAGACATATCGCAACTTACTTTAGGTACTGAGAAAATCTAACTGCACAGTTACTCAGCACAACACTTAAGATGACCAAGAGGCCAAAGAGATACACAGGAACAACACAGGCTGGGTACTTACAGCAATTTTTCCCATGTAGTCTTCAACAAGATTCTTATTATTCTTATAATTTTTCCAGTGGGGGAGGATTGGGATATGGTCCCGCAAAGCAATACCAGCCTCTGATGCTAGTTTTGCAGCTTGCATAGGTGCCTCTGGCCGCCGGTTTCCATCATCAATGTGCACTGCGATCTTGGTGTTTAACCCTCTAGAGATCCTATCCAATTCTCTGCCTACGCGGCGGATTTTCCTGATACGTTGACCTATCATGGCATTTCGGAATCAATTAGTGGAAATCATAGACCCATTAATATGCAAATATGTAAATCATTAATCATGGAGAGGAGCTACAATCACTTGCCTTCTTCAGTCATGTTGTTGTGGTTGTCAGATTGAGTATGAGCATCCAAAACTATCAACCCATCTTCTGTGGAACCGTCTTGTGGGTCTGTTATGGAACATGGCAAAATTCATCAGCTGAAGATATTTCCCTTGTCCTCTGCCTAGTCATTCTAGTTGGTTGGTCTCGCTCCTGAACTGCCATCACTCGCTTTGATGCTCTTGATCCTCTGATACTTGGCAAAGTATGAGTAACTTCAGGCTCAAAATCCTGCATGGCGTCCTACATGATACAAGAAATTAAAACAAAAAAATACTTTTGCATACTGAACACAAAAAAGTAATCATAGTGGAACATTGCATATACCTTATCAACTACTCCTTGTTCAGTGTCCTCGTCTCCAGGTTGATACAATACGTCGGAGTCTTCACGAGCAGCAACCGTGGGCTTTGCACTCACAAGTGAACGTAATTGTCCTAAACCAAGCCGCTGGAACATCCGATTTTTCTCGACAATGTGTTGCACCCTTTCCATCTCATAGTCAGTAATTGGCGCCTCTGTACTTGCACGATATTAAAAAAACATGAATCAGTGGGAATGATGTATATGTATTGAACAGCAACAAAAGCAAACAATTGTTATTCTGATCTTCGGAAGTGCACAATAATCAAACAGAATAAGGGATGGGGTGCTGGTAGATTAATGACATACAATACATCGACTTTATCATGTATATAATTGGCAACCTTGCCCAGGATTAAGCTTGGAAATGCCTGAAATCAGTGCAATTATGCAAAGATGGATAGAATATAAATAAAAACCTAGATAGGCAGATGGATAAATTGATGAATTGAGCTAACCCTGACTCCTAAGGACAAATAAACCAAATGCTGTTATTTCAAAAAAAAACATGTCAAGCAAAAGATGAGAAGCAAAAGCGAGCAATTGCAGAATCCTAGCTAGCATCAATTTGGGACTTTCGATTGATTTTGACATCAAAAAGAATCCTAGCTGCCATTTCACTAATATCTAATACATAACATAAGAAACAGTTACCCCCCCCCCCAAAAAAGGCACCTCACAAAGGAAACTCCAAATCATAATTTCTGCAGTGAAGCTAACAATACTCCTGATGATCGAGCAATTCAAGCAAAATAAGGGATGTGAAGGTGGTACAGCATGACATACAATACAATTCACTTAAGTATGATATCAGAGACAACAAAGAAAACAGAAGAACAGACCATCAATCCTAAGAATCTATGTCGCATCTTCAAAACAAAGATGCAGACTGACAGAATAAAAGAAGCAGGTATCAACATATTTCATAACCATATTTAGTATGCATGTTTCCTATGCATATTTGCAACTCCATCGACACATATTTCCTACGCATCACCAAACTGATATCAACACCATATGACTAGTAGGAACCAAAAAATTGTGACAACTAGCATCTGACAATATACCGTCTGCTCTACATAATGAACACAAATCAGACAACTAGCAACAAAAGTACAAAACACAAATCAAACTTACCTATTGGTTCACTGGTAGTTGACTTCCGGTTTCCGCCCTTCCTACCAGGAGCCATCTTGATGCGGAGATGTCGTCGGCGAGTGCGACTGGAGTTGGGGGCCGGATGTCGGAGTCGGTCGACGTAAGCAGGTGCGGACAGCCTCGCGGCGTAAGCGGCTGTGGCCTGTGGGCGCAGGAGACTGATTTGGAACGTTTAGGGTTTGGGGAACTGATCGTGCAAAACTGCACACCCGCAAGTGTACGGGCTGCTAAGACTTAAGAGTAATTAATAACTATCAAGCAAGAACTATAAGTCTAAACATGAAGATGCAATCTAAATAATCTTCTCACTAGCTCAAGAACAATGAAAAGCACTTTATAATCCCAGATCTGAAATATATATCACATGCACTTAACAGATCCAACACATAAGCATCTCAGGCAAAACAAGAACAAGACAAGCACATCCACGTATCCAAATCCACTCAGTACTACACATACATCACAGATCTACACAAGAGCATTTTCAAGAATAGCATTGCAATATTAAATCAGAGACTTGAGATGTCACAACCCAGATGATGTGCAGATCAGTTGTCGAAGTGGTCTGTAGTGGTCGCAGGTAGAAGTTGCAGATCCGGGCCGAAGTGATAGCAGATCAGTGCGCAGCCGCTGAAGATGATTCGGCCGTAGAGGTTGCAGATCCGAGGAGCATCGGTAGGAGTAGTGGTAGATCCGGCCGTAGTGGTTGCAGATCCGTGCGCAGGTTTGCAAAAGTAGCAGAACTGGGTGTCGGTGTAGCAGATCAAGCCGTGTAGACGAAGAAGGTCGGGTGGAAGACGCCGTAGATGTAGCAGATTTGCGGAGGCGATGTAGATCCGGAGCTAGGGTTCCAGATCCGAGCAAAGAAAAGTGTAGGAGTAGCAGATTTGCCGTGGAAGTGGAAGATCTGTAACCGGACTTCTTCCTCCTCCTCACTTTTCAAGGTTCGGCAAGGGATTAAGCAGTAGAATGATTCAGCGGGGGGGGGGTGAAGGTGGCCAAGATGTGTATGAGCTGGGCGTGAGGAGCACGTCGCCGGCTACAGCCGGCCTCCGGCGACGGCCATGGGATGGTATGGTTTTTGGTGGAGGCGTATGGGAGATGAACCGATGGGGGAAGTATGCTTGCAGCTTGCAGTCTGGTGGTGACCGGCTTGGCTGGGTCAAGCGGTGCTCACCCCTTATATACTTGCGGCGCCCCACTAGGGTTTTCAATACTGTGCGGTCAGGGTTTGCTGTGTGTTTTTCAATACCCTTGGCCTGACTAAGGCTGTTCTAGAATAGGTCTGGATAAAAAGATCATTTTACTCCCAAAATTTCGGTCTGGCGGGGATGCACGCGCCCACAGCGAATTTCTATTCGCGCTCACAAGGCAACTTTACATATCAACACCTTACATATTTTAGTAATTTTGAAGCAGTTTTTGTGTGTCTTGGTATACTTCACTTGACATCCTGTATACATGTTTATATACGCAACTATACCCTTGGAACCTTATTTAGATCATATCTTTGTATATGTATAGCATGGAGGCACATTTATTCCTAATCAAAATTGCATCAATAAAATGGTGGTTAGAATATTTGCTTCTTAGGAAGGATCAAGCCTTTATTCTTTGTTTTTGGTATTTTTAAAAATGTTTTTGACATTTAATTTGTGAAAAAAGAGCAGCGGTAACGGAGTAGCGTATGAGAAGAGTGACGCTGAGGGGAATGAGACCCTGCGCATTCGGATCAAAAAAGAGGAGGAAAATGATTTGGTGGACAAAAAATGCATCAGAAATTAATTTTTGCGCTCACTATTGTGTTGTTTGGAGAAGAGTGTAGTCTACTGTACTTTACCTATGGAGATCATCTACACATACTATCTTGTTATTATATGCTCATTACTCATGTTGGTCTTATATATACCAAGTACTAAAAGAGTGTTGCTCCGGCGTCCTCATCCGCCACGCTCCAGCGTCCTCATCCGCAGCGTTCCATATAGGGGTCGAACCCAGGAACCAAGGGTAGGGCTGGAAACGAGCTACGCGAGAGGCTCTAAGGAAACGTGAAGAACCACTCGCTACAAGAATCAGAGTGACTGTGGGTAAAGTGGTACAAGCCTGCGCAATGCTATACAAATCATGAATTCATACTTATCTTTTGGATTGGATGCTACGGAAACCAGTGGTGGTTTGGTGCCATTATACGAGTGTTCAGTAGATTTCTAAATTAACAATTTGAACTTCTTTTAAAACCTAAAAACAATTATTTTCTAAATGAGATGGAGGTTGAGATTTAGAAAGAGAATGAGATGAAAATTGAAGTGGAAATGGATATTCCAGGTTATGCTAGATTAAGAGCGTACAGTGCATTTTGCTAATAACACTTGCTGAGTACTATGTACTCACCCTTCTTCGTTAGATATGAGTCAATATGATGATCTATACGGTTATACAGATATCTACGCTAAGGACAGCTACATCGAAGGGAGCAAGCTTGGTCTGGAGCATATCGTGACGGAACAGAGTCCATGTCAGGGTGTAATTTAGCTCGTTTCGAAAGATTAGGTCGGTAAAAACCCGGTTTATAGACATGGGGTTAAATAGACTATTTGAAAAGTTTGAGGGTAAGATGGACTTATTAAAAAAAACAAACTACGGGGCCATGTAGAGTTGACTGCCCGCACAATATCCTCGGAAATATTTTGATGGGTGACTGGTGAACACTCCGTCGTATGAAAAAACATGAAAAAAAAATCTAGCTGAGATAATGGAAGTGCAAACTGCAAAATAGACAAATTTTACCTGCTAAGTTATTTTCGTAAAAGAAAAAACTACACTTGTACTTCCGAACGAACACAGTACTTGGGTTCGGTCAATAGAAAGACAATGGCACCCAAAAAAAAATTACATTTCACTCTACGAATGGCCCTCATATAATTGGAAACTGTACAGAAAACCATGGTATTCACATTGCGAAGATGTTGGCCTTGATTCCTTGCTGTCCTTGATTTTCAGCTCACGTAGCGAAGGGAAGTCGCTGTCAGCAACTCCAGACCACTCCACCCATTTCGGCATGTTTTCAAACTCTAGTTCCTCCAATGCTGGGAACCGATGCATACGATCGTGGCCAAGAAACTCTTGCCCGATTCGCTCTACACCTTCCATGCGTATGGCTACAAGTTTACGGAGCTGAGGCAATTGACCAAGTGTAGGAAGGAACTTGCAGCTTTGCTTCCATAGAGTTACCTTGGTCAACTGTGAGAAAGCAGCATCCCCTAACCAGCTTGGATATTTGTAGCCACTATACTCAGCTACCTCCAACTCCTCAAGGTTCCTCTGTGGCTTTAAGCTCTCAAATATCTCTTCCGCCAACTCTGGTGTCTATAAGGATTGCACCCGCAATACTTTCTACAATATCACCTAGAACCTGCATGACAAAGGCAAGAAAAATATGATATCTTCATATAGATAGTTGGTCCAAATATAGTTGGTGTCTGACAAATAAGACAAAAAAGATGCATAACAATAGAATACCAATAAATTGAAAAGGCAATTAATTATGTATTAACAAGAGTCCTAACTGAAAGCACATGTCATTCATATGATCGAAACACTGATCCATCGATTCTATGATATCCTGAAGATTGATTATCCTTCTGGTTGTTTCATCTGTAGCAAGTTCCGTTCCATTGCACAGCACCTACATTAAAAAAAACAAATTAAAGATATAAGAATAATAAGTCTATCCAAAACATCTGAGTAAAATAGAACGAATGACATTATGGGGAAGTAAAAATTAAGTTAATCTTCAAGATCGGAGATAAAGATCACCAACACAGCTACTCGTAATCGCTATCATCATCATCATCTTCGGGGTGGGGGGGGGGGGGTTGTTGGAAATTCATTATCACCGACATATTGCCATCCAGTTTCATCATCCTCGTCACTTGACTCATTTTGTTCAATTTCCTCTTCTCTTTGTCTACGGAGGTCATCAACTACGGTAGCATCAACAGTATGAAAATCTTCATTGGCCGGCTGTTCATTTTCCAAAGTTCCCTCATTAAGTGCCACCTGAACACCACCTCCACACTCCTCATCTTGGTAGGACAATACCACAACATTGGGTATATCATCTTTGTCATTTTCAGCCACATTCCACAAGTGTCTATGTGAAAACTTCTGAACAACTCGCCACTTTTCGTGGTACTTGGTGTCTTCCAGGTAGAAAACCTTTTTTGCCATGGTTGCTAGAATGAAAGGATCATTTTTGTACCAGAAACTGACATGGTTTATGCTTCTAAACATCCCATCGTCTTTCATTCTGAACTTCTTTCCATGAGTGTCAAACCAATCACATCGAAATAGAACCACTGTCCGGTGATCACTAGAATCTGAGTTGTACCTTAGTTCAATTATTTCCTTCAAGCAACCATAAAAGTCAATATCCTCGCCGTCATGTGTACCATCAGCCAAAATTCCGCTATTTTGTGTTCTTCTATTTTTCTCACGGTCTACAGTGTGGTATCGGATACCATTAACAAGACACGCTGAAAAAATTCGAACTCGCAAATTAGGCTCACATGACAATGCAAATAACTCATCCTTTATTTCTTCTCCATCCACATAACGGAGTCTTGCAATCTGCCAAAAAAAAGTAAACCAACTTGACTAAAACCAGAACAATTGATACTGATCAAATAAATGGACAGCAAACCCACATGCTTCTTGAACCATGAAGAAAATTGCTTCTCAAGGGTTTTTTGAACATCAGGACATCCTTCGTTCTCCAGCTCTTTCTTATATATCCTGAAAATGATAGTGACTTCAAACATTAGGGCCAGGCTAATAATCTAGTTATATGAAACAAGTAAACTAGTAAATGGGATGACATACTCAATATATGGCTCAACCTCCTCACAGTTGTTTAGCACAAACCAAACCATTTTTTCATAATCACGTTCAAGATATGTAATCCTTGGTGCTCCAAGAACCTCAACTCCATGCTTGAAAACAGAAATGTCACCTTTTCTCATATCAACACGCTCTCTATTCCTGCCCTCCCGATTGTGTCGTGTCTCAACATCATCACCAAAGTACCTCGAGCAAATAGTCAAGCACTCAGCAGCGACATATGCTTCTGCAATGGACCCTTCAGGCCTTGCCATGTTCCTCACAAACCGTTTCAATGTAAACAACCTTCGTTCAACTGGGTACATCCATCCATACTGTACTGGACCTCTAAGAATTGCCTTTTCAGGTAAATGAACGGCCAAATGCAGCATCACATCAAAGAAAGAAGGAGGAAATATTTTCTCAAGTTTACACAGAATGATTGGGATGTCAGCTTTCATTCTTTCCAACACATCTAACTTCAAAGTTTTTGCACAAAGTTGCTGAAAAAAGTTACCTAATTCAACAAGTGCTTCATATATGTCCTTGTGCATGATTCCTCGAACAGCAGCAGGTAAAATCCTTTGAAGAAGAATATGACAGTCATGTGTTTTCAGTCCTTGGAGGCTGCAGCCATCTTCGTCCCTCTTTCTCTTTTTGCTTTCAGGATGCTTTCCTGGTCTAACATCCTTGACCCTCTCTAGTTGCTCCATCAACTCATCCGTAGTAAATTCCTCTGGCTTCTCACCGTTTTCAACTTTACCATCAAACACCTTCCTCCTCCTCCATGCATGGTCGCTAGCAAGGAAACGTCGATGGCCAATATAACATATCTTATTCCTTATCCTTTTGGAGCAAGGATTTTTGTCACAATGCACACAAGCATAATAACCTCTTGTGACTCTACCTGACAATGTGCTCAAAGCAGGATAATCATGAATGCACCATATTACAGCGGCATGTAGATTAAACTTCTTCTCACTAAGTGCATCCAAAGTAGGGACACCTTTCCAAAGCTCTAGCAACTCCTCAACAAGTGGCTCCAAGAAGACATCAATATCCTTTCCTGGGCATTCTCGACCAGGGATAAGTAGGCCCATGATGAAGTTAGATTGCTCCACACATTCCCACGGAGGGAAGTTGTACGGGATAAGAAACACTGGCCACATGCTGTACGAGGAGCTCATTTTGCCAAATGGGTTGAAACCATCAGTAGCAAGGCCAAGTCTGATGTTCCTTGCATCTTCTGCAAACCACCCATACTTTCTGTCAAAGTCTTTCCATGCCTCGCCATCAGCTGGATGGCTGAACTCATTCTCCACTGGTTTCCTCTTCAATTTGTGCCATTGCACCTCCTCTGACATTTTCTTAGAAGAAAAGATCCTCTTCAACCTAGGAATCAACGGAAAATGCCGCAATACCTTCTCAGGAATCTTCTTTCTTCCATCATTGTCTTTCCATCTTGATGCACCACAAACTGGACAAACATCTTTTTCTGCTAACTTCTTCCGAAACAAAACACAATTATTCGGGCACCCATGGATTGAATTGTATCCTAACCCCAATGCACGAATAAGCCTCTTTGCTTCCTGGTATGTTGTAGGAATAGAGCAATTTGGGAATGCTGATGATAACAACTTCAGTAGTGCTGTGAATGCAACATTAAAAATTCGATAAAATGACTTGATATGAAGTAACTTCACCACAAAAGAAAACCTTGTACAATTAGCACCAGGGTAGAGTTCCTGCTTCATCTCTTCCAATAGAATTGCAAACATAGACTTTTTTCCTTTACCTTCATCTTCAGCTGTATACAACTCCTACCATATCACGAATTCCATCATCAGGGTCATCTTCTTTATCCATATTCATACCAAAATCCTCATTGAGACTAGCATGTTCATCAACATGGTCCTCATTTTCAAGTAATACAACCTCCAATGGTTCTCCATGATGTATCCATCTAGTGTAAGTGCTAGCCATCCCATGAATATACAAGTGATCCTCCACCTGTCCTTTAGGTCTGCGAACTCGATTCAAACACCGACGACACGAACAAAACATCTCTTCATCGTCATTAAATCTCTCAGAAACAAAGGTCATGAACTCCTTCACCCCATCCACATGTTCCTTGCTGAACATCCTACTATTGATCCAAGATCTGTCCATCTTCACCAAATCATGAGATAAATTGGTTCAAAATATTTTATATATGATAATTGACCAAAGTTATCTAACATTTGACATATGCCATGTATTTATAGCAAATCTGTATACAGTAGTTCAGCATAGCTTATCTCCAATAATGAAAAAATGAAATCTAGACCAAACTTTGTAATCCAACTAACCACTTATTATCTGTTTTATTTCTTGCCAAGCAGTGGCGGACCCAAAAACGCGACAAGGGGGGCTGAATAGTAAAGGGCTAAAAATCTTACTATCGCTACTGCGCTATACTAATTAAATTATGTAATAGATATAGCCGTAATGGTTGGTTCTTGGTGGCTTAAAGAGATAGAAATAAGAAACTTGTCCATCCTAATATGCAAATTCAGAGTTTCAGACTACAGCTACAGAGAGTTGCTCACATCACAATTCATAGTTTCAGACTATAGCTACAGAGAGTGGCGCAGGGTGACTAGCCCAGGCAATGCCGCCGCAACACCCAGGCAGTCAGTGGCGGAACCAGGATTTGGTTACACTTCGGGCTGAACTCTAACAATCTAAAACTAACGCCAATTTGTACCCATACCACGATATAACAATTAACAAAAGTATATCATAATTGGCTAATTGCATTACTGATATGAAACTTGAGTTCAATACTAAACAAATAAACATAAAACATAATAAAAAACATGGCATGATAACAAAATATAAAAAAATTAACATAATAGAGATACAATTTGAGTACCTAAATTACGAAGATTTGCTCTCTATCCTATAGTAACGAATGTTTGCAAATGTCTCGCTAGTTTCCTACAGCGATAGATAGGCCAACAAATTTTCTAACATCAGAATGCAGATTCCGCAATAGCAGGCAGGCTGATATGTGAAACATAAGAAAATTATGATATGTGAAACATAAGAAAATTACTCACTTCTGAATGTAACTAAGGATACATAGAGCACAATGCATTCAAACATGTTATGCGTTTTTTCAGACACTGGAACAACACAATAAAAAATGATATATGGCCACTACTTGACAGTCCAACATGTTCATTGTTCAATATGGCTACAGAGTAAGTAATGCAAGGCGACAATAATTTCATACAAGATTTTCTCCATATTATACTTCAAAATATAACAATGAACAAAGATTGCATTGTGAATTGTGATCATCCAAATTCCAACACCATACAAGGTTTATTTCACAGCCTCACAGGCAAATCCCCTAAACCAATCCTGCAATCCTGCCAATCCATACATTCATCCATGATCCATCCACACAGTCACACAGAAGAACTGAAGAAGGCTAACCTCGAGTTCGGCCTTTCGGGGGAGACCGGAGTCTGGAGAGGAAGATGAGGCGCGGCCGCGCGGGGAGATGGCCAAGGTCGGAGGACGAGGAGGCGCGTCGGGGGAGAGCTCACGGAGGGCCGGAGGCCAAGCAGATCTGGAGCTCGCGGGGTGAAGACGAGCCGACGCGGACGGAGGTAGGGGCGATGGGGATCAGGACTGGGGGCAGAGACGGAGGCGACGAGGCGGCGGACGAGGCAGCGCTGGCGGAGGCACTCGCGGCAGAGGTGCCTCGTGCCCAGGACGCCAGGTGGCAACGGCACCGAGCAGGCCAGCAGGGGGAGCGCCGGAGTGGTGGACCGCGACCGCCGGACCGGGACCGGGGAGGCTGCCGGGAGGGAGATGGGAGAGGCTAAGAGGGAGTGAGCGACTAAGAGCAGGGAGCGCCACCGGAGGCCGGATCCGGACGACGCAGGCAGCCGCGCGCCGCGAGCGCGACTGCGGCGAGGAGCCACCGCCGGGATTTCGGCGAGACGCCGCACGCGCGACTGTGGGAGATGCCGAGCGGACTGCTGTTGGCTCTTTTTTTTTTACCTGCGCACACTCCTGCTACTACTAGCTATTAAATTGTAATAGATAAAAAAACAGACTGCAACAACTAACACAAGTGTCGCTGTAGCCCGGTGGTATGTCTGCTCCTTCGGATCCCTGAGATCCTGCATTCGAGCCCTCCTGTTGGCTCATTTATTTTTTGTTAAGTCCTGCGCGTGCGCCTGCTACTTGTCCTAATGGGCCGGCCCGCTGGGAGGAGTTCTGGCCCACGCGAGTGTGGAGTTCAGAGGGACCAGCCCACTTTGGAGCTAGGTCAAATAGGTGGGCTGAATACATGGGAAAAAAGAAAAAATGTGCACGTGGGACCCACTTGACTAGGTGGCAGTTGGGCCCACATGCCACCTTGGACAACAATATTAAAAAAACAATAAAATAATTTATGACACACCATCCTTGTCATAGATTTATGACAATTGCAAATTGGTGTTTATGACACGACAAATATTGTCACGATATGGAATTTGACTACCTTTAAAACGTTTTTTGTGACGTGCATTTAGTTATGTCACTAAGTTGAAATGCCTCCAAAACAAACGTCATAAACTGATCGATTTAGTTACCTTTTGATCAGATGTCATGCCATAAACGTCATAAAATGACACATCTCTTGTAGTGCATTCTGGGCCTTACACTCTCTTAACAGGCCTGCTGGGCTTAGGTGGGGGCCACCCCTACAACAGTCACCCCTTGAACTTGTTTTCTCCGTTATTTCTGGGCCTACGTGTACCTCCTTTGGTGGTTTTAAATACTATGTGAGTTTCATTGATGATTTCGGTAAATTCACCTGAATGTATTGTTTCAAGAGTAAACCTGATGTCTATCACATATTCATCCAATTCCAAACTCATGTTGACTACCTTCTAATTAAAAAGTCCTACACATGCAACCGACTGGGGGATGTGAATACCAGAAGTTGAATTCCTTCTTCTAACAAATTAGAATCACTCATTATGTTTCCTGTGCACACACTCGTCAACAAAATGGCTCGGCTGGGAGAAAACATACCATACTGTAGAAGTTGGCTTGTCCGTACTTGCCCATGTCTCCATCCATTCATTTTTGGGACGAGACATTCCAAATAACATGTTTCTTGATAAATCGCCTCCCTAGTAGAATGATATAGAATTCAACTCCACTAGACCATCTTTTAAAAACATCTCTAGATTATTCCTTTCTTAGAACTTTCGAGTGTGCATACTGGCCCTGTCTTCATCCATACAACTATCGAAAACTCCAATTTTGGTCTAAATTGCGTGATTTTCTTGATTATAGCCCTCTTCATCAAGGCAAATTGCATGTCCTTCAAGTAGGAATTATATTTCTCATGATGTAGTCTTTGATGAGCAATAATTCCCTTTTGCTGATGAAAAATCACCACCATCGGATCAACCATTACATGACCAAATTTTGATCTTCCTCCCTTTGCCTTCGCAAATTTCCCTCCGATTGTGGGACATTTGTATAGTAGGGCTACTAATCTGGTACTGGTATACTTGATTCAAATGTTGTTATGCAATCTGACCTAGCTATCTAGCCGGTATTATCATTGCCCTCTGTGCAAGCTATAGGTGACTCGCCCACAGCAAATCTCTCCAGGAGGGACAATACAGGGATAGACCTAGGGGCAATTCGGTGGGTGCTATTGGCATAGATAGGGATAAGGTTACAACCGACATTGATGTCGCTAGATCATCGTATTCATCACCGTCAAATGAGGCCACCTCTGCTGGCCCTAACATGGTTCAATTTGGCCGCAAATGATACGACAATGCCAATGTCTAGCTAAGAGCCTAGGGAGGAGCTTGATAAAACACTACTGCGAAGTTGAGAGCATAGCACAAGCCAAACTCATCAACATTAGCTTGATGTGCTGAATTTTATGATATTTTTGTACCAAAACATGGGCATTAAAATAATCTCTTATGAGCAGGCTGATCGACGCCGATGGAGCCTCACGTACTGTTCACTGCTAGCCTAGTCACTGCTCATAAAGTCACAAGTTGCTTCGCCTGATCCCTTGTCGTAACGACCGTAAGTCTTGCTACACAATTGGTACCATCCAACGATTTTAACTTTGACTAACAATATATTTATGAATATTCAATTTGCCCACACGAAATAGTATGTATTTATTTGTCTCAAAAATACACTCATAGTATTATACTTTTACTGTGTGTTCTGAAAAATATTACAATATCTTTTCGAAAAATATATTACAACAAAGAACTGATGGCGGAAATTGTGTATCAGAGATTGTACCGTGACTTTCTGTATGTGACATAAAGTGGCAGTAGCATATGTCTTAGCTCTTAAGTCTCAAGGCAGTACGGTGACTACTTTTGGTCGGCCGGAAGGGTCGTTAGGCATCTCCAATGATTCTAGTCAGCAAATAACTATAAGACTTCTACATCATTCATATAGTACACACTAAAGCTAGCATTCTAAAGAACTATCTATAACGATAGCTATTTGATGCTTACATGCACACACAGAATTTATGGGGTTGTTTGGTTGCCTGCATGCAGGTGGCTCGCACCCGCGCATGCAGGGAGATAGTGTTTGGTTGCCTGCATGGAGGAGAGAGCCTGCACGAGTAGATGCAAAAAATCAACTGGAGCCAGGCTGAGGAGAAACGTGGCTGAGGAGCTTCCCTCCTCAGCCTGGCCACGCTCATGCAGCTGCATGAGCACATGCAGGCAACCAAACAGCCCCTATAGAGGCTGCCTCGTTTGGCGTTATAGACTAGTGCTTAGGGCATCTCCAATGGTTATAGCTAGCAGCTAACTATAAGACTTCCACATCATTTATATAGTACACACTAAGAGCAAGTTCAATAATAGAGCCAAGTGTTTGGCTATAAGTCAAGTTATAAGAGCCAAGTTATACAATAATTTGTCTTCTATTTGTCTACAAAAGGTTTTTTATTATTGTGTGGTACATGTCTCACATTCTCTTTCCTATTTCTCCTCACATACATTTATTATCTGAGCCCACCACTGCATATGCTCCCGTGCCCAGCTTGTTGCTTGCATGAGAGCCAAGCTCTTATCTCTCTCCTCTCTTCTCTCCTCCACATCAGCAAAAATGCTGACTAGCTTGGCTATAAGACCATTATTGGACTTGCTCTAAAGCTAGCATTCTAAAGAACTATCTATAAGTATAGCTATTTGATGCTTACATACACACACAGAATTTATAGAGGCTGCCTCGTTTGGCGTTATAGACTAGTGCAGTTTAATAGTATAGATAGCTGCTACCTCCAATACATTTCCATGTCATCAAAAGATAATAATGCAGCCAACTCATACAATAAGCTGGCTATAAGTTGTCTCTACAAGAGCTCTCAATCATTTAATACATACATAGGTATTGGTCATTTAATACATGCATGAGTATAGCAGTTAGTTCTATTGGTACATGCATGGATAACGTCTCTTTTCCTGTGCTATAGCCTGACTCTTGCATGGGAGCCGGCTTGGCTCTCTCTCTCCTTTTCTCTCCCCTCCACATAGGACTATGCTGACATGGATTCGCTTATAGCTAGCACAGTCAGCCTTATTAAACTTGCTCTAAGAGCTGGCTCGATTTTTTTTTTGCATACTCTCTTTCCTCTGCATAGGATATATGCTGATGTGTACATGCATATAGCTAGCTGATTCAGACCATTGGAGATGCCCTTAGTGCGTAATTGACTGCTTTTGTCCAGTCCAGGTGAAGCTACGAGGTAGTCCTCGTTTAATTCGCAGACGCATGCATGCAAACGAAACAACCATGTAATATTCAACAAAAGCTAGCGAATTAAGCTATGCATGTATCGAAGGTTTCAGGCATGTATGAACGGCACGCGTACACCACTTGGGAGTCAAGTCTTCCTCGATCGATCTTAATCGATCTACTGTTTGAAACGCGCTGATGGAGCAAATCAGTTTGCATTCACGTACGCGTCCGGCCGAATTTTTCAAAGTACGATTCATACAGTTTTAGTTACATATGAAAGGAGCAGTAGCTAGTCTAGTCTATCCACTTTTACTTAGAATCTCTCTGATCTCTGTAGAACTTGTTAAATAACTAGGATAATTGTGTTTTACTATTATTTAGTATTTCTGTTAGTGTATGTTTTCACTGTTATTTAGTATTTCTGTTAGTACTGATATTTCCACTAGAGGCAGTGCTTAGTATTCATATGTGAAAGTGTTCACACTCATGTACTTGTATATAAATAGATGATCAATAGAAGGCAAATGTGTGCCAGTTGTAAACAATTCTCTTGATATCTTCTGACATGGCATCAGAGCCTACTCTTATTATCTAATGACAACATCTGTAGATTCATCTGCTAGCCTAGGATCATCAATCTCACGATCGCTCAGCACTCAAGCCGTCAGCCCGATGTCTACTGGGGCGACTGATCATATCATCGAATAATTGAACAAGCTGACGATATACAAGCGGTAATCCGTCAAAGATTTGGTTCACATAACAAATAGTTTTGGTATGTCAATTGCTCATATTGGTTATTCTAAAATTCCTACGTCACATAAACCCTTTTTCCTAAGCAATATTCTTCAAGTTCCACACACAAATAAAAATTTGTTATCTATTCATAAACTTATGGTTGATAATGATGTCTATCTTGAATTTAATCCTGATTATTTTCTCATTAAAGATCGTACTTCGAAGAAGGTGCTCCTTCATGGTCCCAGTGAGGATGGCCTATACCTCATTCCTAGCAGCTCAGCTATATCTAGGAAGGCACTCTCTGTCATCAAACGTGTCGTGAGCAGTGGCATTGCCGTTTAGACAATCCCTCATCCCTTGTGGTAGATCAAATTCTTCCATATCATAGTTTAAGTTTTTTCATGAGTCCAACAAATCATCTATTTGTGATGCTTGTCAACAGAGCAAAAGTCATCTTCTTCCTTTTCCTTAGTCAAAAAGTGTGTCATTGTCACCCTTTGAACTTGTTTTCTTCGATGTTTGGGGGCCTGTGTGTACCTCCTTTGGTAGTTTTAAATACTATGTGATCAGTTTCATTGATTTGGGTAAATTCACTTCATTGATGATTTGGGTAAATTCACCTGGATGTATTGTCTCAAGAGTAAAGTTGGTGTTTATTGCATATTCATCCAATTCTAAACTCATGTTGAGCGCCTTCTAAATAATAAAAAATCCTACACATGCAAATGGCTGGGGAGGTGAATACCAGAAGTTGAATATCTTTTTCCAAGAAATTAGAATCACTCATCATGCTTAATGTCCAAACACTCATCAACAAAATAGCCCGGCTGAGAGACAACATCACCAATATGGAGAAATTGGCTTGTCCGATCCTTACTCGGCCATGCCTCCATGCCTCCGTATATGACCACTTGGAGTCAAGTCTTCCGCGATCGATTGATCGACTGTTGAAAATGTGCTGATGGAGCAAATCAGTTTGGATTCACGTATGCACCTGGTCAAATTTTTTAGAGTTCGATTCATACAGCTTTAGTTACATTT
The DNA here is from genome assembly GCA_017311315.1 of Dendrocalamus latiflorus. Lineage (NCBI taxonomy): Eukaryota > Viridiplantae > Streptophyta > Magnoliopsida > Poales > Poaceae > Dendrocalamus > Dendrocalamus latiflorus. The sequence continues at coordinate 18,239,093 of CM029619.1, read as the reverse complement.
TGCTAAGGTTCGTTATTTGGTAAAGTGATCTGATCTGAGTTCTTATGCATTTCCTATCGATATCTTACCTTCGAATTCTAATGTAAAGGATGCTATTATGCTCTACTTTGGAAGAACCTAGCTTGGCTTTAGTACTTGACTTCTTTCATATGTGGTATGTATCTTTTATTCACTGTTGATTCTCTTCTGTCTTCCCATCTTGTATCAATTGTAAACTTCACATTTTACCCTTGATCACCTTCATGTTTTAGTGTATTTGGAGGAGGATAGCATCAACTTTAAGGAGTTGGAAGCTGCTATCCTGGGATCATATTTGATGATACGTTAGCTATGTGTTGTTCATCTCGCTGGAAAAGGCTACCTCTACACATGCTAAGTTGAATATGTAAACGTTGTACTTTTTATAAACCAAGGCAAAAAAAATGATTAGCTCTTTCGAAGCTATGCTTATATACATACCTAGAATTTTAAAATATTTGGAATGCATGGAAGTGTCAACAAACATTATATTTGTTTCATCTAGCATTTAAAAAATCCTGGTTATATTCTTCATGCATACTCATGTAAGGTTTAAAATTACGTTGCAACGCATAGGCACCTTACTAATATATATAATATGTGTGTGTACTCATATGCGCCATGTAATTTTCCACACACGCAGACCGAATCGGATTCTAGCCTAGCTAGCCACATTATAGATAGGCCTATTCAATGCGACCTTTTGAATTAGATTCTTTAAATATCTTCTTAAGTTTAAAACTGTGTACATTATCTGCGTCGTGCCTACGTCGTCAGTTGCTATCTTGAAAACTATAGGCAAAATTCATCAGTCGCAGTTAAAAGTCGTCAGACGCAGCCCAAAGAACATAGGCATAGTTCATTTACGTCCGAAGGATCGATGCCACATCGATCATATATAATTGGCAGGGCCTTTTGTTGGTCAGGGTTGACAGAAGGTCCTCGTTTAATTGGCATGCACGTATACGCATCAAATTTCGTATGTGCATGCGATCGACCGACCGAGTCAAGTCTCTCTTCGTTCGCTAGCTTCCAATTTGCTACGAAGACCGAATCTGATTCTTGTTTGAAATGATGCACCTGACAGATCTGACGCATGCTATGCTTGTATCGAAGGTTTCAGGCATGTATGCATTGCACGCATACACCACTTGGAGTCAAGTCTTCCCCGATCGATCCATCGATCGATCGACTGTTGGAAACGTGCTGATCGAGCAAATTAGTTTGGATTCACGTACGCGTCCGGCTGAATTTTTCAGAGATCGATTCATACAGCTTTAGTTACATATGAAAGGAGTAGTAGCTAGTCTAGTCTATCCACTTTTAATCAGAATCTCTCGTAGTGATTTTCTTAGAAATTAAGAACAGCATGAATCACAATCGATAATCAACCAGCCACAGTTTCTTCGAGAAGGCACTGCACGAAGAAGCGCTGCGGTAGCTAGCCTATAAATACTGCCTTCTTGATCATTCAATTCAAAGCAACCTTAAACTCAAAACTTAACACATCGACCGATCGAAAACCTACCAGCTAGCTTGCGTAGCTTAGCGAGCGAATATATAGCAGACGTCCAACATGTCGCGTGCCGAAGAGATCAGCGTCCAGAGAGCGGAAAGGTTAAACGCGGTGCAGCCGGCGAGCCCTTACGCCATTGATGCGGCCGCCGCGGCATACATCGACAAGGTGAGACGGCGGCTGCTGGCGGAGGAGGCAGCTTCGGCGCGCGCAGCGGCGGCGGTGGCACCTAAGCCTCCTGCAAGGCGTTGGAATTAATTATATGCATGGACACACAATCCAGCTGATATATTATGATGCACACGTACGTACAGTATTATGTAGGACAATAAATAAGGATGTGAAGGTTATCGAGTCAATATGACCCTCATCTGATTGTAATGTGCAAACTTAATTAGTGTACTTGTGGTAATGTACGATTGTATTTTTTTGGTAAAAGTAATGTATGATTGTATGTATTGTTTACCGAAGAATTAACGGATGCATGTGTACGTACTAAACTAAATATTTCGTATAATCTTTGTGTTCCATCTTAGCACTTTGCAAGTGTGATTATGATTTATGCATGCATGACATATGGAGCACGGCATGCAGCACAGCAGTAACAGCAGCGAGGTGTGATCATCCACGAATCAACGGATGCATGTTTATTTATTATACTAAATATTTCAGACAATCTTTGTGTTCCATCGGAGCATTTCGCATGTGTGATTATGATTCATGCATGTGCATGACATATGGAGCGCTTGTTTATGTACTAAACTAAATATCCGAACAATCTTTGTGTTCCATTGGAGCATTCTGCACGTGTGATTACCATTCATGCATGCGTGCAGCAGGGAGGTGTGATCACCGACAAATTAATGGATCGTTGTGTTCCATCAAAGCATTTTTTTTAGGTTCTTGGCTCAGATAGTAGATTGTACGGTTTGAAGTATTTTAGTATTGTAAGTTTTATTTCAAGACTCTCATCTCTTTGATTTTGAGAAGGTTTCATTCCTAGCCTACCCTAACTTGTTTGGGACAAAAGGCTTTGTTATTGTTATTGTTATTATTGTTATTGTTCAAATCTTGGATCACGAAATTTCTTGCTCCACTACTGTGCGCAATAGTGGTCCAAGCTCATGAGCTAGCTAGCTTCATCTTCGATCCCAGCCCATATATACCACAAATACTCCATCCGTTCTTTTATGTTTTGACGTTCTAGAATCTGTGGCGTCAAATACGTTTGACTATTAGTTGGTTATAAAAAAATATATCATTGATTTATTGTTAAAAATACTTTTACAATATTATATTTTTATTAGTATATCTTAATATAAGTTAAAAAATAACGGTCAAAATCATATATATGAGACCGTGAAAAGTCTGAAAACATCAAATAAAAATGAAGAGAGAAAGTACAGGCAAATCAAGTTCCGTTCGTTGCATGGGCATATATACATACTCACTGGATGATCAGATGGTTCTCTCTACAAAAAGATTACCATATAGTTTATTTTGAGAGAGAGAGTCTTAGAGCAAGGCTAATAATACAGCATAAGTCTTAGGCAGTACGCTGACTACTTTTGGTCGGCCGGACGGGTCGTTAGCTGGTGCGTAATTGACTGCTTTTGTCCAGTCCAGGTGAAGCTAGCTACGAGGTCCTCGTTTAATTCGCAGACGCATGCATGCAAACCAAATAACCATGTAATATTCAACAAAAGCTAGCGAATTAAGCTATGCATGTATTGAAGGTTTCAGGCATGTGTGAACAGCACGCGTACACCACTTGGAGTCAAGTCTTCCTCGATCGATCTTAATCGATCTACTGTTTGAAACGCGCTGATGGAGCAAATCAGTTTGCATTCACGTACGCGTCCGGCCGAATTTTTCAAAGTACGATTCGTACAGTTTTAGTTACATATGAAAGGAGCAGTAGCTAGTCTAGTCTATCCACTTTTAATTAGAATCTCTCTGATCTCTGTAGAACTTGTTAAATAACTAGGATAATTATATTTTTACTATTGTTTAGTATTTCTGTTAGTGTGTGTTTTCACTGTTATTTAGTATTTCTGTTAGTACTGATATTTCCACTAGAGGCAGTGCTTAGTATTCATACGTGAAAGTGTTCACACTTATGTACTTGTATATAAATAGATGATCAATAAAAAGTAAATGTGTGTCAGTTGTAAACCATTCTCTTGATATCTTCTGACATGGTATAAGAGCCTACTTTTCTTATCTAATGACAACCTCTGTAGATTCATCTGCTAGCCTAGGATCGTCAATCTCACGATCGCTCAGCACTCAAGCCGTCAGCCCGATGTCTACTGGGGCGACTGATCATGTCATCGAATAAGTGAACAAGCTGACGATACACGAGCGGTAATCCGTCAAAGATCTGGTTCACACAACAAATAGTTTTGGTATGTTAATTGCTCATATTAGTTATTTTAAAATTCATACGTCTCATAAACCCTTTTTCCTAAGCAATATTCTTCAAGTTCCACACACCAATAAAAATTTGTTATCTATTCATAAACTTATGGTTCATAAACTTATCGTTTAATTGGCATCAAATTTCGTGTGTGCATGCGATCGACTGACCGAGTCAAGTCTCTCTTCGTTCGCCACCAATTTGCAACGAAGACCGAATCTAATTCTTGTTTGAAATGATATGCACTTGACAGATCTGACACATGCTATGCTTGTATCGAAGGTTTCAGGCATGTATGCATTGCATGCATACACCACTTGGAGTCAAGTCTTCCCCGATCGATCCATCGATCGATCGACTGTTGGGAACGTGCTGATCGATTGAGCAAATTAGTTTGGATTCACGTACGCGTCCGGCCGAATTTTTCAGAGTTCGATTCATACAGCTTTAGTTACATACTTACATGCGAAAGGAGTAGTTGCTAGTCTAGTCTATCCACGTTTAATCAGAATCTCTCTGATCTCTCGTACTTATTTTCTTAGAAATTAAGAACGGCATGAATCAAACCAGTCAATAATCAACCAACCACAGTACGGAGATACTTCGTTTCTACGAGAAAGCACTACACGAAAAGCGCTGCGGTAGCCAGCCTATAAATACTGCCTTCATGATCATTCAATTCAAAGCAACCTTAAACTCAAAACTTAACACATCGACCGATCGAAAACCTACCAGCTAGCTTGTGTAGCTTAGCAATTAGCTAGCTTGTCCAACATGTCACGTGCAGAAGAGATCAGCGTCCAGACAGCGGAAAGGTTAAACGCGGTGCAGCCGGCGAGCCCGGCCTTACGGCATTGATGCAGCTGCCGCAGCATACATCGACAAGGTGAGACGGCGGCTGCTGGCGGAGGAGGCAGCTTCGGCGCGCGCAGCGGCGGCGGTGGCACCTAAGCCACCTGCAAGGCGTTGGAATTAATTATATAGATGAATGGATACATAATCCAGCTGATATATTATGTTGCACACGTACGTACAGTAACAATAAATAAGGATGTGAAGGTTATCGAGTCAAATGACCATCATCTAATTGTAATGTGCAAACTTAGTGTACTTGTGGTAATGTATGATTGTATTTTTTTTGGTATAAGTAATGTATGATTGTATGTATTGTTTACCGACGAATTAACGGATGCATGTGTACGTACTAAACTAAACATTTCAGATAATCTTTGTGTTCCATCTGAGCACTTTGCAAGTGTGATTATGATTTATGCATGCATGACATATGGAGCACGACATGCAGCACTGCAGTAATAGCAGGGAGATGTGATCATGCATCCACGAATTAAAGGATGCATGTTTATGTACTAAACTAAATATTTTAGACAATCTTTGTGTTCCATCAGAGCATTTCGCATGTGTGATTATGATTCATGCATGCATAACATATGGAGCAGGGGTGTGATCACCGACGAATTAACGGATGCATGTTTATGTACTAAACTAAATATCCGGACAATCTTTGTGCTCCCTTGGAGCATTCTGCATGTGTGATTACCATTCGTGCATGCGTGCAGCAGGGAGGTGTGATCACCGACGAATTAATGTATCTTTGTGTTCCATCAGAGCATTTTTAGGCTTTTGGTTTAGATAGTAGATTGTACGGCTTAGAGTTTTTAGCATTGTAGGTTTTATTTTAAAGCTCTCATATCTTTGATTTTAAGAAGATTTCATTTCTAACCTACCCTAACTTGTTTAGGACAAAAGGCTTTGTTGTTGTTGTTCAAATCCCGGATCACAAAATTTCTTGCTCCACTACTGTGCGCAATAGGGGTCCAAGCTCGTGAGCTAGCTTCATCTTCGATCCCAGTCCATATATACCACTAATACTCCATCCGTTCTTTTATGTTTGACGTTCTAGAATCTATGCCAGCAAATACGTTTGACTGGCTATAAAAAATATATTATTAGATTTGTCGTTAAAAATACTTTTATAATATTATACTTTTATTAGTATATTTTAATATAAGTTATAACAAATAACGGTCAAAATCATATATCTGAGACCTGAAAAGTCAGAAAACATCAAATAAAAAAGAACTGAGAAAGTACAGGCAAGTCAAGTTGCGTTCGTTGCATGGGCGTATATACATACTCACTAGATGATCAGATGGTTCTCTTTAGAAAAAGATTACCATATAGTTTATTTTGAGAGAGAGTACAAGGCACACGCACTCACTCAACACCCATGCACAGTTTGTTATTAGGTCAGTCTCAGTGGGGGTTTTATGGAGTTTCATGGGTATTAAATACGCTGACATGGCACTGTATTGATGAAGAGAGAGATGATAAAAATTTCATGGGAGTAGAGAGAGTTTCATGGGGATGAAACTCTTCTGCACTGTTTCTAAAATATGGATGTGTTGGAAATTGGAACATGAAATCTCCACTGAGACTGGCCTTACTATACACGCTGCACTCCTTTAACTTTGAGGGTGTGTAGTTAATTCTATTTTTAAGACTTTTGTCCAGTCCATATGAAGGTACGACGTAGTCCACATGAGGGTGTCGCACCGAGCCTACATGAGCCGAGCTCGAGCCCAGCTTAAAGTTCGATGTTGATCTTAGGCTCGCTCGAGCTCGGCTCGAGTTTCTACCGAGCTCGAGCTTGCTAGGTCAAGCTCGCTCGAGCTCGGCTCGTTTACAGCCCATCAATTTTGGCAAATCTAGATTATAATAATATAGATCAATCAGATAGATACATGAGCTGTCACAATTATACAATTTCTATCTCCGCTTTTGCGTAGTAGCATGTACACTAGTGATCCAAGCTCATGGGCTATAGCTTTTCATCAGCGCTCCCAGCCCATGCATGCGTATTATGAGCAAGAATCAAGTCGTAGGTGCATTGCATGGCCGGCCACGCACCGGCAGTACGTACGTACTCATCGGATGACCAGATGCTTTCTGGTTGTGCCATGCACACGCTGCATGTCTTCGATTTTCAAAAAGAAAAATAAAGGAAAGAAGACTAATTTGGTTGCAGGAAATGTTGAGGTAATGTTGGCTAGCTAGTTGGGTGCAAATATGCTGCTTCCATGGTCAAGAGTCCTCCATCGATCGATTCCCAGCATGCGGCAAGTCAAGTCATCCTATAGCCCTTATAGCTTTTAGCTGCTACATATCGCCCACTTGATAACACACCTTTAAATTACCTAGCCAGCAAGCAGGCTCAGGACAGCTTAGCTAGGGATGCGAAACGATAAAGGATAATATATTTTATCTAATATTCGTATTTAAAAAAAATATAAATATGATAAATAAAATTTGTATTTAAAAATATTTCTATTTATATTTAAGAATATTCGTATCTATATTTAAGAATGTCCGTACTTGTAGACGTACGTACTCATCGGATGACCAGATGCTTTCTGATTGTGCTACGCACGCTGCATGTCTTCGATTTTCAAAAAGAAAAATAAAGGAAAGAAGACTAATTTGGTTGCATGATTTGTTGGCTAGTTGGGTGCAGATACGCTGCTTTCATGGTCAAGAGCTGGGCTGTTTGATATGACTGCAACTTAGGGCGTCTCCAACAGTTGGCTATTTAGTTAGCTAGATTTGATGTGGTAAGGAAAAAGTAGGAGAGAGAGTAGTCACTAGCGACGAGCAAATAGCTGATCTATTTCACGTAGTCCAAAAACATGAGAGAGGAGCATGTGTGTCCAACAGTATAAAATAGTCTTTGCTTTTGTCTCTCACCTCGACGTCAGCTGACTATATAGCTAGTACTAGCTATTACCATTGCGGACACCCTTATGATTTTTGGCTAAAGTTTTTTAATTTTAGCTGTTTGCAACAGAGATTACGGAGAGAGATACTCGCTTGTGATTTTGGTTGATACAGATGTTGGACTTTTAACATGTACTATAATTAACTTGTAGATCCCATCTTAAAAAAATATTCTATTTAAAAATTAGATACCGTAATAAAAACTAAAAGCTGCCTCTAAAAGCCGCAGAGAACAGGCCCAGATTCTGGGCATGCGGCAGGTCAAGTCATCCTATAGCCTTTAGTTGCTACACACCTTTTAATTACCTGGCCAGCAAGCAGGCGCAGGACAGCATAGCGAAGCTTCGCCTTTAAAGTACGTGGGAAAACACTTAAAAATATCATCAAAACTTTGGATTTTGTTCGGATGTCCCAGGACAAATTAGGCTTCTTTGGAATGTGGGAAATAAAAAATGTAGGAATAGAAAAAAAACACATAATTATATAGGAATCACTACTACAGAAAACCGTATTACAGACGGTTCAAAAACGTCATCACAGACGATTTTCTTAACCGTCTGAATTTATTGATCAGTAATAATCGAAGGTTATCACAGATGGTTTTCGAACCGTCTGAGCATTTTGCATGTGTGATCATGATTCATGCATGCATGACATATGGAGCAGGGGTGTGATCACCCACTAACATATATGTTTATGTACTAAACTAAACATTCTAGACAATCTTTGTGTTCCATGGGAGCATTCTGCACTTGTGATGATTGCGATTTTTCATACTTAAGAATATTTGGTTGTCCGATATATGCTCATGTTAATAATGGAAAATTAGAGCCTAGAGTAGTAAACTGCATTTCCTTGGTTATAAAACTGGTGTGAAAGGATATAAATTGTGGAATCCTAAAACTAGAATGTGGTTATTAGCGGAAGTGTTATTTTTTATGAGTCTACTATGTTGCATGATAAATCATATATTGATGTTTGTAGAGACCCAAATATGTAAATCCGGACTCTCCTGTGTATTCTGCACCAATCCAGGATCACGCTAGCGCACACAGTGTAAAAAAAGATGAAATATCGACCATATCACGATTTACTAAGAAAACACTAGAATATTATTGATAATTATCAGAGTTGTAACCTTATGGTCAAGCTTACAATTAATAGCCTAAGAGGCTTAGTGAATCTAGCAGCGTTAGAAATAAGCGAGTAGCCACTCGACATGCCCACAGGCAATCGACTGAGAAGTGAAGTCCTAATCCGTGAAGTCGTCGAAGTATCCTTCTTCTGGTACCACATGTTGATCTGGTCCTTCTTCCTCAACTGAGCAAATATGGATATAGCCGTGAGTACATAAAATACTCAACAAGTCGTTTGTAACAAAGAATGCAACATAATATGCAAGGCTTACCAATGGATAGCTGAAATGTTAATTTTACAGAAAGGAACAATTTAAAGTATATACAATAAATAGGTTAAAAAGCAGGATTGAAAAATGATTAATAAATAAATAATCAAAGGATTTGAGATAAACCACAAGTGAACTAATCATTCACTCCGATGAATCACCCGTGAACCAAGATTCACGAAATCAACCATTAGTGAACTAACCATTCACTTCTCAACTTAACCCAACCAGGTTTCTATGAAAACTCTACCCCTCGTGTGAAATCATCGAGCATTGTCCATAACTGGGGACACAGCTATTCGAATTGTTTTACACTCTGCAGAGGTTGCACAACTGTACCCACAGGATGTGATAATCCTCACGTTCAGGAAACTCACAACAAGGCTTTTACAATGCTCCATCTCAACCCGATCTCGCTCGCTAAGCTTTCGCCATCGAGTAGGCTGACCACCTAGTCGATAATTGCCCCCCTTGCGCCAAAACAACATTAGTAGTAAAACCAAAGTTGAGACTTCACAAATTATTATGACAGGTATATCCCATACTAGACATGTGGTTTGCGCGATAAGACTCAGATCAATGGCGCACAAAGTTAAGTCCTTTGATTTACTCATGCGAAACATCCAGATCTCAATATGCAAATTACACTACCTTTAATGCACGATCATTCGTCCGAGTAAAAACCATTTTTGTATAACCCACACCAATGATACTACCCATGTCATGGTACACAAATTTTATAATTGTGGCTGATCACCATGTTCCAATATATCGTTAAGTCAAAATTAATTAATTAATCACATGTGATGATAAACCTAACGTAACTATAGGCATGGCTAAGCAGTGTAAGCGTACAACCTATGTGACCACTAATAGTGTATCACTAGATAATTACCTATTTTATGGTGACAATGGAATCATGGCATTCAATTTTATCATGGAGGGAATTACCACCAAATACAAGGGGTTTATAATAAAATAGCGATGCATGATAATTTAAAACAAAATAATACATAATAGATTTGAAAACTAGGTTCAACATGATCAAAGAATATGACTTGCCTTGGCCTTGCTCAGTTAATGACTCTTGATCTTCAAATATCGCTTCAGCTCCTTTGAAAGCATGATCTAACAAGAGAGAAAACAAAACGAAGCACAAAATAAATTCAAATAAACTCCAAAAACTTCATAACTAGAACGAAAATAGAGAGCTCAATTTTAGAAGAATTTAGGAAAAGAATCGAGTCAATCAGAGCTAGGACGAAGGAAAACGGGCTCTCGGAAAATCTAATCTAAAGAAAAAGGCTGAAAATCAGGAATTCTACTGTGATGTGAACCTGGCTCATGGAAAAGCAGCTCTACGGTGAACTCAGCTCATGGAACAGTGCACTGCCAACTGGGCTTGCTGATGCAGCGGCTAATTGGGCATCTAGGGCTGACGCGGCAGACTGACATGGCGACTAGCGTGGCAGCTGAGGTGGCGTCGCTGACGAGGCTCGGTGCACGGGTCTACGGCAATGTAGTCATGACATGTGAGATCCACACATCAGTGGCTCAGTGCATGATGGACTGAGTTTACGGGAATTTGAAGGGATGCGAGGCGCGCGGGTGCGGACTGAGCAGGCAGGCGCGCGGCGCGAAGCGTTGGGCACACGCGAACCGAGGAGGCGCGAAGCGGGCAAGGTGACCCAGCGGCGGCGGGGTTTGGTTAGCGGCAAGGTTGACCGGCGGTCTGGCCGACGGAGAGGATGGGACGACTCGGCGGCGGGGACTCACCGGCGACAGGGCACTCGGTGACGATCGGCGACGAGAACGACGGCGAGTGGTGGTCAAAAACAAAGAGGCAACCCCGGCGACTCAAACTCAATGGCGAAGGCGTATGGGCGACTCTGTTGTGGGTGACAGCGGAGCGGGATGCAAAGGATGAGGGCGGGCGCTCAGGTTTTATAGCACGGACGCCGAGGAGACCAAGGCGGACATGGCCTAAGAGCCCAAGGTGGAGACGGCGAGGCAGCGGCGTTGCGCTAGACCTGGGGCAAGGAGAGTCCATGTTGGAGACGATGGACCTGACAGGTGGGCGCACCTCTCAGTGGCCCAAAGGGATGGGCGGCCGAGATGCAACACGGGTGAAGCGACCACGCGGATGAGCGACATGTGTCGGCCATCTGACAGGCGGGCCCAGACGCGGATGCGCGCTGTGTGGCAAGCACGGGCAGGCCGGGCCAGTGGGTGGAGCGGGCCGAAGGGAGAAGGTGGGCTGGGCTTCGGCTCACTAGGCCTTTTAGGTATTTTTAATAGTTTTTATTTTTCCAGAAATTCAAATAAATCCTTTTGAGCTTTCGAAAATAATAGATAAACCCAGAAAAATCCAAAAAAATTTTAAAAAAAATCCTTGAGACTCAAGGAACCCAAATAAAATATTTTTGATAAATGTTAATGTTTAGTTTAATCATATTAAATCCTTTTAATTAATAAAAATTCAATTTAAGCTTTTATTAATTCCAGTAAAATCCAATTGGTGAATTTTGTTTTAAAAACTTCAAAAAGGTTCTGAAAATCAGGATATTACAATGTTCCCTTTGAGAATCAATCAAACATGCAAGTGGAGCATGTTATTGATTTAGCGCCACACTGCAATATAGGACACGATTTTCGGTGCCTAGAAGAACACAATAATTCTATATCACACTTCATAATAATGCCTCTCGAACTGACCATACATATGTATGTAATTCTACTTTTGTAGTGCCACTAGCAACTACAAGGTAACCTATGTGCATTCTATATTTCTCATCATATGTAGGAAATCATGCGTGCTAAGATAATTAATTCAGAGGTTTGTCAATCTCACAATAATTTTTCCTAATTATCAATTTAAATATATGTTTACTACTTTACTCCTAGCGACAAGACATGACAACCAAATCAATTACATTTGATTTGAACGAACTTTCAGACGTTCGAGGACAGCTCTCCACCTTCTTTATAACGGAGGTCATTGACTCGAAAGGAGGGTTTCACTCTGACGAATTGTAATTCAATTGTAACTCTAGAGACAATACATGATCATTCTTTTGTAGTTGATTTTGAGTTTAATTCACTTTGAGTTGTAAATCACTTCAGGTTGTAATTCACTTATCTATCATTTATCTGTAATCTGCTTGCTTATTTTCAAAGAGTATGACTAGCATTTTCTGAGGCTAGCTGAAAAATAGAAAAAAAATTTAGCTACATAAAGAACTATCATAGACGGTTTCTAACACAAAACCATATGTGATACGTAGACCATCACATACGGTTTTTTGTATTAGCCATTTGTGATATGCCGGGTATCACAGACGGTTATTTTAAAAAATCGTATGTATTGTGACTTATGACAGATGGTTTGAAAGCCGTCTGTGATAACCACATGTTATCACTGACATAATAAATCAGAAACCGTCTCTGATGAGGGTTACGAACTGTCTGTGATGACTCTATGTGTGGTAGTGAGAAAAAACACATAATTATATAGGAATGCAGGTACAATCCTACAGGAACCAAAACAGAGGAATTGATTCAAAAGTGGTCTTCAGAGGAATTTTGCAGGATTTGAGAAGAGAATGTGTGCATGCAAGACAGAGAAATTTTTTCATGAAGTTTAACCTCGTGTTAAAATTCCTTTGGAATGAAACATCCTATAAGAATTTCATAGGAATCTCGTGAGCTTAATCCTTTGTTCCAAAGAGCCATATAAGAAACTTTTCTATAGGACTGAATTCCTTCGAAATTCCTCAAAAAATCCAACCATCCAAATAGACCCTAAAGGCGTTCTTGGTTGCTTTATGTATCGGGGGTTAAGAAAAATCACGCACTGTTTCTAGCTAGCTAGTAGTTTATCCGATACTTACGGATGCTTAATTCCGTTGTGTCTGAGTTCTGAAACACGCATATGCCTGCTTTATGCATCCGCAGCGCATTTTCACTTTTCTCGCGGGTTTCCTTTGGATGCGTCGAACGGAACATGTGCCTTTCGTAATCCAATAAAACCAACATTTCGGACAAATAATTTCAGTCGATCAGATCAAAACGCGATCCATACATTCGATCGGCAAGCTAGATCTTTTGGACTTTTCTTTGAGCATACCTCGCTTAATTAGCAGCTAGCGTATATACGTATCTGTGAACGTAGCAGAATTAATTAGTCGAGTCAACCAGCAACAGTACTAGCTGGAGCCTATAAATACAGCCTCATTTCTATGAGATTTCCCATCAAAGCAATTAACTGGAACACACTTCAGCTAGCCAGCTATCTCCAAGCCTCGCTGCGATAGATAGATGTCGCAAGCAGAAGAAATCCGTGTCCAGAGGGTGGAAACAATCGAGATGAACCAGCCGCCGTCGGCGGGGAAGTCGTCCCGGCAGTACCTTCCGGCGGCGGCGGACGGCCGCGGCATGAGCCAGATGATCATGAACTCCGCACTGCCGGGGAAGGGCGGCGGCGCAGTGGAAGACGTCGACAAGGCGGCTGCGGCTTTCATCCGGTGGAAGAAGCAGGACCTCAAATCGAGCGGCTAGCAAAATCACAGTGGCGGCGGGCATGCATGAGTCCCCAGCAGTAACATGTATACTAGTATCAGTCTATCTGATAATGTAAAATGTTTGTATCGAGTATCGCCCTAGCTATATATATATGTCAGTACTCAGTATGAGTAACACAGTATGATGCACAAACATGCTAGTATAGTTGGTTTATGTTTGGGGGCTGCATGGTTAGAACCTAGGAATTTCGCAGAAAACTGTATTCTTGAAAAATTCCTACGTTCAAAATAGATATAAATTGATACAACGTACTTCAGTTGTAAGTATTGGTTTTAGTAAGTGTTGCATGCACAACATGGAACACATACAGTTCAAGTTAAATGAGCGTGATTAGCATGCATGTTAATTTCATGTCCTTTGTCATGGAGACGTGCTCTTTTGAAGTTAACTAATGGAGTACCATCCGTTATAAGTTAATTGTTTATGAAAGAGGACACCACTCTCTTGCCGATCCATGTCTAAAACTTTTATCGATGGATTGACCATTAGTTTTTTCTTATATATGTTAAAAAATATTAAGAATACAGTGATATGGAGGAACTATCGATGATAAATCAACTGGTATATTTTCATGTGATGTACAGATCTAAATACTTTAATGTATATTTGTAATCAAATTTATACCAAAGTACTGACTGTACGTATTCTAAAATGACTGAGTAAAATGAACGGAGGAGTATAGGCTTAGCATGTAATGACCTGATTTTTCAAAAATTTGAAAAACAGTTGAATTTCCAAATTCTATTGCAAAATCTTAAACTAGAGCCTAATTCTCACCAATCTCAACCCAAAAATCGCGCACGAATCTCGGCGTCGCCCCTTTCTCGTCGCCGACGCGCTGGCACTGTGCGCTGTCTGAAAACTTCGCCGCCACCTGCTGATTTTCGTCGCCAAGCCACCGAGTCTCCTTCCAGCGCCTTCCCCTCCCGCCACCTTGCGCTTCAGACCTCTTCCTCGCCAGCTAAAGCCGCCAGATGTTGCAATTCGACCTAGCCGACCGATTAAAACTCAATTGCTCCCGTTCATAGACTCCTCAGGCTCCCAGGAACTTGTCCAAGCCGTCACCTTTAGCTCCCGAGCCTTCTCCTTCCCCGCCTTCGAGTTCTTCCGCCCGGTCATGGCACTCCACCGTGGCCAGCCCTCTGTAAGTCTCCCTAGCGCAAACCGCCACCACCATCACCTCCTTGGCCGTCCCTAGATGGTTAATCAGTCGCCAAATCCGAAAATGGCCTCTCCTAGAGCTCCCAAGCCACTAAAAACCGCCCCGAGATCACCGGCTCGCCGCCGGCGATTGCCGCCTCCCCGGCCGGTGCCGACCCCAAAAATGGGTTCCCGGAATCTCCCTGAGTCCACCCATGTCCTCGATTGGAGTCGCAAAGCTCTGTAGCGCTGTCAGTCGCCGGTGCAAAATCTCCCCTGTTCGGTGCTACAGTGCGCGCGCGGGAGGTAGGAGATGAACAGTACCTGCCCGGCACTGTAGCATCCGCCCGCGATGAACAGTACCTCGCCCAGTGTGAACAGTAAAAATCCGTGAAGAATAGTAGCCAGACCCGTTAAGCCATTTTAAAGCCCAAAAATACAAAAATATATCCGTTTCGATCGTTTCAAGCCCGCCAACCCATTTCTTAGCTCCAAATATTCATACCAAGCCTCCAAAAATCCCAAACCTATTTTATTTGAATTTTGGTGAATTTATTTTGTTATTTCCATTTCTTTATTCCTAGCTCAATTTTCGTCGAGCGCGGAATTGAAATGATTTTTTCTTGCTTTGCGCTAGCACGTGACGTCGAGGATCAGCTAATTCAAGAATACGAAGCCTCGGATCAAGGTCAAGGCCAAGAAGTTGAAGAATACGAAATTGTCGAAATCATAAGTCCGCAAGGCAAGTCACATGTTTTTGATCATATCGAATCCCATGAGATTTACATTATTTATTTAATGTATTTTCATTATTGATAGTTGCGAACTGATAATTACTTAAAACAAAGATTTAGAATGGCATGCTATCTAGATAATCCTACCACTGATAAATAGCCCTGTTCACCTTGATGGCCATATTAACCTTGACAACCTTAGTAAGAATTAATATATGATGTAAATGTATACCATATCATTTCATTCAACATGTTACACTACTAAGTGACTCTGGCCGTTGGCCGGTAGAGTTGAAAAACCCGGAGAGGGTAGGGTGGTATGGGACACCGTACCCTAGGCCGGTGATGCTGGTATGTACTTCTAAGGTGTTGGCTGTGGGCCGGTAGGATTTGAAAACTGATGCTAAGGTAAAGGTGTACTGTGGGAAATCACGCGATGATCTACGCCACGACTTTACCTTAGAGGAATTGATACTAAGGTAAAGGTGTACTGTGGGAAATCACGCGATGATCTACGCCACGACTTTACCTTAGAGGAATTGATACTAAGGTAAAGGTGTACTGTGGGAAATCACGCGGTGATCTACGCCACGACTCTACCTTAGAGGAATTGATACTAAGGTAAAGGTGTACTGTGGGAAATCACGCGGTGATCTACGCCACGACTTTACCTTAGGGGAATTGAGACTGGGAAGGGTGTACTGTGGGAAATCACGCGGTGATCTACGCCACGACCTTACCCTGAGCCTGAGGCTGCGGACCTCAGGAAAAAGTATAAGGGCAAGAACCTTATGCCAAGTAAAAGACACAGACATCGCCCAACCACAAGCGTTGACTCGTCAAACCTGGTTTAGTAGCTGCTCAAATCGATTGAATATCTACAACTTATTTTGGGGACTCCGATTAAGGGATGTCCCGCGTACACAAAGTTGGTATGGAAACAATGAGACCATACTCAACAACGGTAGGATTACACGGAGTCGATGTGCGACTTTCTGCGTGGGCCAGCGGAATGCCGACTGCCTGTGTTGCCTCGTCCCTACCGGGTAGAGGCTATATAAAGAATTGAGCAGCGAAAAACCATATTTTCTTAATGTCATACGTGGAATTAAGAAATCTTGTGGGTAAAGCAGGGCAGCTCTGCAGAGTGAAATAAATGGTATTCGAATACGCCGTGCTTCCGGTTAATGAAGCTGTGTTAATTGGGTGATTCCAGCAACAAGGCATAAGTAGTGTTTCTGATGTTGTTAAATTGAGTAATGATGATATTTTATCTGATAACAGAAAACCCCTGATCTTAAGAAGAAAATATTTTACTTTTAATTGTTTGCAAATAAAACTGCATCCACTTCATAATAAAACCACTATACACCCTCCACCCAAGAACCCTGGCAATTAGTTATATAGTATTTCCACATGTGATTTGCTGAGTACGGGGTGGGAGTACTCAGGCTTGCCTAATTTTCCCCCAACAGATACCAGAAGAAAAAGGAAGCAATTCAAGATTTCGCATTAGGGTTACGACCGCACTCAAGCTTTCCTGTGGAGTTTTCTTCAGCTTTTCTGTATGTAAGTTAAGTTTTGGGCTTGAACGCCCGTATTGTCATTAAAGCTGGCCATTAGGTCTTACTTTAATCCAATTAACTCTTTTTAAATAGCTTATAAGCAAGCATGATACAATGTTAAGCCGCAACAGAACTCCTGGACTGTTGCAGGCCGTACGACGTCCCTGGTCCCAAAAATTGGGGGCGTTACATAGCATATAAGCTAGCTGCAGGTCGATGCTTTTGCCGGGTGGTGAGCTAGCTCCTCGAGCGATCCGCATGCATGCATGATGCATGTGCGAGACAAGTCTTTCGCCTTTTGATCGATTATATTGATTTCTTTTGGAGATGTCAAAAGCTAATATATATAAATATTCAGCTTTTTGTAGTGGTTTCTTTCAGTGGCGGATCCAGGATTTTACCAATGGGTATGCCGCACTAAAATTTTCATATGCAATTCGGTAAAACCATTTGCCAATTCGGTAAATAATTGTAAATTTTGCACCGTAATTCGGTAAACCATTTGCCATGTGCTTCTGTTATGCTAGCTAGTTGGTCCTTGCGATTCTTGTTCTTTTTTATTTAGGAAATTAAGGAGGGGATCAACAAGCCTACAGCCAAACGGAAACGGGCCATAGATCTTCTAACTTCCTCCAAGATACAACAACATAAGTACATAACGAACAATGTTAACAGTATATTTGGATAATCGTAACAGAGAACCATATGTATTTACTTACGGGGAAGAACTGAACATGGGCATAGATGCAAAGATGTCACCAGTTTCATGGTTTAATCTCCTGGAGAGAGAGAGGCTCATTCAAGCACAATGTAAGGGCAAGAGAACATTACGTAATACGTACCACTCTCGTCGTCTCGTCGAGCGGAGCGGCAGGCGAGGATCGAGCGGAGCAGAACGCTGAGTCACTGAGGATCTAGCGGAGCGGCGTGTCGCGCGTGTAGCAGGCGAGGCGAAGGCGAAGGCGAACCGTCTCGCTGCGCTGAGGATCGAGCGACTCAGCAACGCGTCACGCGTGCGGCAGGCGAGCAAAGGCGAATCGCGGAATCGGTACTTCATGCTTCGGCTGGGTCCCACCGCCACAGGGTATGCCGGGGCCCACCCGGCATACCCTGTAGATCCGCCACTGGTTTCTTTACTCCTCTCATTTCTGTCTCACTTCGGGAATAAGATAGTAGGTCACAGATATATCACACACCTTACTCTTCTCGTTCTCATCTCGCGCACGCATCTCTTCCCTATTTCCCCACCGCTCACCTCTTCTTTCTAAAAGCCACTTTCCCGACGTTCGATTAAGGAGGAGTAGCCATATTTACTCCTGAGGCATTGCTGAATTTGCATTTATGTATATGAGAATGTATTTAGAATAATCTGTAGTGTATTTATCACAGACGGTCGACGGCATTACTGACCAGTAAAAAACAACAAAGTAATACATATTTACTCCTGAGGCATTACTGAATTTGCATTTATGTATATGAAAATATATTTAAAACAATTTGTAGTGTATTTATCACAAATGGTTCTACTTTAGAATTGCCTGTGATGTATATTTATAGACAGTTATTAATATGAATCATCTGTGATAAGACAGTTCATAATAATAACCGTTTATGAAATTTAGCATTATCATAGATGGTTCATAATAATAACCGTCTGCAAAATCTGCCATTATCACAAACTAGTCTGTGATAAGCCCTGTTATTAATTAATACCCAGCAAGACCAGTCAATACATATCTATCTTCATTGCACTGTATTGAAGGAGGCAGCCGGCTTTAGGAAGTTTGGTGAAAGCATTCCACTTGTATATCTAGCTGCTTGTAGATTGATTTGTTCTTGATGATTAGATGTTAGTATTTGCTTCTAATTATATACCTTGTGATAAAGAGATATGATAGCTAAGTTTAAATCTAACTTAATTGGTAGTTTACTCCAATCCAATTTAAGAATGGTCACACACTACTACAGAAAACCCTATTACAGACGGTTCAAAAACGTCATCACTGACGGTTTTCTGAACCGTCTAAATTTATGGGTCAATGATAATAGAAGATTATCACAAACGGTTTTCGAACCGTCTGTGGTGTAAATATCACAGACGGTTTTTAGTTATTATGGGTCAGTGATAATAGAAGATTATCACAAACGGTTTTCGAATCGTCTGTGGTGTAAATATCACAGAAGTTTTTAACTAAAAACCGTCTGTGATATCTGATAATCACATTAGTAGGGAATTATATGAATTATAGGAAAATAGCATGCACCTTAGCAGGAGGTCCTTTCTTCGCCTCTGTTCCCTCGCCGTCATCTGATTGATTGTTATGTTTGTATCAGGATGCGTTGCACACCAGACATATATGCATGTTTGCATACTCTTTACAGTAAAGGATACAGTCGTTCGGACATGCATGTATTATTTCTACTTCCATTCCTAACAGACAAAGAACCTTCTTGACTTTATACGTGGTTTTAGGCAACTCATTTCCCTCCGGAAGCATATCAACTAAAAGACCTAGCAACGTCGTGAAACTCTTGTCGGACCAACCGTTGCTTGCTTTCAATTTCAACAGTTTAAGCACGGCCGACAACCTCGTGTACTTTGACCTGCAACACGTGAACAAAGGTTTCTCCGAGTCCTCCATCATGCCCCAGAATTTAACATACTCTCTCTTATCATAGTTCTCTTCTACATCACGAAGCATCTGATCCAGATTGTCATCGTGCAACCTATCCGAATCGGATCCACAATCGACATCATCCGGTGGCATGTCATTCACTTCACCGGCGATGTCATCCGGCGGTATATCATTCACTTCACCGGCGATGTCATCCGACGGCATATGATCATTCACTTCGGTCCAACGCATATAACCCTTTTTGAAACCCCTCGGAATCAAGTGCGCTTCAATTTGCCCTTGGTTCTTAAACATTTTTAAATTCTTGCAGTCAGTGCATGGACAGTACATATATTCCACCTCCTTATTCAACATATCCTCCTCAGCAGCTCTTGTAAAAGCAGACACACCATTAATGTACTCTTCACTCACACGGCTCGCGGCATATAACCAACTTCGGTCCTACGTTATGTATATATATAACAACTTAGTATTAAAAATTAAATTAATTAATTATTACTACATATATACCGGCCACATGCATTGAGGCTTAATTTGCTAGCTTAATTCATATTATAAACACAACAGCTATTATATAACCAACAATTTTGCAAATTCAATTTCACTAACCAATTACTTAGATCTAAATTGTAATGCAAAGAAAAATAAATTTCATTACTAACCATATCTAAAGCAACCAGGAAAGTATGAATCTTCAAAGCTCAATCTCTGCCTCCTCCCACCAAATTAATTGGCCTGAAATCGCCTAGCTTGCCTCCTGAGCGAAAGAGTGCAGCACCAGCTAGATTTGGATTGAAATAAAGACAGATGTGGTTCTGAGCAGCGCAATAAATACCTAGCACTATTATCATAGACGATTTTTATTAACAACCATATGTGATAATCAGCTTATCATAAACGATTTTTAATAAAAAATCATCTGTGATAATTCCAGATTATCACAGACAGTTTTTGTATCACAGACGGTTCATCGGTTAGAACCGTCTGTGATACTCGTTTTCTCTGACGCCACCAACACAGACGGTGTCCAAATTAAAATCGTTTGTGTTAGTGTTGGGCACAGACGATTTTGTCAAACCGTCTGTGATTGGCCATCTAGTATTAGGCTTTCTGTAGTAGTGACTACTAGTTTAATTCAATATATTCTTGTTTGATATATATATATATATATATATATATATATATATATATACATATATATATTCCTTCGTGAATAGTATGTACTACTTAATTTAGATATGGATAATTTATTATAAGGTGAATGACAATTATGTGTAAGTATTAGGCTATAGCTAGCTATAGTAGCATTAATAATCCAATTTGACACTAATTTGTTACATGTGTAGCGTAGATGGACCGAAGCTGGATGTACGTTGAGAACCGTATGAGTGAAGAGTACATTAATGGTGTGTCTGCTTTTAGAAGAGCAGTCGAGTAGGATATGTTGAAGAAGGGGATGGAATATATATACTGTCCATGCATTAATTACGATAATCTGAAGATGTTTACCAACTTAGCGTAGATCAAAACTCACTTGATTTGAAGGGGCTTCAAAAGGGGGTATACATGTTGGACCAGTCACGGTGAAGCAAAGATTATACAAGACGATAGTTATAACAACGTCAAGGGAGACAACAATATGCCGGTTGTTAACTATACTTTCGATGAGGATAGGTCACATGAGGACAATCTAGATAAAATGCTACGCGATGTAGAAGGAAACTATAGTGAAAGAGAGTTTGGTAAATTCAAAGTCTTGATGAACGACTCAGAGAAACCTTTGTTCTCAGGCTGTAAGCCGCAATACACAAGATTGTTATCCATTCTTGAACTGCTGAAAATGAAAGCAAGCAACGGTTGGTCCGACAAGAGTTTCACAGTGTTGTTACGTCTCCAAGCGAACATCCTTCTAAAGGAAAATGTGTTGCCGAGAATCACCTACCAAGCCAAGAAGGTTCTTTGTCCATTAGGAATAGAAGAAGAAACAATACATGCATATCTGAATGATTGTATTCTCTACCGTAAAGAGTATGCAAAATTACATATTTGTCCGGTGTACAAAATATCTCGATACAAGTGTAAGAATGACTCCGATGATGGTGAGGGTACCGAGGTGAAGTAAAGACCTCCTACTAAGAAACTAGTTCCTCCATTGAGCGTAACGCTGTGGGGATAAGGATCCCTCCTCAGCTTTACCAATGGTGCGATCTCCGAGTGCTTGCGATGGATCTCTAGAGATAGCCTCATCGTCGGACAAAAAGCATGGTCTACTCGTAGTTGCAGTAGTCGTACATGTCGAGGTCTACGTAGTCGGCTAGGTCGAACCAATTCTCCTCGTACCATTCCCCTTCCATGAGGTCATCGAGAAAAAGAGAAATTGCTGACAAGGAATTACCAATGTTTGGAAGAAGATTCTCCACGGATGACCCCAACTGTTGATATTTTAGTATCAATCTTACGTATGATTTATTGGATTCTAGAGATCTCTTGCCGACATAACTACGATCACATAGAGAACAACATAGGGATTTTATATAGGTTCGAGCCTTCTCTTGAGAGAATAACAACCCTACAACTATGTGGCTATTGCTCAATGAACTGATTACAACCGAGAAAGTAATGCGGAATGTCTTGCTCTACTTGTATTCTCCCTAGGGTCTACTGGTCTATCCCCATCTCCCTGTCGTCAATTCTTTATATAGCTTGCAAAGCAGCGGTAGTTGTTCCATGCCAAGAGATGCCTCAATGTTCAGATTATAACCATTTGATGGAAGTTATTATCAGAGAGATGTGGTATCTCACTCGTCGTGTAGCAGTTATTGTCAGAGAGAAGTTATGCGCAGTTATTCTAGAGAATAAGTGCACGTGCTAACCATCTCATCAGATAGACCCATGAAGTAATTGTTTGTCGTAGACAGGTCAGTCGAAGTTTGGCTTAATCGTAGGAGGATCTACAACCACAAGGTGGTCGCAGGATAACTTACGACTATGTCATGGTCATAGGAAAACTTACGACTATGAAGTGGTCGTAAAAAAGGCTTACGACTATAGGGTGGTTGTACAGGGGCTTATGATCATGAAGTGGTAGTGAAAAGACTTACGACTAGGGGGTGATCATAGAAGAGCTTACGACTACCTTGTGAAATCTCTCCCTTATAGATAAGAGGAATACTCAATGAGTATGATGACATAACAATATCATTTAGAGATAAATAAAAATTTTAGGATTGTTATATCCTCATCGATCACAAATGGTTTTTATCAAACATATCAAAGATAATTATTTTTAAAAACCATCTATAATATTAATATTCTATATATACATAGGCAAAAACCTAACCCATTGTACTCCTGCGCACACTTAGGTTTTCCAACACACCCATGCGCCTTCTCAACCCCCCCTTCTCCACCTCCAGCGCTGTCACCTCCTCCTCAGCTCCCCGTCACCGTCACATCCTTGTCGGCTCCTCGTTGTCGTCGCCTCCTTCTCGGTTCCCATCACGTAGCTCCTCCTCCCAACTACCCATCACCATCGGGTCCTCCTCAGCTCCCTATCGCTATCACCTCCTCCTCGGCTCCCAATCGTGTGGCTTCTCCTCGTGGCTCCCTATCGCCGTCGCGTCCTCCTTGGCTCCTCGTTGCTGTCGCTCAGGGTGTGCATCATGTATGAATGTGAGTGCCATGACATGTATGAATGGTTGATATGTATATGAGTGTGATGCTACATTTTCATAGGTGATCTAATTTAATAAACTGTTATTTGATAATTCATTTGGGATTCCTTTGCTAATAAAAGGCAAGTAAAAATGGA
Source organism: Dendrocalamus latiflorus (assembly GCA_017311315.1). NCBI lineage: Eukaryota > Viridiplantae > Streptophyta > Magnoliopsida > Poales > Poaceae > Dendrocalamus > Dendrocalamus latiflorus. Next base: position 18,215,476 of record CM029619.1, on the reverse strand, counting down.
ATATTTGACATGCATAGAGAATACAACTTGAAAACGAAAATTTGACATGAATGTTTCTACTGTTCATAAATTAAAATCATAGGATTGGCCCAAACATTACTATGAATAGGGTTTTCTTTATGTCACGCATGTCCACTTGAACATAATCCTAGATGATTATCACTCTATGCTCAAGGTTCTGTAAACATGATTGATTAATCAAGTCTAAGTATAGAAGCATACTAGTGTGATTCAATTTGCTATGCTCAGACTGTAGTATTAGTGTCATGTTTTAGTTCATGCAAATATATGTGCATACATGCATATGTGTTATAGCTTCTAAGGAAAATGATGTTTGTTGAAAATAACCGACACCGATGATGGCCTGGGAGTTGAATGACCATCATGGAGGTCCTTCAAGATCAGAGAATGCCTTCTCTTTTGACACTGAGGTAGTAAACTACACAACATAAAGTCACAACTCATAACTTATTGTTTTTGATTTAGATGAATTATGCCCACATATTTCGTGGTAGCACTAATATAGTCTTACATACCCCACAATTTAAATAAGCTAGAGACAAAATCAGATCCCATATCACACTTAACAGCTAAAACTTTGTTAGTCATAGTAGTAGTTATTTTAAAAGGGAAAATTGCTCTCATGCCACAAACTTAAGTGCCATCCTCTCATTTGCCACATACTTAAGTGGCTTTGTTATTATGCCACAAACTTGAGTGTTTTGTTCTTTGTTTTGCCATTTTCTCCCTTTAATGTCTATTTTAATTTCATTTTGCATTTTCTGGGACTTGAACTGACCCTTTTTTGTATTTTTTTGCATCTTTTTTGTATTTTGAGGACCAATCCTAACATGGGTACAAAAAGATGCAAGAGATCGATGCAAACAAGATACAAAAAAGGGTCAGTTCAAGTCCCTGAAAATGCAAAATGAAATTAAAATAGACATTAAAGGGAGAAAATGGCAAAACACACTACAACAAAATGAACATATTAAGACGTTTTGTTTAAGACGCTTTGAACATTGTCTCTCTTTTTAGAACCACAATTGAAATAGAGACGCAGTTTGAGACGCTCTAAAGGGTTGCACGCTATTAAATTCTATTAAAACGGCTGCTGAGACGTTTTGGAGTACGTCTCATGTATAGAGACGAAATTTTAGATGTCTTATTTATCATTTGAGACGTCTTATCTATTATCTCCATATAAGAATATTAAAAAAACAAAATGGTGTAAGTAACGGTATATATATAAAACATAAAAAAATATCAATCTCAAAGTTCGAACTCACAACCTGAGAATTTTCTTTCGCTTTTGTTCAGTGGCTGAAAACATAAAAAAATATCAATCCCAGGGTTCGAACTCTCAACCTAAGGTTTAGAATGTTCACGCATTAACAGGGGCGGAATTAGGTCCCTGGGAAGGTGGGCTTTAGCCCAGAGTATAAAAATGTATGTAGTATATATATAGCTCAGGTAATTTGAGTCCAGCTCAGGATAATATTGGCAAGATTTAACTCAGATTCGTAACGTATTTTACTGCTGGTCGTCACTGTCTCCGCGACTCCGCGCGCTCGGCCCACGACTTCAGTCTTCAATACGTATTTTACTGCATTGCCCGCTGCGCTTCGATGCGGCCCATTAATTTCGCGCGACCGGCGACTCGGCGAAACCGACAAAGCCTCGTCCCGACAGCTCCTCCTTCTGACTCCCAGCCTCGGCCCATTGCTCGTCGCCTCTTGATCTCAGTCAGCGCCGTCGACTGGCTCCCAGCCCGCCCCCCTCCCCGCGCCGCCCCGCCTCCCAGTCCGTCCCCCTCCTGGCGTCGCCCCGCCTCCCAGTCCGCCCCCCTCTCGGCGCCTCCCCGCTCCTGGCGTCGCCCCGCCTCCGAGTCCGCCCCCCTCTCGACCCGCCCCCCTCCTGGCGTCGCCCCGCAGTATCCGCCCCGCCTCCCAGTCCGTCCCCCTCCTGGCGTCGCCCCGCCTCCGAGTCCGCCCCCCTCTCGACCCGCCCCCCTCCTGGCGTTGCCGGTCTGCGCGAGCGCCTCCGCCGGATCCACCCGCCTCCGCCTCCGCTGCTCCGCGGGATCCGGCCGCCTCCGCCTGCTCCGCCCGCCTCCCCCGGATCCGCCCGCCTCCGCTTGTCACCTAGTGCATGCCAGTACATCCTTCCCCACATTTTATGAAAAGTACCAACTTGTTTATTGTGCTATTGACATCCATTGAACATTGTTAGAGCACAAAGCTATTTGAATCATTTAGACTGCTGGGGTTTTATGGTCCTGATTTAGTGTGACATAAGGTGACTGCAGTTCCATAAGACTATAACAACTTGTTTTTGGAGTAATTTAATACTATGGGACAATTGTTTACATTACCTATTGCTAATGTGTGAAATTTATAATGAAGATGTTTGCATATTAACTATGTGCCAATTATTGTTGTCTTTCCAGACCACTAGACGTACCATCCCCTTCCTTTTTGTCCGAGGTGATGGTGTTATATTGGTCTCTCCACCCCTGCGAACTGCATGAAATTTGAAGCGAGATCCTGCTGACTGGCAGCTATGACTGGTGTATTTGGTCAGCAGATGACAAGGAGTGTGTGTTATTTGTTGATCTGCTACTGTTTTCTGATGGATTATAGGTTTAGCATGTGATACCATTGTGTAACAACTGCTTGTGTGTGAATTGATCTGATTGAGGTGCTAGTTTCTGCGCCATGTCGAATTACTCTGGTGTTCATTACCAGCTTAATTGCCAAAGAGTAGTCTTGTTTGGAGTAACATGTCTTACAAGTGAAATGCGCTGTATTTGAGTGACTAGGCTTAGCAGTATTGGAACTTGGAAAAATGTAGACTTTCTGCAAAGATTGGTAACATTATAATATAAATATAATCTTACCTACATGCTAGTTTAATTTAAATACTACGTACTCAAGTGAAAGTCGTATATTTAATTTTTAGCTCATTCGGAGAACATATGCTCACTCAAATAGGATAATACGGCCAGAAGACGAACGCAAAGCACAAATCCACCTCCCAGGTTTTTTTGTGTGTGCTACATATCACAATCGAGTGGCGAATTTCTATGACATGTTTATCGTGTAAGTGAAAGTCGTATGTTTAGTTTTTAGCTCATTCGGAGAACATATGCTCACTCAAATAGGATAATACGGCCAAAAGACGAACGCAAAGCACAAGTCCACCTCCCAGGATTTTTTGTGTGTGCTACACATAACAATCGAGTGGCGAATTTCTATGGCATGTTTGTCGTGCAAGTGAAAGTCGCATGTTTAACTTTTAGCTCATTCGGAGAACATATGCTCACTCAAATAGGATAATACGGCCAGATGACGAACGCAAAGCAGAAGTCCACCTCCCAGGATTTTTTGTGTGTGCTACATATCACAATCGAGTGGCGAATTTCTATGGCATGTTTGTCGTGCAAGTGAAAGTCGTATGTTTAGTTTTTAGCTCATTCGGAGAACATATGCTCACTCAAATAGTATAATACGGCCAAAAGACGAACGCAAAGCACAAGTCCACCTCCTAGGATTTTTTGTGTGTGCTAAACATAACAATCGAGTGGCGAATTTCTATGGCATGTTTGTCGTGCAAGTGAAAGTCGTATGTTTAGTTTTTAGCTCATTCGGAGAACATATGCTCACTCAAATAGGATAATACGGCCAAAAGACGAACGCAAAGCACAAGTCCACCTCCTAGGATTTTTTGTGTGTGCTAAACATAACAATCGAGTGGCGAATTTCTATGGCATGTTTGTCGTGCAAGTGAAAGTCGCATGTTTAATTTTTAGCTCATTCGGAGCACATATGCTCACTCAAATAGGATAATACGGCCAGATGACGAACGCAAAGTAGAAGTCCACCTCCCAGGATTTTTTGTGTGTGCTACATATCACAATCGAGTGGCGAATTTCTATGGCATGTTTGTCGTGCAAGTGAAAGTCGTATGTTTAGTTTTTAGCTCATTCGGAGAACATATGCTCACTCAAATAGGATAATACGGCCAAAAGACGAACGCAAAGCACAAGTCCACCTCCTAGGATTTTTTGTGTGTGCTAAACATAACAATCGAGTGGCGAATTTCTATGGCATGTTTGTCGTGCAAGTGAAAGTCGCATGTTTAATTTTTAGCTCATTCGGAGAACATATGCTCACTCAAATAGGATAATACGGCCAGATGACGAACGCAAAGCACAAGTCCACCTCCCAGGATTTTTTGTGTGTGCTACATATCACAATCGAGTGGCGAATTTCTATGGCATGTTTGTCGTGCAAGTGAAAGTCGTATGTTTAATTTTTAGCTCATTCGGAGAACATATGCTCACTCAAATAGGATAATACGGCCAGAAGACGAACGCAAAGCACAAGTCCACCTCCCAGGATTTTTTGTGTGTGCTAAACATAACAATCGAGTGGCGAATTTCTATGGCATGTTTGTCGTGCAAGTGAAAGTCGCATGTTTAATTTTTAGCTCATTCGGAGAACATATGCTCACTCAAATAGGATAATACGGCCAGATGACGAACGCAAAGCACAAGTCCACCTCCCAGGATTTTTTGTGTGTGCTACATATAACAATCGAGTGGCGAATTTCTATGGCATGTTTGTCGTGCAAGTGAAAATCGCATGTTTAATTTTTACCTCATTCGGAGAACATATGCTCACTCAAAAAGGAATGTTCGGAGAACATGTTTAATTTTTAGCTCATTCGGAGAACATATTTGTCGCGCAATTGAAAGTCGCATATTCATATCAAAGAGTTTATAGATATTAACTTAAAAATTTCTTCTAACATTTCTAGATGCGAAGTCATTGATGATGGTATTGATCCAAAATTCTTCATTTCTAGAGAGAAAGTTTCTGCAAATTTCGTACAAAATTCTTTTAATTCAGTTCGATCCAATGACTTCAATGTTGTTGAACTCATTAAAAATCCAAATATACTTCCAAATATTTGAAGTTCTTGAAATCTACTTTTCTCCATAAGAGAAAGTTTCTGCAAATTTTGTACCAAATTCTTTTAATTCAGTTCGATCCAATGACTTCAATTTAATCGGTCCGTACTAAATTTTAATCTACTCATGATATTAAATTTAATTTAATTTTATTATATATATATATAAAAGTACTTATTAACGATGAATGCTCAAGTTAAATATTTGCAAAGAAAGATTTTATGACGCCCGCTTCTTATCTCTCTTCTAATCTCTCTCCCTACCAGACTACACCTTCCGTAGTATAAACCCGGACTACATCATACGTATACGAATAAGCAGACACTAAATAGAAGAAAGGGTTAATGCCAGTTGAAGAATCGGTGGGAGCAGTCCCTGGCTCACTCATCAGCGCCGCCCAGCCCCATGGGCTCGATCGGCCTCCCTGGCTCTAGCGCCCCCGGTCTCCTGGTGCCGCCTCCAGCCAACTCCCTTCAGGCCCCCCTCCAGGCTCCAGGCTCCCTTCCGCCTCCAGGCTCCTGGCTCGGCCGGATCTATGGCCGCCTCCAGCCAACTCCCGGCCGTTTCTGCCTGCTGCGACTCCGGCCGTGCAGCCCCCATGGCGCCTCCGGCCTCCATGCTTATGCTGGTATGCTTTTGGTTATTTTTGATTTGTGGATTTGATTTTATCAGAAGGATAGTGGTACTGGAGTACAAAATCCCCAAAAAAGAGTACAAAACAGCAGAAATTGGAGTCGAACCTTTTACCTATTGCCTGGAAGAATACCTTGGTAACCAGCATACCGCCACGAGCAACTAGTGCTGAGAAAATTTTGTTCCGTAGAAATAAACAAACATCGATTCCGAAATATATTTTGTTTACCGCTCCAGCGGATATTTTTTCCCGCTTTTCTATCGGAAAGTTTCGCTAATATATATATCGCGATCTATTTTTCCCCGCCTCCCTCTTCCTTTCCCTTCTCCCTTCCGTAACTGAAATCCAATCTGGCGACGCCGCCGGTGGCCGGTGCTGTGCTTCCGTTCTTCCTTGCTCAGGTGTTCTTCCTTGCCGTCACAGGGGATCGATCTAGGTTATCTTTTTTTTGCTCTTATTTTGTTTGCTTGGGTCCATCACGATGGGTCTGTGCCGTCGAACTGTTGTAATTACGGACAACGAGGGAGTCTTCCAATGGGTTCCGTTAGCTGATCAATTTTGGGGGGTTCCCTTAGCTGATCAATTTTGGGTATAATCTGTTCATCAGGCTAGGTGGCATAGTCTCAACATGTAGTTTTATAATATCCTAATTTATTCTCTATTTCTTTGTTTGTTCTGTACATTCCTGTTTTCACAAATAATTAAGGTACATATGCGTGTCGTAACTTCCATTACGTGGGGTTGACTTCATAATTGTTTATTGCTGTAGTTAATAATTATGATGAGGGTACCAAGGCGGCTACGGAAGTTAAACCTAGATGTACAAGGTGTAGGACATGCAGAAGTTGAAGAAGAAAATTGGCACTTCAATTGTGAAAATATAGATGGAGATGCACAATCTAAAGATGATGATTTGCACATGCATACTGAAGATCATGATGAAGGTAATATACAACAGCAAGAATATAATGTAGAAGATCATCCACATGTTGATAACATTATAGCAGAGTTGCCTCTTGCATCCAGAAGACCAATTAAAATAATGTGTAAGTTGCATAAGGTTTCATTTTTTTGAATTTCTAAGTGCATATGATTTTCCCTATGACGTATAGTTCAAATGGTCCAAAATGTAGGGCCAAATGGAGAAGTGCGGCAGATTCTTGGAGATTTTAAGGTAAAAAACATGGAGCAATTAAAGCAAGGTAAGGTGATTGTGGAGACGGATGAAAATGGTGTTCCGAATGATAGGTCAGGTTCCATTCTTGGCTCGTATCTTGGTCAGCTTGCACAGAATTCAACATTTGCACCACTGCACATTCCAAAATGGGACGATGAATTATTTGTGGAACCACATAAGAGCATAATCACTGATGTGGAGGTGAACTATTATTTAATATTTAGTAACATGTATCATCATGCTTTTACACTACTAACTTCTGTTTATATCTTTTAAAGATTAAATTTATCTACCCCTCTGAGACTAAGCATCTTACAAGAGACTGGATCCTAATGAAAGTTGGAAAGGGGTGGAGATCTTACAAACATCGTTTGAAGAAAAGGTACTTTAATCGTGATGAGAGGACTCTAAATGAAATATTAAAAGATGTCCCAAAAGGTGTTAATGAATATCAATGGGGTGCTCTGCTTGCAATATGGTGTCAGGACCAACACAAGGTGACAAGTCAATTTTTAGGCTAAACTTGTATTCGAAATTTGTTTTCTAATTCCCACTATTGACTAAAGCTTTACTATTTCCAGAAATTATGTGAGAAAAACTCTGAATGCGCAAAACAACAGAAGAATCCACATACAACTGGGAGAAAAAGCCACGCTAGGCTTTGTAAAGAGATGGTGTTAATTGTTTTAGACTTAAATGTTGTTATTATTAAAGATAAAAAGCTATCTAACCATAAATTTGATAAATCTTCTAATTTGGTTTGTTGCACAGGAAGAAAAAAAATAAAGGAAAAGTACATGATATTGACGTATGGGATGCAGCCCATAAGAAAAAGGATGCACGTATGAAGGAAGTACTGGTATATTGCTTTTCTTGTAAGTTGCATTTAGAAATACTATTTGATTCATAATTTTAATCAACAAGAAATGCTTAAAGGAGCAGTAAAAGCAATGAACAATAAAATAGAGGACATGAGTGGTAATATGAATCTCATGCAGGCCTTCATAGAGAGAAAATTCCCTGGAGAGGATTGGAGAAACATGATGCTAGCAGAAGAAAATAATGAAGTAAGCACCTATGGCTCATCTTTTTTTAAGATCAATTAACAAATACACTATGTGCTAACAATATGTTTTTGGTTTTCCTTTCAGGTTGATACTTCTGAACAAGTTGGTAATGATATCCTATTTGAGTTTGAAAACAATCTTGACGGATTGTCTGAAAATGTCCATTCTACACCAAACAATGTGCAGCAGGTGTTGTATTAACCTGGAAAATTTTAAACTGATGCTTTGCCAAAGTTTTATGTTGTTATTTTTTTTTATAATACTGTACCACTAACCTACATGGTCATGGGCTTAATGCGTGGTAATGATAATTAGCAGGGCTTTAGAAAAAGTTGTCCTTCCGTCCCCTCATTTCCAGCATGTCCTTTTCCTTTTTTGGACATAATAATTTGAGGTCTAATGATGTCAGCGGCAAATTTGTTGTTTATTCCGCTGCCTGCACCAGTCGAAATCATTTGGATGACAGAGTTTGCTGATTTGCTCTTACATGGGGGCACACTTTTTCCTATTGATGTAACCATTGCTGTCAAGTTTTTCGCGGGATATTTTAGCTTCTTCAGTGTGATTAGGGAGCCGTCTCCACAAATTCTGCATGCTAAAACCTCAAGTACTGCTTCTAAAGCAAAGTATTTACCTCAATGTGTGCTTGTTGTCTATTTCAGCTGTGATTTTGTTGTACCTTGAGCGTAAGGCTTTGGGTCAAGTGTGTAGTTTTACCCTGCTTAAACTACAGCATGGACACAATTACTTAGCTGCCATTTCATTGCCAGCTTACCTGCTCAATACTGCAAAATTATGTCCGAAAATTGTGCCATTGTTTGATGGAATTCTTTGAATTAGCAACGAACTATTTGATGTACTCCTATGTAAAGAAAAGCTTTAGTTCCAAGTTTTTGCTCTTTGTTATTAGAACATGATGCTTTGCATGGTGTAGACAATTAAACAAGGTAACGCCCTCAAAAGGAATCTGCGAATTTTCTTTTGCTACTTTTGATAGGATTTATTATCCAATTAATTGCATGATGTTTTGGAAGTGTTTGTGTTAGTCTAGTCTAACCAAATTAACATGAACGTAGAGATCGAGTGCAGGTGAATGCACATATGGTTGGTATTAGTAGGAAGTCTGTACTCTGTACAAATGGAATGAAGTTATATTTTGTTTTTTCTTTGAGAAAGAATGTGACTACCCATGTTTTAAACTGACGCTTTGCCAAAGTTTTATGTTGTTATTTTTTTTTATAATTTGCAGCAATTGCATTCTGTCAGTTTTACTTCAACTAAACGTATTCGTGCCAATCCATCTGTACCACATGAACACATGATTGCCAAGGTAACTTATGAAAATCGCACTATGCTATTGAACCATGTGCTTTTGCAATATGTAGATTAACTTAATTTACTTTCAATTGAAGCAATCAAGCACTGAAAGCTCTGCCAAAAGGTCTAAAGCTATTCAGGGGTACAAGGAATCAACTACGGCACATGACCTTGGAACTAATAAGGTATGTGCAAACTAAGTATGGAAAAATTGAGTAGCGAACACTGATCTAGTAACTCTGACTCCTGTATTTTATTATAGGTTGACATTTTTGATCAAATTGGTAATGACAATACTAATGGACTTGATAATAACCTTGAGAGGTCATATGCTGGTGTTCATGCCGCGCCAAATTATGTGCAGGTGATGTAGTGCTTGCGTGCTTGATAAATTTTAATCGATGCTTTCGCAATATCTAAATATTGGCATTTATTGTAAGCTGCAGCAATCACATATTAGTAAGTGTACTAATGCAATAGATCGTCATGCCAATATATCTGTACCATATGAACAGACAACTGCCAAGGTGAATTATGAAAATATCACTGTTTCAATGAATCAACTTGGCTTTAATAACATGTATATAATTTTGCCCTTTTTTATTGTAGCAATTAAGTGTGGAAAGCTCTGCCAAAAGGTCCAAAACAAGTCACAGAAGTGTGGAATCAATGCTGCCACATGAGCATGGAACCAATGAGGTATGTACGAATTAAAAATGCAAAGATTTATTAGTCAACATTGCTGCACTACTTTGGCTACACTTGCTGTACTTGGAACTGGACTGTGTAGCATTATGCATATATCAACTCACAGCATACATACAGTTTTGCTGACTTGTATTGCAACTTGCTACTACAAGAATTGAACCTACATAATTGCTGAAAAACAACGAAACAAACAAAGCATCTTTCATCCTTGCTATCTTCTTGGGTAACAATGAATTGTAGCTTTGAAAACCTCTGACAACTTGGGTACAACTGTTTGCTAGCTTCATTGGCTAACCTATAGTATGTTTCCATGTCTACATCTTGCTCTCTCTCATATAAGGAGAGTTGTTCTAGTAAACCTTTACCCAATCAACCAATGATTGTAAAGGTGTGTTATGCACATCTTATTCTAGCACTGAAAATTTCCTTATTCTCACAATTTATATAACAAAACTAAATTTGAATTGCAGCAAGCAAGCATTGGAAGCTCTGCGAAAAGGCCCAAAAGCAGTCAAGGTTATGTGGAACCAATTTTACAACATGAAAAAGCCACTCAGGTTTGATTCAAACTACTGATCAAGAAAATAAATTTATTATGGTTGCATGTTACTTGCAGTAGTATTGCTGATCATGTTTGCAGATGCACTTGTTTTAATTGTTTAAACTTTTTAACACAGGGGCCTCAAACAAATAGAGTACTAGAGGACAGTTCATCTAATGCAGTATGTGTTACCATTTTTTAATAATAAACCAAGTATTTTATATGTTAATGAATGACAATGCTCATTTTTTGTGAATGACAATGACATTTTTCTTAAAATGATAGGATCAAAGGGTAGTGTACCTATTTTCATTGAATCCAATATACAAAGGTAAAGTTGTGGCCAAAGGATATTTAGTGAGTTCAGATAGCACACGTGGTTGGAGGAAACATGCTTGGAGATGAATATTATGGGGTGGCTATTCATGGTGTTACAAATATTGGTGATGAGAGGCTGCCTAGACCATTTGAAAAATATTGTACGGTAAAGGATGCAATTGGTTGTGTTGTTGCTTGGCCACGGTTCTACGTAAGATCAATTCTTTGAACTACAAGAATAATTTTCCTACCAGAAATATTTGTGTCTTGTTACTCATATAATATCTATTGCTTCAGGTAAAAAAGCCTAAACGTTCTACTCGCTAGGTATGCCACTTCTAGTTTAATTAACTGAACTTGTACCGTAATATTTTTCATGATTGCTCATATCTGATATTGTGTTGTTAATATTGCTATGTTTGCAGGATATGGAGGACTATGAAAAGAAATGCAGAGTGGAAGACCTGATGCACAATTTTCTGATTGAAGAAATAGACCTGATGATTTATTATAGCAGTTTAAAAAAAGATGTGTGTCAAATTGGAGGATGTTTTACCGACATGTGTTTATCGCATATTAGATTTTTATTTAGTTGTGAACTCTGTTGATTTAAATGGATGCTATAATTATTTGTAAACCTCTCTTATGTAAACTTCTTTGGGGTTTGGAGGGTGTAATGATGATGAATTTGTCAATTGCCAATGGTTTGCCCGGGTTGTGGCTTGGTTCCAATTGTAGTTGGTTTGCTTTTCTTATAACAGTACTATATCTGTTGTGCTACGCCTATTCCTTATATTTTATAAAATATGTACTCAATATTATGGTGCTGCCTATAAAATTATTATATATACATGTATATATAATAAATATATGGAATACTATATTCTCATACGGATACGTATTTGTGTGTATAGAAGAAAATATATTCCAATCAAAATAAAAATACATACTACATAGGACATCTTGAGACGGCACATAACGTCTCAACGCACGTGCCTATATTAATTGAGACGTGGTGCAGCCGTTTTTATAAAAGCGTCTCTAACTTTATAGGGATACAGTGCAGATGTCTCTAATGAACGTCTCAAATAATATAGGCACGCCTTAGAGAGCGTCTCTATATTTTTGAGACGGTTCATGTAGAGACGTTTCTATGACGCTTTATAAAAGCGCCTCAGTTGTCTGTGGGAGACGAAACAGAACGTCTCTAACCTACAAATATGATGTCTCCCCATGGATGTTTTGTTGTAGTGACAAAGGACAAAACACTCAAGTTTGTGGCATAATAACAAAGCCACTTAAATATGTGGCAAATGAGAGGATGGCACTTAAGTTTGTGGCATGAGAGCAATTTTCCCATTTTAAAACACCATTTCAGTGAGCTCTTGTAGTAATAATATATGCCAAGAAGAGAAAAAAGAGAACCAATTGTCCACAAATTATTCGGGAAAGTAGTCAACCTGCTCATATTGGTATTTCTCAATAACCAGAAGAGGAATATTATAGCACTCTACACTTGGGCTTCAAAGGGCATAAAGCAAATCACATAGTTCGGTGTGTCGATTTCTATGAAGTGGGCCATGACTGGTATCTCTTCCTCATTATGTTGCGTGTTAGGCTTAGTTTCTGTCTTAGGAATAAAAGAACATTTGGGTTGCTGCGCTTGTTCCACATAAATGAAGGGCACAACAGCCTGAAGATTCTTTATGCCTAAGCTAGCAACCAAGCCCAACTTGCAGCATGATGAGGAGGAAGATACGTCAGTTGTGACCTACTTTATAGAACTTGACACGTTAGAGTTTGTGATTTGCTTCATGCCCTTTGAAGCCCAATTGTACAGTGCTTGAATGTTCCTCTCTTGTAGTTGTTGAGAAATACCAACATGAGCAGTCTAATTACTTTCAAGAAGAATTTATAGACAATTGGTTCTCGTTTTCTAATCTTGGCATATATTTTTGCTAAAAGATCTCATTGTAAGGGTGTTTTAAAACTACTACTACTCCGACTGTCATAGTTTTTTGTTGTCAAGTGTGATATGTGATCTGATTTTTCTCTATTTCATTTAAATTGTGGGGTGTGCAAGACTATGTTAGTATTACCATGAAATATGTGGGCATCATTTATCTAAATCAAGAACAAGTGGTGAGTTGTGACTTTATGTTGTCTAGTTTACGACTTTACTCCTCCTAGAGACAGGGCATGGCAATCAAATCAAGTACATTCAATTTTAACGAACTCTCTGATATTCGAGGATGGCTCTCCACTCTCTTGATGACAAAGGTCATTGACCCGAAGGGAGAGTTCAACTCCGGTGACAACAGTTTTCTGGGCTTCATATGCTTCTTCTTTCACTTTTGGAGTTGAAGGATCAACCGCTGAGTTCTCGAATGCCATGAAGATTGTCCTTGCCCTTTGCACTTCATCCTCCAGCCTGAGCAAATCATTAGCACGGTCTATAATGTCATAGAGGATGCCATGATAAGCTTCCTCAGAATTGGTTGCTTCTACTTGATCGGCAATGTTATCCATGTGTCTCTCCACTACCGCAAGAGCTTCTTTCGCTTTGTGCACATTGCAGAGAAGAACGAGGCTGAGGGCGGTTTCCCTTTGCTGAGCGGCAACAAGACACCTCCGTCAACAGCGGATGATAAGGTCCAGCTAATGGATGGAAGCAAGTCGAGGAAGGAGAGCAAGGCGTGAGCGGAGGAGCTGCTCCAGACGTAAATTGTTGGCCACCTTTGTAAGGTTGTGGCCGAACAACTCATGATGGATAGATGAGAGGAAGGAGATCAAAAGAATATTAGATGCCATTATTGAGAAATCTGGTAAACAAGATGAGAGGACAGTTTAGACGAGCTGGATTAGGGTGCGCATATTTAAGCGTTATCACACAGTTCGTATACCAAATTGTTTCTGATATTAATATCATAGACAGTTCGTATAGCAAACTGTCTCTGATATGTGCCTTATCACAGACGATTCGTATAACAAACTATCTCTGGTAATGACACATCACTGATCTGTGGCGTACCCCCAGGATTTCAATCTCACATGTCCATTCTCTCCACATCGAATGGCAGGCACCGGTTCCTCCCACTGCTCTGCCCTTATTAATTACTCCCCGTCTACCTTTCCACTAGCAGTCACGTGTGAGTTCATCCACTATATAGCTTCCTGCATCCTCCCCTCGACGATGCCGACTACCACCGTGAGCTAGCGCCTCCATTGTGACACCACGGTCGACTGCATAACACACTCTTGTCGTAAGTGTCGTAAGAGTGTCTTATACAGTCTAACCGTCGTGCCACAAAGGTGGCGCTACTGCTGCCTCTCCATTGCCGATGATATCCAGCCGCCATCCGATACATCCAGCTTGTTCCTCGACGACGCCGACTACCGCCGTGAGCTAGCGCCTCTGTTGTGACACGACGGTCAACTGCACAATACACTCTTGTCGTAAGTATCGTAAGAGTGTCTTGTGTAGTCTTACCGTCGTGCCACAAAGGTGGTGCTACTGCCGCCTCTCCATTGTCGGTGATATCCGACCGCCATCCAATGCATCTAGCTTCCATTGTCTGCTAGGATCTCTGCTTCTTATATATTCTTGCCATGTTAAAGAGTTAGTTCATTATCTTGTTATGCTATAATGGTAGATTCTAATCTTAATAGAAATGGAATGTGTGTGTTGTGTTAATTTTCCACTGTATTTACTTGTTTTCAAAAGGTATAGGTAACATTATTTCCTGTGGCTAGCCAAAAAGCAGAAAATATTTTAAGTATAGAGTGAACTATCACAGGCGATTTTGTGGTACAAATCATCTATGAAGGACTATCACAGACAGTTCTATATACCACCATCTGTGATACTCGCCAATCACAGATGGTTTGTAATTAGAACCGTCTGGCATATGTGAGTATCATTGATGGTTTTTAGTTCGAGCCGTCTGTAATAGTTTTCTTCACAAATGGTTCTAGTTATGATGAGGACATCCTTTCCATGCATACAACCATGCCGACTCCATATCAAACTGAAACTATGATACAAGGACCAATGCTGTGTATGCGTGCATCTATCACTTGAGTCAAGTCTTCGTCTACCGAGTGATTCGTATGGATACATTTGCGGTTCGATTGGAACCCCATTTCTTTTTCAGATCATACTATCCAAATATAGTGGTACTCCACCATATCAATACACAAGCTAGCTAATCTATCTATCGATATGTGTGTGTGTGTGTGTCTATATATATATATATATATATATATATATATATATATATATATATATATATATATATATATATATATATATATATATATATATATATATATATATATATATATAGTATAAATAACAGGGACACCATCGTGCTCAGACTCTATGATTGAAACCTTCCATCTATGATTAAGACTTTCCATTTATGATTAAGCCTTTCCATCCTGATATATTATATATCGTTACACTTGCACGCATTCAAAAACAATCCAAAGGCAAGGAGGCATGGTGCCCAGACACCTTGGTGCCCCATTTCAGCGTCACACACACACACAGGCGAAGGGATGCGGGGTGCGCAGGTGCGGACTAAGCTGGCGAGCGCGCGGCGCGATGCATCGGGCGCACATGAACCGAGGCGGCGCAAAGCGGGCGAGGTGACCCAGCGGCGGCGGAGTTTGGTCAGCTGCAAGGTTGACCGGAGGTCTGGCCAACGACGAGGATGGGACGACTCGGCGGCAGGGACTCACAGGCGATGGGGCACTCGACGACAAGAACGATGGCGAGCGGTGGTCGAAAACAAAGAGGCGACCCCGGCGACTCAAGCTCAATGGCGAAGGTGCATGGGCGACTCTGTTGCGGGTGACAGCAGAGCGAGATGCGGAGGATGAGGGTGGGCGCTCAGGTTTTATAGCACGGACACCGAGGAGACCGGGACGGACATGGCCAAAGAGTCCAAGGTGGAGACGGCGAGGTGGCGGCGTCGCGCCAGACCTGGGGCAAGAAGAGTCCATGTCGGAGACAACGGACCTGACAGGTGGGCCCACATCTCAGTGGCCCAAAGGGATGGGCGGCCGAGATGCATCACGAGCGAAGCGACCACGTGGATGAGCGACACGTGTCAGCCATCCTACAGGTGGACTCGGACGCGAATGCGCGTCGTGTGGCAAGCGCGGGCAGGCCGGGCTGGTGGGTGGAGTCGGCCGAAGGGAGAAGGTGGGCTGGGCTTCGGCCCACTAGGCCTTTTAGGTATTTTTAAGAGTTTTTCTTTTTTTTAGAAATTCAAATAAATCCTTTTGAGCTCTAGAAAATAGCAGATAAACTCGGAAACATCCAAGAAAATTTTAGAAAAATCCTTGAGACTCATGGAACCCAAATAAAATACTTTTGACAAATGTTAATGTTTAGTTTAATTATATTAAATCCTTTTAATTAATAAAAATTCAATTGAAGCTTTTATTAATTCCAGTAAAATCTAATTGGTGAATTTTGTTTTAAAAACTTCAAAAAGGCTCTGAAAATCAGGATGTTGCAATGTTCCCTTTGAGAAGCAATCAAGCGTGCAGATGGAGCATGTTATTGATTTAGAATCTATACCAGAAGTCAATAAGAAAAATATTCTGAAAGTTCCTATTGTTGCCCCGCCAACACAACATTTCATTGTAGCTGATAGAGAAAGGAGGAACATTCAGCCTCTTAAGAAATTTATTGAAGAAACCAATATTGTGTCTTACTGTTTAAATATGGTATAAGAAATTGAAGGTACTATAGATCCTTCATCTTATTAAGAGGCCATCTCGAGAAGCAAAATTATCGGAATTAAGAAATCTCGAGATAAGATTAAATCCAAAAAAAATCGAATAACTTCAAAATTCCTGTTTGGAATGCGGGAATTTTTCCCGATTCCTGCGGGAATTGAACTGTTTCCTGCAAAATTCCTTTGAAATTCCTGTGAAATTCCTCTGTTCCAAACAGGCCCTAAGATTATACCTGCATTCCTATATAATTCTGTGTTTTTTTCTACTCCTACATTTTTTATTTCCCACATTCCAAAGAAGCCAAATTTGTCCTGGGACATCCGAACAAAATCCGAAGTTTTGATGATATTTTTATGTGTTTTTCCACGTACTTTAGAGGCGAAGCTTCGCTATGCTGTCCTGCGCCTGCTTGCTGGCCAGGTAAGTACAAGGTGTGTAACAACTAAAGGCTATAGGATGACTTGACCTGCCGCATGCTGGGAATCTATCGATCGATCGAGGACTCTTGACCAAGAAAGCAGCGTATATGCACTAACATTTCCTGCAACCAAATTAGTCTTCTTTCCTTTATTTTTCTTTTTGAAAATCGAAGACATGTAGCGTGCGTAGCACAATCAGAAAGCATGTGGTCATCCGATGAGCACGTACGTACTACCGGTGAGTGGCCGGCCATGCAATGCACCTACGACTTGATTATTAATTCTTGCTCATAATACGCATGCATGGGCTGGGATCGCTGATGAAAAGCTATAGCCCATGAGCTTGGATCACTAGTGTACATGCTACTACGCACAAGCGGAGATAGAAATTGTATAATTGTGACAGCTCACGTATCTATCTGATTTATCTATATTATTATAATCTAGATTTGCCAAATTGATGATGTAGATCTGTAGATTGTCCTCTTTTTCTCTAATTAACATGGTAATTTCTAGTCTTTAATAGTGAATATGATAACTTCTTTTTCTATCATTTTAATATATATACATGTTAATTTCTGGATTCACCGTTAGATACATGGAGAGGCATTTCCTCCACGATCCAGGCTTCTTCATAATGGCTTCGATGACTTACTCGAACTATTCAACCTCGACGCCTTCAATGCCTCACTTCTATAATGCTAAACATTGTAAGTGTGTACAATTATGTAATACTGGTAAATATCATAATTCATTGCTTATGTATAGATACATAAGTCAAGAAACCCGATGATCACGAGAACCGGTGGATTTCGTCGACCCACATTTAATCTTTGAGCAATGCATCATCCAAGACGCATCTTACATCGAGAATTATATAATGACGGGATTGCTTACTCAGGGTAACAAGGATTACATACTGGTGCCCTATAACCAGCAGTAAGTGCTTCACTAGTTGCTATACAAATTTTATTTGTACTTTATACGCAACACGAACTTAGGTTCAATGACTATGGCGACATACATGAGTAGGAAGCACTGGATCCTTATAGTCTTGGTACCAAAGTGGAACAATATAATATACCTTGATTCCCTACTCAAGAACGACCACGACTTCACCCTTGTGCAACAAACACTCGATAGGTATGCTCATTTCCTCTATACTTATCTCTATTATAATCTTCCCTTCGTTTGCAATGATCGAGGATAACCTTTTCAATTCGTGTAGATCATCCATTACCTATGTTGTCAGTGGAGGGAGATACAAGGAATCGAGCGCCACACTGCAATATAAGACACAATTTTCGGTGCCTACTAGAACACAATAATTCTATATCACACTTCATAATAATGCCTCTCGAACTGACCATACATATGTATATATATAATTCTACTTTTGTAGTGCCACTAGAAGCTACAAGGTAACCTTGTGCATTCTATATTTCTCATCATATATAGGAAAACATGCGTGCTAAGATAATTAATTCAGAGGTTTGTCAATCTCGCAATAATTTCCCTAATTATCAATTTAAATATATGTTTACTACTTTACTCCTAGCGACAAGACATAACAATCAAATCAATTACATTTGATTTGAATGAATTTTCGGGCATTCGAGAACCGCTCTCCACCTTCTTCACAATAAAGAACTGATGGCGGAAATTGTGTATCAGAGATTGTACCGTGACTTTCTGTATATGACATAAAGTGGCATGCAGTAGCATATGTCTTAGGCAGTACGCTGACTACTTTTGGTCGGCTGGACGGGTCCTTAGCTGGTGCGTAATTGACTGCTTTTGTCCAGTCCAGGTGAAGCTACGAGGTAGTCCTCGTTTAATTCGCAGACGCATGCATGCAAACGACCACTGAGAGTCTTTTTAGTCGTGAAACTTGCCAAGACACGTACTAGAACTAAAATGAGAGATGGCTTTTTGCGAAGCTACATGATAGTTTATATTGAAAAGGAATTGGCAGCCAAGATTAGTTCCAATGATATTATCAAATCTTATGATCTAGTTGGTAATCGTCGTGCTAAATTCAAGTTAGTGGAGATGTAACAAATTCAAAATTACGGAGATGTAATGAAAGTACCTTTCTTTTGTGTTACTAGACGTACGCTACATTATTTTGCCATATGTGTTATGATTGAATTTATATGACAATATATATGCGTATGTTTAATTATATATGTGTATGTTTAATTTTGCCAACGCACGGCATCCAGGGCCCATGACGCCGGCGCCTTGGCGGGTCGGCCCCCCTCTTGTCTGGATCCTGGCTCCGCCCCTGGCTGGACGGGTCCTTAGCTGGTGCGTAATTGACTGCTTTTGTCCAGTCCAGGTGAAGCTACGAGGTAGTCCTCGTTTAATTCGCAGACGCATGCATGCAAACGAAATAACCATGTAATATTCAACAAAAGCTAGCGAATTAAGCTATGCAAGTATTGAAGGTTTCAGGCATGTGTGAACAGCACGCGTACACCACTTGGAGTCAAGTCTTCCTCGATCGATCTTAATCGATCTACTGTTTGAAACGCGCTGATGGAGCATATCAGTTTGCATTCACGTACGCGTCCGGCCGAATTTTTCAAAGTACGATTCATACAGTTTTAGTTACATATGAAAGGTGTAGTAGCTAGTCTAGTCTATCCACTTTTAATTAGAATCTCTCTGATCTCTGTAGAACTTGTTAAATAACTAGGATAATTGTGTTTTTACTATTGTTTAGTATTTTTGTTAGTGTGTGTTTTCACTGTTGTTTAGTATTTCTGTTAGTACTGATATTTCCACTAGAGGCAGTGTTTAGTATTCATACGAGAAAGTGTTCACACTCATGTACTTGTATATAAATAGATGATCAATAAAAGGTAAATGTGTGCCAGTTGTAAACCATTCTCTTGATATCTTCTGACATGGTATCAGAGCCTACTCTTCTTATCTAATGACAACCTCTGTAGATTCATCTGCTAGCCTAGGATCGTCAATCTCATGATCGCTCGGCACTCAAGCCGTCAGCCCGATGTCTACTGGGGCGACTGATCATGTCATCGAATAATTGAACAAGCTGACGATACACGAGCGGTAATCCATCAAAGATCTGGTTCACACAGCAAATACTTTTGGTATGTCAATTGCTCATATTGGTTATTCTAAAATTCATACGTCACATAAACCCTTTTTCCTAAGCAATATTCTTCAAGTTCCACACACCAATAAAAATTTGTTATCTATTCATAAACTTATGGTTCATAAACTTATCGTTAAATTGGCATCAAATTTCGTGTGTGCATGCGATCGACCGACCGAGTCAAGTCTCTCTTCGTTCGCCACCAATTTGCTACGAAGACCGAATCTAATTCTTGTTTGAAATGATATGCACTTGACAGATCTGACACATGCTATGCTTGTATCGAAGGTTTCAGGCATGTATGCATTGCATGCATACACCACTTGGAGTCAAGTCTTCCCCGATCGATCCATCGATCGATCGACTGTTGGAAACGTGCTGATCGATTGAGCAAATTAGTTTGGATTCACGTATGCGTCCGGCCGAAATTTTCAGAGTTCGATTCATACAGCTTTAGTTACATACTTACATACGAAAGGAGTAGTTGCTAGTCTAGTCTATCCACTTTTAATCAGAATCTCTCTGATCTCTCGTACTTATGTTCTTAGAGAGGCATGAATCAAACCAGTCAATAATCAACCAACCACAGTACGGAGATACTTCGTTTCTACGAGAAAGCACTACACGAAGAAGCGCTGCGGTAGCCAGCCTATAAATACTGCCTTCATGATCATTCAATTCAAAGCAACCTTAAACTCAAAACTGACACATCGTCCGATCGAAAACCTACCAGCTAGCTTGTGTAGCTTAGCTTAGCTAGCTTGTCCAACATGTCACGTGCAGAAGAGATCAGCGTCCAGACAGCGGAAAGGTTAAACGCGGTGCAGCCGGCGAGCCCTTACGGCATTGATGCAGCTGCTGCAGCATACATCGACAAGGTGAGACGGCGGCTGCTGGCGGAGGAGGCAGCTTCGGCGCGCGCAGCGGCGGCGGTGGCACCTAAGCCACCTGCAAGGCGTTGGAATTAATTATATAGATGAATGGATACATAATCCAGCTGATATATTATGTTGCACACGTACGTACAGTATTATGTAGGACAATAAATAAGGATGTGAAGGTTATCGAGTCAAATGACCCTCATCTAATTGTAATGTGCAAACTTAGTGTACTTGTGGTAATGTACGATTGTATTTTTTTGGTAAAAGTAATGTATGATTGTATGTATTGTTTACCGACGAATTAACGGATGCATGTGTACATACTAAACTAAACATTTCAGATAATCTTTGTGTTCCATTTGAGCACTTTGCAAGTGTGATTATGATTTATGCATGCATGACATATGGAGCACGACATGCAGCACTGCAGTAATAGCAGGGAGATGTGATCATCCACGAATTAACGGATGCGTGTTTATTTACTATACTAAATATTTTAGACAATCTTTGTGTTCCATCAGAGTATTTTGCACGTGCGATTAAGATTCATGCATGCATGGCAAATGGAGCACGGTATGCAACAGGGGTGTGTGACAACTGATGAATCAACGGATGCATGTTTATTTACTATACTAAACATTTTGGACAATCTTTGTGTTCCATCAGAGCATTTCGCATGTGTGATCACGATTCATGCATGCATGACATATGGAGCAGGGGTGTGATCACCGACGAATTAACGGATGCATGTTTATGTACTAAACTAAATATCCGGACAATCTTTGTGCTCCATTGGAGCATTCTGCATGTGTGATTACCATTCGTGCATGCGTGCAGCAGGGAGGTGTGATCACCGACGAATTAATGCATCTTTGTGTTCCATCAGAGCATTTTTAGGCTTTTGGTTCAGATAGTAGATTGTACGGCTTAGAGTTTTTAGCATTGTAGGTTTTATTTTAAAGCTTTCATCTCTTTGATTTTAAGAAGATTTCATTTCTAACCTACCCTAATTTGTTTAGGACAAAAGGCTTAGTTATTGTTGTTGTTCAAATCCCGGATCACAAAATTTCTTGCTCCACTACTGTGCGCAATAGGGGTCCAAGCTCGTGAGCTAGCTTCATCTTCCATCCCAGCCCATATATACCACTAATACTCCATCCGTTCGTTTATGTTTGACGTTCTAGAATCTATGCCAGCAAATACGTTTGACTGGCTATACAAAAAATATATTATTAAATTTGTCGTTAAAAATACTTTTATAATATTATACTTTTATTAGTATATTTTAATATAACTTATAATAAATAACGGTCAAAATCATACATCTGAGACCGTAAAAAGTCAGAAAACATCAAATAAAAAAGAACTGAGAAAGTACAGGCAAGTCAAGTTGCGTTCGTTGCATGGGCATATATACATACTCACTAGATGATCAGATAGATGCACTGCTACAGACAGCCCTATCACAGACGGTTCGGAACCGTCATCACAGACGGTTCCTGAACTGTCAGTGTTTAGGTGTCAGTGATAGTTGGTGGTTATCACAGACGGTTCCCGAGCCGTCTGTGATAAAAACATTACAGACGGTCTTGATTACTAACCGTCTGTGATAGGCGAGTATCACAGACGGTTTTTTATAAATAACCGTCGGTGATACTCGCCTATCACAGACGGTTAGTAATCAAGACCGTCTGTGATATACAGAATATCACAGACGGTTTGTATTAGTCTGTGATATGCACAATATCACAGACGGTTTGTATTACTAACCGTCTGTGATATTGTGTATATCACAGACGGTCAGTAGTAAAGCCGTCTGTGATAGCAGTCACACCACATACGGCACTCTTTGAAACCGTCTGTGATATGGTATCACAGACGGTTTTTAACAATGAACCGTCTGTGATAACAAGTGCATCATCCATTTTATATGCTGTTTCTTGGCTAGCCTCAGGATATGCTAGCCATGCCCTCTGAAAGCAAGCAGATTACAGATAAATGACAGATATAAGTTAATTGCAACTCATAGTAAATTACAACAAAATTCGATACACAGATGAATGTAACAATATCACATATATAGAATGAAAATTGTTACACAAAATCTGACAAATGTATTCAATTGAAGGAATTGTTTGATTTGTACAGTTGAATCCAATGTTTCAACATCTAATTATCATTATCGCCGGCGTGGAACTCTCCCCTCTTATTTATGACCTCTGCTATCAAGAATTGGGAGATGATTGCACGAATATCGACGAGATTGTCAAGATCATATGCACTTCCGTCGAAGT
Source organism: Dendrocalamus latiflorus (assembly GCA_017311315.1). Classification (NCBI taxonomy): domain Eukaryota; kingdom Viridiplantae; phylum Streptophyta; class Magnoliopsida; order Poales; family Poaceae; genus Dendrocalamus; species Dendrocalamus latiflorus. The sequence continues at coordinate 18,192,267 of CM029619.1, read as the reverse complement.
TCACCCGCTGTCGCTAGGAGCAATGTTAAGTCATTAATTAGCATGTGTGTGTAATATAATCAGAAAATAATAATTATTGGAAGGACCTGACAAACCTCTGGATCATTGATCTTAGTACCCATGATTTCCATCATATGGCGGCAAACGTAGAATCCACATACGTTGCCCTGTAGCTGCTGGTGGCACTGCAAAAATAGAATTACATACATCGGTATTGTCAATTCTAGAGGCATTATTACAAAGTATGATATAGGATTATTGTGTTGTAGCGGGTACCGGAAATCGTGTGTTGTGTCGTAGCGTGTCACTGGATTTGTCGTGTGTTCCTCCTTGGGCAACATATTCGGCAAACGCCCTACGTGATTCAAAAAACTTAGCCTCGGCCGTGGCAAACAAAGAAATATTACAATAGAGTTATGTATGGAGGAAATGAGTTTACCTGTTAAGTACTTCTTGCACACGACTGAAGTCGTGGTTGCTCCTAAGGAGGGAATCAAGGTATATTACCTTGCTCCACTTTGGTACAATCACAATCAAAATCCAGTGATTCCTAGTCATATGTGTCGCCACAGTGATGAATCCTAAGTTCATGCTGCATGTAAAGTACAAATGAAACATATGTGTGGCAACTAGTGAAGCACTTACCCTTGGTTGAAGGGTACCATGACGTACTCCTTGTCGGTGTGAGCAATCAATCCCGTCGTTATGTAACCTTCCACGAAGGATGCATCTGCGTTGATAGATTGCTCGGAGACCAAGTGAGGGTCGAGGAAACCCACCGGTCGTCGCGATTTCCGGGCTTGTTGGATCATGTATCTATACATAAAGAAAGAGTAATGACATTTATCTGTATAACGTGAATGTAGAACTTCATTGTACAGTACACTTACAGTGTCCAGCATCGTAGAAGTGAGGCGTCGAGTTCGTCGAGATTGAATAGTAAGAATAAATCTTCGAATGTCACGACGATGTAGCCCAAGTCATGGAGGAAATGCGTCTCGTTATATTTCACAGTGAATGCACTCTGCCGGTTTGGCTTCATGTTGGACTTCTCCATGTACCAGGCATGCAATGTATTGCAAATCATACCAATTTGGCGTAATTGTGAATCGGGCACCAACGACACTCCTAGAATAAACTTCCATGGCACGGGACCCGGCTTAATTTTCTTCGCATGAGCCTTGGAGGCCTTGGAGCCTCGCTTATGATATGTTCTCGGTGGCGTCTCGGCGGGAGCCGATGCAACAGACTTTACTGGATTTGGAGGTGGAGGTGGAGCCACCGGAGCCGATGTGCCAGGTCCAGGGCGACGTCCCTCTTGGGCCACTGGATGTGAAGATTGTGGCACGGACATGTCGAGGACGATGTCCCTCTTGGGCCACTGAATGAATGTGTGGACGACATCCCCTAATGTCTTAATCTCTTCGTTTGGGGGCTTCTCAAGAGGGGCGGACTTAAAAATATCATTAATCATGTCCACCTGGACCTTTATGAAACCGGTGTCTACTTGTACACCGTGCACCAGCGTCCCTGGCAGCAATGGATACACCATGCCGCGCCCAGCGTCAACGGGAATAGAGCCAACAAGCCTGACTCTGAGGCTGCAAGGGATGAGCTCCTACATAACGATACAAGAGCTGAGTTAAGGCGTTCACCAGAGAGATCTATGTACCATTCTAAAGAGGTACATTACCTGAATGTCATCAATACGTAAGTGGTCGTCGCTATGTTCAGAATTGGTGTGGACGCGCAGCTACTGCGACGTTGAGGGGGACTGGGTACCGCAGTACTAGGAGTGGGTTGCGAATGGTTGCGGACTTGTCTCAGTTCTTCCCGCAACGAATCTATCTCTCCTCGAAGTGAGGCAGTCTGCTCTAGCAGTGAGGCAGATAGTTGTTCCTCAAGTTGAGCACGAAGCTCCTGTTTTATTTGTTCGCTGCGGTACGCCTTGGATCTCTTCCTACTCCTATATGTCTCGGAGTAATCTGGAAATCCTTGCCTCCAAGGTACATAAACCCCCATGCCTCGTGTGCGACCTGGGTGCTCCTTGTTTCCCAAGGCATGTGATAGTAAATCTATCTCCCTATATTCTTCAAAGGAGCCACGAGAAGATTCGGTAGTCAATGATTGCTGCAAGAGGCAATTAATCATGTTATTTTTGAACCCATGAAGTTCAAGAGGTGTTAACAACTATGTTGTTTAACATATTTTACCATGCGTTGGGACACTTCCTCATCTGCGGGGTTTTTGAAAGAGACACCCGAAGATGTGGTTGATGACCTCGCTCTTAACCAGTTTCGAGCGCGCTCGTTTGCGATCCCGGCAAATGGCGGAGAGGCCTCCGATCGGATTGCGACCTCATCCTGCATCCTCCATTGCGGGATTTTACCCGCGTACCCAGCAGTGCCGAGTCTGTGAGGGTGCGTGTTTTGTGACTGGAGATCCTTGTGCGCCGCACTTTGTTGTACAAATTCAGGCGTCGTCTTCATCTGCACAAAGGCCTCCCATGTTTCCGGTGACACGAAAGGATACTTCGTGAAGGGCGTGACATCCTCGGCCACGTACTTCGTCACAAGAATGCTCTTAAAATTCTTCCATGCTTTTCCCATCGCGAGGAGCGCCTGCCGTTGCACGAGTCCCTGTGCTTCTGCTGGGAACTCGAAGGAATTTGTAAGTTCCTCCCATAGCTGATTTTTGTGATCCTTTGTCAAATCTTTCCAGCTTGCTATGGTGATGGGGACCCGTTGCCTTCCAATTATCCCGCAGGTAGTCCGAAATGATGACGCTGCTTTCGACGGTTCCAGAGGAGTCCCATTCGGAGAGACCACCGTGATGGTCATTCGGGCCTCTGGCCATTTCGATACTCCTCGGCCACGTTTACTTTTCGAAATCTTGGGAGCGTGAGACCCAGATGGCGACGACGAAGACTGTGTGGACACCATCTCTCTTCTAAGAAAAAAACTAACTGCAGTGAGCTATGGACCCAGCTTGTCAAAGTTCTATGAATCAAGTGACACAAACCAGTGCATCAAGTTCATTGAACAAGATACACTGGAGTGTGTCACTTGCTTTATGCTCTTTGACAAAGTTCTAACGATTAACTAATTGCAGTGAGCTATGGGCCTTCTAAATAGACCTTGCAGCTAACAAGTGCAGCATATATTATTGTTACAAGGTTCTATGAAGTGCCTACAGTGAGCTAAACACCTGCAGCATATATTATATGCTACATAAAATACATGTGAAGCATATATCATAAAGCTAACATGTTGAGCATATAACATGTGAAGCATATAACATAAAATTCATGTGAAGCATATAACATAAAATTCATGTGAAGCATATAACATAAAATTCATGTGAAGCATATAACATAAAATTCATGTGGAGCATATAACATAAAATTCATGTGAAGCATATAAACATGTGAAGCATATAACATAAAATTCATGTGAAGCATACAACATGTGAAGCATATAACATAAAATTCATGTGGAGCATATAACATAAATTCATGTGAAGCATATAACATAAAATAAGCGGCGTCGGGAGTGACCGGCGGCGTCGGGAGGGAGCGGCGTCGGGAAGGAGCGGCGGCGTCGGGAGGGAGCGGCGTCGGGAGGGACCGGCGTCGGGAGGGATCTGCGGCGTCGGGAGGGAGCGGCGTCGGGAGGGACCGGCGTCGGGAGGGAGCGGCGGCGTCGGGAGGGAGCGGCGTCGGGAGGGACTGGCGGCGTCGGGAGGGACCGGCGGCGTCGGGAGGGAGCAAAACCTAGCTAGCAGGGGCGCTGCAGGGTGGAGACAAGAGACTGCGCCAGAGCGGACTCCGCAGACCTAGCTGCGGGTATTTAAAGATGAGCTATCACAGACGGTTCTATCAATATAACCGCCTGTGATATGCACTTATCACAGACGGTTCTATCAATATAACCGTCTGTGATATCAATATTATCACAGACGGTTCTATATATATAACCGTCTGTGATATTTATATTATCACAGACGGTTATATCTATAGAACCGTCTGTGATGTTTTATCACAGACGGTTTCTTTTGATAAACCGCCTGTGATATTTCACTATAAATACCGGTAGCTAGCTAGGTTCCTATGTCATTTTACAATTACAATGGTAGCCTGTGACATCTGAAGACCAGTGTGGCTGCCACATCTGAAGACCAGCTCTTGGCATTCCTCAAGACACAGCTGCAGGCCTCGGATGTGCCTCGAATGCTATGCTATATATGCTTCGAGTTGGCAGTCATGCCCTGACGAAACAGTTCATCTTTCCTGACAAAATTCAAGGCAATTTTATTACAATAGTGCAAAGAAAAGACATTTCAAGATTCTTGGTTGAGCTGGTCGAGGAACATGCAAATACAGAGGCAAGCACAAAAACTCAACAACACATTCAGATCGATCTATTACAGGATAACAAGCTAACAAACCCTTCGTGGCACGACGGTTCACACTAAACAAGACACACTTACGGCAAGAGTGTGTTGTTTAGTATGAACCGGTCGTGCCGCGATGGAGGTGCTAGCTCACAGCGGAGGGGAGATGCATGCAGGAAGCTAGCTAGTGGATGAACTCACGCGTGACTAGTACCGGTGGAAAGGTTGATGGGGAGTTATTAATAAGGGCCTGGCCGTGGGAGGAACTGGTGCCAGCCATTCGATGTGGAGAGAATAGACGGGTGAGATCGAAATCCTGTGTATACGCCAATTATTGGTGACATGTGATTATTACACACCAATTATCAGTGACATGGGATTATTACAGACGGTTCTTAACAGGAACCGTCTGTGTTATCTGGCTTTTCACAGACGGTTCTTAACAGGACCCGTCTGTGTTATCTCGATTGGTATAGACGGTTCGTATTAAGAACCGTCTGTGAAAGTTAATATCACAGACGGTTGCCAGTAAAACCGTCTGTCATAACGCTTTGCGCGTGTTTCTATTGCCAGAACGCTTCGCGCGTGTTTCGATTGCCAGAACGCTTCGTGTTTCGATTGCCAGAACGCTTCGGGTTTCGATCGTCTAATTAACGTCTTTCGATCGTTATACGAAGCATCTATATCATTAATGTTTGGGTATACGAACCGTCTGTGCTAAAGGTTAAATATGCGCGCCTAATCCAGGTCTCTTCTACGTACGTACAATATGGCGCCTTCTACTATTCTTGTGATCATCTCCTTCCTCTCATCTGTTCATCACGAATTGTTCGGCCGGAACCTTACACAGGCGGCCAGCAATTTGCATCTGTAGCAGCTTCTCCGCACCCGCCCTGCTCTCCTTCCCCGACTTTCTTGCATCCGTCAGCTTGACCTGATCCTCCACCGTCGACGGAGGCGTCTCGCTGCCGCTCAAGAAAGGGAAACAGCTCTCACCCTGGTTCTTCTCCACAATGTGCGCAATGCGGAAGAAGCTCTACTCGCATTGCACAGACTGATGGATAGCCTTGCCGCTCATGCAGAAATGGCAGATTGTGAGGAATGTTTTAATGCTATCCTGTACGACATGATGGATGCTGCTGATCATTTGCCCAGGCTGCACGAGGAAGTGCAGAGGACAAGGGCAATCTTAACAGCGTTCGAGAATTCAGCGGCTGATCCTCCAAGTCCCAAAGTCGAAGAAGAAGCGTACGAAGCCCAAAAGATTACAATCTGGGAAACTCTTTACCTGTGCGACTTATGTAATGAATTTCCCTCTAATTGAAATTAATAAATTTGCCTTTAATTTGTGACCTCTTGTCTCAGTAGTTCTGTAGTTAAGTTATTAGAAGCAATGTGTACTTATATATTAACCTCTGATCTAGAATATGACAGACAAAGGGACATCACAGTCGGTTCTTGTAAAAAACCGTCTGTGAACATTCCCAGACGGTTCTTAACAACAACCGGCTGTGATAGTCTACACGACACAGACGGTTTTTAATAAAAAACCGTCTGTGATAATTTCATATTATCACAGACAGTTTTTTATTTTAAACCGCCGGTGATACTAAAGTATCACAGACGGTTCATTGGTAAGGACCGTCTGTGATACTCGACCACTAACACAGACGGTGTCCAAATTAAAACCGTTTGTGTTAGTGTCAATCACAGACGGTTTTGTCAAACCGTCTGTGATGTAGCCGTCTAGTATAGCCTCTTTTGTAGTAGTGATAGTTCTCTCTAGAAAAAGATTACCATATAGTTTATTTTGAGAGAGAGTACAAGGCACACGCACTCACTCAACACCCATGCACAGTTTGTTATTACTATACACGCTGCATTATATTCCTTTCGTTCGCCACTAATTTGTTGCGTAGACCGAATCTGATTCTATTTTGAAGTATATATGCACCTGACTTGACGCATGCATGCTAACGAAATCGGCATGCAATTCAACAAAAGCTAGCGAATTGAGCTGTGTATGCGTGCATCTATCACTTGAGTCAAGTCTTCGTCTACCGAGTGATTCGTATGGATACATTTGCGGTTCGATTGGAACCCCATTCCTTTTTCAGATCATACTATCCAAATATAGTGGTACTCCACCATATCAATACACAAGCTAGCTAATCTATCTATCGATATATATATATATATATATATATATATATATATATATATATATATATATATATATATATATATATATATATATATATATATATATATATATATATATATATATATATATATATATATATATATATATATAGTATAAATAACAGGGACACCATCGTGCTCAGACTCTATGATTGAAACCTTCCATCTATGATTAAGACTTTCCATTTATGATTAAGCCTTTCCATCCTGATATATTATATATCGTTACACTTGCACGCATTCAAAAACAATCCAAAGGCAAGGAGGCATGGTGCCCAGACACCTTGGTGCCCTATTTCAGCGTCACACACACACACACACACACACACACACACACACACACACACACACACACACACACACATATATATATATATATATATGACAAGTGTTTCCCGTTGATTTGCTTTGAGATTCGCAACATTTGATGTGAGTATCTTCATATACCCATAAAAAAGTATATTTGAGATGTCAAACTCCGAAAAAAATTAAATTCAACTTCAGTTTAATTAGTTTGAACTATTTCTATGGTATATACTCACTGTAGTCGCATCGAACTCAAAAGTAGTTCAAACTAGTTTGAACTGAGTTCAAAACTTACTTGCCATAAATATATCAAGGGTATAAAACATTTTCATACCCAAACTCAAAAAAATTATCAATCATACACGTGTATCGGACGGTTCTTGTTGTGGGTGCCTAGGCACCCAGGTGCCTTATGTAATTTTCCTATATATATATATATATATATATATATATATATATATATATATATATATATATATATAATAAAATGATAGAAAAAGAAGTTATCATATTCACTATTAAAGACTAGAAATTACCATATTAATTAGAGAAAAAGAGGACAATCTACAGATCTACATCATCAATTTGGCAAATCTAGATTATAATAATATAGATAAATCAGATAGATACGTGAGCTGTCACAATTATACAATTTCTATCTCCGCTTGTGCGTAGTAGCATGTACACTAGTGATCCAAGCTCATGGGCTATAGCTTTTCATCAGCGATCCCAGCCCATGCATGCGTATTATGAGCAAGAATTAATAATCAAGTCGTAGGTGCATTGCATGGCCGGCCACTCAACCGGTAGTACGTACGTGCTCATCGGATGACCACATGCTTTCTGATTGTGCTACGCACGCTACATGTCTTCGATTTTCAAAAAGAAAAATAAAGGAAAGAAGACTAATTTGGTTGCAGGAATTGTTGGCTAGTTGGGTGCGGATACGCTGCTTTCATGGTCAAGAGCTGGACCTGTTTGATATAGCTGCGGCTTATAATTTTTGGTTAAAATTTTTAAATATTAGCTGTTTGCGACAGAGATTACGGAGAGAGATACTCGCTTGTGATTTTGGTTGATACAGATGTTGGGCTTTTAACATGTACTACAATTAACTTGTAGATTCTATCTTAAAAAAATATTCTGTTTGAAAGTTAGGTACTATAACAGATTCTGGGCATACGGCAGGTCAAGTCATCCTATAGCCTTTGGTTGCTACACACCTTTTAATTACCTGGCCAGCAAGCAGGCGCAGGACAGCATAGCGAAGCTTCGCCTCTAAATTAAGTACATGGAAAAACACTTAAAAGTATCATCAAAACTCTGGATTTTGTTTGGATGTCCCAGGACAAATTAGGCTTCTTTGGAATGTGGGAAATAAAAAATGTAGGAATAGAAAAAACACATAATTATATAGGAATGCAGGTATAATCTTACTTCTTTTGAAGTTATTTGATTTTTCTTGAATTTAATTTTGCATTTGAGAGGAAACACTGGCATGAATACCAAGGCCAAGAAAAAATTAAGAAAATAACGACATATGATTATGATTTATACATGCATGATATATGGAGCATGGCATGCAGCACAGCAGCAACAGAAGGGAAGTGTGATCATCAAGGAATTAACGGATGCATGTTTATGTACTGAACTAAATATTTCAGCAATCTTTGTGTTCCATCAGAGTGTTTTGCACGTGTAATTATGATTCATGCATGCATGACATATGGAGCACGGCACGTAACAGAGGTGTGCACTGATGAATTAACGGATGCATGTTTATGTACTATACTAAATATTTCGGACAATCTTTGTGTTCCATCGAAGCATTTTGCATGTGTGATTATGATTCATGCATACATGACATATGGAGCACAGCATGCAATAAGAGGTGTGATCACCAACAAATTAACATGAACATTCCAGACAATCTTTGTGTTCCATCGGAGCATTTTGCATGTGTGATCGTGATTCATGCATGCATGACATATGGAGCATGGTGTGATCACCGATGAACATCTATGTTTATGTACTAAACTAAACATTCTAGACAATCTTTGTGTTCCACTGGAGCATTCTGCACTTGTGATGATTACGATTCATACTTAAGAATATTTGGTTGTCCGATGTATGCTCATGTTAATAATGGGAAATTAGAGCCTAGAGTAGTAAACTGCATTTCCTTGGTTATAAAACTGGTGTGAAAGGATATAAATTGTGGAATCCTAAAACTAGAATGGTGGTTATTAGTAGAAATGTTATTTTTGATGAGTCTACTATGTTGCATGATAAATCATATAATGATGTTTGTAGATACCCAAATATGTAAATCCGAACTCTCCTGTGTATTCTGCACCAATCTAAGATCACGCTAGTGCACACAGTGTAAAAAAGATGAAATATCGACCATATCACGATTTACTAAAAAAGACTCGAATATTATTGATAATTATCAGAGTTGTGACCTTATGGCCAAGCTTACAATTAATAACCTAAGAGGCTTAGTGAATCTAGTAGCGAAAAATAGAAATAAGCGAGTAGCCACTCGACATGCCCACATGCAATCGAATGAGAAGCGAAGTTCTAATCCGTGAAGTCGTCGAAGTATCCTTCTTCTGGTACCACCTGTTGATCTGGTCCTTCTTCCTTAACTGAGCAAATATGGATATAGCCGTGAGTACATAAAGTACTCAACAAGTCGTTTGTAATAAAAAATGCAACATAATATGCAAGGCTTACCAATGAATGGCTGAAAGGTTAATTTTGCAGAAATCAACAATTTAAAGTATATTCAATAAATAGGTTGAAAAGCAGGATTGAAAAATGATTAATAAATAAATAATCAAAGGATTTGAGACAAACCACAAGTGAACTAACCATTCACTCCAATTAATCACCCGTGAACCAAGATTCACGAAATCAACCACTAGTGAACTAACCATTCACTTCCCAACTTAACCCAACCAGGCTTCTATGAAAACTCTACCCCTCATGTGAAATCATCGAGCATTGTCCATAACCGGGGACACAGCTATTTGAATAGTTTTACACTCTACAAAGGCTGTACAACTGTACCCACACGATGTGATAATCTTCACGTTCAGGAAACTCATAACAAAACTTTTACAATACTCCATCTCAACCTGATCTCGCTCGCTAAGCTTTCGCCATCGAGTAGGGTAACCACCTAGTCGATAATTGCCCCATTGCTTCAAAACAACATTAGTAGTGAAACAAAGTTGAGACTTCACAAATTATTATGGTAAGTCTATCCCATACTAGACATGTGATTTGCGTGATAAGACTCAGATCAATTGCGCACAAAGTTAAGTCCTTTGATTTACTCATGCGAAACATCCACATCTCAATATGCAAATTGCACTACCTTTAATGCACGATCATTCGTCCGAGTAAAAACCATTTTTGTATAACCCACACCAATGATACTACCCATGTCATGGTACACAAATTTTATAACTGTGGCTGATCACCACGTTCCAATATATCGTTAAGTCAAAATTAATTAATTAATCACATGTGATGATAAACCTAACGTAACTATAGGCATGGCTAAGCAGTGTAAGTGTATAACCCATGTGACCACTAATAGTGTATCACTAGATAATTACCTATTTTATGTTGACAATGGAATCATGGCATTCAATTTTATCATGGAGGGAATTACCACCAAATACAAGGGGTTTATAATCAAATAGCGATGCATGATAATTTAAAACAAAATAATACATAATAGATTTGAAAACTAGGTTCAACATTATCAAAGAATATGACTTGCCTTGGCCTTGCTCAGTTAATGACTCTTGATCTTCAAATATCGCTTCAGCTCCTTTGAAAGCGTGATCTAACAAGAGAGAAAACAAAATGAGTACAAAATAAATTCAAATAAACTCCAAAAACTTCAAAACTAGAACGAAAATAGAGAGCTCAATTTTAGAAGAATTAAAAAAAGAATCGGGTCAATCAGAGTTAGGACGAAGGAGAACGGGCTCTCGGAAATCTAATCTAAAGAAAAAGGCTGAAAATCAGGAATTCTACTATGCTGTGAACCCGGCTCATGGAAAACAGCTCTACAGTGAACTCAGCTCATGGAACAGTGCACTGCCAACTGGGATTGCTGATGCAGCGGCTAACTAGGCATCTAGGGCTGACGTGGCATGCTGACATGGTGGCTAGTGTGGCAGCTGAGGTGGCGTCGCTGACGAGGGCTCGGTCCACGGGTCTACAGCAATGTAGTCATGACATGTGGGACCCACACGTCAGTGGCTCAGTGCATGATGGACTGAGTTTACGGGAATTCGAAGGGATGCCGAGGCGCGCGGGTGCAGACTGAGCAGGCGGGCGCGCGATGCGAAGCGTTGGGCACATGCGAACCGAGGAGGCGCAAAGCAAGCAAGGTGACCCAGCGGTGGCGGGGTTTGGTTAGCGGCAAGGTTGACCGGCGGTCTGGCCGACGGAGAGGATGGGACGACTCAGTGGCGGGGACTCACCGGCGACGAGAACGACAGTGAGTGGTGGTCAAAAACAAAGAGGCAACCCCGGCGACTCAAGCTCAATGGCGAAGGCGCATGGGTGACTCTGCTGTGGGTGACAGCGGAGCGGGATGCAAAGGATGAGGGCAGGCGCTCAGGTTTTATAGCATGGACGCCGAGGAGACCAAGGCGAACATGGCCTAAGAGTCCAAGGTGGAGACGGTGAGGCGGCGGCGTCGCGCTAGACCTGGGGCAAGGAGAGTCCACGTCGGAGACGACGGACCATGACAGGTGGGCCCACCTCTCAGTGGCATAAAGGGATGGGCGGCCGAGATGCAACACGGGCGAAGCGACCACGCGGATGAGCGACAGTGTGTCGGCCATCTGACATGCGGGCCCAGATGCGGATGCGTGCTGTGTGGCAAGCACGGGCAGGCCGGGCCAGTGGGTGGAGCAGGCCGAAGGGAGAAGGTGGGCTGGGCTTCGGCTCACTATGCCTTTTAGGTATTTTTAAGAGTTTTTATTTTTTTTCAAAAATTCAAATAAATCCTTTGAGCTTTCGAAAATAGTAGATAAACCCAGAAAAATTCAAGCAAATTTTTTAAAAATCCTTGAGACTCAAGGAACCCAAATAAAATACTTTTGACAAATGTTAATGTTTAGTTTAATCATATTAAATCCTTTTAATTAATAAAAATCCATTTACGCTTTTATTAATTCCAGTAAAATCCAATTGGTGAATTTTGTCATAAAAACTTCAAAAAGGTTCTGAAAATCAGGATATTACAATGTTCCCTTTGAGAATCAATCAAGCATGCAGGTGGAACATGTTATTGATTTTTTGCCACACTGCAATATAGGACACGATTTTCGGTGCCTACAAGAACACAATAATTCTATATCACACTTCATAATAATGCCTCTCGAACTGACCATACATATGTATGTAATTCTACTTTTGTAGTGCCACTAGCAACTACAAGGTAACCTATGTGCTTCTATATTACTCATCATATGTAGGGAAATCATGCGTGATCAATTTAAATATATGTTTACTACTTTACTCCTAGCGACAAGACATGACAACCAAATCAATTACATTTGATTTGAACGAACTTTCGGACGTTCGAGGACGGCTCTCCACCTTCTTTATAACGGAGGTCATTGACTCGAAAGGAGGGTTTCACTCTGACGAATTGTAATTCACTTTGAATTGTAATTCAATTGTAACTCTAGAGACAATACATGATCATTCTTTTGTAGTTGATTTTGAGTTTAATTCACTTTGAGTTGTAAATCACTTTAGGTTTGTAATTCACTTGTCTATCATTTATCTGCAATCTGCTTGCCTTATTTTCAAAGAGCATGACTAGCATTTTTTGAGGCTAGCCGAAAAATAAAAAAAATTAGCTACATAAAGAACTATCATAGACGGTTTCTAACACAAAACCATATGTGATACGTAGACCATCACATACGGTTTTTTGTATTAGCCATTTGTGATATGCCGGGTATCACAGACGGTTAATTTAAAAATCGTATGTATTGTGACTTATAACAGACGGTTTGAAAAGCCGTCTGTGATAACCACATGTTATCACTGACACAATAAATCAGAAACCGTCTCTGATGAGGATTACAAACTGTCTGTGATGACTCCATGTGTGGCAGTGAGAAAAAACACATAATTATATAGGAATGCAGGTACAATCCTACAGGAACCAAAATAGAGGAATTGGTTCAAAGTGGTCTTCAGAGGAATTTTGCAGGATTTGAGAAGAGAATGTGTGCATGCAAGACAGAGAAATTTTTTCATGAAGTTTAACCTCGTGTTAAAATTCCTTTGGAATGAAACATCCTATAAGAATTTCATAGGAATCTCGTGAGCTTAATCCTTTGTTCCAAAGAGCCATATAAGAAACTTTTCTATAGGACTGAATTCCTTCGAAATTCCTCAAAAAATCCAACCATCCAAATAGACCCTAAAGGCGTTTCTTGGTTGCTTTATGTATCGGGGTTAAGAAAAAATCACGCACTGTTTCTAGCTAGCTAGTAGTTTATCCGATACTTACGGATGCTTAATTCCGTTGTGTCTGAGTTCTGAAACACGCATATGCCTGCTTTATGCATCCGCAGCGCATTTTCACTTTTCTCGCGGGTTTCCTTTGGATGCGTCGAACGGAACATGTGCCTTTCGTAATCCAATAAAACCAACCATTTCGGACAAATAATTTCAGTCGATCAGATCAAAACGCGATCCATACATTCGATCGGCAAGCTAGATCTTTTGGACTTTTCTTTGAGCATACCTCGCTTAATTAGCAGCTAGCGTATATACGTATCTGTGAACGTAGCAGAATTAATTAGTCGAGTCAACCAGCAACAGTACTAGCTGGAGCCTATAAATACAGCCTCATTTCTATGAGATTTCCCATCAAAGCAATTAACTGGAACACACTTCAGCTAGCCAGCTATCTCCAAGCCTCGCTGCGATAGATAGATGTCGCAAGCAGAAGAAATCCGTGTCCAGAGGGTGGAAACAATCGAGATGAACCAGCCGCCGTCGGCGGGGAAGTCGTCCCGGCAGTACCTTCCGGCGGCGGCGGACGGCCCGCGGCATGAGCCAGATGATCATGAACTCCGCACTGCCGGGGAAGGGCGGCGGCGCAGTGGAAGACGTCGACAAGGCGGCTGCGGCTTTCATCCGGTGGAAGAAGCAGGACCTCAAATCGAGCGGCTAGCAAAATCACAGTGGCGGCGGGCATGCATGAGTCCCCAGCAGTAACATGTATACTAGTATCAGTCTATCTGATAATGTAAAATGTTTGTATCGAGTATCGCCCTAGCTATATATATATGTCAGTACTCAGTATGAGTAACACAGTATGATGCACAAACATGCTAGTATAGTTGGTTTATGTTTGGGGGCTGCATGGTTAGAACCTAGGAATTTCGCAGAAAACTGTATTCTTGAAAAATTCCTACGTTCAAAATAGATATAAATTGATACAACGTACTTCAGTTGTAAGTATTGGTTTTAGTAAGTGTTGCATGCACAACATGGAACACATACAGTTCAAGTTAAATGAGCGTGATTAGCATGCATGTTAATTTCGTGTCCTTTGTCATGGAAACGTGCTCTTTTGAAGTTAACTAATGGAGTACCATCCGCTATAAGTTAATTGTTTATGAAAGAGGACACCACTCTCTTGCCGATCCATGTCTAAAACTTTTATCGATGGATTGACCATTAGTTTTTTCTTATATATGTTAAAAAATATTAAGAATACAGTGATATGGAGGAACTATCGATGATAAATCAACTGGTATATTTTCATGTGATGTACAGATCTAAATACTTTAATGTATATTTATAATCAAATTTATACCAAAGTACTGACTGTACGTATTCTAAAATGACTGAGTAAAATGAACGGAGGAGTATAGGCTTAGCATATAAGCTAGCTGCAGGTCGATGCTTTTGCCGGGTGGTGAGCTAGCTCCTCGAGCGATCCGCATGCATGCATGATGCATGTGCGAGACAAGTCTTTCGCCTTTTGATCGATTATATTGATTTCTTTTGAAGATGTCAAAAGCTAATATATATAAATATTCAGCTTTTTGTAGTGGTTTCTTTCAGTGGCGGATCCAGGATTTTACCAAAGGGTATGCCGCACTAAAATTTTCATATGCAATTCGGTAAAACTATTTGCCAATTCGGTAAATAATTGTAAATTTTGCACCGTAATTCGGTAAACCATTTGCCATATGCTTCTGTTATGCTAGCTAGTTGGTCCTTGCGATTCTTGTTCTTTTTTATTTAGGAAATTAAGGAGGGGATCAACAAGCCTGCAGCCAAACGGAAACGGGCCATAGATCTTCTAACTTCCTCCAAGATACAACAACATAAGTACATAACGAACAATGTTAACAGTATATTTGGATAATCGTAACAGAGAACCATATGTATTTACTTACGGGGAAAAACTGAACATGGGCATAGATGCAAAGATGTCACCAGTTTCATGGTTTAATCTCCTGGAGAGAGAGGCTCATTCAAGCACAATGTAAGGGCAAGAGATCATTACGTAATACGTACCACTCTCGTCGTCTCGTCGAGCGGAGCGGCAGGCGAGGATCGAGCGGAGCGGAACGCTTAGTCGCTGAGGATCGAGCGGAGCGGCGTGTCGCGCGTGTAGCAGGCGAGGCGAAGACGAAGGCGAACCGTCTCAGCGCATGAGGATCGAGCGACCCAGTGACGCGTCACGCGTGCGGCAGGCGAGCAAAGGCAAATCGCGGAATCGGTACTTCGGGCTTCGGCTGGGTCCCACCGCCACAGGGTATGCCCTGTAGATCCGCCACTGGTTTCTTTACTCCTCTCATTTCTGTCTCGCTTCGAGAATAAGATAGTAGGTCACAGACATATCACACACCTTACTCTTCTCATTCTCATCTCGCGCACGCATCTCTTCCCTATTTCCCCACCGCTCACCTCTTCTTTCTAAAAGCCACTTTCCCGACGTTCGATTAAGGAGGAGTAGCCATATTTACTCCTGAGGCATTGCTGAATTTGCATTTATGTATATGAGAATGTATTTAGAATAATCTGTAGTGTATTTATCACAGACGGTCGACGGCATACTGACCAGTAAAAAACAACAAAGTAATACATATTTACTCCTGAGGCATTACTGAATTTGCATTTATGTATATGAAAATATATTTAAAACAATCTGTAGTGTATTTATCACAAACGGTTCTACTTTAGAATTGCCTGTGATGTATATTTATAGACAGTTATTAATCTGAATCATCTGTGATAAGACAGTTCATAATAATAACTGTTTATGAAATTTAGCATTATCATAGATGAGTCGTAATAATAACCGTCTGCAAAATCTGCCATTATCACAAACTAGTCTGTGATAAGCCCTGTTATTAATTAATACCCAGCAAGACCGGTCAATACATATCTATCTTCATTGCACTGTATTGAAGGAGGCAGTCGGCTTTAGGAAGTTTGGTGAAAGCATTCCACTTGTATATCTAGATGCTTGTAGATTGATTTGTTCTTGATGATTAGATGTTAGTATTTGCTTCTAATTATATACCTTGTGATAAAGAGATATGATAGCTAAGTTTAAATCTAACTTAATTGGTAGTTTACTCCAATCCAATTTAAGAATGGTCACACACTACTACAGAAAACCCTATTACAGACGGTTCAAAAACGTCATCACAGACGGTTTTCTGAACCGTCTAAATTTATGGGTCAGTGATAATAGAAGATTATCACAAACGGTTTTCGAACCGTCTGTGGTGTAAATATCACAGACGGTTTTTAACTAAAAACCGTCTGTGATATCTGATAATCACATTAGCAGGGAATTATAGGAATTATAGGAAAATACCATGCCACCTTAGCAGGAGGTCCTTTCTTCGCCTCTGTTCCCTCGCCGTCATCTGATTGATTGTTATGTTTGTATCAGGATGCGTTGCACACCAGACATATATGCATGTCTGCATACTCTTTACGGTAAAGGATACAGTCGTTCGGACATGCATGTATTATTTCTACTTCCATTCCTAACAGACAAAGAACCTTCTTGACTTTATACGTGGTTTTAGGCAACTCATTTCCCTCCGGAAGCATATCAGCTAAAAGACCTAGCAACGCCGTGAAACTCTTGTCGGACCAACCGTTGCTTGCTTTCAATTTCAACAGTTTAAGCATGGCCGACAACCTCGTGTACTTTGACCTGCAACACGTGAACAAAGGTTTCTCCGAGTCCTCCATCAAGCCCCGGAATTTAACATACTCTCTCTCTCTCATCATAGTTCTCTTCTACATCGCGAAGCATCTGATCCAGATTGTCATCGTGCAACCTATCCGAATCCGAACCACAATCGACATCATCCGGCGGCATGTCATTCACTTCACCCGCGATGTCATCCGGCGGCATATCATTCACTTCACCGGCGATGTCATCCGACGGCATATGATCATTCACTTCGCCATGACTGGTCCAACACATATAACCCTTTTTGAAACCCCTCGGAATCAAGTGCGCTTCAATTTGCCCTTGGTTCTTAAACATTTTTATATTCTTGCAGTCAGTGCATGGACAGTACATATATTCCACCCCCTTATTCAACATATCCTCCTCGACAGCTCTTGTAAAAGCAGACACGCCATTAATGTACTCTTCACTCACACGGCTCGCGGCATATATCCAACTTCGGTCCTACGTTATGTATATATATAACAACTTAGTATTAAAAATTAAATTAATTAATTATTACTACATATATACCGGCCACATGCATTGAGGCTTAATTTGCTAGCTTAATTCATATTATAAACACAACAACTATTATATAACCAACAATTTTGCAAACCATCTTCAGTAACACTCACCAATTACTTAGATCTAAATTGTAATGCAAAGAAAAATAAATTTCATTACTAACCATATCTAAAGCAACCAGAAAAGTATGAATCTTCAAAGCTTAATCTCTGCCTCCTCCCACCAAATTAATTGGCCTGAAATCGCCTAGCTTGCCTCCTGAGCGAAAGAGTGCAGCACCAGCTAGATTTGGATTGAAATGAAGACAGATGTGGTTCTGAGCAGCGCAATAAATGCTTAGCACTATTATCACAGACGATTTTTATTAACAACCATATGTGATAATCAGCTTATCATAGACGATTTTTAATAAAAAACCGTC
Organism: Dendrocalamus latiflorus; assembly: GCA_017311315.1. Taxonomy (NCBI): domain Eukaryota; kingdom Viridiplantae; phylum Streptophyta; class Magnoliopsida; order Poales; family Poaceae; genus Dendrocalamus; species Dendrocalamus latiflorus. The sequence continues at coordinate 18,174,148 of CM029619.1, read as the reverse complement.
TGTGATAATTCTAGATTATCATAGACAGTTTTTAATAAAAACCATCTGTGATACTAAAGTATCACAGACGGTTCATCGGTTAGAACCGTCTGTGATACTCGTTTTCTCTGACGCCACCAACACAGACGGTGTCCAAATTAAAACCGTCTGTGTTAGTGTCGGTCACAGACGGTTTTGTCAAACCGTCTGTGATTAGCCATCTAGTATTAGGCTTTCTGTAGTAGTGACTACTCCTAGTTTAATTCAATATATTCTTGTTTGATATATATATATATATATATATATTCCTTCGTGAATAGTATGTACTACTTAATTTAGATATGGATAATTTATTATAAGGTGAATGACAATTATGTGTAAGTATTAGGCTATAGCTAGCTATAGTAGTATTAATAATCCAATTTGACACTAATTTGTTACATGTGTAGCGTAGATGGACCGAAGCTGGATGTACGTTGAGAACCGTATGAGTGAAGAGTACATTAATGGTGTGTCTGCTTTAGAAGAGCAGTCGAGTAGGATATATTGAAGAAGGGGATGGAATATATATACTGTCCATGCATTAATTACGATAATCTGAAGATGTTTACCAACTTAGCGTAGATCAAAACTCACTTGATTTGAAGGGGTTTCAAAAAGGGGTATACATGTTGGACCAGTCACGGTGAAGCAAAGATTATACAAGACGATAGTTATAACAACGTCAAGGGAGACAACGATATGCCGGTTGTTAACTATACTTTCGATGAGGATAGGTCACATGAGGACAATCTAGATAAAATGCTACGCGATGTAGAAGGAAACTATAGTGAAAGAGAGTTTGGTAAATTCAAAGGCTTGATGAACGACTCAGAGAAACCTTTGTTCTCAGGCTGTAAGCCGCAATACACAAGGTTGTTATCCATTCTTGAACTGCTGAAAATGAAAGCAAGCAACGGTTGGTCCGATAAGAGTTTCACAGTGTTCTTACGTCTCCAAGCGAACATCCTTCTAAAGGAAAATGTGTTGCCGAGAACCACCTACCAAGCCAAGAAGTTTCTTTGTCCATTAGGAATAGAAGAAGAAACAATACATGCATATCTGAATGATTGTATTCTCTACCGTAAATAGTATGCAAAATTACATGTTTGTCCGGTGTACAAAATATCTCGATACAAGTGTAAGAATGACTCCGATGATGGTGAGGGTACCGAGGTGAAGTAAAGACCTCCTACTAAGAAACTAGTTCCTCCATTGAGCGTAACGCTGTGGGGATAAGGATCCCTCCTCAGCTTTACCAATGGTGCGATCTCCGAGTGCTTGCGATGGATCTCTAGAGATAGCCTCATCGTCGGACAAAAGCATGGTCTACTCGTAGTTGTAGTAGTCGTACATGTCGAGGTCTACATAGTCGGCTAGGTCGAACCAATTCTCCTCGTACCATTCCCCTTCCATGAGGTCATCGAGAAAAAGAGAAATTGCTGACAAGGAATTACCAATGTTTGGAAGAAGATTCTCCACGGATGACCCCAACTGTTGATATTTTAGTATCAATCTTACGTATGATTTATTGGATTCTGGAGATCTCTTGCCGACATAACTACGATCACATAGAGAACAACATAGAGATTTTATATAGGTTCGAGCCTTCTCTTGAGAGAATAACAACCCTACAACTATGTGGCTATTGCTCAATGAACTGATTACAACCGAGAAAGTAATGCGGAACGTCTTGCTCTACTTGTATTCTCCCTCGGGTCTATTGGTCTATCCCCCTCTCCCTGTCGTCAATTCTTTATATAGCTTGCGAAGCAGCGGTAGTTGTTCCATGCCAAGAGATGCCTCAATGTTCAGATTATAACCATTTGATGGAAGTTATTATCAGAGAGATGTGGTATCTCACTCGTCGTGCAGCAGTTATTGTCAGAGAGAAGTTATGCGCAGTTATTCTAGAGAATAAGTGCACGTGCTAACCATCTCATCAGATAGACCCATGAAGTAATTGTTTGTCGTAGACAGGTCAGTCGAAGTTTGGCTTAATCGTAGGAGGATCTACAACCACAAGGTGGTCGCAGGATAACTTACGACTATGTCATGGTCATAGGAAAACTTACGACTATGAAGTGGTCGTAAAAAAGGCTTACGACTATAGGGTGGTCGTACAGGGGCTTATGATCATGAAGTGGTAGTGAAAAGACTTACGACTAGGGGGTGATCATAGAAGAGCTTACGACTACCTTGTGAAATCTCTCCCTTATAGATAAGGGGTATACTAATTGAGTATAATGACATAACAATATCATTTAGAGATAAATAATAATTTGAGGATTGTTATATCCTCATCAATCACAAATGGTTTTTATCAAACATATCAAAGATAATTATTTTTAAAAACCGTCTATAATATTAATATTCTATATATACATAGGCAAAAACCTAACCCACTGTACTCCTGCGCACACTTAGGTTTTCCAACACACCCATGCGCCTTCTCAACTCCCCCTTCTCCACCTCCAGCGTTGTCACCTCCTCCTCAGCTCCCCGTCACCGTCACATCCTTGTCGGCTCCTCGTTGTCGTCGCCTCCTTCTCGGTTCCCATCACGTAGCTCCTCCTCCCAACTACCCATCACCATCGAGTCCTCCTCAGCTCCCTATCGCTATCACCTCCTCCTCGGCTCCCAATCGTGTGGCTTCTCCTCGTGGCTCCCTATCGCCGTCGCGTCCTCCTTGGCTCCTCGTTGCTGTCGCTCAGGGTGTGCATCATGTATGAATGTGAGTGCCATGACATGTATGAATGGTTGATATGTATATGAGTGTGATGCTACATTTTCATAGGT